>JAVQMF010000058.1:15538571-16780357 GCA_032878935.1 Erythrophleum fordii | reverse complement strand
AAATTTTATTCAATAGTAATTGCTATCAAAATTGAATAAATCCTAATTAATTAAGGAAAAATAACTAAAATGGCAGAAAATGCTAATAAAATAAGGAAAACAACTAAAACATTCTCAAAACGTGCCCAAATAAGAATATTGAGTATGAAAATAGCCTCAATTGCCCATGCCCAGTTGACACTACAACAGGTTCGGAAAAAACTTTTTATTAATATGTAATATAACCCAAAATTCGTTCTTGATTGAAAGTTATAGGCTCTTGAAATTAAAGTGCTCCTTTAGCACTTTCAAACTCTTCATTTAAATTTCTTACCCTTAGTTCACCCCATATAATTATCCAGGAGGTATTCTAATTCAACGCTTCAATTTAGTATTCTTTTTCTCCCAAATTAATATATAACTAATAATAAAAAATTTTAAGAACTTTGTTTTTACTCTGATCTGTCAGACGAAAGCACTCGTCTTTGTACGTTGCATTTTACCAGACTGACGCCGATACTTTGCAGTTAAGTAATTGCTTAACATTTATTTATTTATTTTAGAAAAATAGAATTTTGAAATATGAATATAAAAATTTTAGTTATGAATAAAAATTTAACAGTAAAAATACAAATTTTAAATAAAAATTACATTATAAAAATTTAAATTGAGGACAAAAATTTTTAGTTAGTTAGGCTTAGAAAAATTTTTAAATTTAAAATCCTTTATAATAAGTATTTTTAATTTATAGTTCTACAGTGTAATTTTTTATAAAATTTTAACTGTCAAGAATCATTTTTTAAATAATAATGAACATGAATAAGAAGAAAAATTAGATAAATAACAAAAAGCTTGATTTTTCTTTTTTAACTTTTCCTTCTGCCAGAGCAAAACCATGCACTTGACTGGTTCATGAACTTTACATTACCAAAAAGTCGAAATCCATAAAAGTAATTGAAAATTAATAAGACTTGAGCAATTGGTTTACATAATTGCTTTAGGCCTCAATTAATGTATAAGGTGCTCTGAATGTTTACCTGGGGGTGAATAAGTGATGCATAGAGAGATTTCATATTGTTAAATCAACCATTTTTTTTTTTGTTGAAGCTATTAAAGTGAAAGAAAAGAAATAGCAATAATTTTTAAGTTTGCCTAATGCATACTACAAAATGGATGGGAATTAGCTCCGCAATTTATACGATGAACTAAGGTCAATTTTTTGCGCATACTCTTTTTCATGATTTTTCTTCTTAAAATCCTCATGCTATATTATGGTTTTGGAAATGGATTTGCTTATTAATATAAAATTTTTGTTAGAAACTGAATAAAAACTGTGTCTTAAATAAATATCTTTAACATCAACTGTAAAATGAAACATCATAAAATTTATAATTTTATTATTATATTTAGAAGTAAACTTCATAATTTTAAAAAGTTATCATGTTTTGTGCAATTAATTATTTGAATTTGTTTTTTTTTTATCTAGAAAAATTATTAAAATATCAACGGAAATGAATCCTTGACTATATATCCTGCTGTACCGCCAATGCGAGAAGAAGTTAAAAAAATATATATATTGAAGTTTTAATCAAAAAGAAAAAAAGGCCCCCTATATTCTTTTTTTGGGAGGGGCAGGGGTGTAGCACTACCACAAAACTCTTTTATATAATAGATAATTTTACTGTGCCCTCAGTGTGAGAAGAAGTTAAAAAATTGAAGTAAAAAGAATAAAAAAAAAACCCCTTTAACACCATAACATAGGTCATCTACATAACATGTTTTATATAAACACCAAAACGAAAAATGACTTTTTTTTAATCAAAATGCTATTTTTTTAACTAACTATACTGTCAAATCTGTTTGCGTCTAAAGAATTGCATCCAAATGCCATAGATGCTAAAATTGGAACTCATGAATCTGATTTTGGGGCTGGCACGTTTCTTGAACAAGAAATCAGAATGGTTATTATGATGTAACCAAGAGCCAATCATTATTATATGATTAATTAACTAAAGCTACTTATTATTGATTTGTTAGATGAGTAAGTGGTGTAATTAAAAAGTAATTATTATTATATAATTAATTGGTTAAAATTGGTTTTTAATTTGTTTTAGAGTTGGTTATTATTAGCGTATTATATATAATAAATATTTGCTATGTAATACTTAATTAATACATTTAGTTAAATAGTAAATACCAATAATTATTAATAAAGCATTAATAATAAAAATAATCATTAATGTATTAAATAAATAGAGATGGAAGAAAATAAAAAAAAATTGTATGAAGATGTACTTAAAAATACAAAATATTGCATGAAAAATAATGACTACTAGAGCTACAAAGAGTTATTTGCCTTTCATGTTACAGTCATTTTTAGCCTATAGGTTCTTCATATTTTTGATTTGGTAGATTGTTGATAAGAGAGGGCAATGAAGAATTTAGAACAAATGTGATAGAATGCGTTGGAGGAATCAAATGTTGAGGGGCCACCAACTCATAATGTGAGAATTTCTCAATTTCAAAAAATTGACTATTATACTCAATATTAAAAATCGTTGGATCATCAAATAATGACATGAATAAACTAATTGAGAAATACAAATTACAATAACAGTGAAAAAGACACATGATAAGAGAACTAACACCTCTAAAGTTTACATATTGACCAGTTGATACAATAGAAGATAGATGTATTGTGCCAATATATTGTTGTATCATAACACCTTCAATTGGAGTAGACGATATCAGAGCATTGGTGCCATGATAATTTTGTTTATCTTAGTCAACAATAGGTGACTAGGCTAATATATAACCCTCATGTCTCTTACTTAACCTACCATTTAGAATTTTTGGTCGTAGTAGATCAGGTGTAGGTAGAACAGATTGAAAGACCATTATAAAATATTGTTCCCTTAAAACTAGTAAGATGTTCATTTGGTTCTAACTCACCCTCTCTCGATGGTCATGATAGTCTATTTGCAAAAGGTCATGAATGCTCAACCTATAAAAGTTATTAGCAACGCTGGCCTAAAAAAAAAAAAAAAAAGAAGCTATGCTAGTAAAATAAAAATACATTATATATTAACAAAATAAAAATAGTAAGGGCGACAAACATATAAAATTTATTGTAAACCTGGTGGTATCATTGGTAGAGTGGATCCACCGATGAGTACGTATCCAATGCCATTACAGGTATTCGTAAGTGTAATCCATAGGTGTTATAGTCATAAGTTCTTGAGATAAAGCATCTTACCTTGCTCCACACCTCAATAATGGCCATACACTCTTCTTGCTAATTCATTGAGGCTTTCCCTTGTAATTATAATGTATGGCAAGTCCTCAAATTAACTGGAAAAGCGAAGATTAGCTATTACTTGTCAAATTGGCATAGCACATGATCTAAGTAGTGCCATTCTATGATATAAAAATAAATAAGTGGCATTAAAGCTGACCAAATATCTTAAAACACCAAACAATATTGTTGGACGAGCTTTTGCACACTGTTTGATTCATATGACTACTAAATGATATATGCACAAAACATGAAAAGTGTTATAATAAATACATTATATATAATAGTCGATTTACCAAATATTCATCCATGTAAAGTGAATAAACTTCATTATCTTGCATTGTGTCTAACAAAATTTAATATTGCCACAAGGCTATGATACTCAAATGGGGAGGTCGTTTCACCTTCTTCCATCTGTGATTACAAGCAAATACATTATAACACATTAACAAAGGAATAAATAATGTCTTGAAACTATGTAATATATACAAATTATTTGTTATGTCTTGCCTATACCCTAAAGAAGATAGTATTAGACAGATATGCCTAGGGATTTGGTTATGGACGTCTTTGTAGCATTAACATTGAGAATCTATCACATGCCTAAAGGTAAAACAGAGTCATACAATCACCTATGTTTTATCCTTTACGGTTAGTTATATAAAAAAGTTTTTTATATAAGTGAACCAATAGTGCAGATTCCCATATACATTCACCAGTTTGTTTAAAATTCCATAGCAATGGGAGATACATCAAGTATACCTTATAAATAGACTTATCCAATATAAGATAATCACTAATCAACCTCAATACATATACACAAAAAAATCGTTATATATATTCATCATTTATATCATCTGGCAGTTCATTGAAATGCTTGGCCAACTAACAAATGACTCTTTATCTAGTGATTTTATCATTTGGTGATGTAATTTTAAATAGTCACTCATGTTTATAGCCATATAAAGTTTGTATGACCAATGAGAAGTCTCTCTAGCAAGTGAGACCTAACAACACAACAACATCTTTTAGAGTGATTATGCCCTCTTCACGAATAGTGTGAAAATGTATGGGTCTCAAGATACTATCTCTTCACAAATGTTGACACTAATGATATATTATATTTAAACTATCATAGTCAGTCTATCAAAGATAATAAACAATAGTGGGTAGAGGTGTAGGTAGATGATCACTATACATGACACAAAAAAGGTTAATGCAAACTAAATAAATATAACAAGAAAGGTTAATGCAAACAAAATAAATATAACATGTCACACCCGAAAATGCGACCGCGTGGCGCCAAAATTAAGAAATCAAAATTGAAAGTAAAAAGAATCAGATAAATAAATAGGGTTCAGGAGTCGCCACCAAAATTTTATTTTTGAAAAGGCAAAACTTTGGAAAAACCTTTTTTATGAGAAAAATGGTCTGCGATTCAAAGAATGGATTCGGGAGTCGATTGTGAGTGGGGAAGGTGTTAGGCACCCCACTACACCCATTCTTAAGAACGGTTACCCTAAATCAGTTGTGCAAAATTAATATGGCCTCTATTCTATTTTAATTTTCCCTAACCAATCACATGCAAAGAACTGAAAAAAAAATTTTAAGGAAATAAAATTTAAGAGAAGAAATAAATCTAAAAGCGAAACAAAAATGAATTCAAAGAATAAAATAAAGAAAAGGGAATAAAATAAACAAAATTAAAGAAATAAAATTAAGAAAATAAAATTAAGGGAAAATATTTATTTACAAAGACAGACTTAACCTAGGATGAGAGCCTAGGGCCTACGTACCCTCTGAGAGGGATCAAAGTCTACGTAGTTCGGTGGGAGATTATATTTATTAGTTGTTATTTTTTCTTTGTTTTATATTTTGTTTTTGTCTTTTCTCCTCCTTCTTTTTTTTTTGTTTTGTTTTGTTTTGTTTTTTTCTGTGTTCTTTGTTTCTTTAATTAATTGTTTTAATTAATTTAATTTAATTTTTTTTTAGTTTGGGTATTATTTTTTCGCGAAAAAGGCGAAGAAAATAAATTACCTTTTCCTTTAACAAATAAAACAAGTTTTGAAATTAGTTGATGTGTTTTGATTTGCTAAAGGAAAATTTAATTTAATTTTTCTTGCATTTTTAATTTTTCCTCTTACTTATCATTAATTTTTCTTTTCATTTCATTTTTTGTTTGTTTGTTTGTTTGTTTTTTTTTTTTTTACTTATCCCTTTTTTTTTTAATCTTTTTTTATTTTTTGGGATTTTTCTTTTTTATTGATTTTTTTGTTTTATCTTGTTTTATCCTTTTTTTTTTGTTTTTAATTCTATTTATTTTTATTTTGTTTGTATATATATATATATATTTTTTAATTTTGATTTTATCTTTGTTTTCTGTATTTTTTTCGTTACTTTTCATTTTTTTTTGGTTATTTTTTTATTACTTTTTTTTTGTTTTTATTTGTTTTTCTTGTTGTTTTTTTTTTGTTTATTTTTATTTTGTTTTTTGTTTTTGTTTTATATTTTAGTATATTTTTTCTTTTGTTTTTGTTATTGTTTATCTTTTTTTTTTGTTTTTCTATTTGTTTATCTTTTTTTTTAAATTTTTATTTTGGTGCCCTATTTTTTCCTTCTCTTTGTTTTAAAAATTTAATTTTGTTTTCGTATATTTTTTTTTTTTGCTTTCTAATTTTTGTTTGATTTTTGGTCCCCTTTTTTTGTTTCATTATTATCATTATTTTTTTAGAAAAGAAAAAGCAAATAAAGATCATTTTAAACTTTTTCCAATAAAACAAGTTGAAGACCAGTTGGCATGTCTTAATAATATGAGAGCTAAAATAATCTCATTTTCTTTACCCCTTTTCCTTATTTCTATTATTATTATTATTATTATTATTATTATTATTATTATTATTATTATTATTTTGTATTTTTTCCTTATCTTTGTTTTTGTATATTTTTTGCTAATTTTGTTTCTTCTTCTCTCTCTCTTTTTTTTTTTTTTACTTCTGTTTTATCCTGTTTTCAGTTATATTTTTTTGTTTGATTTTTTTTTTTTTGCCTTTTCCTTTTTTTGTTTTTTTGTTTTTGTTGTTTTTATTTTATTAATTTATCTTTTTATTTCCTTGTTTGTTTCAGGTTGGATCATCATCATCATTTTTTTTATTTCGCAGATTTTTCTTTTGCTTTTTGCTTACTTTATAACCCTTACTTTCTGATTCTACTATTCATTCCATCTTTTCCTTATATTATTTCTTTTATTATCTTTTATTAAAAAATGAAAGCGCAATATTTTCATTTTTATCAGATAAATTAAAGGGTTTAAGAAGTGTTAAAAAAAAAATGGTTTCCCACTAATCATTTTATCTTTCTTGCGTTTTGTCATTATTTTTTTTTTTTGCGAAATACTTTTGTTTGAGGCTTTTTGAAGCCCAAAAGATGGATGTGAGAATTCGAAACCCAAAAGCTACCAAGGAGGCTTATTGGCCACACATGATTGCTTGGTTTAACTAGATGCCTGAGGAGATATAGAAATCTCACACAACAAAATCCTAGAAAAGCAAAAAAAAGAAAAACAACAATAAAAATAAAATGCAGGACGAGACCCGGAAGAAGGAAATAGATATCCATGCTTGTGTGTGCCCAGTGTTGTTCATTAATCATATAACAACCTTTGAATAAAACTACAAGAGAACAAATAGCAATGTAAAAGATTTGCACTACATAAACTCAGTCTTATCCCTCCTTGCATGTGGCTACATGTTCCATCCCCATAGGTTGTGTCAATCAGGGCTCCTCATGCGTTACTCCATGCGCCATACGAGCATCAACGCATAAAAAAAAAACAGTAACAGGGCCAAGCAGAATGTAGCAAAATGGGAAACTGGGAAACATAAAAAAAATAGCAGCGTTCTGATTCCAAAATCCTAGACTTATGTGAATCCAAATCATGCACTACGCAAACCTATAACTCGAAATTCATTCTAATGTCCATGCTCGATTGGGGTATCCTTAGTCCTAAATTTCCACCCCAAGTTATAGAATAGAAATCAGCTCAAAAAATAACAGCGAGAATCACCAACCAAACCAACCATGTTTTCGTGGAGAATTCATCATACAAATTCAAGCACAGAAGAAAATCTAGCAAATATAAATACACCCAGAATAAAGCTTCAGATGCATATCAATGCCAAATAGAGACATACATGAATTTTCTCATCAGGGACTGATGATTAATAGAGGAATAACGGAAATCCAAATCAGACCACTAGTCTAGATTTCTTTTCTGACCTAACTAACCAACATGAATCTCAGACTCTACCTCCCAGAACAGAATATATCCCCAAATTTTATGAACCCAGGAAACATGATAAATCAGAGACAGTCAGATATTCAAACAGTTAAGCAATCATTCAGAGTCTCAATCATGGCTTTGCAGTCCCAGGATGAAAGAAAAGTGAGAGAAGCATACCCTTCGAATTTCTCTGATTCTTGAGGAAAGGGATGGAAATGTTTCTTCGATCAAGTCTCTCTGCGTTGGAGTCCGGCGTCGCACCAGGATCCGGTTTGATTCCTCGGTTCAGGGTTCTCCTCTTTGCTCTTGATTCTCTTTTCCTTCTGCCAATCTCTCTCCCTTGCCCCAGAATGAACCCGTTTCTTCCTCTCTCAAAGGGAGACTTTCCCCGAGAAAACAAAGCCTTCAGGAGCTCTCCTTCCTCTCTCTGGCCCTCGGGCCCTTCACCAACCACCGATTACAAAAAACCTAAAAATTGTCACTGCACTCACTCGGCGTTTCCCCTCTTTTTCCCCTCCAGACCAAGAAGACCCAACCATCCCTTAATCTCCCCTATTTATAACGAATCCGAGAGTGGTATCCACTCTCGGTCGCGCGCCTCGCCCTTCTATTCTTCGTACGAATTCATCGCGCCTCTCTGCTCCACCCACTCACAGCACCAGCACTCCTCCGTACCTCTTCATTCCATCGCCTCCAAACATGCTCGCGGGAACAGCACCAGAGTAGAAAAGGGGGGGGACCAGAAAAAACCCTAAGGTAACTTTGCGTCTGAAGCGTTTTGTTTCTTCCGGGTTTTGAGTCGGGTTGGCGGAGCGGGGAGAGGGAGTCCGAAATTTGTGGGCTGAGCTAAAATTTCCATGGGCTTCCATTCTCTCTTTTTTTATTTTAGGCCCGATCTTCTTTTCCATTTTTTTTTCCTCTTTTCTCTTTTTTCTTTTGCTTCTTTTTCCTTAATTATTATTTTTTTTTAATAATTTTTTTGGATTTGATCTTTTTATTACTTCATTGTTTAGATTTTGTTAATCTCTCTTTATTCTAATTTTAGACTAATGGGCTTTTACCCTTTTTTCATTTTAAAATTTTTATTTTTATTTTTATTATTTATTTTTAATTTATTATTGTTATTATTATTATTATTATTTTTTGGGTTAAGAGTGTTTATTTGATTTTTTTTATTTATATATTTTTTCGTATTATTATTATTTTATTTTTTATTTTATTTTATTTTATTTTATTTTTTTATTTTTTAGTTTGATTTTGTCATTATTTTTGGAGCTTACTCGGACAAAATACGGTGTTCACAGTTGCTCCTCTTTACTTGTTTTCTTGGGCAAGGACATTGAAAACGTAGTTTTTTTATTTTTATATTTAAGAAACAAGTAAAGATAAGAACATATATTTTGTTCGAGTTGATTTGATTGTCCCTTATTAATTAAACAGCAAAGAAAAGATAATAGCGACCCAAGCAAAATGTTACTGTTTACATAACAAAAAGATAAATGTAAATAAAATAAATATAACAAAATAAATAAATGCAAACTAAATAAATATAGCAAAAAATTAATACAAAGAAAATAAATATAGCACAAAAAATAAATGCAAGTATAATAAATATAACCAAAATAAATATAAAAAATAAATGCAAGCTAAATAAATATAACAAACAAATTTAACGCAAACAAAAATAAATATAACAATAAAAATTAAATAAATATAACACAAAATTAAATACAAACATAATAAATATAACAAAAAATAAATGTACCTAAAATAAATATAAAAAATATATGTTAACTAAGTAAATATAACAAAAAATTTTACTACAAACAAAATTAATATAACAAAAAGATAAATACAAATAAAATAAATATAGAAAGATAAATACAAATAAAATAAGTATAAGACAAACAAATAATGTAAGCAAAATAAATATAAACAAAATAAATATAAAAAACAAATAAATGTAATCATAAAAAATATAATGTAAAAAATAAATATAAAAAATTAAATGCATACTAAATAAATATAACAAAAAAATAAGTGTAAACAAAATAAATATAAAATAAATAATTTATGAAAAAAATAGAATAATAGAATAAATAGTAACAAAAATAAATGTAATAAAAAAATTGCATCTAAAATAAATATGCCAAAAAAATAAATACAAATATATCAATTAACTAATAAATATTTATAAAATAAATAAAAAATTACACTAACTATAATAGATTAAAGAAGAAAATTTGAAAAAAAGAGTTTAGCACTTTTAAAAATCAAAATTAAAAAATGAAAAATGAAAAATATAAATTTAGAAGTTACAAGTAATGAAAGTAAAATGATAACAGAAAACCTATGCAATAACTAAAAATAAAATGCTAAAGACAAGTAAAAGAAGGAAGTCACTGATTGAAAATGAAATTTTAAGGATGAGCTGGGGAAGAGAAGTAAAATGAAGAGACGCAAAATGAGAGAGACTCTTTATGCCTTTAAAATGTTGTAGGATATGAAGGGGAGAAATTTAGTTGAAATTTCAGACCAAATTATACAGGATTTGAGAAGTCAAGGTTAAAAGATCTTAACTTGAAAACACATGTAGGTTAAGTTACATTTAGCTTACAATGTTGAAGTCAAACTTATACAATTTGATTTTAGCTTATTTAAAAAAAAAGAGTTATATGTTTCCAATATTTATTTAAAAAAATATAATTGGATTAAAAATATTAATAGAAGTTAGAAGTAATGGTTTCTACTTCCAATATCTTATCATAATAAGAAAAAAAAATATTTTTAAGCAAAAGTTGAAACCAATATCATACCTATAACATATGAGTGTAATACATTACACGAATATGAATTTTACAACTTTTTTTTTAAGCAATGGGATTAAACTTAAAAAGCTACAAAAAAGGACATGAAGATCAATTAAAAAAAATAACCAGTGGATATAATTGAACAAGAGAATACAAAAGTCGTTGACATCTAGTACAACCAAATTTCTTTTTCTACTTATCCATTCCACATGTACACGCATGCACGCACGCACGCGCACACAGAGTTGAATTTACTCCAGTTAAAGATGTATATAATACAAGTTAGGTTGGGCATTGATTTAACTTAGAGTTTGGCTTAATTTTGTATTGAATTTGTTTTTAAGCTTAATGATTAGTATGACTTAGGTTGATTGTGCCATTTTACTCAATTCTTAAAAATTTTGATAAAAGTTATAAAATGACTAATAAAAAAATTTATGTAACTTTTTTTAAAATTATATTTTACCTCCAAAAATAAAATTTTTAAATAAATTCCTATAAAACATTTTTTAAAAATTAATAAAATTAGATTAAGTTAAGTTAAATTTGCCAACATAGTTGTCCAAGTTCAATTAATAAACTCTTTTTAAATTTGGCCTAACCCAACTCAATGTATCTAGTTGGGCTGGACAATCATCTCTAACTCTAAATCACCCAAACATTGTAAGTGTAATCTGTATTTGGAACAAGAATTTTTAGAAAATTCCAAAAGTACAAAATTGAGCCTCACTCAAGAAACCATATACAAAAAAAAGAAAAGAAAATAATAAGGCCTTCTAATAGAATAGAACAAACAAGTATGTAAATCATATTTTTGTGTTTTCATTAAATATGAATAGTAATTATTAACAGAAAACGAAAAACCATCCATACTTTGGTCTAAAAAATGTACTCACTATTTAAAATCATTTTAATTATGAAATTAATTTTTTGAATGACTAACTTGGTAATGAACAAATAAATTGCTTGTAAATTAGATAAAATATAAAAACAATAACACGTGCTTTCTACTAATTTTCATGAATAATTAAGCTACTCACTGTGCCAAATCCAAAGTAAATAGGCTGTCCTTTTTTCCTTTTAGGTCAGAACTAGATCAGAATTTTGAAATCTATAATCGAGCCCACTTAGAAATTCGCTAGGCTTAAAATAGAGCCCAAGTTTAGTCCTCTAATTATTAAATTTTTTAAAGTAAATTATATAATTTTTTAAATTTTATTAAAATTATATAGATATCTTATATCTTTTTTTTAAAAAAATATAAATTTATTGAAATAAAAAATTATTGTATATTTTAGTTTAATTTTAAATTTTTTGTTAAAATATTATCAGTTAACTTAAATATGTTTTTTAAAACCAATTTTTTTAAAAATAGAGAGCATTTTAATTAAAAAATGTAAAATTAAACAAATTATAACATAAAATTTTTATTTCAAAAAATTTTAATATATATTTTAAAAATAAAATTTATATAATTTTAACAAAATTTAAGCATGTTTATATAATTTACTTTATTTTTTTATTTTTTTGGACGGCAGCAGATTACCTAATAGGGGCAATCTCAAATTGGTGGGCATCCATTTTCACCTTGAAAGTGCCGATCAGGCCCATAACACTGGAAATAATTGAGAGAGAGGGGGGGAGAGAGAGAGAGCAAAAGATATCACTAGGTTATCTATCACCATCATCCCGAGACTCAAGTTAGCAAAGCACGAACCTCTCGTTTATGTATGTTTGTGTTCCCTGATAAGAAAGAAAAACCTCTTGCAAAGGAAGGAAGGAAGGAAGGTAAACGATGTCGTATGTTCCTCCGCACCTCAGGAGCTCCAGCTCCACTACTGTTGCTACCAGAATTTCGTCTCTAACCCTAGACACCAACGATCACAGCAAGCTGGCTTTTTCCTCTGATTCTCACTTCAACGCCTCTCTTACTCCTTCTTCCCCCTCCACCTTCTCCAATCTCTCTCGCCGCAGCTCCGGAGCTTCTCCGGCCTCCCGGACTCTCGCCGTCCCCGACGTCGTCTTCCCTCGTTGGCAACCATCTGAACGCGTTTCTCGTATGAAGCCCGAGCAGGTTTCTTTTTCTGTTTATATAGTGACGGCTCTTTCTCCTTTAACTAAAATGCTTTGAGTTTGGATAATGTGTGTGTTTGAATTTGTGTTTAGGGTTTTTGGAGCTATTTTGAATTTCCCGTCTTTCATTTCTTTGGTCACTGGTCAGCATGTGTTACTTGCAATGCGTTTTTTCCCTCCCTTTATTTGCCCCTTCTTGGTTGTGAAACTTTGCAAAATGTTTTATTTTTTATTTTTTGGATGAATAACATGTTTGAAGGAAAAAAGAGTGAACATTTTTTTGTATCGAGGAGTACTTTTCCTCTCCGTCAGTAGTTCGGAGATTTGGACGGTAGTGAAAAGTGTATCCATTGAGTTGGTGGAAAAAATTATGTTATAATTGAAGTGGCATGTATCAGAGTCTTGGTTGTTTATGATAATCTCAAGAGTTTACTGGGGAATTAATATTTAGTTTTGGGGATTTATTATACAGACATAGTTCGGTTGGAATTAGGTTTAAGATTTGGTGCAATGTGCTGATAGTAAATGCCATGCAACAATGGCTATCAGGAATAATGAAGTTGGGTTTCAATCTTATGGTCTATCCGGGAGCAGTCGTTGATGTTTTTCAGCATTGATGAGTTTTCCTCCTCCCTTTCCTTTTTTTTTTTTTTGTAAAAAACATCTTATTCCAGATTGTCTCTCTCAGGTTATCTTTTTCAAAGTTAGCACCAGTTATTTCTTTTGAAGTACAACTATCTACATTTTGTCTTTATATTATTTTTGAACTTCATATGTTGTTTAAGCACAGAAGGAATATTGATGCTTCCACGTCTACCTCTTCTCAATCAACTTTAAGCACAGAAGGAATTATTGGATTACTGAATTCTACAAATTACATGCTACTCATTTGCAGATTGAAGAGGTCCGACTACGGCTTAATCTTGATGTTACTGTTGCTTCTGACTCTCTTCCTGCACCTGCACCTATAGAATCATTTGCAGACATGGTAGTTAATTTTATAAATCAGATCTATATTTCTTGTATTCAATTTATAGTAATTATTGCAAATGTATGAAAAACTGTGGACTTATTAATTTACAGTGTTTGCACCCGAGCATCATGAAGGATATTGCTTATCATGAATATACAAGGCCAACTTCTATCCAGGCACAAGCCATGCCAATTGCTCTGAGTGGAAAGGATCTATTGGGTTGTGCTGAAACTGGTAGTGGAAAAACTGCAGCTTTCACCATTCCTATGATAGAGGTCTAAACTCATTATACATGGCATGTTTATGTAATTTTTGTAATGTATTCCTTAGATATCATGTGGTGGCAATCAAACAGATAGTAAAGTGGCCATACCTTTTTGGTGATTTAATTTCTTTCCTTTTTTATTTTGTAGCATTGCTTGGCTCAACCTCCAACTCGGCGTGGTGATGGTCCTTTGGCATTGGTTTTGGCTCCTACTAGAGAGCTTGCTCAACAAATAGAGAAAGAGGTGATATATTTAATTTTGGGTATACAAAAATAGGCTGTCTAAATATATAGGTATGAAATCCTTGTTGATTTCTACTATTCCAGCTGATAATTTTGTTCACGTACCATATATATGAATTTGGGACTATTCTTTGTTACTTGTACATTGACTCACGCATAGCTCCTGTCTACTGAGACATGCATCTTTAACCTTTTTGTGATTTTGAATTATTATGTCATTGAATCAAAATATGATGATTTATTAATAATGTTTCCTATGTTATGGTTGTTCATATTGGGACAATTTTAGTTTATGTTTAACATTTTGGATAAGTAGTGATTGTGTTGCATTTGAGTCACACGAGTTATACGTATCTTCTATCTTGATGCTGATCTTGTGTGTAACTGCTTGCGGCTTCCCTATTGCAAGTTAGATCTATACAAAGATCATTTGTGCATAAACACAAGATTTTTGCCATCCTTCTTTGAATTATCTGTTCTTAATATTGATTAGTAAATTCTTTTATTATGCCTGGAACTAGTATCTTTACTGATTTATTTCTTTCTAGGCAATCTTTTCCCACAAGTTACCTGTTTTGCTGTAATCATGTTAGTAATTCTGAGGTATTTTTGAAATTTTGCAGGTTAAGGCTTTTAGCAGATCACTTGAGTCATTAAAAACTGCAATAGTTGTGGGGGGAACTAACATTGAAAAGCAGGTAACTAAGTGAGAGTCATATTTTTGTCTTATCATGCCTGTGTTTGCAAAGAGTTGAGCGAGGAGAAATAATGTTATTGCCTGCCTTGTTTGCAATGCAAATTCTGTGAAGTATGGTCAAATCACTTACAATTCCTTGTGTGTTAAATTTGTATGAACAATTTCTTTTTGTTTTTTTCTCAATATAATTTTTGTTAGACTTTGCTTTGAGTTGAATCTGTGTTTTCATACCAGCACTGCTATTAAAACTTTTATTGTATGTATTACTAATGTTATTATACTATTTTATAATGAATGTGTGATGATATTAGATCTCTGCCCCCTATACCTGACAAAAATGTTACCACTGGTTTGATGTATTTTTAGTTATTCACTATCACTTGAAACATTAGTGAGATGCTTGAGTTCTCAAGTGCTTCTTACTTTTTAATTTTCCTATGCTTTGAGGTAACATTATTCGTTTTTGTTGTTTTCTTTTTTTTTTTTTTTTTTTGGGGGGGGGGGGGTGTTCTTGTCAATATGGTAGAGGTCTGAGCTACGAGCAGGAGTTGACATAGTGGTTGCTACCCCTGGAAGATTTATCGATCATTTACAACAAGGCAATACTTCCCTTTCTAGAATTTCTTTTGTTGTTCTAGATGAGGCAGATAGAATGCTTGATATGGGTTTTGAACCACAGATAAGAGAGGTTAGTGGTGTTGAAGTTTTTTTCCATGAATTTTCCCTTCATTTTGATGACAATTCAATTTCAAATGTATGAATAATGAGTTGATTTCATTTTATGTTTCTAGCATTTATGCTTCACTAGATTCTATTGTTTCCATGCAATTCTTTAACCCTCTGATTTAATATTCACTATTTAAAACAGTGATTGAAGTTGGAACTTAGGCATGATACTTAAACAAGATTGTTTGACCATGAGTGTCCAACTTCTTTAAGCAAAGGTTGGCAGGGGTAAGGTCTTCTTAGTGAAGAAAGCAACATGAGGTTGCTTTGTTCAAAGCACAAATTCTTTGGCAAAAATGAAGCTTCTTGCCTGGATACAAATTTCTATTTCAAAATCAGATCTAAGACTGTAGCAGTTTTATTGTTTGTCCCTTGACACATATCGGTTATGTCAATGCATGTTGATTGACAATTGGATGCCCGATTATTTCAAATTTGATCTCATCTGAATGAGTTATCAATATTAGTAATCATTCCAATTGTTGCAATAGAACATTAATGTTTTAAAACATGTCCATCTAGATTGCTGAAGAAAATATATACTTTCTAATATTATTTTCAGATCATGAGAAATCTTCCAGAGAAGCATCAAACATTGTTATTTAGTGCAACTATGCCTTTGGAGATTGAAACATTAGCAAAGGTTAGGTTTCTTCCTTCTTTACATTTGTTTATTTTGAGCTATGTTGAAAGAGTAGGGCACTGTTCCTCATATTTTAAAGTGACTTTCTGTGTGCTAGTGCTGATTGCTGGGACCATTGTTATTTTGTTGGCAACATATTACATTTTAACTTCAGTTGTGTAAGAACTTTTATGAAGTTTACCTTTCTTTTCTTTAATTTCAGGAGTACTTAGCAAGCCCAGTGCAGGTGAAAGTGGGAAAAGTGAGTAGCCCAACAGCAAACGTTTGTCAAACTCTTGTGAAGGTTTCTGAAAATGAGAAGGTATGATTAATTGTCTATTAAGATTTATGTGTTAAGGGCTTGATTGAGATTTGCTTATTTGATTTACTAGATCATTGACTATCATAGTTTTCCAAGATTTTTTTCCCATTAGGTTTTATTGTTCCTTTCCCACCTCCTTTTTCTTGAGGGAGGGGTATTCTACAGAATTGTATTTGTAGGAAATAAGGAGGTGATTCAAATATAACGGCTTTTGCATTATTTATCTATTATATTAGCAATGTGAATATAGCATGTGAATGTTGAGTTCAGCCTTTATAGACAGTGTAACACTCTTTATTTGCTGGTCCTTAAAATGAACAGATGCTTCAACAGTTACTTTTTGATGTTTTATTTATTATTTTTTGTTTTTCTTTTAATGCTTTATAATTATACCCTTCCAATTATGTTGTGGATGATGGTGTTTTTGGTCTCTCAAATATGTCTGATCCTTCAATTTGTAATTTTTTTTATGGCCTGTTTGGTAGCCGAAAGGAAAGGGATTTTGCAATGTTAATTATCCTTATAATTATTATTCAATAGGTTCTATCTCTTTATTATTATTAAAATGATGAGAGTCATATTTGATCTTCAAAATCACTTTTTTCATTCTTTTTTCCATTCTATTCTGTGCATCAAATGGACCCTTGGTTTTCCTCTTATGTTGTCTCTATATTCATATCCCTCTTGGTGTCTGTTCTAAAATCTTATCATGTATTTGTAGATTGACCGGCTTCTAGATTTGCTTGTTGAGGAGGCGTCACAGGCTGAAAAATGCAGTCGTCCATTTCCATTGACAATTGTGTTTGTGGAAAGAAAGGTTTGTTGCATTTAGTATCTATGGCATGTGTAGTTTGGTATCCATGCTATATGTAAGAGATGTTAATAAAATTAGTCTTGAGCCTTCACTTAAGAGCTTAAGCTTTTGGGATGAAGTGGTTGTTGACATGGTTACTAAAGCCTTCACAGCCAAGTAGTTAGGAGTTTGATTCTTGTTGCCTCACGTTCTATGACCCAAATTAATTCCAGCACTAAGTATAGTGGTTCTGTACTTTGTCCATGCTTCAAGTCCCGTAGAGCGTGTTAGAGATATTTAATAAAATTGATCCTTAGCCTTCACCTAACAATTTAAGTATTTGGAATGAAGTGGTTGGTGACACCAAGTACTTTTAGGTTTAAATCCTAGCAGTAAAATTCTAAATACTTAGGTGTACAGAATTCTTAAGCATGCATCAAGCATGGCATGCTTCTATATACAGTTTCCCTCCCTGAATTCATGCCATGATGTCCCTTTTTTGTGTCTTTGGGGGGGGGGGGGGGGGGTTTCAAGTCTTGCATATTGTAATAATCTTCTGCAAAATTTTAACAACCTGAATTATTAGGGAATTAATTGCTGTACATTTGATTCGCGTGCCTGTCTGTATTAGATGGTTTTAAAAAGACGTATTAATTGTACTTTTTATAAGAGGCATTTTTAAATTCAGGAATCTTCATCTTTCTCTTTTATTTTATTTTTTTTCTTTGGGGGGGGGGGGGGGGCATTTCCATCTCTCATTATTAATTGTTCCATGCATGTAGACAAGGTGTGATGAAATTGCTGAAGCCTTGGTAGCCCAAGGGTTATCTGCTGTTTCTCTTCATGGTGGCCGTAGTCAGAGTGAAAGAGAAGCTGCTTTGCATGATTTTCGGAGTGGCTCCACCAACATTTTGGTAACCTCTCCTATACTAATAGTCCACTCTGAAGCATGATTATTAAAATTTATCAGAAAATTGTGCTTTCCTCCCTCTACAAAAACTATATAGTCATGATTCATTGCAATTTATGGTTTTGGATGGAAATGAGAGTCTTGAAAGTATTGTTGACAAAGATTTTGAAGCCTGCCTAGGATTTGTCTCAATGATGAATTATGAATTTGGAAGTTAGGTTGAAGGTGTGGTGTTGTGGGATAATGTGTTTCATTATTATAGAATCAATACCAATAAAGTCCAAAAAATAAGAATTTGATGGATGAAAAGGGCCAAGTCCAAAATATAGAATCAATAGCAATAGAAGCCTGCCTAGGCTTGTCTCAATGGCTGAATTATGGGTTTGGAAGTTAGGTTGAAGGTGTGGTGTTGTGGAATAATGTGTTTCATTATTAGCCGTACTTGTACCAGGTATGTATGGGTCAGGTTGCATCTTAGGTACGCTGAAATATGTACTCCATATGTATCCAATCTTCAACCTTTGGTGGTGAGTTGGTGCCAGTGCAGGAGTAGGAGGGTCTGGGTATATTCTTTCTTCACCGGTGTCTTTGGGTTGTTGGAGGCTGGTATTGTCTCTGTCAGCAAGCTTTTTTGTTTTTTTTTGGGGGCGGGGGCGGGGGGGCGGGGGAGGAGGTGAGGACACTTTGCTTTAGTTCAACCATGGTGAGGTGAGAAGACAGGGAAGATCTTGAAGAGGGCAAAGTTGAAGATGATTGATTAAGAGGTTTGGTGGGTTTTTGAATGTTTGTATGGTGTGTTTGGGAACTCAATGTGGTGGATGATGCTTGACAGCTAATTGAAAGAGAAGAATACAAGTCTGTGACTCGTTGACTCTGCATATGGTTTCTGACTCTCTTTATTTGTTATGTGTATATCATTTTTTTTAATTAAAACAATTTAACTGTATTTTATAAAATATTTTTGTTTGAGTACTTTAATTTTTATTTGTAGAATCAGAGAAGTATTAAATTTTTAAAAAATATTATTCTAGTTGATTGTGTTATAAAATATTTATTATTTTATATAAATATATTTTAGTATCCATACCTTATATTTTTAAAAAATGGCCGCATCTCATATCCATACCTGTACCCTCATTAGTACCAGTGCAACATAGGTGTATGATGGATATTAGTATTGGCAGTTGTAAATATCTGAATTATAAGCCGGTTATGTTGTTGCAGAATGGAAGTTCTGTAAACTTTTGAAGCAACTAAGTAGCCACATACATATCTGGTTATTATATCAATCATACTATTGTGTGTTAAAATTTTTATATATCTGGTTTTAAAAAAATTGAAGAGGAATGGCCCTTGTTTATTATTTTTGAAATCAAGGTTACAGTATAGCTATATAGCATATATTTTTTATGAAGAAATATTTTCACAAAGGAGAAAAAGAAGCATGGACACATGGGCATGAAAGCATAGCAAAATCTAAAGTATCTCAGTTTTTTTGAAGTATCATATCATGTCAGATATGAGTGATGTGGATAGTTTCATTTTGAAACATCTGTGCTTCATAGATTATTAATAAACTGATTGGATCAATTTGAAACTAACCTATAATTCTCATTATTGTCATCTAGTTCTAAAATTTGGTATAATAGTTTATCTCATCAGTTGGTAATAGAAAAAATTCTGGTACCTCAGCTTTCCAATCTCTTTTAAAATTAACTAATAAGATAGGATAGCTGATAAGAATTTTCTAATATCAACCAACCATAAATTTAATCTTTTCAGTTGGTGTTCAAATAGATCGGTGAGCTCAGAGGCCTTTTCTTTATATATATATATATATATATATTTTTTACTGTAATATCCTGTGTATTGTTTTTCTTGTTTTGTTTAAAAGAATACTGTCATCCTTTATTATATTCCCTGACTTTGCTTTCAGATGGAAATTCTTTCTCATGTCAAGAAGGAAAAGAAAAAAAAAATGTTTTGTGGGTGTTACTGATTGTAACTTGTCCTTCAATGAATTACAAATGTCAAATTAAAATGTTATGCGGTGCTTTGCCTGCATTCTAGTGTCTACTATGTCATAACATTGGGAATTTTGATATTGTAATTCTATTTTCTTTTAGGTAATTTTTTTTCAAATTTTAAGTTCTCAGAATAGTTTGCATAATTTCATTTAACTAGAGTTTGGGATCTTTTACTCACTATCCAAGTTGCTCACTGAGACTAATTTATGCAGGTTGCCACTGATGTTGCATCTCGTGGCTTGGATGTCACAGGAGTGTCACATGTTATCAATTTAGATCTTCCGAAGGTATTTCTGCTTCAAGCAAACACTACTTGATCACTAAATCTTTCCTGAAATCCAAGAAGAAAAAGGTTATCTGAAAGAATTTTGAGGATTCTACTGTGATAGTGAATTGCCATTCTGCTACTGCTATGTTGGCAGTTCATTAGCCTGGTATTTTTAAGTCAAATTTAATTTCCTTCAGTTATGGCTCCTTCAATTATAGACCATGGAAGATTATGTACACCGGATTGGGAGGACAGGGCGTGCGGGATCAACAGGCCAGGCAACTTCTTTTTACACTGATCGTGATATGGTGCTTGCTATCCTCTTTTATTTTGAACCATTCTTTTTTCTACTTGATTCTAATATTAACATGATTTTGGTCTCTAGTTCCTTGTGGCAAATATAAGGAAAGCTATAGCTGATGCTGAATCTGGGAATGCTGTGGCATTTGCAACTGGAAAGGTATATACATTTTTTTCCATGATGTTATGTTTATTCTATCTTTGCACTTTATGTAATACTGGAACTTCCTGCCATTTGCTTCTAGGTTGCTAGAAGGAAGGAGAAAGAGGCGGCAGCTGCGCAAAAAGAGGCAAAGATTGCTTTGTCCAAGAACTTAGCTTCGGGAGCTGCTTCAATTACTATTGAGGATAAGTATAGGTTCATGATTACCACGTCAAACATTAAAAGAGAGGGTGCAGCAGATAGTGCTTGGGATGATTAAAAAAGATATTTGGTGGCCCTCACATTTGATTGACGAAACTTTCCAAAGGCTTCAAGGTTGGTAAGTAGTAGCATTTTTTTGCTGAAGTATCAGGCCTTTTTTTTCCAAGTGTGTGGGATCAGGATTGGGGGTATTTGTGCATATTTAGGTTTGCTGTTAAGCCTGTGACTGAACTTTCTCACGGTGATCCTCCTTGTTTCTTCCACCTTATGGTCCCCATGTGCATATTTTTGAAATTTTTGCTGTTCATTATTGATATTGTTTTTCTAACTTAAACAGTTGGACTGGATGCATGAATCCATCAATAGGGTTGGTTGGTTCTGACTTGGGACTCGATGTGCGAGGATGCTGAAGGTGGACAAGTTTCTGTATAAGTTGGGAGTCTCTGTTTGTTGACCTTTTACCCCTTCGTATTAGCCTATTAGCTAGCATAGCTTGCTAGATGGACGGTTAGACTTCGTAGGGCTGGCATAGGTAATGCATCTTTTGTATCCCAGAAACGCAAGTTTTCTTTTCTTTGAAATTTCGTTGCATGAAAAAATATAGATATTTCCAAAGGTACTCAACTCCGACATCATTCATTGTATATCCACCTTCATGTATTCCACTCCCAAACATTAATTTGTTTTAGCACTGTTTAGCATTTATAGAACGCCCACAAAATGTGATATTGCTCTTATTTTGAGACTTTTATTTCTACTACTCCTTGCTCCTATACTTGGGTGCTTGCATGTTTACCGTTTTCTTCTCTCCACACCTTCCCAGTTTTGTTTCCATGGGCATGATGTTAAAACGTGCACTGACTGATACACATCTCCCCAACGTTTACCTTCCTCTCAAGAGCTTGGCCAGTCCAGATTGTCCAGCTTTGGGCATTCATGAGTTCTAGTATCCTCCCCAAGAGACTGGACCTCTAATTGTGGATGACATGACGGTGTATATATATATATATATATATATATGTAAACCTGTTCCAGCAGTATGAAATCACTGTCTTTATTCTTTGTAAAAAAGTTATAATTTTTTACTTTGTAAAATTAAGTTTATATATCTGAAAATAGCTATAATTTCTATATAAAAAAATATTGTATGGGTCGAAAAACTATTATTGAAGAACATTCAAAATATCTTGTAGTAAAAGTTGTTAAAGCAGGTTTTAACTAACAATTTTTTATGAGTATTATCATAATGAGGAGCTATGGATATTTTAAATTTATATAGTTAAATAAATTAATACAAATATAGAAATAATAAGTTGACTATGAGAGATGTTCTAAGATATTTTGTTGGTAGCTTATATATATATATATCTTGTGTAAATATCATTACAATAAGTGGTAGGTCTATCTTATGTATGGAATAATGTTAAAATTTTTAAAAATTAGATATATATGTATACTTTATTAATTTGTAAAATTAATTTTTATACACCATTTATTAAATAGTAGTAACGTTTTAAACAAGTATATGAAATTAAAAAATGTTTAGCGAGATAAATAAAAGATGAAGAACAAAATGTATATAAAATAAATAATATTTTAAAAAAATAAAAAGGGTTCTCAGAAAAAGAGATGATAAAAAAATTTTTTAATTACAAAATAAAAGTTGACAACATTACTTTCATCTTTTTTTTTTTCTAATACCTTTTCTTACTTCTTTTAATTCCTATGATTTTTTCTTCATGGCTCTTTTTTATTTTTATTTTTTAATATTATTATGATTGCTCTTCAACGCAACTATGGAAGAATATTATTAATTAAACCAATATGAGAACATAAATATATAAATAATAAGAATATATTTTTAAAATTAAAGTTTTTTTGGGCTATAAAAACTGTCTATATTCATTAATTGGTAAAAAGAAAAAGGGGAAAAATATCCAACGAGTATTAAAATTCTACTTTGTGGTTATTCAATTTTATTCACTCTCGTGGCTCTATTTTCATTAAAAATGGGTAGCCATTAATAAAAGAAAAAATTACAAAACATAAGTGTATGATTTTTGTAAAAAATTGAATTGTGCGCTTGCTTGTCATATTATTAATGAAAGATTATACACCTGTTGTATTTTAATTAATAATATAAATAATTTCATATAATTTATTTATTTTTTTCAAAATAGAGGAAAAAACTATAATTTAGAAATCTGGTAAAAGAGAAAGTAATTTATCCAAAAAAAAAAATGCATGCTCCAGTGAAAATGTTTCAAAAATAATTTATTAGAGTTAATATTGGCAATTGTCACCGAATTTGTTTTTCATTGTGTGATAGCATGTCAGTTCAAGCAACATAACTAAATCAAGTTTAAATTTAATGACTAAATAGCAAAGGAAACTCAAATATGATGAATAAAAGAACCCAAAAACGGCGTCAAATGCCAACAAGAGAGGTACAAAAGAAGCCCCAACTTGGGAAATCTGTTGTTATTTTTAATATAGGTTCAGCGTTTACAAGTAGGCGCCTGTAGCTCAGTGGACAGAGCGTCTGTTTCCTAAGCAGAAAGTCGTAGGTTCGACCCCTACCTGGCGCGCAATTGCTTTTTCCTCAACCAAAAAAAAAAAACAAATGATAGTTTGACTTTTTTCTACTTCATGAATACTTTCTCAAATTCCGTACAGCGTTATAATTTATGAATATTTCCTCGAATTCCTTAAAGCAGATATGTCTTTTTTTTTTTTTTTTTTTTCTTTTGGGTTCATGCTGATGAGCTTTCAATGAATAGGTAATCCATATGGAAGAATAAAACACAAGAATCAACAAGAATTTTGCATTTGTTTGGCCCCCAAAAAAAAAAGATTTTAGATCCATTAAACCTGCAGAAAAGGCGATTTTGTTTTTTTTGGGGGAGGGGGGGAATCCGATTCCATGTCCAGCATAAAGCTAAAACAGAACTGAAAATAATATTACCAAGAACATTATATCCATTGTAATAAACAAAATACCAAATTCCGACTGACTATCAATAAATATTACACCAAAAACCCTTCGTCAGACCAGACAGGGATAAAACATCACATATTTTCCTAGTCAACATACATAGGCAATTCCTCAATCTGTTCTGTTATGGGCACTCGAGAAAGGATTCTCTTGCTCAACTCCCTACCTAAACCTGATCACAATTACACCACGAAACCATGGTTCTCACTTATCATGACTTTGCGTCACATATTTATATCCCTAACGCATAACAAACACACTCCAGAGAGAAATGATGAAGATAAAATAAAAAATACAAACAGTACTCGTAAATTTACAAGATCACAAGAAGATACATATTAGGCCGCTAAAATTGGAACTCGCTTGTGCCCCATGAAAGCCTGCCTTAGCATATGATACCCACTTCTGTAGTGCTCAATTGAGAAGCATAGCTGCCTTATGGCCTCTCGTTTCTCTTCTGCTCCCTCTAAGATCTCAGTTCTTTGTCTCTCAACCTCTTTCTCCAATTTCTTAGCTCTTGATTTTAGCTCTTCCATTTCAGCAATCAGCTGCACTTGTTCCAGGTGCAGCTGGTTCAAGTGCCTGTCGAGGTCTTCGATCCTATCATCTCTGATATTCACCTCTTCCTTAAGTGAACCAACTTCTGCGTTAAGATTCTCTCTCTCTAATTTTAAAGCGTTGAGGGTTATGTTAAGATCTTTTATAATGTTCTCTCTTTCTTTAATGTCTGCCTTTAACAGCTCTAATTCACCCTTGAGTGTCCCCTCCATCTCATTTTTTTCAGAGATGATCTTTCTAATCTCCTCTCTGAAGCAACGGCCACGGCTTTCCCATTCCCTGACCTGCTCTTCGAAAGAAGTCCGTTCCTCCAGCAATTTGGACATTTGAGACTTTATCTGTGCTTTCTCAGGGAAGATTTTCTGCTCTGCATCAGATACAGCTGTTTTTAAATCCCTGATCTCATGATCTCGGTCTGCGAGACTAGATTTTAACCTTAGAAGTCTTTCTTGGAGTTTGGTGCTCTCTCTTTTCTCAGAATTGAATTTAGTTTTCCATGCAGCAGCATCTTTCCGAGCTAAGTCAAGCTGATCCTGCACTTGCTGAATCCTTTCAGAGGATTTACTGCCCTCAAATTTCAATGAAGCAACTAGTTTTTCTGAATCCTCAAGTTTTTGTTTGGTGATTCTTAGCTCCTCCACAAGTGACTTAATCTTACTATCTGGATCCAAAAATTCCTGCTTCAATCCGTTGAGTTGAGACTCTGATGTCTTCGGGAGTGACCCTCCTGTCTGGATGTCTTCTTCACTTGGAGATAAATCGACAGCATCCTGCAAATTTGCTGGTTCCATGGACCTGTATTTTTCAAGCTTAGTCTTAAGTTTACTGATTTCTTCTCTTGAAAGCCTTAACTCATCATTTACTGTCCTCAGTTCTTCTTCGTACCCGTTAATTTTTGCATGAATAGCCTCAATATTCTCATTTCTTGGCCCCCTAGATGAAACCTCTACATTCTCCTCCTCTTGCATCCAGAGCTTTTCTTTTACCTCACGAAGCTCAATTTCCAAGTCAAGTATTTTTCTGTTTAGCCCATTATCACTACCATTCCCTGAGAAAACTGAGTAATTGTTAACCGACGAATCATCAGATTCCTCCTCGGAATCTGTTAATGTAGAGGACTCATATTCTTTTTGGCAAACATCAGAACCATTTCCACCAGGGCCAAGGAAGACATCAAACCCAGCAGCTCGGTTGGCAGATATACGACGGCTCAACTTTCTGGGGGAGGGCCAAACAGAGGATGGCTCAGACCCAACATCTGATGTACCTGAGCCTTGGGATTGAAGTTCAGAGGGTATATTCTTCCGCAATTCTCCTGTCACATTATCATATCGTTCAGCCAGAGAACGGTACATACGATAGAATTCCTCTACAAGAGAAACTAATTCAGGCCTCTTCTGATAATACATCTCAGCCTTTTTGGCAAGTGAATCTCCATCCTCTTCAATCAGCTTCAACATTCGCTTTGCGTTCCGGTCCATTTCTGTGATAGAAGATCGTTTAATATTTTTCTTGAATGACATTGTGATGAAAAATGACAGAATATATTTATTGTGAGATTTAAAGAAAAAAATATGATTAATCTAACCCCTCCCCAACTGCTGGAAAGTTGGCAACGAGCAGCTATTCCAGTGGATTAAGGGGGAGAGAAGTATCCAAAACTACACGAATATTAATTTCTTTACTTATATTAACTTTTCCTTCTTTAGACTATGTAACAAAGATCCCAACTTGATGGCCTAAAAGCCCATTATCCAGTACAAGTGCAACAAATGTCATTATAAGGACAAAAGAAATGACTTTGTTGACTACAACCTGGTTTATTACATAGACGCGTAGAAAATATTTACAGGCATCAAGATAGGACAAAAGCCATCAACAATCACCAATATGAACCCCCCCCCCCCCCCCCAAAAAAAAAGTCAAAGAAATTTTAATTATAAATAAAATTGGGCATGCCCTTGTCTTAAATAAACCATAACCAACGTACAAAAAATGTAAGACCTTAGTTTTATAGTGAAACTTTGTTTTCAAAACATATGATTGAAACCCCATATTGTAACTTGTTAATGTTCTTAACAAAGTAAATTACTCTTTTCCCTCTGAGATATGTCCAAATTATACGACTTTCTCTTTTGTTCTTAAAAATTACACTTCTCTCCCTTAAATCAAATAATGTGCTACACTGACATCTCCTACAACAACAGATAAATTACAATTAAATAGCATTAAAATAAACATTATTCTAGAAAATATTTTAGTCATTTTTTGATTTCAAGAAAGTTTTGTATATATTTTCACAATAGAAGAAGGGCTGTGTAAATTGAAAATCCTTTAGGGGAGGAAAGAGTAATTTATCCTTCTTAATAACATTGGCCCTTCCATATTTAATTTCTTATTCTGCCCTAGACAATATTTACACTAGGACCTCCAAAAAAGTATGAAAAGAGTAGGGTACTATAAACCTTTATTTTAAAATTTTAGTTGTACGTCAAACTGTAGAGAATATGACAAGAACATCCCTAGACTACCATTTAATCCAGATAGGAAGAGGGGCTATTCTGATTCTCAAGCAGCCATCACCGTTCGATTAATTTATACAAAGGTCTGATCATTAAACCTAGACTAACAGTAGACCATTGAACTATTTCTAAGCAAATTTTGACATATCTAAAAGAGGTTTTCTGTGATTTCCTTAAGCATGATCTGAAGCTGCATCCCTTGTTTAGGCTTGCTTTTCTTCAATTTGATAGTAAATTACCAAGGAAAAAGAGAGAGTTAAACATAAAAGTTCAATTGCATTTATAGTTGCTTACCTTCAAGATTTTCCGCCCGCCACTTAGAGTTCTTGGGACTGATGTGACTATCCCACCACCAGGAATGTGACTTTTTTAATTCCATCCTCTTCATTTGCTTGTTTGGGTTGATCTGAAAAAAGAACCCAGGACAATTATGAGTAAATTAGCCAGGAGAACAAGTGGGTAGTGGAAAGCCAATGTTTGGCCAAGCAAAATCCAATGAAAAAGGTGGGAAAGGAGCATTATATATACTTGGAAATTAATAATTATTTTCAATACTTCCAACATGGAAAACATTATGTAATAGTTGTAAAGTGTCTTTCCCCCTTTTCTTTTTTTTTTTTTTTTTGGGGGGGGGGGGGGGGGGGGGAGAATTCAAGCTAAGATATGTTCCCCAGCCCAGCCCAATCCCTGTCTTACCACTGCACCTACACGCCAAAGTGGCACCAATAAGAGATGTGTTACCTTTTTATAGAACTAATCAGAGAATTACTAATGAGACCAGGAACTTCAGGACAAAAGTAAAGTGACTAATAGTCCCTGACTCTTGCTACTTTCACAAAATCCCCTGTTATGGAGCAAATCAATTATATATCCATACTCTACTGATTATGAGTCTTCTAATGATTTGCCCATGCCCACAGTTAGGCCCTGCGAGTTATGACCCCCCGACAATCTTACATGAGGCACGGGACAAACTACAAATGCTTTTGCCTGCTAATTGATAGCAGTCTAGCAATAAATGTGTTGGAAGTCAAGTTCTACTTCTATCTCTTACCCCAGAAGCAGCCATCTGCTACTTCCAGTGCTCGTTGGCCAAAAATCTGAAATGAATATAAACTAAAGGATACAAAAGCTCATGCACATAAAAGCCACAAAATTAGTCCTGAAACGCATAGATGTGATTCAAATACACAACAAGAATAATGAGAAAGAGAAACAGGAGAATTTTTTTAGAGGCAACGAATCACCAGAATGAGTGGCAGTTGACTGCCTGGATCGGATATTTATTGAAGATTATTGTAAGATTTTTTTTAAAAAAAGGAGCGTGATGAGACGCGCATGAGAAACGCGCGGAGAAATTTAAAGTGTGGCGGAAATTGAGTAATTATGCATCCGCATTTATGGACAACTGGCGAACCAGACGTCCAACTATTTCCACGCGCAAACATCTGCAACCGCCATACATTTACGTGTTGCTCTCACATTCTTATTTCTTCTTTTTCTCAATGTCCACGAAAATTTTACCAAAAAATTAAAATAATTTATTCCTATACTGTGATTTTTAAAAGATAAGTCCAAAAGGAAGAAAACAAATTGGTGTCGTAAGGGAAACAAATGAAGACAGTTCGGAGAACCTTTGCCTCGAGAAGCGCGATATTGCAATAATACAGAAATGCGCGGCATATTCACTCCCAAATTAAAAATAAAAAAGTTTACCAAATAAATTGTTTTGAAAAATACAATAAAATTCATACAAGGGAACCATCTTTTATCAATGTTCTCCTAACCTCTATGGTGTTGAGAAGAACAGATTCAATAGAATGGTTACTGAAGAACAAAAACCATTCTAAATTCCAAAAATTCGGCATATATCCTTACAAAAATGAATCCAAGAAGAGGGATCAATCACGGAATTCAGTTCTCCCAAAAAAAAAAATTCACGAATTCATCTTCAGCAAAATCAAGAAATAAGAGGAATAGTCAAACTGATTTGCAACACCAGGAAGAACCAAACAGAGAGAGAAGTTTACTTACTTTGATAGAAGGATCTGTTCGGCGGCGACGGTGAAGACGGAGGAAGCAGTTCCAGCGGATTTCCGATTCCGAAGAGAGAGAGAGAAATGGGAGAATCTGAAGAGACGTGGAGGCAATAAGACTGGGAGGGAGTCAAAGGAAAGGAAGGTGGGTTCCGAACTTAAGGGCTACGCCGACTAAGCTCACATGTTTCTCTGCTAGTCAAACATTTCATTGCCATTTCTTATTTCACCCATTAAAATTAAACTATTAAATTAAAGTTATATAATTAGATACAATTTTTTTATTTTTATTATTAAAATTTAATAAAATTATAATATATAAAAAAATTAAAAATATAATTATTTAATATTAAATTATAAAAATTATACACTAATCGTACTATTCTTAAAATATACATTCTTAATTAAAAATCAAATAAAAAATGAAAAATTGTATATAAAGTTTTCCTTAAATCAAATCTGAGTTTAAAAGATATTAAAATTTAATTAAATCATTAAATGGGTATATGAATTGAAATCATATAGACTTGATTTTAGATAAATTTAATTTGCAAAATTAAATTTTATTAAAAGTAAATTTATATGACCATAATTTATATTTAAAAAATTCTTATCTAAAACATGATTTTTGTTGTCAATGCAATTCATCCGACGTAAAAGCAATTTTTTTTCATTTCGGTATACAAGTGAATTTGGAGGACAAATGTGAATTTAAAAGAAAAATCCAATGTCAAATCAAATAGATTAATTTATAAGATAAACTCACGTTTTAGTGTATAAATAGGCTTAAATCAAACGGATTATTCCATAAGATAGACCCGCATTTTAATGTACAAATGAGCTCTTCAACTCATTAAACACCGAGCCAAATGCACTCTAATTCTAGTTTGAGAAAGCAAAAATGAGGAATACATATATGAATTTTGATGGCATTATTAAATTTTTTTGGAAAATATCGGCATCATTATTTAATATTTAATTAATACGGAACCGCGTTGAATTTTAATTTTTAAAATAATCAAGAAACGCTGCATCAGAAAACAACCACACATGAATAATGTGCCGTCCATTTCGGTTTTCTTTTTTTTTTGGAATTTGAAATTATTTTTAAAAATTACATCTTCTGCAATTCTATAGTAATGCAATCAGTAAAAAAAAATAACACAAAAGAAATGAAATATATATAAAATTTAGTTTCTCTTTTTCCACTTATTTTTTTTTAAATTTTTCTCTGTTTATAATATATGCCGTTAATTTATAATTAAAAAAATTCAGACTTCTCATTCTTAGCTGCGCAAATCTGAAGAAATCTTTCATTTGTTCAATATTCCGAGGGAACGTGTAGCATAATGAGCCATCTATTTTTTTATATTATATAATTATATAAATAAATATTTTTAATTATGATTAAGCGATATGTGACTTGTATATACATTAATTAGATTATTTTTGTTGAAAAAAATAAATTATTTACTTTGAAATTAAGTGCAAAGTAGATCTAAATTAAGAATGGTAATAATAATAATAATATCCTTTAGTACAAATTCTCCTTTTTTAAAAGATATTCAAATTTAGCAGTCTTCCCTTCTATTTTTAAAAAACTAGCTCTTATTTTTTTCAAATCAAAAGATAAAAGAATAAAAGATAAAATATAATTATATTAATTTTAACCTAAGTAGTCTTATAACTATTAGTTATATAATATTACAAAGTACCAAATATATACTAGACTAATATAAATTAATTACTTTTTTCTAAATTTACTAAATTGTAAGATCATTAGATTAAAAAATAAATAATTATTAAAAAAATAACATTTTCATAAAGTAATATTTTAAGATAAACTGATTTATAAATAACAATTTAATTTCAACAATAACATTTGTATTAATTATATATTAATAAATATAAACATTGTTGTAAATTTAATAAGATTTTAAAATAAAAGAAATTTATATCTTTACAAGGTAAATAGTATTAAAATAAAAAATTAAAAAACAAATAAAATTTATTATTTGTAAAAGAAAACGATATTGATCTTTAGAGTATTTTGATTATCTTTTAATTTTGAAATTTTCTATCTATTTTTAAATTTGAACGTGAGAGAATTTATCCTATCTTTTATTATCAATCTGTGTCACTTTCTTTTAAGAATTTTTAAGAGCAACATTTTAAATATATCAAATTAATATATAAGAATGTGTTCTCTAAGGTTGTGTATAGGAGTTTAGGAAAGAATGGAATGGAATGGATATTAATAGAATATAATGGAATAAAACGAAATGAAGTGAAGTTTAACGGAATGTACCATTGTTTAGGAGTTGTATAAGGAGATGAAATTGTTTCATTTGACTATTATTTGAGAGTTATTATGAAATGAATGGAATGGAATGAAATGAATGTAAACTGTTTTTTTTTCAATGTTACCCTTATAAATTGCTTTAGATAAAAAATGTAAATAAATTTAAAAAAAAAATTTATACTACACAATAACTAGGTATAAATATATTTCAATAATGATGATGATGATGATGTGATAAAATTCATAGTGCATGAATTTTATTCATATTACTTTTATATTTGTACAAGACCAATTAGTTTCTAAATTAAAAATTGTTAAGATAATTAATTATTATTTTTGTAAATCACAAAAATTTAAAAAAAAATATACCTAGTCAAATGCATGATACAGGAGGATGTGAGATTATATAATTCAATCGCATAAGATGGTGTTACCAAAGCGTGATGATAATTGTGATGTGGAGTGATTGTAAATTCTAAATAAGGTTAATGATGTAACACATGTAGGGAAGAGAGTATGAAGAGATATTATAACAAGGAAGAAGATGGGGAGAATATAGAAGAAAGAAGGGAGATGAAGAAGAAATAAAGGGGAAAGAGGAAAAAGTGAGAGGGGAATGCAGATATTTTAAAAATATTTCTTATTATTCAATGTTAGATTTTGAACCAGTACAAATACAAAGATTTATATTTATAGACGTCTAATTCTAATTCTAATAAGAAATAATTTCTAATAATAAAAGATAAATGTATAAAATTCTAATCTTATTCAAAATTAAATACCTAATTTTAAAATAATTAAAACTAACGAAAAGATAAAGAGAAATATTTTATTTGTTTTTTCTAGAATTAATATTTTTTAGAACTAATAATTTAAAATATATCTATACCAGAATTTTTATAATTTTAAATAAAGTTAAAGAGTAATATTGTAATTAAATATTTAAATTTGGTTATTCTATTATTGACCCCCTAAATTAAGGAAATAAAAAAAAAAGAGTTTTGAATGGCTAATGATGACTTAGGAGGTCATCTCTTATTATTCCATTCATCTCTAAAAAAAATTTTTAAACAATGATTTAAGTTTTAAATCTATTCCACTCTACTTCATTTCCTCTTTAAAAAAAACTCCCAATCATACCCTAAGGTTCTTTGGTAAAATAAATAAATAAATAAATAAACAGAAGCTAAAGATACTATTGACCACAATAAATATAAAAATTTACATAATAAAAAAAATTAAGATTAAATCACTTCTATATATTGCGATTTATTGAAATATTATTTTACACTCCTTTTTACTTTAACACCAATTTTACAGGTCACAGTTTCAACTTAATTTGTGATTTATTGATCTTATTTATCACTTATAGCTTTAAGTTTTTAAAATCTATTTGTCAAGTTGATATGGCCTCCTGGAATTTATATATAAAAATAGGGCCCTCCATGCCTTTGAAATTTAACTATGCATATTAAATTTACATATTATTTGATGTATAGAAATTCAAGAATAATTATTTCTCTTAAGCATCTCCTGCATCTCAAGCACCAAGAGCAATATTAAATTGAAGATTGACATAAAATCATGTATAATTATTTTTATATACATCTATAAAATTTTCCAATTATAAAGTCATGTATAATTACTTAGTTCAATATTTAAATGCGTGTTTCTTGAATTCTCTAAACATCAAATTCCTTTGTTAGATCTTTAAATGTCATATTGGAGCTTAACATTAACTTAATTTTCTCATTTTCATATTAAAAATAAAATTACAATTTTATGTTGTGCCACAAGTTAATTTATTTGAAAGAAATAAATTGGAGTGAAGATTTTTATAATATATATCAAAATGTTAAAGAAGTAAGTATTATTTTTTTAAATATCAAAATTGTCAGATGTAATTTAATCAAATTTCAAGTGAAGTTAGTATAATTTATTCTAATTTAAAAAAAAATATTCTACAAATGCTGAATTACTAGATTTTATTTTGTTTTCTAAGGCTCAAAATATATTTTGAAAAGGCACATTTAAATCTAAAACTGAATATTTGATTTAGTAAACTAAAGTTTACGAATACACGAGAAGAAGTAATGTATTCCCAACATTACTTCAAATTGAAAAGTTGTTAGAAATGTTTTAAATTTCCCCCTACTCAATGAGTGTTAAGCTAATAAGTTCTTGCAGTCTTTGCTCGTAGCCTTGTTTAATTTTAATCAATTATCTTATGTAGAAACAAAAAATTAAAACCATGGAAAACAAACAGAAAAAATGTGTCCTTTTTATATAGTATTATAATATTGTAGTATTTGTTGTTTATGGCAAAAAAAAATTGTAATTTTTGCTTTTTTCTTCTTTTTTTTTGGGGCATAAATACAATATTGTTTGGTACTCTTTATTTGTTTCTATTTTCTAGACCTCTTATTACAAATTTTTTCCAGTTTTTAGTTGTTTATCATTTTTTCTTAAATCTAATGATTCTAATGAGACTCTTTGGGGAAAGAAAGTCATTTTCCTTTCTTCTTTCGGTTGAGTGAGAAAGAAAGCGAAAACTCGTTGAAAGGAATGGCACTTTTAATTCCACTTGACAATGCTTTCCACCTCACCTCTTCATACGTTCATTTATTTGATATTTATTTCTCATCCTGCTTGAGTCTTACAAGCTGCCAATACTTCATTTAATAAGCCGCATTTTAATTATTTCTCATGTGTATTTTTATAAATCAAAATTTTAATGACATCACCATTCTAAAATTAAAAAAAAAGGCGTATTTAATTGGTATGTTAAAATTGGATCTACTTTTTTTCTGTCCACCAACGATATTTTGAGCCTAATTCTATTATTTATAAAAAAATTTGCAAAATCCTTATTTATACAAAGTATTGTACCGAGATCAGACAGAATTAATACAAGTCAGATTCATTCATGCCTACTTCGAAAAAAAGAAAGGAAATTTTTTTTAAAAAAATGGATGTCAAAATCATTCATTCCAACTTAAAAAATAATAATAATTTTTTTTTAAAATAGGCCAATCCAAACACTTGGTGAGCTCTTGAATAATTTGTATGAGTTGTTCACATGCCAAGTTTGCTTTTAAAATGTCCATGGCTTTTATTTTCTCCATGCATGTATTTATAAAGCTTGCTTGCACATATTATATATGATTGAATGGGAGATGAGCTATTGGGATTCTTTGAATCTCATCCCCTCCTCTCCAATGATCTAATATGCTAGGTAGATCAAGTAATTATGGTGAAGGGAGCCAACAACTATAAAGAGCAAAGATTGACAAGTTTATGTCTTGTTTTGTCTATTTTGGAATCATAATGTATATGATGTTGTATATGTATTGTGAACCTTGAGACATGTATAAAGATGTTACTATGTGATGTTTATAGTTATGGATATGATGTATAAGTTATAAAATACAATTTGAGTATCTAATGGCCAAATATGTAATGTGGAAGTAAGAAGTAAATGTGCATAAGTGTGGCTGAGAAGGCTAAAATGAGATGCATGAGGTTTGACTATTTGAGCAGCTCACACAAGTCTTAAATGTACTTTTGGACTTGTCCAAAAGGTGTCAAGACCAAGGGAAATCCATTTGGCAACTTTGGTACTCTATATGGAGCCAAAATTGACTATTATGGAACCTTAAGTCACTTTTTGGCCAAATGAGTTAGTCTTAATCCGAAATTTGGCATGCAATTAGATCTCATTGAGAGCTTTTTGGGAAGCTAAAGAACATAATTTTTGGAGGTCTAGAGAATATTTGATGAATTTTCAAAGTTGAGATTTTCTATTGATTCTGGTATGTGCACTGTTCACACTGGCAGATTTGTATTATATGTCATCCGATAAGCAAATGGTGTTCAATGCTTGTGAAATTTTATAAGTATAAACTAGAGGTCATAAGCTTTCTGTGGCCACCAAGATTACCTCATTTGGAGGTCTGAACAAAGAGTTGTGCATTTTTGAAGTTGGATGTCAGGAACAGTGACTGGAAGTGACGCCCCAAGAGTCCAGTCACTGTTCCATAGATTTCCAATGGCTAAATATATTTGTTTCATTTTGGAATTATTTTTAGTATAAAGTTAACATTTGTAACTTTCCACGTAGGTTCCGACATCTAAATGGTCAAAGTGCAGCTTATAAGCTACACTTTGACCGAGCATGCTTTATTAAAGCATGTGTACGCATGCTTTAATAAAGCATGCAAGACATGCAGGCTAGCCTGCATGTCACATGCAGGCTAGCCTGCATGTCACATGCAGGCTAGCCTGCATGTCACATGCAGCAACATGTGATTACATGTGGGCCTTCTACATTGCTCGCCTGTTCAACGCTGCAAGCCTAACTAATTGCTCTGCCTGTTCAACGTTGCAAGCCTAACTAGGCTAGGCCTGCAGCGCTGACCTAACTTGACAATTTAATTTTAATAAAATTTTTATATTTATTTTTTTCTTTTATATATGTGAACTTCTCTTCATTTTACGCTCTAATTTTTGTATTGAGTGTTCTTCTCCAACATTCCTCTTTTCTTCTTCTTCAGCATACACATCTCCACTTCTTTCTTTGCCTTCTCTTCATTTATAACTAGAGATATTTAAAAGCTTTCAACTTCTTTGATCTACTGTTAAAAGATTAGTAAATTTATTTAAATTAATTATAAATATTTAGTAGTTAACATATATATTTATATTTCATTTTTTTAATATGTTTTAGTTGTATTTATTTGTTAATTATATTTATTTTATTAGTATATTTATTTAATTTACAGTTTTGTTTATATATTTATCTTGGTTATATATATTTTATTGTTATATTTATTGAGTGACATTAAATTTTTGCCTTTATATATTTTGTTTGCATTGAAGTTTTTCTTATATTTAGTATGTTTGTGTTAATTATTTTTTTACTCAATTTATTACCTTTGCATTTTTTACTTCATTAGTTCGAATTTAGTTTAAATTTAGTGTGTATGTTATATTTATTTTCTTTGTTATGATTTTTTTTGCTATATTTAATGTCTTTCCATTTTTTTGTGTGTCTTATATTAATAGTATTTGTATTTATTTTGTTGTTGCATCTAACTACTTTTTTATATTTATTTTTTAAATATTAAATTTTATTGTTATAATAATTTAGTTTGCTTTCATTAAGTATTTTAATATTTATTCAGGTGACATTTAATATTTTTGCCATATTTGTTATGTTATTTTTTTATACTTCTTTTGGTTAGATTTAAATTTTTTTCTATCTTTATTATGTTTGCATTTATTAGGTTGTTGTATGTAATTTTTTTGTGGTCATATCTATGTTGTTTATATTTATTTTGGTAACATTTATTTTTTTGCTAAATAATTATCATGTTTATTTATTATTTATGCTATATATATTTTCTTTACAATTTTTTTTGTTATCTTTATGTTATTCACTTTTAGTGTCTGTGATAAATTTATCTTGTTTGCATGTTTTATATGGTAACTTGTTAATGTTAGAATTTATTTGTTTCTTATAGTTGTTTTGTTTACTAATGATACTATAGGAAAAAAATAATAACCAATAGAAGTGAGATTGTATGTATATTTGCAAATGGACGAATTTTTGATAGTCCAGATGGTATGACCTTTGAATGTCCCAGAGTGAAGATAATGAGAGTTGATTCAGACATCACTTTAAAAAGATTGAAACAGATGATTGGGCAAAAGTTACAACTTTTCCTAAACCAATTTGAATTGGAATTAGTATATAGGTATCCTGCCTCGTTAAATCCAACACGGTACCAAGTATGTAATTTAGAAGATGATTCTGATGTGCAAGGGATGTGGCAAGTGAACTCGCAGTTCTCATTCCAATTGACTAGGGCTGAGTTGTATGCGTGTATTTCAACTAATCAAGTTAACTTGAATATTGAATCACAATCAGAGGAGGATCATGTTGTATACACACTTCCATCTACTAATAATATGCATGACCCAGTAGAATAAACATCTCTATTCAGTGCATATCTTGGAGATGTGCATCCATTTGAGCCACAAGCTAGTTCTGGGCAACAATATAACATCCCTCCTATGGATCACACATTTTAGCCAATTTTATCCCATCAAGCAATTGGAAATGCTTTATCTTAATCTCCTATGGTTGTGACGAAAGACTTAATGGATGAATTTAAAGATAAAGATGAGTATGACTCTATTATCCTTGATGAGTATGATGAGGATGATGATGAAGATGATCATGAGTCTAATGAGGAAACCAATGATGATGGAGATGGTTCGACGGAGCTTGCGGGAAATGAAACTGTGAGCAAATATAATGAGCCAGCAATTGCGTTCTTTTCACAGGTTAATACCGAGGCAACAAGTGGTCTTGAATTTTTTGGGATGGGAGCTTTTATGAATCTTAGTGACAACCAAAAGTTGCATGTCGGTATGCAGTGTGCAGATGTAAAGGTACTATGTCATGCTGTTAAGCTATACTCTGTTCGAGTGCACCACACATTTCATGTTCACCATTCTTCTGCACAAAATGAATGAAAAATATTAGTGTATTAACTATGGTCGTAGTTGCAGTTAGAGGGTTAGAGCATGCAAAAAAGGAAAAAGAATACATTGGGAGATCACAAAATATGATGGACCATACACATGTCTTTCTGCGATTCTGATGTTATATCATCGTGTATTGTGGCAATGGTGATTGACCAACTAGAGATGAAAGTTTCCCGGATCATTAAAAGGATGCAAAGTTTATTTGGTTACACTGTTTCTTATAGAAAGGCTTAGAAGGCAAAACATCAAGCCCTTACACTTGCTTTTGGTAACTGGGAGAGCTCCTATGCTTTATTGGCTAAATGGTTAGTTGCTGTTCAACATTTCATACCTGGCTCAGTGGTATATTTCTTAAATAATCGATGTCAACATTTCATGTATTAATGCATTTGAACATCTTAAATTGATTGTCCAAGTCGATGGAACATTCTTGTATGAAAAATACAAAGGTACATTACTAATGGCTGTATCACAAGATAATGATAGGAAGGTCGTACCCCTTACATTTGTTATAATAGAGGGAGAGACATGAAGAGCTTGGGCTTGGTTTCTTTTCAATTTTCGGATGAGTGTCATCAAGAAAATAAAGGGGATTTGCTTGATTTCCGATAGATATCTTTTCATTTTATCTGCCATCTCTGATTCAAGGGTTGGATGACAACCACCGTATGGACACCATGTTTTCTGTCTTTGGCATGTGACTTGTAACTTACATAAAGCACATGGAACGAATTAGGTAAAGGAAAAATTCATCAACATTGGATATACATATAAGCATCATGTTGTTGATGAGAAATTAGCCGAGCTAGCAATGTTACATGGTCCAGCAACCACTTGGATAGCCGATATTTCTAAGGAACAATGGTCTATGGCCTATGACACAAAGGGGCGGCGCTATAGTCATATAACAACAAACCTAGCAGAAACAATGAATAGTGTTCTCAGAGATGTCAGAAGTTTGCTTATAACTGGCCTCGCAAAAGTAACTATGTACAGGTTAAATATATATTTCTTTGAACAAGCTCAACAAGTATTGTACAACTAATGACTGGCCAAGTATTTTGTGAAACTCTGACCAAGAATTTGACTCCAATTACACAAGCTGCTTCTGCATGTGTTGTTCTCGCGTTTGATGGAAGAGCAGCATCTTTTGAGGTCGATGAACCATATGATGTCCAAAATCGTCAATTTGGTCGATGTTGCAAGGTAAACTTAGTCGAGCGTAAATGTGATTGTGGCGAGTTTCAAGTTGAAAAATACCCGTGTCAACATGTTGTTGCAGCTTGTGCTAAAGTTGGCATTCACCATCTTCAATTGTTGATAATGTTTTTCGCTTAGAAATGATGCGTAGTGCATATAACAATGAGTTCCAACCTATTGGTGGTAAGATTCATTGGCCACAAATAGATTGTCCAAAGCTAATTTCTGATCCATCTATGATTCAAGCTAAAGGACGCCCACGTTCAACACGTATACGCAATGAGATAGATTGGATACAATCTGGTCAGCTCAACAAGTGCGGGTTATGTAGAGAAGTTGGTCATAATCGTTCTACTTGTCCACATCGTCGTTCTACTAGACAATAGTTGCACCAAACTTTTGCATGTATATGTATGAAATATTGGCTTTAATGTATATGAATTAGGACCTTGTTTTTAAATATATATTACCTTTGTGTATACAAATAAAGTGTTATTATTATTCGTAAACATGTATCTTTGTGTATGCAAATTAAGTTTGGACTTTACTTCTAAATGTACTTTATTGTTATGCACAATAATTAATTATTATTGTCCTTGATGATGAAGACTTATCCTATTTTATGTTATTTATAATATAACGTGGTATGTAGGAAGGTTACAATAATGGGGCATTCGTAGCAGGTCATCCAGCCAGGGTTAGAGGATGACTCCCTTCTATGCCTCCAGACACGACATGTGTCACAGGCCATGTAGTTTGGTTACGTAAGATAATCTTACACTTAAATTATTTTAGTTGGTCATTATGTTTCACCTTTATTTAAACTGATATTTAATTGTAATAATGTGTATAATATTTTATACATTTTTTTAGGATGATCGAGTGCTCAGGCCACGACGTATCATGCACACTGATCGACTTCCTTAACCTCTTCCTGTTATTTTTTATTATCTTCGACAGGTTGGGTTCTATAGTGCTGCACGATTAAGTCAATTTGAATATGATCTATCACTTGTGTCGGCGCTTGTAAAGAGATGGCGACCCGAGACCCATACCTTTCACACTACTCGCAGAGAATGTACGATCACTTTGGAGGATATTGCTGTGCAATTAGGTCTCCCATGCACAGGAAGGCCAGTTATTAATCGCACAAATTTTATATAGCCACAAACATGTGAATGGCTATTTGGAATTACACCACCAGATGATAAAATAATTAGACAAAAGGTCGTCATTAGTTGGTTAAATGAGCACTTCAATAAACTGTCCGATGATGCAAATGACGAAGACGTGCAATGATTTTCATGTGCATATATATTAAGATTGATCGGTGATTTTCTTATGCCAGATAGATCTAGTCATAAAGTATATTTAATGTACCTTTCATTGTTGTGGGATTTTGAACAAGTTAGGGAATATAGTTGGGGATCTGCACTATTAGCCCACTTATACAGAGAGCTTTGCAATGCAACTAACCCTAAAGAATAAGGTATAAGTGGTTGTTTGACTCTACTTCATCTCTGGGTATGGGATAGATTTCCAATATTAGCGCTATAGAGACCTCCACAACCAGATCCCCAGACAGATATATATTCATCATTACTTTCTTTAGGATTCAGGTAACACATGAGAAGTAATATATACAAATTACATGGTTTCAAAATATTATTTATTTATCTATCAACATGTTGTAATATGTTTTCTTGGAACTACAGATGGAAAAATGTGGGACGACCTCCCCGTCCTGGGGTTATGGCCTTACGACAATATCAAATTTTGTTGGATGCAATGCGAGACAATGAGATTTATTTACTTTACATAAATTGATCTTTGTTAAATTAACTTTTATATATGATGTAATTATTATGACTTTCTCATGTTTTTGTATATAGATAATTCGGCAGCTATATGAATCAGATAGTGTGTAAGACCTTATCCCATAATATTGCTTAGTGTCTCGAGACATTTGGCTAGTTTCAGTGCCCCTTATTTCTTTTCATATCATCGAGTGGCATCACCCAAATCGTGTGCTTCACCAATTTGGGAGGCAGCAGCCAATCTCCACTTCTCCAGTTAATTTAGGGGCTTACCATACATTATAATTGTGAGGAAAAACATCAACGAATTAGCAAGAAGAGCATATAGGCTTTATTGAAGTATGGAATGCATGGCAAAATACTTTATTTGATGCACCAATAGCTACAGCACCTATGGATCGCACTTCTGAATACATGCGATGGTATTGGACTCGTACTCGTCAATGGATCCATTCCGCTAGTGGTGCTGCTGGTTTTGCGGTATATTTTTTTACTTATAGTCATTATTATTATTTTCTTAGTATATCTTATATCTTTTATTTCACTAGTGTAACTTTTTTTTTTGGTCGATATTGTTAATGACCTATATAAGTTAAGCATTCAGGACTCTCCACAAATGGATTATCGTGACTATCGAGAGAGAGTGATTCATGACCAAATGAATATCTTATTGGCTCTTGGGAAATAGCATTTCACGATAGTTTCCTAATCTGCTCCACCTGCTCCTAATTTACCATGACCAAAAATTCCAGAAGGCAAGCCAAGTAAAAGGCGTGAAGGTTACATGTCAATTCGATTGCCCCTTGTTGACCCCAATGAACAAAATCATCATGACATCGGTGCTTCAGTATCATCTGCGTTAGATGAAGGTGCTGTAACACAACAACCCCCTAGTATAGGTGATCCATCTTCTTCTCTCCTGATTAGCCAATATGCAAACTTTGGAGACGTTGGTCCATCCTATTATGTGCCTTCTTCGTCGTTGTCACAATTTGAATCTCTTGGTCCCTCTCAATTTGAGTCGTTTATGTCATTATTTGATGACCCAACAATTTTTAATACTGAATATGGTGGTCAATTGTTTGAAATTGGTGGATCATCGCATTATGGGTTCATAACCCCTTAGCATCCAATTCCTCTCGTGCATTCTCCCACATTTGATCTAAATTCTTAACCATCTGTTCCTGCTAATAATCCACCATATCAACAACATGAAGAACCAGAAAAACCCATGGGTCAAGGGTGACCATAGCGTGAAAGACGAAGAGTTCGTTGTGGCACCGGTAGCCACTATTTCTGATATGTATGATCAAATAAATTTATTTTCGTATATTATTACAAATAACTTCAATGATGTTAATTCAATTTATCCCATATTTAAAAACATATTCAATTTATCCTATACTTAAAAATATATTATATTGTTATTTATTTTTTACCATAATAACTTTTATTTTTAACTATATTTCTATACAATTTTCTTCATTTTTTCCTATATTAATTTATTCTTTATTAGATACCTTAATAGTTAATTTTTTATTACTACTTTATTAATAATTATTGATATTTACTATTTACCTAATTTATTAATTAATTATTACATAACTAATATTTATATATAAGACATTAATGAATGACAATACTAAAATAAATTAATCACTTACTGTAATTAATTAATTATATAATTATTATTAATTTTAATTATCCACTCACTCATTAAAATAAGTTAATTATAACTAATTTTAACAAATTAATTATATAATATTAATTTCTTATTAATTATATCATACACCACAATAAACATACCTCAAATAATTTTAACTATTTAATCATATAATAATTATTAGCTAATCACAGTTCAATTATAGACTAATCATTTACTAATAATTATCTCTTTATTATTAAGTAATCATACACAAATCATTATCTCTTTAAATCACATTCTCTTCCTTAAAAGTTGTGCCTCACCAAAATTAGAGTGGATGGATCCAACTTTGGCAAGAATTATGGGATCTAGGTAAATATTTTGGTCCAACATGGATTTAACTAAAAAAATTTAAAATAAAAAGGATTCTAATAAAAAAATCATGATTTTTAAAACTGGATCGGTTATTGAACCGGCTGAGGTACTGATTTACGGATTATTGGTCTGACCGTGGTCGGACCGTGGTTGAACCAGTGATTATTAAATATATATTTTTTAATTATATATATAAAATATTTTCTCCCTTTTTTGTCAGAAAGTAGAACAGCTTAGAAAGGAAAAATTCAAATTCTATTCTCACACAATGGGAAGTATGATTGTGTTCCCTGCACTATTCTCGCGTGGAATGTCTAGCCAGTAACAAATTGAGAATGTCAAATTCTAAAAATATAAGCAAAATAGATATTTGTGAATTCACATTAATATAAACCTTCAAGAATCCACATGGGAGGGTAAGAAATGTTGGATCAGTTTCATCAGACTGGGGCAAGGTAAGCCAAGGTTTTATTAATACCAGGATTCTTCTCTAACTTTCTGACAAGTATAGTGACTGGAAAAGTAATCACGTAGCTGTGTTACTAATCAGAAAATTCTCTGTATTAGATACAATCATGCAATCAAGCACAAAATACACAAAGGGAAAATTAAATGCCTCCAAAGTCTTGTGGAAAACCATTGAAAAAACATGGGCAGACGTACAAACTTGGAAGTTACTTAGATAAAGCTGATTATTACCTCTGCTCTAAGCCTCTAACTCGATATATATGATAAGTGATAACAAATCAGTGAAGCTCTCAAGCCCTCTCCTTACGTCGAGCTGCTCCGCACCTTGCTTCTTTCCTATTTACGAACTGAAGGAAATGAGAAAGAATGATTAGTAATGTAACCTTTGTACCTATCCCTACGTTATGGTCTGTAGCTAAATCTACCTTTTGGACGATGCAAGGGAGGAAGATGATGACTGGAGGAAGATGATGCAAGGACGACTGGAAGAAGACGATGACTGGAGGAAGAAATGACCAGAGGAAGACGATTTCTGGTCCAACGGTGCAACACGTGACTGCGACTGTGAAGAGAAGGGAGGAACCGGAAATCTGATTCTGAATTGGGGATTTGGATTTTGGAGATGATGAAGGAAAGGCTGCCTGAACCAGAAAATCAAAACGCACATTTTGATAGCTTCTGCAGATTAAAAAAAAAAAAAGGAGTAAAACGACGTCGTTTTGGATTAGCAGAATTTTAAAAAAAAAATTCCAAACCGGTTGACTCGTTAAACCCACTGGTTTCACCGGTTTTATCCGGTTCATTACTAGTTCTACCGATTTTTGACCGATTCTCTATAAATCCGATTTTAAAGGCTAACCGGACCGGACTTGTGACTGGTTCCTGGTCCGACCGGTCGAACCGGCCGGTCTAGTCCGATTTTTATACCATTGCAAAAAATCGTCCATCAGCCCTATACATAAGGGTCGCCACTTAACAAATATAATATATATATATATATATATAATTCTGTAGTTTGAGTACTGTTTTATGATAGCGTCAAATCAATATCATTGTTCATTCACAGTTTTTTTTCCCCCTAGTGAGACTTGTTTTTTGTTTTTAATTTTTGCAACTTTTTTCTAAATCCTTGCATCTTACAAAGGTAAGTCCTAGTTTTTATATAAATTGGTTGTGAGCTCTGTTCTACAAATATAATATTAGGTTTCACAAACAAATAGTGGAGTTAGGTTTTTGGGCAGTCTAGTGCTTAATTTGGTTTTAATCAAATAACAATTTTTTAGTTTGGTACCTACCAACCTAAGTTAGCCCATTTTAACTGGATCCTCTTTTTTATATAAAAATTATAAAAAAATATTTTTATATAAGTATCTATAAAATAATTTTTTAATATATATATATATATATTATTAAACTAGACCATATTAACTAACATGACTAACCGATTTGGACAAATATTTTTTAGATTAGACCCAACCCAACTTGATATGGTCAAGTCAAGTCAGGCTCACTGGGCAAGCTGGTTTGGTTTGCACTCTTATATAACACATAGAATCAAATAGCACGTTACTCATATATTTGTTGAGAAATTATATAAGGCTATATATGACAAAAATTTAAATTAGGAAAATAATCTGGAAAAGTAACATTTTAAACTTTGAACTAAGGCATAATTATAAAATTAGTATATGAATTTTAAAGCATAATAAATTACCTACTCGATTTTAAAATGTAACAAACAGCCCTAAATATCAAACATTGTTTTAGAGGAGTACTTTGTTAAAGTTCAATGATTCTTTTGTTATATTTTAAAATTTATATACTAATTTTGTAATTAATGTTTTATTTAAGGAAAGTAAAATGTTGTCCCACCAATAATGTTTTCATATATATCTAAAAATAATATTAAATTTATGTTGTATGGTAGTAATATCACTGACAATTAATATTTTTAAAATCGGATAAATTATTGAACTGATAGAAATATCGATTCAAAATTCATTAGTTTGATTATGGTTGAACCGTAATCGAATTAATAATAATTAAATTATATTTTTTAAATTTTATATATTAAAATTTTAATATAACAAATAAATGCTAATGATTTTAAAATGTTTAATTACTTATTCTATATTTCTTAAGATGTTTAAAAAGTTATTTTTGAATTAAAAATGGAAATCACCTATAACTAAAATTTAAGAATATTTGGTATTAAAATTTCAAGGTTTTCAAATTATGTTAAAATTTCATTTGTTATTAAAAAATAAAAGGCAAAGGGTTTTAAAATAATAAAACAGAAAAAATTTATATATCAATAAAATTTTTTACTAAATTATATATATATATATATATTTTATATATAATTTTTTATTATATTATTATATTTAGATGTTTATATATATTTGTCTGAATTATAATGTTAACAAAGTCATGTTGGAAGCACAAAAGCAGACTAGGCTCTTTCTCCAAGGGTGTATTAAAGATCTTGCAGTGCCACTTTTGTAATTCATTTAAAAAACAAAAAAGTACCAGTTCAACCTAATTTTTAACCAAATTTAACCAATTTATCAACTGATCAATTATAAAGCAAATTGGTTTAATTAGTTGAATCGATGGGTCTAATCTAATTTTAATTGCTATGATAACAATAATGAAAGTGGCGATGAAGGAAACAAAATAATAGTAGTGGCAATATAATAACAATAAATATAACCAAAAAGATAATGAAAATAACAATAATGATAGTTGTAGTTGTAAAGATAGCAATGACAATAACAGTAGAAGTGATAGTAATGAATTAGAATTCAAGTATATGTAAAAGTCCCATATTAAAAATGAATAAACTAAATTTGGGTCATCGTGAAAAAAAAAATCTGAGTGGTAAAGCGTTAGGGAGTGGTAAGGTGTTTCAAGAGAATCCTGTGGACTAAAAACCGATTTTATTTAGGATGTTAGCTATGTTACCGCAGTGCGCCAGGGGGTCAAGTGCCCTTTGCATTCGATTACCTTTAGGTTGTAGTTGGTTGGGGGTGACACGGACACTTTAATGATATATTGACAATCAAGAGAAAACGTAATACAGCTTTTTTGTTATAGTAAGTTGTGGGTGACAGATATAGTATAATGATATATTGAAGAAAATATTATTTGCACCTCCAAATAGTTGATTTGGTATAATGTACTTCTGCTCCTGAGAGAACGGAAAAGGGAATGGTACTACCAGGCCAAGTACTTATTGCAGCTTACTCGGGCAATATGTTAGCGGTCACAAACTTGCAAATGCAGGAGTAACTGACAGTAATGGTATAATGACAATTTGTAAAACTCTGGAAGTGCAACAGATGCACATTGTCACAGGATTCAAGCACCTAAATATTTCCCTGTTTTCTAACTAATAAATTACTTAATTTCACTAGCAAATAATATACAAGATTATCTAAGGAATCATATCTAGATCTAAAAAATTCAAGCTCAGCTTAAGAGAACTCGAGCCATTTGGTTCAAGTCCAAAATTGTATTACAATATCAGAGGAAAATCTTGATTGCTACCATCAGAAGCAACAGGAGCAATCAAATGGACAGAGTGGGGTATTTCCAGCATCTGCCTTGTTAATACCCAACTCCTCTTCAGCGTAGATGGCAAGTCCATCCTCTGTCCTTTTTCTAGGTCGAGAAGGTGGGTCTACAAAGTCACCACCATCTGAGCCTTTGGCTTTCTTCTTCATATTCTTCTTCTTCGTTTTCCTGGTTCTCTTAGTTACATCTTCTTCAGAGTTTTCAGTCTTTTCCACTTCATATTTCTTCCTCTTTTGTCCTGCAAATATTTCATCAATCTCACTACCTCGTTTTTTTGGTGCTGAAGATGGTTTTTCCTCTTCTACAGCAATAGTATCTTGCAGTTGACTTGGGGTCATTTTGGAACTCTTCTTTGTCATTGGAGTGAAAATAAAGCTGCATATTATGCATAATACAACTGTGAAAACTTATATATGCAACACTAATGTTAAAATATAAAAAGGTACAACACTTTAGTCTCCCACGCTGATAAGTCAAAAGCCCTCAAAGCCCCGATTTAGAAAGCCTATGACATTCATGCTTCATGATACCTAAGAACTAGAGACACAGCATTTACAAGCCCCAACAGATAAACAATAGAACAAATAAATCCATTATACTTTGAAACTTGACTAAATAGATGAACAAATTAAGTACTTACGGGAATTTAAAACTTCTACATCTCAGATCAAAAGAAAAATGCTGAAGGTTGTATTCTTTAATATAACCTTATGAAAAACCTTATGAAAATAATCTAACATATTATAAAATAAGGAACACTTAAATATCCTTTGATAGATTCCACTTATAGTCCTCTTAACAAAAAGATTCTCACTCTAGTTTCTTAGTTTTGTTTGAAAGAAAATGTAGTTAGCAAGGAAGCATGCATACGTCAGAAAAGCTGCTGTACCGTACCCAATACATATGCAGAATGGGTGTGTACGTGTTGAAACTTCTTTTTTTTGGGGGGGGGGGGGTATGTTTAGAAACACGCTGAAATGGAAAAGAAGTGATATGGAGTCATGCTTCTTTTTCTTCCTTTTCTTCTTTGCTGAAATCCCTATCTTCATTCTGTGCTGTTTGTTCTTGTTCTTCAGAGTCGTGCTTCATTTTCTATTTTTCTTCCTTTTCTTTATTGCTTTTGCTTTGTCTTCATCTTTGTCTATTTGCCTGCTGCGTGAGTGAAGCTTGCTTTGAAATTGTGAGCCTTTCTCTGTCTATTTGCTTGCACCTCGCTGTGATTGTGAGTGACGCTTGCTGCGTGTATTTGCTTGCTGTTACTGTGAGTGAAGCTTCCTTTGCTTGCTGAGTGATTAATCCTCTGTTCTTGCTTTGTGACTGTGATTCATTAATCCTCTGTATGTATTCTATAAAGCGCGGTTGCTTCATTGTAAGTTTAATCTTCCGTTTATACTATTTAATTGGTACTATGGAGACTCTAGTATTAATCTGTTTTATCATTTATGCTTTTATTTGCAACTTGTTATTCACATCTTGTTTATACTTGTAGCTTGTTTTATCATTTATGCCATAATTTGTAGCCTGTTCAAGACTCAATTTACCTTGTAATGAGTTGATTTGTTGAATATATACCCCCCCAAAAAATAAAAAATAAAAAAAATACCCCTCATATCTTGCATATCTTATTGAGTAGTACTCATATCTCTCGCATCTATTTAAAACTATGCAAGAAAGAAATGAAATAAGAACGTAAATGCAGATAAAAAAGCAGGAAATTTATTAGTGACTTTTAAGGTTATAAAGTTGGAAAGTTTGAAATTGCCTATGAGAAAGTCAAAAAGGAAAAGGTTAAGGAAAAAAATAAGAAAATATTTTTAAAATACAGGAATTCTTATCAATAAACGTTGTTAATATACCTAGCTCTGATATCATGTAAAATTCCAGATAACAACATACATATGACAACACACACTTGCCTTACAAAGGCACACCCTCTTTTTATTTTTTTAAATAATAATCTGAAGATAGATATTAACTACAAGATAAACTATTAAAGATAACTAAGACTCCTAAGTAATAATAGACTCTAAGACTCAAGACATAATGATAATCCCCTAATCCTCTAGATAATAATAAACCGCTAATCTATTAGAAGTTACACTTGGATAGGTTTCTCAATAAAGGCAACTACCAATTATGAAAGTTTGTTTCTTTTATATTTATCATTCAATTAAAACTTATGCTTTTTTGGGTTAAATGAGTAAAAGTTTATTACTTTATAGGTTAAAGAGTTCAAAAGATTTTAAAATTATGCAGCATGCACTCCTGTAAGTCTTGTCCCACTCTAACCCTCTTCCTCACATGTCGATCAATGTTCTATCATTCTTTGCAAAAATGCTCTAGACAAGCAATATCATCGTTAATTAGCCTACTTAGAAAATTTGCCCTTTTTTCCCTTCAACTTGCGTCACCAAAGGAAATGCCTATCATATACATAAAATCACCATCTCCAAAACAATCTTTTTCCGACATCATATACCTTAACATGCCATTGAGGAGCTCATTTAGATCACTAAGCCATCAATTTTGGTCAATCTACTTATTAGAATCAATGATACCTAAAATTACCATTAAATTACCACATTCACAAGAATAATGCAACCAAAGGTGAAAATGTCACATTGACTACAAAAAGCAACCCAATCATCAATCTAAAACAACCCAACTGCTATCAACAATATTGCAAAAGCATCAACCAGGCAACAATATAACAATGCAAAATCAAAAGGAATCCGAATTCCTAACCAGGAAGGAATCAGCTTAAATGAAAGAAAATAATGATTCCAATTTGAATTAATTCAAGGGACAATTTTGCCTAACACAAGTACGTCCACTAGATACCCCACATATTGTGAAGCGACGATACGGCAAAAGGGGAGAGTATCCGTATCTCAGAAGAATCATACTTTTTTTTTGGAATAATCTAATCCTGAATAAGGTTAAATGCGATTGGAAAACGGCTTGGGTACGCCAGCTGGCACACTACAACAATTTCTACCCTAATTTTAAGCGAAACCATGCGGAAAAAAAAAAACACTGAGATTGAGGTAAATAGAAAATAATCAAATGCACAGTAAGGTCATAACGTAATGCAGAAAAGAATGGTTAAAGAGTGGGAGAAGATAGGAACAAACCGGGGATCCTTGGGCTTCCTCTTGGTCGTTCTCAGCTCTATATTCTTGCCCGCAGGTTGAGGAACCAAAGCTTCCTTCGTATAGATAGGCTGAGCCAAGTAATCAGTGAAAAGGGTTCCGAGTTGAAGGCAAAAGTTGCAAGGTCAGGAAAGGAAGGACACGGGGAGTGGAGAAGCTTTTGAGTCCTTGGGCTAGGTTTATTTCTCAGCTCAACATTGCTTATAAAGCCAGCCCAACATAAAAAGTTTACCCAAAACTTGAATTTTGTTCTATGTTTGTATTAAAATATTAAGAAAAATATATTATGATTTAATAATTTTATAATATAATTTGGATGAAAATATAATATAATCTACTAATAAATAACGCTTATTTTAATTTGCGGATACACCAAAAAATTTAAGAGTTGGATTCCAACTTTACCTTTAAAAAAAAAAGGGAAATTATTTATTTATAAATGTTCAAATTACACAATTTTTTATTATAAAAAAAATACACAAATTTTTCTTCAAATGAAAAGATGACCAAAATAAATTTAAAAATAATATTAATTTTTTTATCAAAAGTATAACTTAATAGAAAATGTACTTTTAAAACTTTCATTTCAATGTTATTTTTTTGTATTAAAAATCCAAAATTTTTTCCTAAATTTAAAAAATTGAATGTTTTATATTAGTAAAATGCATACTTAAAATACTTATTGTATTATATAAACAATATATATAAGTATATTTTGATCAAAATAAATGTAATCGTAACATGTCTTTTACCTTTAAAGGAAAGAAGTGTAATTTTTCAATACAAATAAAAAGGTCATATAGTTTAGACATCTTTAAAAAAAAATTATTGCAACTCGATGAGCATAAACTTGGTCATACTTGACCTAATAAGCCTATTAATCAATGGGTCATCTTAATTAAACAATGGGTTAGGCTCATTTTATCTCATACTTCCACGAGCCACAATGCACTTCCACATGTTGAAATATTAGATGTGAATCCTTTAAATTGTCATTGTTTGAGGTCTCTCAAAAGTGAGCAATCCTGACTGTTGGATGAATGGAACATTAAGATGTAGCCACGTTGCACAATGAGAACTATGATGAAAAGATATGTTTAAAAAAGAAGAACCAAAAGTTGTAACTTCATCTTGGTCATTGTCATCTTTTTCAAGTAAAACCATCACTAATTCTTTCATCTAAGCATTGATGTTAAAGACCTAAAAACTACTTCACAGGGAACAGTGAGACCTATATTGTAATCAAAGCCAAATTCCCTTTCAATATGATAGTGATTCCAACTTCGAGGAAATTGGTAAAGTGAATGATGTTTGAGACGGTGGTGGAATTTATCGCTCTTCACTTCTCCTCTAAACAAAATCCAATGGAGTAGAACGACACCTACATCAAACTAAATCCAATGGTTAGCCCTTCTTTCACCCATGCATATACCCATATGGAACCAAACAAGTTTGCCCCATTAGATTCCAATATTCAATATGGAGTTTCATTACTTGCATTTGTGCTTTGTTATTTTGGCTTTGAAATTATGATTTAATTTAAACTAGTCTCATTTATCAGATTTTATCAATGACTCTGATTTGAATGCCAGAGTCCACATTAAGCCTACAAAATAGAGTTTCCTTTTGTCATCCATCAACAAAACGAAAGATATTCCTATAAAATATATCATACGACAACTATTTAGAAAGAATGAAATTTATTGTCTCTAAACAAATTTTCATTTCTAACAGAGCAAACTTAATTCAACCCAAAAGAGAATAGAAAAATAGAGCACATAAAAACTTTATTTCTTTTAATGTTTAATCAATTTTTGATCTACGTTGTTGTTGTTCTTATTATTGTTATTTTGGTCTCATTCTCTTCATCATAAGAGTCAAATTCCTCTTTAGCTTACCTTAAGAGGGATTGCAATTTAGGGTTTGTCAAGAATGAGATTGGGACAACATTGCTACTTTTGTTTTCACCAATGTAAACAGCAAAATGTCCTCTTGGGGTGTCAAAAGTGTTAGAAAAAAATAAGAATAAGAAATCAGAAATAGATTTTGAGGCATGAAAAAACACTATATTTAAAGAGTAATTTCCTGCACATTAGAGATTTACAGACAATGCTTTTCTAAAATACAATAAAGCCTTCAGAAAAACACTCAAAAGAACTTAACACTTAATGCTTTTCTAAAATACAATAAAGCCTTCAGAAAAACACTCGAAAGAACTTAACACTTTTAGTTTGAAAGAAAGTTATTTGTAAATTCTAAATAGTTATCTTTCAATAGTTATATCTATTTATTTCATGTTTATTCTTCATTAATAGATATAAATGTTCTCTTTTAATGGTTGTTTTTTAATAAACCTATATGTTCTTTATTAATATACATGCATATTCTCTATTAATAGGTGTCTAGTTTAACAAACATACCTATTTATTTAATTTTAAATCTAAAATTAAAAATTATTAAATTAAGACTATCAAATTTTATTTCCTTTAAAAGCCTAAGGCTCAAGCCACAAGTTTAAGTTTTAATCTTTTAATACATATAAATATATATATATATATATATTATTTTGGACATACTAAATAGACTCACCATTATATACCTTTAATTAACATCTTTCCTATCTAGTGTGGGATTTTAAATCTCACTTTATATTACAAATGATACAGCAATCCCCCACTAGTTTGTAATATTATTTCATAATATCATGCATATAAAAAATTATCTTATAACGATTTGAACTTTTTATTAGTGCAAATCCCTTAAAGTTTTGATGAAATTATTGGTATTCTGAAATTTGAATCACAACTCCTTGTGCCAAAATTAAAAGAATCACACATAAAATATTATTAAACACTAAGAACTTTTAGCATTTTGTTTTGGCACTATAATGACCATGTGTTAATTCTAGTCTAATGAATATTTACAAGACCAACCCCTTAAATCTTGTTTGAAACAACACCACTTCAATATTTACATAAGTGGATCTTATCATTATATCCCTATTACTTCAGACATTTAACAACTTTATTAAGACCTTTGTCAACTTTCTCTTATAACAATATGTACTATGGAGTTTGTTTTATATCCTTATTACTCCAAAAACTTTTTAACTCTTTGAACTTCTCTTGTAACATTTTGCATAACATATTTTACTATGAAGCTTTACTAGAGAATTTAATGCTTAATTAACACATAATAACTTATTGTTACCTATTAAACTTATATTGTTTGAGTGTATATTGACTCAAAATTGGGCTCTCATTATTAGTATTTTGTTTTAAGGGTTTAAGCCCATTTCCTCATGAGTTTGTTCTACTATATCTCTTAATAATGCTTTCATAAGAGGATCAACCAAATTCTTACTTGATCATACATACACTACCATCATAATCCGATTTGCTATTAACTCTCTTATATAAACATGTCTTAAATTTATGTCTTGATTTCTCATTATACACTTTATTTTAGGCTACACACATTGTAGCCTTGTTATTACAAGATATGAAAATGGTTGGCATAAATTGTGGCCACAACTTTATATCCAATAACAAGTTTCTCAACATATATTAATGCTATAAATATAGATTCTATAGTAGAATAGGAAATGCAAGTTTACTTTTTAAAAACCTAATGTATGTCACCCTCACCTAAGGTGAATATCCACCTTATTATGGATTTATTATTATTTACATTTGTTATCCAACTTGCATCTAAATAGCTTTTTAACATTACAAGAAAACCACTATAATAAATTCTTAAGTGTTTTGTTCTTTTCAAATATCCAAACACTCTAGCAATTGCTTTCCAATGATTATTATTTTGATTACTAGTAAACTTTGACAGTTTATAAATAGTAAATGTTATATCGGATTTAATACAATTTATTACATATATCATACTACCTATTGCACTTGCATACTCTAATTGTGCTATTGCTCCCCCAAAATTTTTAATCAACATGACACTAGAATCATAAGAAGTATTAAACTCCTTTGTTCCTAAATGATTGCACTTTTCTAACACTTTACTTATGCAATGTGACTATGTCAAAGACATTCTTTTATTTTTCTCTTTTCATATTTATGCCCAAGATTATATCTCAAGTCTTTCATCTTAAAGACTAAAATTAGATATTTCTTAGTTTTAAAGATACCAAATATATTCATACCAAAAATCAACATGTCATCAATATATAAATAAATAATAGTACCATACTTCTTTATGAATTTAAAGTAAATACATTTGTTTGCATGGTTATGAATGAATCCATTTGACCAAATAACATTATCAAATTTCTCATGCCATTATTTTTGTGATTGTTTTAAACCATAAAGAGATTTTATTAATTTGCAAACTTTATTTTCATTTCCAAAGAGAACAAAACTTTCAAGTTGTTGCATATAGATTTTTTTTACTTAGGTCTTTATTTAAGAAAATTATTTTAATATCCATTTGATATACACACAAATTATATATTGAGATTAAAGATAAAAATACTTTAATGAATCATATTTTTGCCACAAGTGCATACGTATAAAAATAACCAATGCTTTCTTTTTGCGTGAAACCTTTCGCTTATAACTTTGCTTTGAAAGTTTGATGAGATTTATTTGTATTATACTTTTGTTTAAATACCCATTTACAACTTATATATTTTGAACTAAAAGATAAGTCAACTAAAACCCATATATTATTGGATATGATGGAATCCATTGTATCATTTATAATCTCTTTTCAAAAAATCACATTTCTAGAAAATATAACTTCTTGAAATATTTTTAGATCATTTTCAATGTTCAATAAGATCAATATCTTATTACAAGTGTTAGAAAAACATTATTGATTATGAAAAAATAAAGTTTGAGTTAAGATGTTTTTCTTTCCTAACCCTCTATTTCCTTTTGAGTTCTAGCTGGATGTTATCACTATTCCATTTGTCAGTAGCAACATTAGAATGTGACATTTTATATGCATCAATATTATTTTGATCTTATTCAAGCAAAGATTAATTATCAGGATCATATCAAAAAGTTCAATATATATAAATTCTACAATCACATTAGACTATAAATCTAAAAGTTTATATCCTTTTGAATTTTTTGCATATCCTATAAAGATACTTTTGATCCTTCTAGAATCTAGTTTTGTTTTATGATTATCAGGAACTTTATAATATGATATACACCTCCACACTTTGAAATAATTTAAATTTGGCTTTTAATTATTCCAAAGTTTTTAAGGTGACATATTTATGCTCTTTAAAGGCACTTTATTAAATATATAATATGCAATTAACAGAGCTTCACCTATAAAGTATATGGTAAGTGTGCATTCAGTAACATAACATTGACCATATAAACTAAAGCTCTATTTTTTCTTTCAACCAATCCATTCTATTATGGTGTGTAAAGGGCGCTTTTTTTATGTATCACACCATACTTTTCACAGAATTTATTGAACTCAGTAAAAAAATATTCTCTACCTCTATCACTATATAAAATCTTTATTTTTCTATTTTTTTAATTTTCTATAATTGACTTATATTATTTAAAGTTATGAAAGGCTTCATCTTTAGTTTTAAGTAAATAAACTAAAATGAATATAGAGTAGTCATTAATGAAATTAATAAAATATCTTCTACCATCTATAGTTAATTCTCCATTTAATTCACATATATCAGAATGTGCTAAATCTAATAATTTTTTATTTCTTTCAACTTTAGAAAAAGGCTTTTTATCATTTTTTGTTATATATATAGATTTCACACTTTTCTAAATTTTGATATTTGTAAGCAATATAAATATTTTTTTGACATATATCTTAATGAATCAAAATTCAAATGTCCTAATCTAACATGTTACAAAACATAATCAAATTCAATAATATAAGCAAAAACCATATTTATTGCGTTAATACTTAGTTTGAACATGCCATTATAGCTATATCATTCTCCTCCAAATATATCATTCCTTGAAACTCTTACATTATCAGATTCCATTATAATCTTGAAACTCTTCTTAGATAGCAAACTGGCAGATACCAAGTTCTTTTAAATTTTTGGCATATAGACCACATTCAACAAAATTAATTTCTGTCTATACATGAAGTTAATCTCCACAGATTCTTTTCCTAGCACTTCAACTATTACATGGTTGCCTATTAGAACCTTCTTAAGTTCCTTCACTTCTGTATAAGTCTTGAAGGAATTTATCTTGTTACAGACATGGATAATGGCTTCAGAATCTAGCCATAATTTGAATATTTTAATATTGAACTAGTCATGTTCAATTCCATGATCATTCTAACTTGAAGTGCAAAAATCATTGTTAGCGTGTCTCAGACAAAATTTCTCACCACATTTGCTTTTTCTTAATTTCCAATTCTAAAATTAATTCTTGTCTTTCAAAATTACATTCATGAATGATACAATGGAATGCTAATATAAATTTACATTCATGAATCATTTCTAAATCTACAATCGAAACAATATAAATTCTTTCTCTTCTTATTAATAGATTTCTTATTCACTTTTAAGCCACCATTCCCACTACCAGATCTTTTCTTAGATTTCTTTTTACTAAGAAAATTAACCAGATCATTTGAGATAAAAAACTACATATCACGAGTACAAGTTTCAATCTTAATTTAAAAATGTGTTTGGAATTGTTTTAAATTTAATTTGTTAGTAAAATGTAATACTATCTTTCTGTAATCATTCAAGGAAATAAGTAATTTAGAAAGGATTACACCAATCTGTAATGTATCAGGAATTTTCACATCAAGATCTCTTAGGCTTGAAACTAAGACTTGTAATTCATAAACTTAATCCATAATATGTTTTGAAACAGCCATTTTAAATTCAAAATATCATAGTGCCAAGAATTTGTCTGCACCTTGTTTTTCAGTTTGATAAGCAGTATCCAAGGCTATTTAAATTTCCTTCAGAGTCTTCAGTTAGAGTACAAATTATACAAATGATCAGTTAGTCAAAATGTGCCATTAGCACATCAGCTTGTCTTCTTCACGCTTCTTTCTTTGCATTTTGATTTCACTAGAATCGTTCTCAGTGGAGTTTGATAGTAGAGGCAATAGAGAATCTAAAATGTAATAAATCTTCAAGGTAATTAAAAGAAATATCATTTTATCTTTTTAGTGAATGAAATTAGTGCTATTGAATCAATCAAGTTAGATGAACTCTTTCAAATTTTCTATAGCGATCACTCTTTAAAATTGTTAAAAAAAAAAAGGAATAGGAAGTCAGAAATAGGCTTTGAGGCATGAAAAAATTACTATCTTTAAAAAGTGATTGTTTATATACTTGGGATTTACAAACAATGCTCTTTCTAAGATATAATAAAACTTTTAGAAAAACACTCAAAAGAATTTAGTACTTTTGGTTTGGATGTAGACTCTAAATAGTCATCTTTCAATAATTATGTATGTTTATTTCATTAATAAATATGTTTATTCTTTATTAACAAACATATATATTTTCTTTTAATAGTTGTCTTTTAATAAATATGTATATTCTTTATTAATAGGCATATACATTCTCTATTAACAAACGTCTAATTTAATAAACAAACCTATTTATTTAATTTAAAATTTAAAATGATTAAATTAAGACTATTAGGCTTTATTTCTTTTAAAAACCCAAAGCTTAAACCCCAAGTCCAAGTCTAAATCTTTTTAATATATATATATATATATATTATTTTAGACATATTAAATGAGTTTATTTTTATATATCTCTAAATAACATCTTTTTTATCCAATGTAGAACTTTAAATCTCACTCTATATTACAAATTATATAACAAAAACAGGCGCCATCATCATCACAGCCATGTTTCTTTTCTAAGCTTGAATATCTCTTAAGCATTTACTTAAGGATTATAGTTTAAGAGAGCTTGTTTGGTTTTCTAATGGCCATTTTTAGTGTGAGAGATTCAAATAAGTTCAAGAATGGATAAGAGATCGAAGTAAAGTAAGTGCATTTTGCTTTTAATGACGACTGTGACAACTGTAATTTCTAATTATTGTAATTAAGATTAAATATGTAATTAATAATCATAGATTGGAGTTATAAGGTATTACGACTAATTACCTTGTGAAAATGCACGAAAATTTAAACCTTAATGTTGTTAGAGTTATCAACCATACAATTACAAGCACTTATGTACATTAGGGAAATAAACATTCATTTATAAGCTTTTGATTCTATTACTCATTGATTTCAACTCATAAGAATCTTCTACCAATATTTCTAGGTCATCCCTTGAAGTTACCATATGAAAAATCAAGATTTCCTGGTTAATATAAAGGTTTCAGAACGTTTGTTGCGGTTAAATTACTCTTAGTCGCGGCCAATTACTCTCAGCTTCACCCCTTACATCATCACTAATTTCGCCTCGACTAACCTACATAGCACCGTGGCGAAGAAGCCTCTTAGAACTTACTTCGGCCGCAGCTAATTCCCTTGTTAGCTGCAGCTAATTTCTCTCTAGAATACTTGGGATATTTTCACAAAAGTTCGCCACGGCCTATTCCCCTTTTCGCCGTAGCCAATTTCCCTCTGAACGATTCTCAGTTTAGCCTTTCACATTTCGCCGAGACTAATTCCACATTTCGCAACGACAAATTTCTCTCTGGACTCCCCCTGGGCAAATTCGCCTTTATTGGCCGCGGCTAAGCCCATTTTGACAGCGGCGAAATATCTTGTAATCCTACAACTCTTAAAATCTTGTTTCCTACTCCCCACTCTCTATCTAGGGGCTCTCTATGGCCACTTTCCCACTTATTATGAGATTCTAATAGCATTTATTTAGCTAATTTACCCTAACTATTATATCATTACCCATCCCCCATTTTAAAGTAGATTCTCCTACTCATTCATTGTTCTTACATCAGCAGATTTATAAATTTCTCACAATGGTTATTCAATCATGTTTTCATCTGATAATTCATGCATCGTTAGCTTAGATCCACAATCCATATAGTACATGTTTTCATAACTTAAATAGTCAGTTAAACATAGGTTTATAAACCATAATAAGTGTCATAAATTTATACATTCATCAACAATTAATATGAAGTCTATTTCTCATTGGTTACATTCTTTGTCATCAAAATACAAACTCTTACACTTGACAATATAGATACATGATGATGCTATACAAAGGTTAACAAAATTAGCATCTACTCTATTCCATCCGAACCAAATGTAGCTCCCCACACCAAGCCTTAGCTCATGGATGTTCATCCACTTGTTTATCCTTATCCTTGTTTATCCTTATCTTTACCTAAAGAACCTTCACCTGAAATGTTTAATTCTATGAAACGAGGTGAGATGTGAATCTCAGTAACTAAGGCAATTCTATCATATAATCCAGTTTAATTAGCATATATGCATGATTTCACATAAGTATCAGAAAATATACTAGTCATATCAGCAAATAAAACAATTAGGCTATCATGATCACTATCCCATACTAGTAATTATATTTCCATATGTTAAAGGCCAATAACATCGGGAGAGGCTCGTCCACGGCACCCACTCCCTAATAAGTACAATCAGCCCTTAATGCATCTAGGGTTTGATCATAATCCGATACTCGATCAAAGCACATGCAGGGTGGCAGCCATACCACAGCTCCACCATGGACTCACAAGGTCCAATCACACATAACAGATGGCCAACCAATTCATTTAGTATCAAAATCATAATCATTTAGCAAATACGAAATTAAAATAAAACATATGCATGGAATTAACGTAAACCCCGGTTACCTCACTTGTAGACAAATTACAAAAGCCACCAGTGGTACAAAATCCTCTTCACACTATAAAGTCCCAAAATTCGGAATGAAGGTGCCCTCTACCAGAAATTTCAATATATCACCTTAAATCCTAAGTAAATTCATGAAAAATTAATACCCATACTATAATCCAATCATTGAGGTCTCAAACCAGCAAAAATACATCAAAAAAATGAGTTTATACTTACCTAATGTCACTCTTAGCCTCAACCTACGAAATTTCACCATGGAAACATCAAATGGCAAGTTTCAGATTTTGGGTGTGGGTGAAAGTGCTCTAATTGGAACAATAATCTGGTTAGATTAAAGAGAAAGATGAGAGAATTAAGTTATATAACTATTACCTTGGTTGAATCTTACTCTATAAGTGTGAAAAGGTGGAAACATGTCAAGAACCCTAGCCTCTCCTTTGGACCTCCGAATTTTGTGTGTATCTCTTGTGGTTCTGCAGAATGGGGGTGGCTAGGTTAGTTTTTAGGGTTTAAGTTGGGTCAAATATGGGTCATGAGCTGCTCTAAAGATCTAACTCTTAATGGGTTTCAGATGTAAACTTTGTTAGGCTAACTCTCATGTATTGGGCCGCTGAAATTCAATTAGGCTAGACCAAGTTTGAAGGACTCATTTGATTTGGGTCTGCTCAAGGGTTATTGGGCCAATTATATGGGTTTATGTAAGTTGGGTCTTGGGTCTTTGATTCATTAAATTGAATTAGGTCATCACTAGATGCTACCTCTTAGGCCAAACCTCACAATAAAAGGTTGGGTTTGTACTTAAAATTATTGGGCCTCCATTAGTCCCTAATCTTGACCTACTTAATTTAATTTAGGCCTAGATAGGGTTTATAACTCAATTAAACCTCAAACTCTTATTAATAATTTATCTCTCTAAAATTTTCATATTAATTTTTGGAGTAACACCTTTAATTTTTACATGAGATGGTTGAATTCCACGCTCCATTTATTTGATAATCAAGATTGCTTGCTTTAGAGAAACTTCACAAAAGCACTTCAGATGATTTGCTTCCTAAAATATCACCACCTGGGATAGACTGTAAACTTGCGAGCGTGCCCTAGGGCTTACAACTTTCTAACAATCTCTATATGAGGAACCAACTAAGAGCTGCCATATGGCCCACTACCTATTGTTATCCACTCCAACAAAGTTACTATTATACCTTTTTAACTTTTGGCCATACAAGGGCTAAACACTTTTATGTACGATTTACATTCTTTAATACTTTTACATTTACCTAAATTCTATATTGATTTCACCATCAAAGTATTGAGAAGGACTTTTGACTTCTTTTATTGTTACTACTCAAAACGTATATGTTAAGTTAATTCAAACTAGCTTAGCTTGACAAACTTATAAAAACATAACTCTTTATCATAAAGACTAAAACAAGTTAAAGTTTTTATTCACAAAATAAAAAATGCTAATCTTATTATGCAATCAAAACTATTTAGGAGTTGTTAAAAATTTAGCAATACCTTTCTTAAAAAATAAATATTTCTCAATCTGAATAATCAATTGTTAGTATTTAACATTTTCTTAAATTAAATAAAAAGAAAAAGGATAAAGAAAAGTAAACATTACTAAAAGACTATAGTCATTATTGAGCCTACATGACTTTATTCTAGTCGACCTAACACTTAATAGTTGCAATGTTATGGAGTCCTACATTACTAAATATCTAATAAGAAGCTTATCCAATGTGTCTAAGAAGGTACACTAGTTTTAAAGCACTTCACTCAACTACCAACTGATATAATATATATATATATATATATATAAAGAGTAAGTCATATGTATAAAAAGTAAGTCCATTAATTTAATATATGTATAAATAATGAAGTGCATGAAAAAAGAAATAAGATGTACATATGAGTTTTTCACAATCAAGTAATATTAAAAATAAACTAGCTTATACATATTCAAAATGTTAAACACATTCATTTAAGTAATAACTAGTTTTAGAAAATATAATTTTTAAAGAAAAAAATTCATTAAATGAGTAAACTATGAAAGAACTATATTGTATTACCATTCCTAATGTCATTGTATTTTATTTATTTTGCACTTCAGTGTTATCACATTTTACTTTACAATATCTTAGCGTCACATACTATTTATCATATTTCACTGTGCTACCACACTTTTGTCATATTTCAATTCAGCTAGATACACTTAGATTATTACCCTTATTTATAATTACAGGATTCACATTATATCTTATTAATTACTTTTTAAATAATATAAATAAATACTACATTATAAACAATAAATAAAAACAAATAGTTTATAAAATAAATAAAGAAAAAAGTTTAAATAAAGTTGTTTTGTAGTATTAAAAAAAACATATCAAATGTTTTGCCATCATTTTTATTTTACACATATGAAAACATCACTATTTTTATCTTACATATACATAAATTTTATTATTATTTATAATATATTTTGTAATTACAGATTTCCAAGTGTTTAAATTTTGTTTTCTTATTAGTAGAATAAAAATTATTAAAACAATATTTATATATATATAATTAGAGTGTAAATAAAATATAAACATCTTATTATATATACATTCACGTATAAAAATTAGTAATATAATCACTTTTACTAACTTAAAGCATAATCTCAATGTACAAGTGATACTTAAAACTATTTTAAATATAAAATTAACAACGATCTCGCTGAGTCTTATATTATTAATTTAACTAAATATAAATTAAAATGACTAAAATCTTATATTTTAATTTAATTTTTCTATCACTACTAGTCTTAAATCTAATTTTTTAAAATTAAATTTTAATAATTTAAATTGATTAAAAAAATTTTAAGAATTAAAGTTTGAAGCGTGGGTATTACTATTGATATCAAAAACTCCCAAATTTAGAACCCACAATCAACAATGGTGGCAAGAGTAAGTCAACAATTTTAGATTCAAAAAGCAACAAATATTAAAATAATTAAGGAAGGAAAGCCCACAAATTAAAAGGAAAAAGAAAAGTGGATGAAAGAATGGTGAAATATCACCTATGTCTTCTTTACGGACAACCACGGCATAAGAACGACGGAATACGGCTGCTGGCTGGTGTGGATGGTGCCTTGGACAGCGACAGCGTGATCTGGTGGCTGAACGACTGAGGGAAGCGCTGTTGATGGAGGGAGGAGCACGTTGACGGAGGAAGGAAAGAGAGAAAACGCTGCCGCAGCTTTTGGGAGGAGAATGATGTAAAGGAAAGAGGGGAAAAAAATAAAAATAAAAAATTGAAAGGATTAGGGTTTTTTTATCACTAATTTTAGGATGAAATGTGACGTAAATTACTTTTTGATCCAAGTAAAATTTTCATAAATATTTAGATATAATCAGAATAATTTATTTAAAATTTTTGAGATATAAAAGAATTGTATTAAATATAAAACATATATCTAAATAGCTTTATAAATAATTTTTAGATTTTAAATTTTAATTAAAATTAAATAATTATTATTTTTTATCCTAAAATAAGTTGTTTAACATTAATAAATTATTTTTAGTTTTTTTTATAAATTATGATTGTCACATTTAAGTTCTTGTTAGGAGTTACTACTATTATTGCTGGAACTTTAGCACAATTGCCAAGAATGCTCACGAAGCACCCTACCAAATTATTTTAATTGCATTTTGTTAGATTTTTAAGTAAAAACATAATATATAGATGAAATTATTTAAAAGACATAATTATGTACTACTTTTTTTTTGATACATTACAGGAGAGGTTGAACTTAAAACTATATGATGAATATGTTGAAATATATATATATATTAATTTTATGTGGATTAGCAGTAATTAATTATTAGGCTTGTTAACAAATTATATGAATATTATAATTAATTAATTTAGTAACAATCACTATTTAAATAAATTTGGTTCTTTAAATAAATTATATATAACCTTTAATAGGTGGGCTATCCATAAGCTCAGGGGAATAAGAATCCAACTCACAACTTATTTAGAGTTAGTTACCCTATTTATATTAGCTAAGGTTAAGTCATGAAATAACCAAAAAAATGGCTTCCCTCTCTGAATCAATTTAGGGTATTGTGAGTTGTATGATCTTCCTGTTGATGTCTATTTCACAGTCATGGATCCAAGCATTATATCTAGTATGATTTATTCATTATTATTTAACAATTGGTATTAGAGCTTTAATTTTTCTTTTAATTCCTTTTGTGCATGTGAAATTATATTTGTATTCGAGCGTCTTCAAAATTTACTCTCCTTTGATAGCATATAATTTATAACATCTTTTGTTTATGCTGATATATGATTAATAATGCATCAAAACCAATTCTCATTTAGCGTCATTAATTGTGATAATTGCTTACCTTCATCTTTGAAATATGTATTTGGACTTCATGAATCCTTGATCAATTGTTGAAGACTTCATATAATATGCATGAAAGTGACTGGACAATTAATCAATTGATAGCCATTGTTTGTCAGGAGGAAGAATCCTTAAAAAGGAGTAACACCTCTGGTCTTGTTGCGAATTTTGTTTATCATGAATCTAGCAACAAAACAAATGTTAATGATCAAAAGGGAAAGAAGCTTAAATTCCAGTGTGATAACAAGAAGGGTAATAAGAAAAATGGCAAACGTGATAATAAATAAGACCAAAGAAAAATATCTTTAAGGTAAAGTGCAATTATTGCAAGAAAATGGGACATAAGATAGCTAATTGTTATATTCTTAAAAACAAACGTGAAAAGGAAGATACTTTATTTACCCTATCTTTAGTTTGCTTTGAATCAAATGTCATTAACATTCCCTTTCATTCTTGGTGGTTAGATTCTGGTACTATTGTTTATGTGCAAATTCTTTGCAGGGGTTCAAAAACGGGAGGAAGCCAAGTGAGAAAGAAAATGTTGTTATCGGTATTGATAAGGTAGCAGTAGTAGACTTGATAGGATCAATCATTTTATATTTAGACTCTGGACATGTTTTAGAATTGAATAATACTATTTATATATCCTCTTCAAAGAGGAACTTAATTTCTACTTCTGTATTAGACAAATTCGGTTATTCTTTTTGGCAAGAAAACAAAAAAATTATTATCTATTTTAATTCAACTATTGTCAGTTCTACTGTTATATTTAATGGTTTGTATTTGTTGAAATCTACCTTTACTCTTGATCAGAGTAGTAATTCCAGTACTAATGTTGTCATTGGTAACAAGTGTGGAAAACTTAATGAAAACTTTTTCATGTTGTGGCATAGGCGGTTGGGTCACATTTCTAAAGATAGATTAAAAAAGATGGTTAAGCAAAATGTTTTGTGTAAGCTTGACATTTTTGACTTTGGTACTTGTGTTGATTGCAAAAAGGGAATATATCCCTGCTAAAGTTAGGAATAAAAGGGCAAAGAGAAATCAGGATATCTTGGGTTTGATTCATACAAATATTTGTGGACCTATTGCTCTTACTATTATAGTAGGCCTCAAATATTACATTACTTTCATTGATGACTGTTCTAGATATGGGTGGATTGATCTTTTACATAAACAATCAAATTCCTTATATGCTTTTAAAGCTTTTAAAATTGTAGTTGAGTTAAGAACGAGGAAACGCATTAAGTGCGTTAGATCCAACAGAGGTGGGGAATATTATGGCAAGTACAGTGAAGCAGGCAGAAACCCAGACCCATTTGCATTGTTCTTAAAAAAGTATGGTATTGAGACACAGTACACCATGCCTGGTACTCCTCAGTAGAATGGGCTTGCTGAAAGGCGAAATCGTACCTTAATGGATATGGTAAGATGTATGTTCAATCATTCTTCATTATATAAATTTCTATGGGGTGATGCTATAAAAAAAGCTGTATACATACTTAACCAAGTTTCTAGTAAGGCTATTCCTAAGACTCCATATGAATTAATGTTTAATAAAAAGTCTAGTTTGAGGCATTTTCATGTATGGGGTTGTAAAGTGGAAGTGAGATAGTATAATCCTTAACTCAAGAAAGTAGATAAGAAATCTATTAGTGATTTTTTCATTGGTTATTGTACAGGCTCTAAAGGCAGTAGATTATATTGTCCCACTCATCCTATTAGAGTCATTGAATCAGATCAGGTAATTTATTTTGAGGATGACCTAGATAGTGAGAGTCATCAACCATGTGCAATTTGTAATGTCCAGTTTTCGTTAAATGATGGAAATGGGCACGCTTTCAAAGTAAGTCCCCTGAGATGAGTGATTCAAGGCCAAATAAAATTTGGATAAAATGTTAAATAATAAAAAAGAGGATTTGAGTCTTGAGTTGCCCAGAAATCGGGCCCGGAGTGATTTAAAAAATTTGCCGAAAGGCCAGTGACATTTTCGTAAATAAGTGCAATTTTGGAAAAGCACCTAGGAGGGATTTTTAAATGAAAATTTTGAGTTGCCCAGGGTTCTCAGAGGCCCCAAAAATCATGGAAAGCCTCGGGACTGGTAAAGACCCTCTGGTGTAAGTTTTCTAATATCGGTTGACCCGAACTTTGACCGATTCGTTTGGAAGGGTTTTTAAATGACATAAAATGAGCTAGAAGTTATGGTGATACACAATTAATCTCCAAGAGGAGAATATTGTTACACCTATACCTATACTGCCTTTATCATCAAAATTTGTCTTTGAAAGAGATATTGATGTTCAAAATCTTACTAATGGTCATGATGACCGACCAATTGTTGACATAGAGCTACCAAATATAACTAATAATGCTATTCCATTAAGATAGTCACAGAGGGTACGTAGACCTGTAATTTCAAATGATTTCATAGTTTACTTGCAGGAACATGAATTTGATGTAACTAATGTTTCAGATCTATTTTCCTATCAAGAAGCTATATTAAGTCCTAACTCAGCCAAATGGTTAGACGCTATGAGACATGAGTTGTCTTTTATGGATCAAAACCATGTTTAGGAATTGACTAATTTGCCTATTAGATGTAAAGTCGTTAGTTGTAAGTAGGTCTTTAAAACTAAGCATGGAGCTACAGGTGAAATTAAAAGATATAAAGCCAGACTAGTTGCTAAAGATTATGATTAGAAAGATGAGATTGACTACACAGAAACCTTCTCATCAATATCTACTAAAGATGCCTTTAGAATTGTTATGGCTCTTGTTACCCATTTTAATTTAGAACTTCACCAAATGAATGTTAAGACTGCCTTTCTGAATGGAAGTCTATTTGAAGAGCCGTATTGTACAACTAGATGGTTTTGTAGAAACTGGAAAAAAGCATTTACTATGTAAGTTGAAGAAATTCATCTATGGGTTAAAATAGGTTTCTAGGCAGTGATATTTAAAATTTGATGAAGTCGTAACATCTCTTGGCTTTGTTGAAAATCCCTCAGACCAGTGTATCTTTCAAAAGTTTAACCAAGGAAATTTCATTGTTCTTATGCTGTATGTTGATGATATACTTTTGACAAGCAATAGTATTAACCTCCTAAATGAAACAAAATACATGCTTTCTTGTCACTTTGACATGAAAAATCTTGGTGATGCCTTTTATGTTATTAGAATTCAAATACATCGTGATAGGTCTCGTGGTGTTTTTGGTTTGTTTCAGGGGACTTATATTGACAGAGTGCTTAAGAAATTCAATACACATTCTTGCTCCCCTTGTATAGTACCTATTCAAAAAGTTGAGAGGTTATCTAGAGCACAATGTCTTCAGAATGAAAAAGAAAAGAATGAGATGGATAGTATCCCATATGCTTCCATTGTTGGCAACTTAATGGATGCTCAAATATGTACTTGCCCAGACATAGCTTTTGCTATTAGTGTTTAGGGAAGATACTCGAGTAATCCTAGACAGGGTCATTGGAAGACTACTAAAAAGGTTATAAAGTATCTATAAGGTACTAAAAAATACATGTTAACTTACAGAAAATCTGATTTTCTTAAAATCTTTGGTTATTTAGATTCAAATTTTGGAAATTGTGTAGATGATTTAAAATATACTTTTGGATAAATCTTAACGATATCTGGTGGAGCTATTTCATGAAAAAAAATGTTAAACAAATACTCACAACTACCTCAACTATAGAAGCAGAGTATATCACTTGTTATAATGTCACTTATTAGACCATATGATTAAGAAAATTAATTTTTGGCATGCACATTGTTGAGAGTATATCTTGCCCGTTGACCATTTATTGCAATAATGCATCTGTTGTATGCTTCTCTCAAAATCACAAGAATTCTAGTCGTGCTAAATATTTTGATATTAAGTTATTATTTGTTAAAGAGAAGATTCGTGAATCTCAAACTCGAATTAAACATATTTTTTATGAATCTCATACTAACAGATCCATTGACTAAGGGCTTATAAGTAAGAGTTTTTTGAAAACATATAACTCATATGGGTCTTGTAAGATCTTTTGATGATGCCTTGGTTTAGTGGGAGTTTGAGTTGTGTTTTTGAAACACTTTGTTTTGGTCGGTTCATTTAATTTTGAATTTTTGTTATATTCCCTTTTATTTAGATTTGGAATCTTGTTAGCATTTATAATATTGTTTTCCCTACCATATTTGATATTATTAGTTTGTTATTTTATTTCTAAATTTTTAACACAGTGTGTATATTAATTATTTGATATTATTTCTTGGTGCATTGATCTATTTTTATTATGTCTAACAGGTAATTAATACTATCCAAGTGGGAGATTGTTGAAATATATATATATATATATATATTAATTTTATGTGGATTAACATTAATTAATTATTAGGCTTGTTAACGATTATATGAATATCATAATTAATTAATTTAGTAACAATCACTATTTAAATGGATTTAGTTTTTTAAATAAATTATGGATAACCTTTAATAAGTGGATTATCCATAAACCCATTAGGGGAATAGAAACCCAATTCACAGCCCATTTAGAGTTAGTTACCTTATTTATACTAGCTAGGGTTAAGTCATGAAATAACTCAGAAAATTGGCTTCCTTCTTTGAATCAATTTGGAGTATTGTGAATTATATCCTCTTCTTGTTGTTATCTATTTCACAGTCATAGATCCAAGTATTATATCTAGTATGATCTATTCATTATTATTTAACAGAATTTCCCAAACCCCTCGTTGCTAGTTGTATGATGCTGAATTATTAAAAGAAAAAAAACTACTTATCATACGTATTAGAACATTTATTATCAAATACCTGAAAACAATATCAAATTTTTTTAAAGGATTTAAATATTGTTGTTCCATTAATCTTAATTGTTCAATCTCATTTAAATAATATCCCTTCATGAGTAGGGATGATCAAAATACCCATATTTAATGAATACTAGCAAAATTTATTTGTCTAAATATGGGTACAGGGATGAAAAATGAATCTTAGTTTAAGTATGGGGATTTCTTTAGGAATTTTTAAGGTTTTAAATTTGAGTCAAAGGAGGGTGCTATCCAACTTGCTCTATACCAACAGTATATTTAAATTTTCTATAAATTTATTTTGATGTATATGTTTTTGCTAGTAGTAATGTTTATATTATGTTTAAGACATGATCAAGGATAAAATTGTTGACCTTAGACAATTTGAAGTTTTGATTATGTGTTTGAATAATATTAATGATTGTCAAACCTTTTTCTCGGTAATTTTATATGAATAAATTCCATGTAGACAAGTTTTGATTTTAGGTAAAATTGTTGATTTTAAAATTTCTCTTGATAAATGGGTCCAAATCTAAGAATTCGAGAAAAAGAGAATGTGGATTGAGCTTGTTACCTACTTAGGCAGAAGTGTTTACAGGCTTAGTTAAATTTTAATTTAATTAAATTTGCATTAAGTTTTTTTAAGCCTAATGTCCAAGGTCGACTTAATTTGATTTAATATTAGGCCAAGTTGAACCAAGTCACATTTTTTTAAAATTTTTGATAAAAATTATAAAATAACCTTTAAAAGAAATAAAATCCTTATATCTCTATAAAATTACATTTTATCATTGAAATATAAAACTTTCATATTAGTCATTATAAAATAATATATATATATATATATGTATGTATGTATATAGAAGATCGAGCTAAATTAAATAACATGACTGCCCAGACCCAATCAAGTTGCCTAATTCGATTTGCCAAACAAAGTTTTTTTATTTTTTTAGACCCACCCCAATATGACCAAATTGGCCAAGTTGCTAGATCACTTATTCACCCCTAAACTTAGGTATGGCTTCACGGATGAGAAAATTATTTTTTTCTGAATTCAAGGATGTATATTATAATGCCATATTTATGATCATCCCGCTTTACAAATTGAAATATTGCATTATTCATAGTAACTATCTTGCCATTGTGTGGAGATCCTCTACAATTACTACAAAGGTGTAGTAGGTGAGATACAAGAAGAGGGGTAAGTCTCCTAGTCCCCACTTGAATGTGAGACCCACAAAATATTTAATTTTGGAAGATAGGGTTAGTTTTCAAGAATTTTCTTCTTACTCTAAATTCGTAATCACCAGTGATAGTATTTAATAAAATTAGCTATGGGAGGCAATTACCAAAATAAACTTAATGCTTGTTTAATTTTAATGAAATTAAATCGGTAAAATAAGACACAATGAAATCTGCCGATGCCAAGCATGCTAAATTAGCATTATGGAAAAAAGGAAAAAAGCGTTTTGCGGCCAAAACACACTATTGACTCTAGCAAGCATTTCGGTGGTTCACTAAATGCCTCAAATAAGTAAAATTAGTGCTAGTTGTATAATACTCGTATGCTCCAACAATCAACAAATAAATATAGCATTTATAAAATGTAGCTTTCTAGAACATAATAATTTTAACAAAATGCTATAACTTTTCTTCACAAGTGAGCGTGCGAATATATATATATATATATATATAAAATAAAAACGATCCAGAGAAAATGAAAACCGTTTTGTTTACATTCTATCAAAATCGAAGTATGGGAAACATAGACGGATAATTTTCCACACTCAAGATTTATTTCCTCCACCAATCTACATTTATGGATCAATATAAAAAACAAGGAAAAGAAATCATGTCCCTGCGTTCCTACGGCCAACACGAGCAACAAAACCAGCCTTGATTGGAGCAACTGATCTTCCTGATCCACACTGCATCAAATCGACTAATATTATGAGATAGGATATCGAAGGGGAAATCATCCCTAAACACCCTCTGTATTATGATTATCACATAAATAAGAAAAAGCTTTATCCAGCATCGGAGGTGATTATTCACCTTCTCACATCGGAGAAAGAAAAGACGGTTCTCCTTTGAAAGGATTGTGTCTGGACTCTTGCATCCAAAGCAAATGACATATTCATCTGAAAACAAAGGATATAGATCAGCTTAATCCCAAACCGCCCAAAAGTACACAACAAAGCAATAACCACAAGACACAGCAGAGACATCACTCCATAGCAGTCACCAACTAAACCTTGTCATGGGGAACAAGAAGAGGAAGCCTTCCACAAAAGGGGCATCAAACAAACTGGAATCACTGCCTTGAGCTTTCCTTCATAATTTTCATTCTTGGTGCGCGACAGAAAGTACAATGTTTAGCAAAAAGCTATACAGCTAGCAGCCACAATTATCACACACAAAATGGCAGAGGATATGTTTAACCTTCCATTTCTCAAATGCAACAGATCAGCATGCATTAAAGACAAACACTTACTGATATATCGGCGTAGAATTCCTTCAAAGTTCTTTGGTGCGAATCTTCCCTTCACAACCAATCTTTGTTGACCATCTAGTGAGCCGCTTGTACCCAGTTCAGCAAGCAAGAATGCCATAACATGATCTGGCTGCCGATGCATCCTAATAGATTGGGTAACAGCAGTAGGTTAACAAACAGGGAGAAACAGGGAGGATGAAACGAATAATACTTTGTTACAATGTAGAAAAATAAATCAAAGGAAAACGAACATAACCAGCCAATAGCTCAAAGCTACAAATATGTGCGATTATTCAGCAGCAAGGAACATAAACGCACCAAAAGATGATAACAATATTCATACTTTCACATGTAAATGCTAGTCTCAAAGTATGAATGCTTGCAAAGTCAAAATTGAAGACATTTCTAACATCAACCCCCTGGGTCATCCTTTACAAGTATTCAGCTATAATAATGGTAAAGGATACCCATGTGGGTGACGTCAGAAATGTCCTCAAACTTCCACATCAAATAAAAAATATGCTACAAATCAAAATATTCTTGCCAGTGTCAAAGCAGTACAAAGCATGAAATATGCATGTGAAAAAATCCAAAATGAGCAATGGATTTTACTGATATAAGAAAGAAATAAAGGAAAGTCATGGTTCGTGGAAGTCAGACAAATCAAACTCATGCTCACAGCATACAGCCATGAAACCATAGTAGTAGTCCTATATAATAAGTTCGTGCCATAAATTACACAGTAGTTTAATAAACAAGATACAACGACATACAAGTTATAATGTCACATTTCATCAGCTTATTAGAAAAGATATATTAATGAATAAAATAGAAATAGACAAACAACAGTGGAATTTCAAAAGGAAAAGCAGAGCAAAACTATCTGTGAAATTAACAACTCTGGCAAAATTACAAACCATCATCATATATCAAGGGAATCTCTACGTGAATGTGTAGATAGTGGAGCAGAGTATGCATTAAAAAATATAGAACATACATAGAAACAGACAGATTAAAATTGACATACGTTTTGCATAGATCCATAAAATTCACGAAGACAGTTTTCTTAGTGCCCTCGCGAAGAACTTGTGGAGGCCTCATAACTGTCCTCCGCCGATCTCCAGCCAATTCTGGGTTATTCTCACGTAGAATGTTAAACACCCTGCCAAGAAGCTGCAGAGAAATGTTAGAAGGAATAATGCAATCTCCAAAGCCTATCAGTTATCTTCTGCCCCCAACAAACTAAAGCTATTGAGTAGTAATAATGCATTTGAACCAAAGTTCCTCCAACAACTGGCATACAAGACTTAAGTGAAGAAGTAACATGCTCATTCTCAAACAAACCCATTACAAAATAATATCAGCTGTATGAGAATTTTGCAACAGAAAGCAGTCAAATGTAATTAGTTTAGAGAACATCCAAGCATTAAGGATTGTCTAAGCTAATTATCTTTGTAACAGAAAGCAATCAAAGATAATTAGCTTAGGCACTAAAGCAATATAAAATTCTTTAGTTAATATTTTATATAGAAGGTTGAAGATGCTGTCAAGGACCAATTTAACTCAAAACCTTAAACTGTTAAATAAAAGCTTATGATTTGTTTTATTAATATTTCTAACATGGCCCTTCACACAAAAGCCCAAAGGGTTTGAAGTGTGGACAAAGTACAAGCTCACTATACATTTTGCCTGACACTTGATTTTAACTAGGGTAAATTACTCTCCTATCCCTTGAGAAATGGCTTAATTAAAACGGCTTTCTCCTCTACTATGAAAAATTACACAACCCTCCCCTGAAACAAAAAAATATCCTACAACTAAGCCCATTTTGACCCAAAGTTGCCTAATTCATCCCTTACCCTGGCGAACCCCAATCTTGCTTGTCTGTTCCAAAATGCAGTAAGTTTGCATACTGGAACAATACAGTGAACAGAGCAATGGTCAGTCAGACTATGGTGCATAGATGGATGACATACCTGAAACAGATAAAGAGCAATTTTGTTCTTTGTACTTTGCTACTCACTGTTCTGCCTTTACAGTCCGAGACTCCCAAGTCATTCAGCCTTAAGCACAAGTTAAAAAGGAGAGCCGAGTAGAGGATTTGGTTAAAAAAATTAGGAATTGTGAGAACCCATGAGGTATGGAATAAGAATGAGGGAAAATGGGCCTTCAGATAGTGGAAGATAGGAGTTGGGTTTGAAGGTTCAAAGAGGAGATAATCAGGGGAGATGATACCACCAATAAGCATGTAAGTTGAAAATTGGGGATAATTGTTGAATAGGAAGATTTTGGAAAAGACAGTAAAAGGAATAGGTGCCATGAAGTAGGCAACACTAATTTGACCAAAGTACCCTCAAGTTTATAAAATAACCACTTTTTTAAGTTTAGTAAAAGTTAAAATCATTCAATAAAAATTAAATAATTATTAAAAAAATTCACAAAATAACTTTTAAAAGAAATTTAACCAACTAAACAACAATAATTAATACTATTTAATTTCAACAATATTATATGTACATATATATATAATCAATATAAACACCATTATAATTTTAATAAAATTTTAGGAATAACTTAGGTCTATTATTTTTAACACAAAATAAATAACACTGATATAAAAGTTTTGAGAAATACAATTTTTTTCTTATATATTTAAAGTAAAATTAATATTATCTTTGTAAGTATTTTAGTCAAAATAGATTTAGCTGAAGTAGAAACGCATCTAGGGGGGGCAAGGGAGGTGCTCTCCCACCCCCCCCCCCCCCCCCCCAAAAAAAAAAAAAAGAAACTGTTGAACCCCCACTACCCTGCCTCCCCAAAAAGATCCCACACCAATAGGCAAGGACAGATAGAAATTAGAAAGGGCAGTGAAGCGCTTGCCACCTACTGTTGAAATTTAATAGATTTTTTCAAGTACATGGGGGGTGGTACTTGCTTAACAAAGAAACACAAGCATTTACTTTTATTATGAGATAACTATTTGACTTTTCAACATCTCTCTTTATGTATTCAGATTCATGTGTCACATTTTGCAGTGGTTTAATGACCATCATAGAAAAAGAAAATAAACTACTTTTTTTCCTTACAATTTAAGTTATGAGTAATGATACTTTATTTCTAAAACGTTCTCTAATTATAATAAATAATTATTGAACATTACTAAATATAAAATAATATTTTACTTATTTTAATAGATTTATTTTTATAAATATACTCATTATTATACAAAAATAAAACTAATTCTTTTAATAGTTATTAATCATTAAATAAGTTAATAATTTAAGTAATTATTTGATAAAATATTATTCTATATTTAGTAATCATGGCATCATAATTAGAGAATAAAGTGTTCCTTTGAGCATAGTATCAACACTCTTAAGTTATTTCTCTTCTTCCCTCTATATGTTTTCTAGTTTCAAGTGCAATAAGTGATTGGTCATTTCCATCTATAAACGTCATTAAAAAACAAGTTTAGGGATAATAAAATGTTTTTCTTGTAAACTCTGTATATATATATTATATATTATACTAATATTGAAAGAAAGATTGCTGAAAAGTTTGATACAAATTTAATTATCGATGAATTTTATGACACGAAAGAATATCATGATCAACTTCAATAACTTATGAAAAAGTATGTTAAATATATATTTTTTAACCTAAAATTTTTACATATATATAAGCATGTTAACTTTTTTTTTTTTACTCCCCCCCCCCCCCCCCCCCCCAAAAAATAATTTAATACTAAATCCGTGGAGGATTATGCAATATTTCATAACAATAATAGAGGGGAAGACCATATAATTATGCCATCTCTCAAAGGAGGTAGAGTAATTTACCCTTTTAATTAAGAATAGAGGGCAGCGGCGATCAAACTTGATTATAAAGTCATTAGCATGTTGCCATCTTAGGAATTCTCCAGCCAGACCTCAACCCACAAGAACCTAAAAGATTCTAAAACATCAGCCTATTTGAAGGCCCTACCAGAGCCTATAAAACTAATGTCGTGACAGAAAAAAAGACTGTTGGTCCACAATCCCATTGACCAGAATCACAGAGCAAAAGCGGTTCAGAAACTCTTTGGATCTAGGTGAGGCACATGAGCACTTGAAAATATTTTGACAAGGACAAATGGAAGAACCTTTTTTGGCAGAGAGCATGAAAAATACAATATACCTCCTCATACTCATAATCACGGTCACTCCCTTCCCAAGGATAACGAGGCTGCAGGGCAATACCTTCACCTTCTTCCTCTCCAGTGTTACCTAAGCCAAGAAAAATTATTAAATGTCCAGCATTTAATAAACTTTCCCCAAGATATTACTCTTAGAACAAATATGCAGTCTTTCAGTTAGATTTATAATTTTTATGCAAAGTAATAGGGCAGGTGCTTACCATCCAAATCTTCACCTGCATCTCCACCCTCATCATTCAAGGTACTGGTTTGAACCTAAAATCAATAACAACCACTCAGATGTAAAATTGTTTCTGATAACTAGTTACTCTAGAACTTTGAGCTACTGAGACAAAAGAAGTGTTTATTGATATGTTCAAATAGCCAAATTCCACATAAATATCAATGACTTACTGGCTTCTTCTTCTTTTTCATACCAGCAAATGCAGTCTCGAGCCCATCAGAAACTGCAAGGGAAAGGCTGATGCTGATGAGATTGAATCGTGCACAAGCACAATTACAGAAACCTTAAACAACAGCATTAAAACTAAAAACAGAAAAATCTTGTCTTAATTTAGATACCTGACAGGTTTTCTGTCTTCTCAGCCAACTTATCCACTGAATCATCAGCAGGATCTATAATTGTAATTTTCTTTTTCTTCTTCTTCTTAGTTGGGTCAAATGGGGCAATCTGAAATTTAAATTATTCAGGCATCAGAAGGTATCACTGATTTTAACAAAATGAAATACGAATAAATTAAGTTGGGGGACGACTTAAGATTCCAGTTTCCAGACAAAAGCAGTAGGAGAATAAAAAGCTCTATAGTGCACAGGTCATAAAATAAAATCTTTGAATTATACACATTTTTCTTGCCCAATCAAAGTTACACCTACAGAAGAAAAGCATTGTATAAAGTTGGAAACAATTAAGTAGATGCATCTACTAGGTGATCCCACAAAAAAAAAAAAAAAACTTACTTCCGCAATCTCCTCTTTCATATCATTTTGTGATTCATCCGCCATGATTGCTTCAATACAGTTTCAAAAGTAAAACATAATTAGTAGATCAGAGGACTGGGAGAAAAGCAAGAGAAGCGGGGAAACTAGTAGCATGTCAAAGTAAAGATCTACAGTATAAGCATTCAATAAACAAGCCATAAGACTCTTGTTCTACTAGAAAGAAGTCCCAACCGCTCTTAATAAAATACATAAAATATAAATCCTTAAATTAAGAAGAAAAAAAAAATCCCAAAAAGCCCAGGTTTCTACAGTGATAAGAAAACCCTTAAGTTTAAACATCAACAGAGAATCAAATAACCACTTATATCAATACCCTAATTAAATAGCCCTAGTAATTAAAAAAATACAATAAATCGAAATCCTAACAGTCTATGACCAAAAAAAATTAACAATAATTTCAAACAAAAAGAATCTTATCGCATTCTGCATAAGAAGCACATGAACACCCATCGTTAGAGTTCAAGGAAAATCACAACTGTATATGCATAACATGCCGTGAGCAACGCATAATACATTCTGAGAAGGATAAAGGATTATGGTTGTCCTACAGTATTAAGACAGGATTAAACATACACATCAAAATAAACCCAAAAACAAATCGGAGATAAAAAAGCGCACAGGGAAACCTATAATTGAGAAAAAGAGAATGGAAACCTGAAAATTCGAGTATCTCTGTGAGTTGAATAGGTGAGGGTGGCTACTGTTATCGCCCTCGCTGAGAGAATAAGATATCCCCCCTTTGCTATGACTCCGTGCAATGGTGTTGGAGTGCCGCCGATGCCTTTTTTTTTTGGGGTGTTGATTTTTCCTGCATGGGCTATTATGTGGGCCTGATTGGAAGCCTATGTCCTCTGGGCTTTGATCGTTCTTGATAAAAATAAATAAAGATTTGCATACTTTTTTTGGGCATACAAAGATCCCATAAAAATGTCCGAAAACAAGCTGACTTGTTAATTTTAAAAGGAAGTGCTTACGAAATCTGCATTTTTTCTTTTGCTGTGGTTTTTCAATTATATTGCTGGTAGCGTATGCTTTCTATGTGTATATTTATTTATGGTATACAAGAAAAATTAGATTTAAGTACAATTTTTTGTATATTAAAATTTTTAATTAAAATATAATAAACATATAGTTATTTAATAATATCATAACAAATATATAATTTAATTATAGAATAATATAAAAATCATATGTTTATTATAAAATTATTAAATAATTATATATTTATTATATTTTAATTAAAAATTTTAATAACAAAAATATACGATCTTACATATGATTTTTTTTTTCCAAAGTCTAATTTTCTGACTCTCCAATTGGAGCGGTACTCAAGATGAACAAGCCGTACTCATCGATGGTTATCCTAGGCTATGCGGACAAGCATTCAAGTGGCTCATACTTTCAAGGCCTTCAATTTAAATTAATGTGTATATAAAATATATGATAATAAAATTACTAGTTAATAAAGTAAAAAAAATGACTGACAAATTATTGATTTAATATAGGTTATACTTTTAATCATAAATTGTCATCAATTGTTGCCGAGAAGTTATTTTAATAATTTTAAGTTTTCAAGAATAATAAAATTGAAAATAAGAAAAACTTTTAGGACAAACATCTTCTGTAAGTTTAGAAATTTAAAAAATTAAAAAGCTTCTCCTTACACTTTTATGTTAAGTTATAATCTTTCTTCCTTTTAATTTGTTTTATTTTCAATCTTTTACTCCATTTAGTATTCACTCTGATTTTTTTTTTACATATATTTTGTCCTCTTTTATGTTTTTTTTTTTATATTTTCCATGTGCATTTATCATTTTTACATATATTTTTTCTCTTTTTATATTTTTATACTTGCCATTTGCATTTATCTTATCTTCAGATTTTGTTATTCTTTCTCATATATATAGGTTTGATAAATTGCTTTCTTTTATCATTACTATCAAATTATCAATAGCTCTTAGCCATTTTTTTTTTTACTTAAAATTAATCCTATAATTCATAGAAAATTAGTCTTAAGATAAATTATATAAAATAAGACTTATTTAAAAAAATATATACTCTTCTTTACACATTGTGTAGTAGTATTTCACAATTTTTCACAGTGTGTTGTCTTTCTTTTGTCATTTTGTCTCATATATATATATATATATATGTGTGTGTGTGTGTGTGTGTGTGTGTGTGTGTGTGTGTGTGTGTGTGTGTGTGTGAGAGAGAGAGAGAGAGAGAGAGAGAGAGAGTAATTGTAAATTAATTTAAATAAATATTATGTATTATAATGTTTGTCTCACTCTTAGAAAAAAAAAAATATATATATATATATATACAAAATTCTTTATATTTTTATTATCAAATTTTCTTATTAAAACATGACAAATGTGTAATTTTTGTAAATATATATATAGTTCTCAAATATATACTTGTTATGCTTTGATTAAAAAATTTAATATCAAATATATCAAAAAATATATTTAAGTTGAATTAAAAAAATTGTTGCCTTTGGTTGCACTAGCAAATTCAATATTTTTATTTTTCTCAATAATGAAACCAACATTTCATAGCTGCTTAATACTAAAATCACATATTTGATTATCATCATATAGCATATGCTTTTCTTTTCTTTTCTTTCCTTTCAAAATAGAAATTCATCACAACATGTTCATGTTGGAATATTTAATTATAGATTAACATTAATCCATTATTGGATTAATTAACATATTGTGGCTAATATTAAATAATTAGCTTTGTATATAATATTGACTAAATGAATTAGGTCATGTCTTATGGATAAGTCCTTAATAGGTTGGTTCTTCAATAAGTCCATTAACAAAGACACCTTAATATATAGCTCGTATTTTGAACTGATTATCATATTTATATTAGTTGAGAGTTATGTTATATTATATTATATATATATATATATATATATATATATATATATATATATATATATATATAACCTTTTTAGTTAATAAGCAAGTCGTCAAGTAAGTTGAAACCTCTTTCTTTACTCTCTCTCTCTCTTTCTAAATCTCTTCAAGAATTCTTGAGAATCAAACTAATTGATTGAAGCTCAATTTTAAGTAAAAAACTTCAAATTCTATCTCATTATCTCTTATATTAATTTTTAACCGTTATTCAAAAAATTATTAAAATAACATTTTTTACCTTTGTTTTACTGAATACTAATTGTAATGACAATAATATGTATACAATTTACAAAAATCTTCAATTCAATAATTCTAAAAATTTTCATTAGATTTTCAATCAAATTTCTCATTTTAACTTAAAGTATAGTATCTAATCATATATTTACTATTGAAGTGTCTAAAATGCTGATTTCCTTTATTACTAGTTTATGGCTAGTTGGTTAACTTATGAGGGTTTTTCAAAAGTGGTCAAAGAAGCTTGGCATTATCATACCCCTTAGATTGCAACAATGGAACAATTCATAAAGGATGTAATCGAATGGAATAAAAATATTTTTGGAAACATTGTTAAAAGGAAAAGAAGACTATTAAGTGGTATGGAAGGCATAAATAGAAAGCTTGCACAAAGGGAAAATTGGCACTTGCATATCTTGTAAAAAGAGCTTTATTAACAGTACAAGGATATCATCATTCAAAAGGAAATCACATGGTACCAACAATCTTGTTGTAATTGGTTAAATTTTGGAGATTGCAATACGAGGTTCTTTCATGCTTCAACTAGGATAAGGTGAAGAAGAAATCATATTAATGGCCTTAAAGATGAAGAAGGTAATTTCATTATAGATGAGAGTGTATGAAAGACATGGCTATTCTATAAGAATTTATACAAGGTAGAGAAGGATTTTAACTATTTTGATTTTCCTTTAAAGGAATGCTACCCTAGATTTAGTGTAGAAGCTTTGTTTAGTATAGGTTTGTTTAAAGCACCAAGATCGAATGAGTTACACATAGTCTTTTTCTAAAGCCAATGGGATATTGTGGGTAACTTTGTCTATGATTTTGTTAAACAATGCTATACTAATCCTTCTCTAATTAATCATCTAAATCATACTTTGTTTGTACTTATCCCAAAGGTTGACAACCTGATCTACTTGAAGCAAGTTAGGCCTATAGCATTGTGTCATGTTATTTATAAAATCATTACCAAGATCATAACCAATAGATTGAAACTATATATGGACCATCTCGTTACACCAAACTATTATAGCTTAGTGCCTAGCTATCACAACTCAAATAATGTTGTGATTGTCCTGGAGGTCATACATTCTATGCAACAAAAGAAAAGGAAAAATAGAACAATAGTCGTTAAAGTAGACTTAAAGAAGACATATGATAGAGTCAATTGGAATTTTCTGCATGATATTCTTGGAGATATTAAGCTCTCTACTTCCTTTTTAAACCTAATTATGTCGTGCATCTCCTCTATATCATAAAGGTGATTTTCATGGAAATGTAATTGAAAACATTAGACGTCAAGGGGAATTTGTCAAGGAAATCCTTTTTCACCCTACCTCTTTATCCTATGCATGAAAAGGCTAAGTCATTTGATTGAAGAAGCAATTAAATAGAAGGCTTGGAAATGCATTTCCCTTGTGCATGGTGCTCCCCCTATCTTGCACTTATCTTTTGCAGATGAAAAATTTCCTTTGGACAAGCTTTAATGCACACATAAATGTTATTCTCAAGTGTCTTGGTCTCTTCTCTACAAGCTCAAGAGCGAAAGTCAACAAAAAGAAAGCATTTTTATTTTGCTTGAGAAATGTACACTACAATGTGGCTAAGCAACTTACTGAGGTCTTAGGCTTATCTTTGGCAAATGGCTTGGGCAAATATCCCTTTGCATCATAGTAGAGTCTTTAGGAGTAATTATAATTTTCTAGTTGACAAGATATACATAAAGCTAAACTCTTGTAAGGCTAAAAGATTATCCTGACAAATTACTCTCACTCAATCAATATTAATCTCCATCCCCTTATACTATATGCAAACTACCCTTCTTCCCTCAAGTGTTAGTGAAAAGATGGAGAAGACTTGTGGTAACTTCTTATGGGGATCTACTATTAGTTAAGGGCATAAACACCTTTTAGCTTGGGAAAGAATTTGAAACCTCAAAACTTTTAGAGGAATTAATCTAAGGAATTTTAAGTTAATGAGTGTGGCTATGATCATAAAGCTTAGGTGAGGTTTAATAAAGAGAAAAGATAATTTTTAGGCAAAATTTTTACATTCAAAATACAAGTGTGGCATTGATGTCATTCCTAATATGAGATGTCACTAATTAGCCTAAAATATGTAAAGAGGTATATGCAAAATTTGGGGTCACATTAAGGATGGCTTGGATGGAATAGTCGTAAGGGAACAATAACTAAGTTTTGGCAGGGTAAGTGGGTGCCAAGAGAGATTGAGCCGATACATCATCTTATCCATCTTCTCAATGTAAACTTTTTAAATTTAATAGTAAATGCTTATGTGCATGATGAGAAATGGGGTTAGGATAGCATTAGAAGTATTCTTCCATGTCATATTTGCTCCAAAATAGCTACCATACTAGCACCATCCAATAATAGCAATAATGACATGCTAACTTGGTTGCTTTTGAAAGAAAATATTTTCACTATTAAATTAGCATAAGACTTCACTACGCCATCAAATGTAGCTTACTTAGCTTTTGATTGGAAACAAATCTGGAAATGGCTAGGACCTCAATAGATAAGATTTTTTCTCTAGTTAGTTGCTTATAACAAGACCATGACCAATGCATATAGGGTCAAATGTAACTTCTCTAGTTGAACATATGCCTGAAATGCAATTAAAGCATGGAAACAACCTTTCATGCGTTGAGAGATTGCCCATTTATCCAGGGAATATGGATGTCATGTGTCACCCACAAAAATGGCACTCATTCTTCAATTCGAATTTGGAAGAATAGGTAATGATGAATCTATGTGATCAAATGGAAAAGAATAGGAACCTCAACTAGAGAATTTTCTTTGGGACATTCGCGTGGAAGATTTGGCTCCATAGTAACTACTATGTCTTTGACCGTGATTAAGAGAATGTATGATAACTACTAATTAGGATTTTTATAACCATAAAAGAGAATATGGAAGCTTGCCTTTAACACCCTACCCTTAGAACTACATGAAGGGAAACTCTAGTGGCGTGAAACTTTCCAATTAGCAACTAGATGGAATGTAATAATGATGATTCAGTTAAAAATGGTGGTGTCAAAAATGGGTGTGTAGGTGTCATAAGAGATTCTACTCAAAGTTGGATCTATGGGTTTATACGAAATATAGGCATGAGTGGCGTCCTATACTCAAAACCTTAGGAAATGCTCTTAGGCATTGAATTAGCATGGCGACTAAGAATCAAGAGGCATAGGTTGAAGTAAACTCATGCTGTTGTTAATCTCGTGAATAAAGGCTATGCAACTTCCCACCCTATGAATCATTTCATATCTCAAATTAGAGATGTTATGCAAAAGGATTGATCTACCTTTTGTGAAGGCAGTAGACTGACTGGCTCACTAATCAAGCTTATAATATAAGATGCAAGGATTAATTTTTTGAATCAACCCCTTAGTGAGTGTCATCGCATTTTTATGGATGATAGCTTTGAAGCCTCTATTCCTTATGTAATTGATGGTTAGGTTGTTTTAACCTTCATTGTATTTCATAAAAGATTGGGAGTGTATGACTATAGAAAGAAAATAGATAAAATTTGTACTAATTCATGACATTCGAAAAATTACATTCTATTTTCAAGTAATGATTTTACAAAACCTAAATGAAACTTAATCTATTAATAATGAAAGAAATTTTAAAGCATTTGCTTTAAAATATGGATTAAAAAATGAATGCAGATATGTTTTAATTTATTCCCTCCACATTTTTAAACCTCATGGTTAGTGACTGGGCACTAATATTTTTTTCAATTCCACCCTAAGTTAGGGATAGGACACACGCATCATATACTATACAAAGATGATTTCATCCCATGTGACATAGGATTGACATCCCACGACCACGTCCTAAAACTACTGAGGAAATTGTGTAGTTATTGCTGACAAGAGACACAATTTCCTCTTGATATCATCGTTACGGTACATCATCAAAACCAGAGGCATCTATGTCAATGTAACGAAAACATAATCAACATTTTAAGACAGGACAGAGGTTGGTGATGCCAGTGCACAGAACGAGGCAAAACTATCAGTGCTTGAACTGCCACGGGTGGTGGCAGGCATCTCCTCTTTCATCGCAGAGTAAGGAAAGTTGGTAATGGCGTTAGGACCCCTCAGCTTCACAGCAGCCTTGTCGTACTCTGCGGCAGCTTCCTCTGCAGTGTCAAAGGTTCCAAGCCAGAGCCGTTTTCGACTGACTGGGTCACGAATTTCAGCAGCCCACCGACCCCATTTTCTCCGACGGACACCCCTGTACTTCTGGTGGCCACCAGCTGAGGCATTGCTGTTGATCGATTTCTTTGGTTTCTCAAAGTGGGTTAGGTCTTCTTTCGTAGAAAAGGGAGTAGAGAGAAAAGAGGAAGCAGAATCTGAGGACATGTCGATGCAGATCTTTGTTATTTGCCTCTCCCCTCCTCGTGATGTTATAGGTTCTTCTTGATCTTCGCTGGGAGAAGAGTCGGTATCAGTAGCATCGGGGTCAGTGACTATAATTCTGACAAGCTTTTGTTGGGTTTTCTGCCTTGTTTTACACACCTCCGAAGGGTTAGTTGCATGATTCTGCAGTTGGAGCTCCACAGTGGAGCAACCATCATCAGGACCTTGCATCACAATGTTCTTTTCCTTCTTAGATATAGGATCAAACGGAGCAATCTGTAATTTAGAATTTCAGGCAACAGAAAGTATCATTGTTTTGACAAACAGCAATAACAACCTATCAACATGGCTCATAACTTGGGATCCAGGGCAACATGAGAAATATCAATCACTAGAGCATAATTTAAAACCTCTTTATATGTCCTCAGGCCAAGCAGGGAAACACATAGTAGAAAAGCATTGTATTAAAGAAATATGTAGGGTTAAAAACTAACTTCTACACCGCCCTCCTTCATATCATTATGGGTTTCATCTGCCATTATTGCTGCAACACCATTATGTGTTTCATCTTCCATTATTGCTGCAACACCAGTTAAATATAGTTAGCACTTAGTAGATTAGAGGATTGGGAAGAGATCAAGAAGAGAAGCAAGCAAAGCAGTAAGTGTAAACAAGCATATAGATGATTAGGGCAAAGATCACTAAACTGAATCGTTTGCCAGAATTAATATCTTCTGTATAAGAACCCTTATTGGCATACCTATCCTATTTGTGTTCCATTAGAACTGTCTCAAGGACACTCAATCACACATAGAAAAGATATATGAATCCTTAAATATACAATACTAACAATAAAACCCGGGTCTCTCAGAAAACCATAATAATTAAACCCCAAATCACCATTTATATAGAATTTCGTTTTTGTTTGGTACATGATGGAGGAAAGATTTGAAATTAGGATCTCCTATTAACTACTCACACCCTTCACCATTAAATCACACACAGTGGCCATTAAATCACACATAGTGGCTTACTTATAATAAAATCCAAAACTCTATTATCAATGGTCCTAGCATTTAAAAGATACAATATATCAAAATTTTGTCTTCCAAAAGAAAAAATATATTACAATTTTAACTGTTTATGCCTAAACACTCTGATAGTTTCAAGTAACAACAGGAATTAGAATTAATGGCACGTGACCACTCAAGTTCAGAATTTAAGGAGAACACAACCTCAAAAGCATGACAGCATAGACAACCACTTCCTATTTATAGTCTAATAATAACATTTCAATAAACACTGCATAAGAGCTCCATAAAATAGTTCACAGTTCTCTGACTGTATTAAGAGATATAATTGTTAATTAACCATACAGATTAAATCAAACATACTGCTGCAACTTTGGTAAGCTCAGAGAACTAGAAACAATGGGTATCCTCGCCCTTCTTGATATTTGTTTTGATTAACCAAGAAGAAGCAATCCAACAGGTGCCTTATCAAAAACAGTTAACACTTCTGATTATCTTCCTTGGATAACTAACAGTCTTGTGGAATTCCAAAGAAGAAGCACACCGCACATGGTGTCATTGTTTCCAATTCTCATATTTTACAGAGTTGAGGTGAAAAAATTTAGCTGGCTTATGGATTCAAGTCTATAAATTTCAGGTAAATAAGACTGGGAAACCCACATGGAACAGCAACCTAGGTGTCAGCTACAAGATCAAAGGGGCTATGCTTCTGAAGTAGTTCATCCAGAGGCTTGTCCTACGAGGAATGACCCTGAGGAATCTCTACTTCAATTCAGGGGAAGAAACCATGCCTAGGGTCTCACATCCTTCAGGCATTCTGATCTCTGCAGAAGGAAATTCATCAAAAAAAGTGTAGTTTCAAGACTTCCTTTTGCTTTTCTGGATTGATTGGGCAAAAATTGAACTTGAAAAGGATGGTAATTATTGGTGCTTTGTGCATGGCCTCATCTAGCAAACAGTTCGGCTATGTCTATGGTAGGGAATAATGGGGATCATATGGCTGAGTTATGAAGAGAAAGAAACTTGTGTGCAGCGGACTGCCATGGCTACAGACTGTGTTCTTTAAATTATACAGCATTTTTTTTAAAAGACAAATCAGATAACAGGATACATATTTTGCTGTGGCTAGAACAATTTTTCCAACTCACCTTCTTTAATTCAATCTACTTCATCACTGGTTAAAGAAAAATTGAAGGTTTATAATTAATGGAAGGAAAAAACTTGTGGCTATACTTCGTCCATATGTGGTGGTAATGATTACCATGTACGGGAGGAGTACACTCGAATATAAAATCCGAACGATAACAAACCTAGGTCTCTAAAGCAATAAGAAAACCCTAATGGTTATTTAAATATCACAAAATAACCATGAACATTTACATGAGAGATTAAAACTCTAAACCAACAGCAGCCCTAGTATTACAAGAACACAAAAAATAAAAAATATAATTTTGTTATGCTTGATCACTTGGATAGTTTCAAGTAATAACAAGAACTAGCGCAAATAACAAATGAACACTCAACTTCAGAATTTAGGGATGTCAGAACTCATATGCCCTCCCGTATATAGTCTAATAACAAAATTTACAAAACGAACCATACAAAAGCACTCTAAGAGACATGATTAGCCATACAGATGAAAAAATAAACACGCTGCTGCGACCCGTAGGACGACAAGAAACAATAATCTATGAAAATGCGTTGGAAAATCTCACGGATACCCAAAAAGTTCAGAGGGGAGCATTAAAATAAGTCGCAATTGTTCCCAGTGTAACGCCATATCAGCAGAGTTAGAGGGAAATGGCACAATTTAAAGGGATACAAAAAACAAAACGAAAATTAACACAATTCCAGAAGCAAATTCCACAACGGAAAGTGGGGGAATGAAAAATATCTTTACTTCAGAGCCTACTTGCGTCGGACATGAAAATGGGATAAAACTAGAGCATCGACCCAACACAAGCTTCACCTATCAAAAGACAGAAAACTAACAAAGAAAAAATGCCAAAAGGAAAACAGAAATGAATTCCAAAGGCAAGTATCACTACCAAAGAGAACGTAAAGAAACCCTAGAAAGGAGGCTAAAATAGTAAAGCAAGAGAGAACGGAAGGAATCAGAACCTGAGAAGAGAGTATATGCTTTCAGCTGGGAAGAGGGAAGGTGGCTTCAGTTACCGCTTTGCCTACGCCAATTATCTTTCTCTCGCTATAACGCTGTCCTCGTTGCATGTAAGCAGCGTGTATCAATTGTTGCGGGCCTTATTATCGCGGACTATTCTTCGGCCCATGTTGTTAACTTTGAGACATCTGGGCTTACTGTCCAATCCATCTGGCCCGTTCCATTGCCCTAGCAAGCTGGACTCTGAGGTCCATTAACTTTTTGGCTGTTACATGAAACGGAACTTGTTGGATCTAATCCTAAAAAAATTTAAAATGCTTAAAAGACAAGTCAAACTGGCCTAACTTGTTATACTAATAAATGATAATGTGTAAAATTGATAATGAAAAAAACTTGGTATATATTAAATACTAATAATTACAAAATAGAAAGTAAGAGGGATGTGTGGAGTGAACTGATGGTCGACACGTCATACCAAGCTAACGGGCCAAGGGGGGAAGCAGATAGAGGTTCAGCTCCCCCTTGCTTCCCAGGTCACATTCTTGAAATCGAAATCAGGATTTGGTTAAGCTTCATACGCTATTTTATTTCCTCAAATATTCAATCGCTTTCACCTTTTCACTCCTCTGCCTAACACAGCTCCCCAGTATTGTAACAGGACACCAGAAACTTTGAATTGGACGAGGCTGCTGTTAGATGGGAACAAAAGGTTGAGCAGATAATTTCTTGGAAGCTTCTTCTGTCATGTCTATGAAGTTTTTTCAATTTAATCCATGAATGAGACTTGCGACCATAATTTCTTTGTTCTTTTGTACTTTATTTTATTTTAACCACTATATTTACCCACTGATTCGTCAACGTTACTGCAACACGTGGTGGTACTGGTGCCTTTCCTTGACTTTTCTGCCGGATAAGTTGTATAATAAATAATACGCAGCACCTTTGAATATCATGTGTATTATTGTTGGATGACTTTGTGTTTGCTGCAAATTGCCTAGAGTTAAGTATTTGAAATGAAAGTTATTCGGGCATATATAGCATTTGAATTTTTAATTCTTAAATCTTTATCTCAGTCTAATCTTTTGGTTCTGCTAGCTTTTTCAACAAAAGAGTAAATTATTCATTTGATGCTTAAATTATTAGGCTTTTAATAATTTTAATCTCCAAAAATTAATAAATACGTGAATTGATCCATAACAATGACAAATTTTTTGTGCACTAATCTTTTTGTAAGTTATTCTGCTATGCCATTATGTTTAATTTTATTATTTTCAATCATTAATTTATACATTCACACGTTAAGAACTAAAATTTAATTGGCCTGACAATTCAAGAATTATATTGTTATATAGTTTATACTAAATATAAAGGACTGTTGTAACATATCATTACAAACGTTCTCACCTTGTGGTATAACTTTATTGTTAATTGAAACTAAATACTAATTATTTGTTTTTTTTTAAATATAATATCTTGTTTTTCCTTGTAATTATGTAATTAAATTCCTTTGACCTTGCATGCATGGAAGAAAAATTATTGTATGTGTTTGGTTTAAAATAATACAACTCATAGTTTTATCGCAGAAGAGAAATGAAGAATTAGAACTTTTTTTTTGGGGTAAACTGTAGTAAAGGAAAAAAATGTTTTTAAAACAAAAATATTCTTATTCAAATAAAGAATTAAATATTATATCAAACATTAATAAAACTGTTGAAAACAATTATTGTAAAAAAAAAAAAAGGAATCATCTTTATACTTCTTCTTTATTACAATACTTATTTATTTATTTATTTGTCACTGCCAAAGAGTCCTAACTAGGTAATTATAGGATTGATAAACAACAATAGCATATATATTACGCAGAAGAACATTTCAATGGTTTAGAGTCACAAGATTCTGCCTTCCAAGCTTTTGATTAATTAGTCTCTATAATTGCCTTGACTAGATCAAGTCAACAAGAACAAGAACAGAACTATAGAGGAAAGGTCTCTACTTACTGAAAAAATAGAACGGTGTCGAACATTTCATATTAACCTTTTTCTTTTGCTAATAAGATTTTGCGAGAGCAAAACAGCGACACCTGTTTCGGTTTACTATTAGTTGAACGACTTATGACTGGGAGCATGTAAACAAAAGTCAGGTCTTCGATTGCTTTTCGTCTTTCTTTCTCACATATAATGTTTGCTCTCACTCTCCTCGAACCTTCCTTCCTTTGGCTTCTTTTTATGTTACTGGTGAACATTTATTATCCTATTTTATTATATATATGAATGACCAAGGCATACTCATAGATTATGCACCTTTGTCTCTCGTCTCTTAGAGTCCCAAATATATGTCCTTTTTTTTTTTCTAGTTGAAACTTGTATCCAAGACCATTCTCTACAAAATATTATAGATTTTTTCTCAATTAAATGAGAGCTTGGATCCTAGTGCACGGGTTTAGTAGTGTCATTTTAGGCTTGCTATTTTTTAGTGTTTAATTAGATATTTAACAATTATAAATAAAAGAACAAAAATTTAAACTATAAGAAATATATACTTTAAAAATTTTTAATTGTATAATATAATTAAATTTTTTAACTATATTTTTTCTCACATTTTAAATTTTCAAACTTCTAATTACAATTTTTGAATACTTAATTGAATTCTAAACTCTAAAGTTAAAGAAAAGAAAGCCTAAAAAAGGTTAATATACCCTCCAATAGGATCCAAGTGCGTTAGATAACTTTGCAAGGTGACAACGCTGGATATTCTGAAGATTTCTTCCCCATTAAACTAATACCCAGTTTCCCAATCAAGAGTAAACTAGTTGGTACAGTCTGTTCTTCACCAGTTTGCAGAGAGATATATAATTCTCATGAAGACTAACTCAATCAGAACAATAATTTAAAACTTAGGGTGAGAACAAACACCAATAAATGAGAATAATTTCCAGCACACCGTAGGGACCTGCCTAGCATATACGGAATGATCATCTCCATTTCGAGCAACCAGATAATATTTTTTTAATAATTTTAATTTAACTTTCTAATATTATATTTTAAAATTAAATAAAATATTAAATATATTAGAGCAATGTGAGAGAATGTAGAGTTCAATTGCGGCTGCAAAATTAGAAAGGAAAAACAGAGAAGGAATAGGGAGTGGGGTTTGGAAGGCAGCCATTAGGAATACATAGTGAAGGGAATAAGAAATATGAGCATGTGAATGTAAGTGATTATATATTATTATGTGCCACTTTATGGTTAGTACATCAATTATATGTCCTCCTCTTTATTTTTTTGTGCTCCCTCTTCATTACCTTCTCCCACTCTGCTCATTTGTGTTTTTCAATGGGGATTCACAATTTACTCCACAAATAATTGATCAAAAGGGTATTTTAATCCAAAGAAATTTAATTATGATATGGATTTTAATTTAAAAATATATCTATATTTTTTATAATAAAAAAATAAAAAAGGGTTAAAAAAGAAAAATATTTTACTTTTATAGACTCCTTCGTTTTGTGAGATAATATTTTTTGAATTTTTTTAAAAAATAAAAAAATTTGTTTGTTTAAATTATAAATTTTTCATTTTATTTGGAAAATTTGTATTCCCTTCCCATGGAATCAATAAATACACAATACTAATATATTCCATAATAAAAAATAACTCATAATTACATATAATTTAACCAAAGACTGGGCTTAAATGTAATTCATTATATTCCTATTATTAGATTTCCTAATTAAAATTCATGTGTGATTTTTTATAATAATGTGAAAAATGTATAATTTAGTTAAGAAGTCATATACACTTATATATAAAAATCATACATTTATTACATTTTAATTGAATAGCTTAATAACAAAGATATAAAAAATCATGTATAAGTTTTTCCTTTTAGCAAAATACTTTATTTTAAATTTAAAATAAATTAAATTTATGATTTTTAATACAAAATAAATAATGTTGAAATAAAATTTTAAGAAATATTATTTTAACAGATTAAATTTTTAATTAAAAATAATAATATTATCCTTAAAGATATTTTAGTCATCTTTTGACATTAAGAAAAGCTTGGATATATTTTCAAAATAAAGATGAGAGTTGTATAATTCAAGCATCACTAAAGGAAAAAAAAATACTCTTAAATTGCTCGTGGAATAATTTTTTAATGAAAGAAACATAGTGTAAAAGGATAAAATAGGGTTAAATTCAGATAATCTATATAAAATTCTAATTCAGGAAGAAATTTATAAGCAAAATTTGACATCCATGCAATTATCAAGTAGATTAAATCATGAATTGAATTGTGGATTTAACTTTCGATAATTCTTAGGGCTTATTGATAATTTTTATATAATTTTTATGTAATATTTATTATACTCTTTATAAACCTTACTCAACAATATTTTACCATATTATTATTACTTTTTAAGTATAGGCATAAAGATTATTTATATTCTCAAAATTAATTTTTTTTGTTTTTCTCTATAATCTTATTTCTTTTACATTTTACATATCAAACAAATTCTTGAGAGATTCAAATTCAAAATCTAACAAATTTTTGCCGAAAATAAATCTCAAAACTCACCTGAAAATCAATATTCAGGTTCATTGCCATGGATGAGATCGCTGGTTGGCCTTGGACTGAAAAAGGCATTCATGAAAAATTTTGTAATTGACTTTGTAGCCTGGTCCCTCTTCAAAAGGGGAATTGGAAAGTTTAGAAACACACCACAAATGTGGTAATAATGTCACGTACCCACATATGATTTTGGGGCCTATTTGCTTTCTACAAATGCTAAATTATGCATGAATCAATTACAGAATGAATGATGAAGAAGGGAATTCTTTTTCACAGTACCCTTATCACAAAAGGTTCATTACAAGATTGAAGGGTCAAGTCTTGTTGGTTTTCACTCAATTGATGTAGAGAAAAAAGAAGCAAAAAAGGAAGAAAAAATTATTGCCCTCAACCCTAAAGGTTAAAGTAATTTAAGAATAGGTTATTTTTATAAATCTCATTTTTTTATGGTAAATTACTCTCTTTTTCTCTTTGGTATGCTCAAATTATATAATCTTTTCCTTTATTATAGAAATATACAAAAACTTCTTAAATTTAAAATATAATTAAAATATCTCCAAAAATAATATTGATTCCTTTTATTAAAAAATATATTTCATAAACTTTTATTTCATTGTTATTTAATTTGTGTTAACAATTATAAACTTAATTTGTTGTGAATTTAAAACATGAACTGTTTTATATTATTCAAATACATATTTAATATTTTTTGTATCATATAAATAATATATATAATGATACTTTGATCAAAGTAAGTATATCTACTTTATTTTTTTGGTTGTGGAAAAAGTTAGTGTAGTACATTTTGTAATTTAAGGGAAAAAGAATATATATTTTTAAATAACAAAAAGATTGTGTAATTTAAATATCACTAAGGTATAATCTACTCTATATTTAAATGTGAATAACTTAATTTCAATTAGACAGAGGAAGTATGTTATTTAAAGTGTACAAAAACTGATCTAAGCACCCTCTAGCAAAATACAATATTCACATGAGGTGAAAATGCCACAAGTAATTAAGTAGAGTTTGTAAATTGGATAAACAAAAACAAAAAGTTACTGATTGGTTTATTGGGAAATTGATTGATGGTGACCAAAAGCAGCCGATAACCAGTTTAGAGTGCTTAAGCTTTTAGGATAAGTCAAGAATGGATCCAATGAATGAACCAAGAAGCAAATAGAGGAGTGCCAAATGAGGCAATAATCTTGTCTTGTTTTGGTAATCTGCAAAATAAAAATGCTTGATTAGATAGACCAGAAACAGTGCGAGGGCATAATTATTGGGTTCAAATTGTCATATATATAGACCCCTAGTTCGTCTAAAGATTTCTGAGTGCTTTAGGGCAAATCTGGATTAGCTATATTTGATTTAGACCTTTTAAATTTTAGTTTATTATCATTATTATTTAATTTTTTATTTTTGATACTTTTGTTTAAAAAAATAATGAAAATAATTTTTACTTTCTATTTTTTTGAAATATAAAAAATTATTAAAATAAAAAATATATATCATTCATATTATATTTAAACAATACCTCTCCCCAAGGAATCCTTGCCCATTCTATTTCACCTTAATTTCCGATCAGATAATAATTTTATTAATTAAATATATTAGTTTTTTAATATTAAAACATTAAATCAGAGATGGTGGGAAGGCGTGCAGCTGTCTTGCGTAGGCTTTTTTCATCTTCGTATCTGTTTTGTGACACGTGGGACTCACCAAATCAAAAATTCCATATCCGTGCCCTTTTAATGTATTTAAAACTACTAAACTCACTCACTTAATGATTTTTTTTTAATCTATTTTGTCGCGTCGAAACAAAATCATTAGTTACAATTTAATGAGTAATGTACTTGATGGAAAAATTTGCAAAGGATTTAGTAAGTACTTATAATAATCTATGTGCTGTATAAAAAATTATTTTTTAAAGTATAAATATATTTTACAAAAAAGAAATGCAGAGCGAATCATTCGTAATGACAAAATTAGTAATTTATAATTTTATGTGATAAGATCAACCTGATAGAGACATAACTTTTATGAAAAACTAATTATGAATTTCCCATTAATGATTAATACTAATAAATTATTCTGCTGTTTTCCTCTGCTAGGTGATTTATTTTCTTTGTCCTTTTGAACATAAAAACAAAATCTCAAATTCTATAAATTTGGGTGCCATCTTAAAATTGTTCAAAAAGAAATTTAATTTTTTTTAGTTGATGTGTAAGTTAGTCTGAATATTCTCTTACTATATAAAAAAAATTATAAATTAATGTTAACTTTTTGTTCTCTTTATTTTTTTTTTTGGGTAGATAGTAGGTATAATTTATGTGATACGAGTTATCAACAATAAGTTAAGCAAAACTGAATAAATACAGCTTATGAACCACTCAAGGAATTCTTTTTCTCACAAGAAATTTTAATATAAACTTGATATTTAAAAAATAAATAAAAAATTATCTATCTTCATCCTTAAAAGATCTTAATAACTTTAATTTAGTATTTAAAAATTTAATATCATCAATTTAGTCTTAAAAAATTGATGACAATAAATTATCAATAACAAAATCAATAGTGATAGTATCTTTCAGAGATCCATATAAAAAAAAGAAGTACTTAGTGGGTGTATGTACATCTAATGATTAGTATTTATCTTGTATAATAAATTTTATTATAAAAAATAAATCTTAACAAGGCATGCAATATTGTTCCCAAATAGAGTAGGTTATTCAATAAATAAGTAAAATTAACTATATATAACTGTGCAAATATTAATGAGATCTACAATTTATATATTGATATATATTTTATTATAAAAAGTCTAAAGTGATGTAACGAGGCCTGAGCCGCCGGTAGCCACTTTCTTTAGTTGGGAGGTGCAAGCGCATTTGAAAGGCCATAATGGTGGATGGTGGGCCCTACCATTAGCATTATTGCAAACGAAGCAGCCACCTATTTATGGGCCCAGGGGCCCACTATGCGCCATGTCTTGAAACAGTAGTCAAATAAACAAGATTTAGCATCATCTTCACACATGTAAAAAGCAGTGACTCCCAAATATCTGGCTGCCATAAAAGCAACTTGGAACATAATCTTGCTGAACTGGCCCAATCACCGTGTCAAGATTCAGATATCTTACCTTAGACAAAGGCCAAGGGTCAGTGATCTGTTTTAATTTTATGCTAATATATTGGAAATTTTAGTAAGATATAATATTTTATTTTAATGATTTAGGTTCAAATCTTGTATAAAGTGCTTTGAGAATAAAATTTTAAATGAACCAAACTGATATGAGAGAAGCACTTGCTGTCCCATGAGAGACAATTTAACTTCGGGTGAGTTTGGGAATATATTTTTTTGTTTTGTTTGAATTTTTGTTTAAAAAAATGGGTAATGGCTATTTTATTAAGAACAAAATTTAGGTAAAATTTTTAGGTATTTGTTATTATAAAAACATAAAATGTCGGGAATTAAAAAAAAAATCAATCATTTCATGCTAAGCTCACAAACACCTAAAATTTACACCTAAATGTTATTTTTATTGACAAGTATGCATGTAAGATGGTAAAATAAGATGGTAAAATAAGATGTAACATATCATATTGCATTAGAAGCATATAAGGAGATTTTATCATAATTTTTTAGGATAAGAATGTTAATTTTATGATTTTTTGAAAAAAGAAAGATAACATTTTAATATTAATGTTTTTTGGCAAAAAAAAAAGAATATCAATATTTTGAATATTGACGAATTATCTGAAGATGGCAACACATTATGATCAAGTTGATTGAAAATGAAATGGACAAAAAATGAGGCAGTTTTTAGACGTAAGCGAGAGAACTTTGATAGCCACAAGAGAAGCATAATGACATAGTTTGTTTCATTTGTAATGTATTTGGTTTTTTTCATAAGTAACATCGAGGATACTTGGATAATTAAAAAAAAAATCAATAGCAAAAATAACCGGAAAAAAAAAAAAGAAATATCGTACGTGATATTATGAAAATTGTGATGATGTAACATTGATTTTTTTTTCCTCCCCCGTTAGTTGATCACATTTTAGGCTACAAAAAGAAGAACGTCATAGTCTATCATTTGTCAGAGACTATACCTTGATTAGATCTCTCAGATTTTTGAACACAAAAGTTTTCAAGTTGGAATATTTTATACTTCATTAAGATGTGGTATTGGGACACTGATTTTGATCATATCCGTTCTTTCCTTCTCAATGTATTATAATAATAAATAAATATTAATGAAAAACTATTATTTTTATCAAACCTTATTTGATCTCCTCAATTAGACAATCTAATTCACTAAGATATATTTAAATAATACTCATTCATGAATTTTGGACGCACCACATTTTTTTAGTACACAATATGCCAAGTGCATGTATGTAAAACAAAGGTTTAAATGCATCTTGACTTCTTTAATTTTATAAAAAATTTAACTTCAAGAAAAATCAAATGAGCATGTTAGCCGGCAAGGCAAGTAGTGCATAAAGAATCCCACTAAGGAATCTTATTATAAGAATCTTAAAAAAAAAATGATGAATTCTTTCTCCCCTAAAGTCATCTCTATGAAAATAATAAATTTTAAAAAGACTAAACTTATATCTAATTTATTATAAGTTCTTTAATTAAAAAACTGAATTTACATATAATTCTTTATATTTTTACAATCAAATTTTTTTAACTAAAACATAAGAATGTATAATTTTCTAATAATTTAGTTAAAAACATTATACAATTATCTTAAAAATATACACTTATTATATTTTAATTAAAAAATTTAATAATAAAAATATAACAAATTACATACATATTTTTTAAAAAAAATTATATATTTATTATGTTTTAATTTAAAGTTTTTATAATAAAAAATATCTTTAAAAAATAAATATGAAAATACAAAATATTAAATAAATGAGAATGGTCATACTGAAGGAATCTTACTATAAGAATTTCACAACCAAAAGGCGTAGAAGTCATTTCAATTTCATTGTTGCACGCAGAAAAAGAATAATTAACGTAACAATACCAATAAAAGTCTAACCAGAGGCTTCTTGGAGTTGACTTGTTGCTCTGAGCCAGCCACGTAGCTTACTTTCCACCACGTGTCTTTTTAATATTTTGAATAAATATTTGTGTCTTTTTTAAACAATCCAGGTACAATAAGCTACAAAAATTTACAGACACCAAAATTTTCTATAGCATTATATAATAAAACAATTTATCTAAATAATTTGACCCTTATAACTTATAAGCTTGATATTTTAATTTTTTAATTATCAAAATGATTACAAAATATGAATCAAAACTTTGCCGCTTCGAGGGGTAAAAATCGGCCGCTTCACGCTCTTACAAAGACGAAACTTTCAATCACGAGACATGCGATAGATTTACGAAACAGTCCCTGACTTTTTTGTGAAAAGACGAAGGAGCCCCCAAGATTTTAGTCGGGCCACGTCATGAAGTCGTCGATGTCAAACTCCCCGAACTCTTCTTTCCCAAACTGCTGACTCGACAGCATCACGTTCCCGTCGTTCGGCAGACTAAACGGCACCTCTATATCGAACCCGAACGCATCCACGTCACCGTAACGGAAACTGTCGAACGCCGTTGAATCGCCGTCGTAGGCCAACACGGACGTCGGAGACGCCGCCATATCGGAGTATGAGGCCATTCCTTCAGTGCTCAGGCTTTCATCCGCGGCGGGCACCGGCGTCGTCTTATCCTCCGTCATCACGGAGTTAGGGAAGTTGGTAACGGCGTTAGGACCCTTGAGCTTCAGCGCAGCCTTGTCGTACTCCGACGCAGCTTCCTCCGCCGTGTCGAAGGTCCCAAGCCAGACCCGCTTCCGTAAGTTCGGGTCCCGGATCTCCGCCGCCCACCGGCCCCAAGGCCTCTGGCGAACGCCTCTAAACTTCTTGTGGTGGCGAGAGGAGGCGTTGCGGGTGGGTCTCCTGAATCGGGTCGGGTTAGATTTGGCAGAAGAGCGAAGAGAAGGGGAAGGGGAAGGAGAAGAAGGAGAATTTGAAGAGGGAAGGTGGATGGTGATCTGTGTGATGCACCTCTTCACTCTAGGCGATTTTTGTGGGTTGTCATCGGCGGAAGAGTCGGATTCAGAATCAGTGGCGTCGTGATCAGTGAGTATGATTCTGAGGAGCCTTTGATGGGTTTTTCTCCTTGTTCTGCACATTTCTGGGTCACCCTCAGACGGATGGAGGTGTTGGAGATTCAGATTAGACTGTACGGACATAGCGAGAGTGGAAAGTGGACAGCGGAGAGGGCTTTCTTCTGCGTGACCAACGTTGTTTGGTAGGTGAGATGAAAAAGTTGGGAGCGTGTGAAGTGATGGTTCTTTTTCGCTACATCAAGGTACTAATTTGACAGAATTTTCAAACGGCACCAGCAGCAGCAGAAGAAGAAGATGGGGTTGTGGATCGAAGAGAAAGGAATTAAAACTAGTGATGATGCAGAGGTGGACAAAAAAGCAAGAGGCTTTTGCTTTTTCTAGATATATTCCCCAAGAGATGGGGAGAAAAGAGAATCTGACCAGCCTTAGATGCGATTAAATTCTCACACCACTCTTACTAGAAGATGAGAAGTTTGAAGCTTGATGATGAACGGCGATGAGAGAACAGAGCAGGTAGCCGCTGTCATAGTATAATAAAGGTGGACGAATTTGGCGGGAGAGAAGACTAGTAGGGCGACAGTAGGAGTAAGAAAGAAAACCAAGAGAGAGGGGGTGGAAAATAAAGCGATATATATAGTGCACGGGCATTGTCCCCGTTGGAAGGCCAAAGAAAAATTGAAGGTCCATTGAATCACATAATTCTATACACCCCCTCAAACCCAATTTCATGAAAGGCGGAGTTATCAATATTTGAATAAAACCTATCAGTAAATCTTTCTGATCTTCTGGCCCAAGAGAAAACTTCCTGAGCATTTAATTTTATGTAAATACTATAATGGTTAGTAAACTTGTTAATTTATTAACGAAGGATTGAGATATTTGTTAATTTTTTTGGTATAAATAATTCTTTTGAATTTTGACTTATTAACAATAAAGATTAGTCATACATAATTTTAAATTTGGAAAATTTATTTTTAAATTTTGAAAATTAAAAAAATTATTTATATATAATTAAAAATTAAAAAATTCTGTACATTTCAATCTATTAATTTTTAAAATATTTTGAAAATAAAGTTTTAAATGTATATGATAATTAAAAAAAAAAAAAAGGAAATTGTGGGAGTGAGTGTGTTGACGGGGTAAAAGAAGTGGGAAAGAATGGAGTGAGAATTAGTGGAGGAGTCGCTCTCGGGAGTAGAGAAAACGCAGCTTCCAGGCTTCCAGCTGCGTCTGTCGACGTGTCCAACTCTCTTTCCATATTCTCTTCTCTATTGTCCTTTGCTCCTGTATTCAACACAATCCTAAATCAGCTTTTTTCTCTTTCCTTTCTCACCAAAATTCATTATGTTTTATGGTTTCTTCATTTTCTTATCTTATAGGAAATATTTGTTTTAAAAAAAATAATATTTCAATTACTTTATTTTAATCTTAAAAATACATAATTTAATTTAAATTTTAAAAAATTTTAACTTGACACTCATTTAGTTTTTTATCAGTCAAAAATAAAACAAAAAAATGTACATTCTATAAAAATTAACAGGTAGAAATTTACAGAATTGATAAATTAAATTGTATATTTTTAAAATTTAAGGAGTAAATAGTCAAATTTTGTATTTTTTCTCTCTCAAAAACTAAAAATTGAATCTGTTTTTATGTTCAGTTTGGGTGCCTAGTTGCTTACTAATGTCACTGATTACGTCTTCACCTTAATCTACCCATTTACGTTAGCTACTGTTCTTACATTGGATTAACGTTGAAAAGTATATCATTAGACAAAAATTGAAGCGCAATTAATTCATTAATTAATGAGCTAATAAATCCTTAAAATGTTAAATTACAGTTACTTATTTTGGAAAACAATTAAATAATAACATCTCTTTTTAATTTATTATTTATTACTATAAAGAAATTAGCGTTACAAGATTAGTTGCTTAAAGTTTACTTATGTCATATCTTGAGGAAGAAGCAAAGGAAAAGAAGCCTGCTAGCAAGTCAAACACGTGTCCTCTTTTCTGAATTAAGCGACACAACGGTTACAATTTGCAGACGGTGACACCCTTCATTTCTACAGCTCAACCCTTTTTCTTTTTTAAGTAATTCTTATAAATCATTAATCATATTATATATATATATATATAGATACATAGGAGGAATTATAATATTCATAAGTTATAAATAAAACACTTCATACATTAAATTATGTAGTAACATATTTTTTTATTCTTTATTGATACTCTCCTTTTAAAACACACACACACACACATGTATATATGAGAAAGATTATAACTACTTAAAATTAAGTTGATTTGATTTGAAAAAACTTTGATAAAAACTGATTACCTGAAAATTTATGAAGCCGATAAAGTTTATACAAAAAAACATTACTTGATGAGCTCACGTACGTGTCTTGTTCGTAATGCACCGTTAGTGCTTTCCCAGTATGCATTTCGGATTATAACATATTAAATTGCAAAGCCAACCTAACCATCCAACTGATTAAAGGATCTTTTCATCTCATTGGATGATTTGGCAAGAGAACGCCTCGCACCCAAAATTCACAGCTTTTCTATCTAATATTCTAGTATTAAATTTGGACTTATCAAAGATCAATAAGAACTTAATGACATCAGAAAAATTTGAATGGACACGACATGAATTACTGCAAAATTTTGACTGAATTCTATATCACCCAGTCCAAGCCAACCAACATTGACAATAAGGCAAGGCTTATTGTGATTGTGATCAATCTTAGTTTTCTTCTTGTTGAAATTATCATGTGAGAAATTTTCATTATGGGAAGTGCGTTAGCATTCTGGAGCTCTCATCTAAACAGGAAATGAGATAGCAACGGACTTTTCACTTTCCCAGAATAAGGCATGCACAAAACATGCCTAAGTGTCATGAAAGGTAGCTTTCATCTTCTAAGAATGACAATTATAGCTCCTAACGATGATGATCGGCTTGCGGTTGAGCTGTCTACATCACAACAATGTCTAAAAGATCCACTGAAATGGAATCTGTCAATTTTCCCATGCCTTTCTTATAACGCTTTCGAAGCAAAGTGACCGCATCTGACTGTAAATTTCCTGGGAAGAGACACTAGTGTGATGCAGAATATGAAGATGGATATCATGGGAAGCACTACATCAATGTTCATATCAGCAAACTTTGTAATCTTGTTCTATTACACCTTGAAGGGTTATGGCTAGATTGGACCAGAAATCATGAAAGAAAGGAGAAAGGAAGATTTTATTGAATATTTTTCTATTTGTAAGTTCTTAATATTAAAAGTAGAACAATAATAGATTTTTATCTAATTTTTGAAACCTTCCCTTTTTTATAATTTTTCAATTTCTCTAATTTTTTGGGCGCAAACAAATCCATCCAAGACCAACTTTCCTTTTAAATTTCTCTAATTTAAATAAATAAATTCAGAGAAAAAAGCTTTTTTAAATAAAAATTATTATTATCTAATCATCTGTTCTTTCTCCCCTCTTTATGATTATTACTACTACTATTATGATTATCATCATCATCATCATCATCTCACATTCCCAGACATACCCCTAAATATCCTGATCCACCCCAAATGTTAAAGCATCCATTAACCATCTCTTATCCCCTTTCCCTTCAACAGATTGCTCTGCCTCCTCCTCCTCCACTCCTCAACATACCTTTAAACATGCTAACCCAACCCCAAGTGTTAAAGCATCAGTACCTTCCGGCTTCAGATAAAAAACAATTATGCCAAAAAACGTTCTTAAACAAATCCAATAAACAAAACTAGTCAATTTTATAACAATTAAACATATAAATATACCGAACACACGTAAAGCTTAATTCTAAAAAACTTAAATATTTAGTAGTAATTAACTTATTCTTCCTATATTTTATAAACCAAATCTACCGTAATTTTGTCTGTCCCCACCTCGTATATACACCTTAAGAGATTAATGTCCACCTTAATGAACAGCTACTTCCTTGTTCATAATTATAATTTATTAGTTATCCTGAAGTAACAAGTCAAGAAGCAGGTCGTTCACACTTAGGTTGACGCAACAATGACCTCCCCATCACCAATGTCTTACAAAAGGAATATTCACAAAGGATAGCCGAAGACCCTCACCAATTACCATTGTTAAGTTCCACAGACAAAAAGAGAAAGCATTCATTCAAGATATCTTTCATTTTTTTACATAAGGAGAAGCAAATAATAATTTTGGAGCTTTATTCAACAGTGGAGAGAGGGCAGGACCGTTCATCCCATGGCATACTTCTGTGTCCAGCTGCGAGCAGTAGCTTCGTACTTGGCTCTGTCGGTCTTGTACATGTGAGCAATTTCAGGGACAAGGGGGTCATCAGGGTTGGGATCCGTCAACAATGAGCATATTGATAAAAGGACCTGAAAAGAGTGGACATTTGTTTTTCCAAGGTTGAATTACAGCAATACATGTAAGGTGTCATCAATCAGGTTATCATAGCAATGGCTCCTAAAAATGAAGCTCCATTAGGGAAACAGAAAGCGCATATTCCAGTTATTCAATCATTGATATTTCTGTAGATCATATATGATCAGCTGATCAAGATGGCGTAAACTAAAACTCAACTCAACAAAAATCAGATGTCAAAAGTGTCTGAACTATACACGTAAAGCGACAGGGAAAGCAATACAAAATCCGAGATATCTAGGCTACTTTCTGTACTAAACGATGGCCAATACTCTAAATTCTTCTCTTGCTCCTAGAAGGAACTAAACACGCTCAAAAATCCTGAAAAGCTTTACAATCCTCACGGCTTAGTGTTTTTATATAAAGCAATAAACAAATGTTGAATTATTAGGGTGCTGGTTTTTGAAGTCCACTGAGAAGTGCTCCAAAAGATTGCCATGCCAGTATGTAAGGTACACATTAGCAGCACACCAGTTAAGAAACAGGGCAAACAGAAAAAACACAGAATGAGGCAACATAGGATACATATTGTCACACATCAGAGTACACATTGTTTACTATTCCTACACACAGCAATTCAGCAGGTAACACAGCAAGTTCTCGGAGCTGGGCACCATGGAGCATGTAAAAAGCAACACATGGTAACGTGGATATACATTTACTTATCAGTTGATGACAAAATAATTCTTAAGAAAAATTATCAAATGTCAAGAGAACCAGGTAAAATCAAACCTTGGAAATTGTAAGTGCTGGGCTCCACTGTTCTTTAAGAATGTCAAGACATATACTTCCATTGCTATTGATGTTTGGGTGGAACACCTTAGTCCTAAATGCCACCTGCATTATTAAGATAAACCAATTTTATCAGTTCTAAATTAGAATGCTGACAAAAGTTCAAGATATTTAGAAACTTGACTATCGTCCAGTGAAACAGCATTAGTTTCAGCTTCAGAAACACGAGGTAAAAGAACCCTTAAACCCAGTGTCTCTTGAACTCCATTTGGCATGCCAAATTACACAATAAATTAGGCTGGATAATTCTGCAGTAAGTCGGGTCTATAAATGTATCAAATTATCTCACCAGGAAGACCTGGAATAAGAGGGGGTTTAGGAAAAAGAGGAGAATGAGGTGAAATAGTTAAGGGACAGGAAGATTGAAATCTCAGCAAAATACCAGTTAAAACCAAGCAAATAGTCTTGCTCCAGCTACTCTACTTTCTTTTCAACTGTCTTCTTTTATGATTTCTCAAGTTTGTGTGTACTGGGGCTGGGAGAAGGGGGGCACCCCAAAGGAAAAGATCTGTACACCATCAACAGGATGGTGACTACAGTGTAGCATAGTCCGCAAATATAATAAGTACAAAAGGGAAAAAAACTGCTGGTACAAATCAATTTTTCCTGTTGATGAACACAGTAGTAATGAAGCCACAGTTCTCATACAAGGAACAATTATGAGCATCAGGTACTACATACAGCGTGGTCCAGCTCCAGACTTCGTATCCATGAATTATACTGTCCTACTATGTTTGGCACAAAACAGATGGATTATATATATATATATATATATATGTAAACACTTCAACCTTGTTCAATAACACAGGAAAAAGGAATGAGAGGCCTCCGCACAAAGTTAATTCCTTGGTGCAGAAACCAAAGTTATTTCTAAAGCTTAGCAAGAATGTCCATATGATGCCCACATCCAGGTTATATTTGTATAATATACTAGTTTTAAGCCTACACTCCCATGGAACAGTGCATGAAGCTAATGACAAAGCTATAAGCCCATAACTTCCTCTTGCATTATCTTCACACAAATATATTAGCTAAAAGCTATATTAAAAAGTGATAACTGCTTTCTCTTGATGTTTCAAAACATCATAACAAACTATTTTAATTGTAAGGAAATTATTTATTCTACAAAAAATATATAAGTAATTATAAAGAAAAAAATTCAACAAAATGATAGTTTTTGAATTGTAGTATTAATAAAACAGAAATGTTGTGAACTTCAGACCCATAATCTGCCTCTTTATTCAATTCAATAACTAGTTCAATTAAACAAACACTGTTTTTGAATTTTCAACACATCTTCGACCCAAAGTGTATTTCATAGCAATTTCTACTTCCGTGTCTACAAATACCACTTCAAGGAGAACATGACCAGAGAGCAAAACTAAAATTCTTTTCCAAGCAGTTTGATCAAGCATCAACAGACCTCAACATTATTGCAACTTGAGAAGAGCCATTATAGAAGTGACCAATCAGAAGAACAACTCAGGATAGGTTACCTTTGGTGGCTTGAATGGATAGTCAGGAGGAAAATGAATTGAGACCAGGAATACACCACCGGCGTATGGGCTATCAGCAGGTCCCATTATTGTTGCTTGCCAATGAAACATGTCCTCAGCCACGGGGCCTGATATAGATAATAGTAAATTTTGAAGTTTGCTAAAAGTAGACCACTTTCAGATGATATCTAACTTCAGACAACCAACTAAATGAACTAATTGGTTACGGGGAAAATATAAATTTTATAAGAACAGTCGGGGAACACTATATACCAAGGATGGTCGTAGATTAGCCTTGAACGCTCATGTAACGCTAATCGCCCTCATGCTCTTTTTATAACTAACCGCAGACAGATCCGCAATAACAAATAAGGACCCAAAACTATGACAAGGTAATCAATGTTCAGACATGCTAACATGGGAAGGAACAAACTCCATCATGGGTTTTGTTATGACTGATCAACCCTCAAACTTAATCCTAATTATATTTAACTACGATTAAATGGTACCCGAGCATCAACTCACTTCAATGGCTTCAAAGAGCAAAAGCGAAAAGGAAAATTTTGCTGACCGAAAATACGAAGTCAACTAACCAATGATGAAAGAGCAATAATTGAATTTTTTTTGTAATATAAGATCTTCAAAAAGAATTACATAGAACTATATTAAAAAAAAAAAGCCAAAAATGAAGCAGAAAGATTTTTTGCGGTCGGCGGGGAAGGGGTGCAATAATTTGTTATTAGGAGGTGGCTGTTAATCATCGAAAATCAATAGACACGGAAAGAAATATAAGAGTGAGATCAGGAAGCTCACCCGCACTGCATGATGTAGGAGGGTCCTTCTGCAAATCCTTGAGCTCCTTCAGGATGCGTTTCGATGCCATAGTTAACGTCAGGTGAAAATCCTCAAACACGAAACCTAGAAACCACAGATATCAACCATAAAGCTTTATCAGCAAGCAGATCGTGAGGCCCAGAAACCAATAAGATAAACTACACCCAAATATCTCTAAGTCGAATTTATAACGACAGAATGGGCACCAATCTCTTTCATTTACTACGCAGAAATGCAAACAACAGGGACAGAACGAAAACGCTTGGTTACCTGGGGTTGAATTGAAGCAGCAGAGTTCGGAGATGAAGAAATTGAAAATCAAGTAGCGAAACGAAAACCAGAGAAATAATTGGGGGCGAAGAGTCGACGGGAAAAATTATAGGCCAGAGAGAGAGAGAGATTGCTTCTAGAATTTTCAGTATTCGTATTCGACGTTAGCGTAAGATCAACGTTCTGGTCCTGCCTTTTTTTCAATAATTCTATATTTGAGATACAAAGAATACCGACACGGAAGTTTCGAAGCAAAATGTCGTCATAATGATAAAAAATACAATTAACACTAGAAAACGGATAAACGCAGTAAAATGCTATAAATTTAGTCATTTTAGTCAATTTAATTGGCCAAAAAAATTGTCATTTAATGTATTTTTATATGTATACATAAATTTAATTATATATCGATGACGATTCAAACGTAAACTATTATATATTTTTTATTCACCAAGAAAATAAAATTTTTAAAATATTTTTATAATTGTATATACATTTTGTATTAAACAAATTTATATATATTTGTATAATATTGTATAATTTAACAATTAAAATATTAGTTTTTTCCAGCACCAAAATATTATTAGTTGAACCAGCTAATATATAATTAAACAAAATATTTTTAATTTATTCTCTAGATTGAGTTTAAAAGGTCAAAACATATTTTTGATTTCTTAACTTTATCTTAAATTTTATTTTTATTCTTTTATTCTAATTTAATTCTTTAACTTTATTTCAAATTTCATTTTATCCTTGAACTTCATTTTATTCCAAGTTAATTCATTAACTTTTTTTCAATTTTACTTTTGTCTCTGAATTTTATTTATTCCAATATGATCCTATAATTTTACTTTAAATTTTACTTTCACCTATTAATTTCATTTTGCTTCTAATTTGCTTCTTTGACTTACAAAAACCACTAAGGGTGCACACAAATTAGGTTAGACCTAATCTTTGCCTAACCTAATTAGTGACGTAATCGAGTTGGGTCGAGCCAAACTAGATTTTTTTAATAAAAATTAAAACATGACCCTCTATAAAAAGTCTTTTTTAATATATAATTTCATATGAAATTGCATATTAATCTTATAAAAAATAAAGTTTTCAATTAAGTTTCTAAAAATAGTTTTAAAAAAATGGCTGGCCAAATTGGATCAAATTAGCCAAAATGGTTACCTAAAACCTAAGCTAATTTCGTAAACCCTTTTAGCCTTATTTTCTTTTCCTTTTAGTTTGATTCAATTTGGGTACACTCGACTAGGTTCACTAGGTCAATTAAGCTAATGTGCATTTTTTAAACCTACTTAATGTTTTCTACTTCATAACGCCATCAAATTAAAATATTTAACCAAAGGAAAGTCTTTTATAGCTCTTTGGAGTTAAAGGAAATGAATTATTTAAATAGTTTTTTAAGGTTAATAGAATAAATTAAAACAAAATTAAATTAAAAATAAAAGTATAACTTAGGATAAAGTTAAATAGTCAAATTAGAATTAAAAGAAGTTAAGGGACGAAAATGAGATATAAGATAAAATTAAGTGATCAAATTAAAAACAAAGTTAAAAGGTGAAAGTAAAATCCTAAACAAAATTAAGGAATGAAGAGTACATTTTTGTTTCAAAGCTTAGGGAAATATCAACAAATTTAAATTACTCAACTATTAGATGCTTCAACAATATTAAAAATGATTTATAGAGAAATCATTAAGATTTTTATCTTATTAATAAACAAAACAGGCAGAGATACTTTGAAATAAAATATCACTCTCTTAACAGAAAATATCTACAACATCATTACTAGAAGATAGTTGAAAAAGATTACATGTGTAACAACCAGAAAAAAGAAAAGAAAAAGAAAGAAGAAAGTTAAAAATTTTCGAAATCCTAAAATTTCACAAGCAAAACCAAAATTTGACTTATGGACCCATTTCAGAAATTGCACTTCCTTAGTTTTTGGCTTCATATTCGTGGTTTATGGCTTGTTTAATGCTATGTACGAGTCATATAAATGGAGTTTGGGTAGAGAATATGAATGACGGGTTCACAAGACCCACGGGGCAAAATATGAACGTTTAAACCTCGTTTTTAATAAGAAAATGCCACAATTTGTACTTATTATTTGGAAATCATAGGGAATCAAGCCCAGAAGGAGAGTAATGACAATTAAGGCATTATGGTGTTACATTTTTTGTATCAGAGCAAAGGTTCAGGTACTGTGAGTTTTGGCTGACCAAGGTGAGATTCTTAGGTCATGTGATCTCACGAGACGGGGTCGCGGTTGCGGTTGATCCCCATAAAGTTGAGGGTGTGTTAATGTAACAACCAGAAAAAGAAAAGAAAAAGAAAGAAGAAAGCTGAAAATTTTCGAAATCCTGAAATTTTTCTAAGTCTGCTAGCTATAGTGAGAAATGGCCTAGTTATAGCGAATGTACCTGTTCGCTATAGCGAGAAATGGTCTAGCTATAGCGAGTGCGGGCATTCCATACAAAAACTAGGAAGTTGCTCGCTGTAGCGCGTGCCATAGCGAAAATGGGGGTCTGGGACTGATACGTGATCGCTGTAACAAAGGTTAATTTTCGCTATAGCGAGGGTTAGTTCGGAAAAGCATAAAAAGGGAGAATTTGACTTCTTAAAACGTCCCAATTTATTCTTTCTCTTTTAACTAACCTAGCCTTCGACCAAAAGAGAGGAAAGGGGCGTGGAGAGAGAGAGAGACCAAGAGAAGGAAGGAAGAACAAAATAAAGGTAAGCAAGTTTTTCTCTTTTCTTCTTAGAATCTTGTTCTTTTATCTTTGCCCTCTCTTTCTATGGTTTTGCTTGTATCATCCAAGCAAAGCCAGTGTGGTGACGGATGCCCTGAGTAGAAAATCCATCCATGTAGCCTATATGATGATTAGGGAGCAGGAGCTCTTAGAGAAGTTTAGAAACTTGAACCTCTCTTGTCAGGTGGTATCGGGTAAATTGTATCTGAGTGAAACTCGAGTTGAGAATGTATTGAGAACCCAGATCTTAGGTGCCCAGAGGGAGGATGAGTTCCTGAAACGGATCAGGAATGAGATTTCCCAAGGTAAGACCTCAAATTTCAAGGTGTCTGAGGATGGTATGATAGTATATCGAAATAGAATATGTGTGCCTAGTCCAGCCCCACGCACTATGTCTATCGGGAACTCTAATCCTCTCTCAGGGGGTAGGCCACTAAAGTCAAACTCTTTAGAGAAAACCTCCAGGAATTCCCTGACAACTGGGATCTCCTCTATCCCTTCTTCTACCCCAGCCTGAATAGAGAAAAAGACTAGAAACCCTTGACATCCACACTCTAAATATCTCTCAGCCTGGGTAGTAGTCATAAAGGATAACTCAACTCCTACCCTCGGTATAGTCCCACAAGTAGGTAGGGAAATAGTTCGGTGCTCAAAATCAAGTATTACATTATTTGCAGCCAACCAGTTCATACCAATAATCAAGTCAATATCGTGGAAGGGCATACAAATCAAATCAATAGTGATATGACAATGGTTAAATTGAACAGTGATATTTAAGCAGGTATGGAATCAAGCCCAGAAGGAGAGTAATGACAGTTAAGGCATTATGGTGTGACAACATGTCTAATGGATACATTGATATAAACTTGAGACATACCTTTATTATCTCATTTCCTAAAGAGCTAGAATCAGAATTGTAAAAATCAATACTTTTTTTATGAAGAGAAATGTTAGAAATTTCCCTTAAATAAATACATCAGTTAGCCTTGTCTACACTTAATAAACTTTATGAACAACAAAAACTCTTTCATTCCATCATGGAAGGAAGGAAAAAGTTGTAAAAAATTTGTAAGAAGCCCTATTTGCAAATAAAATGCAAGGACAAAGGCAAGTATTTCTATTTTACAAATAAGAAGTTTCATTTCTTTAAGTGTCATTCTGACAAGAATTAAAAACTTAAAAGATTGAGAAAATTAGTCAAATTCATTAAAAAAAGTTTTTTAAAATGAAAAATATTGATAGCTATTATTCATACATAAAAAAGGGCACTTTGCTAAATAATGTCCAAACAAGTCAAAAAAAAAAATTCAATCAAGTTGGTTCAACAACTTTAATTTAGCATTATTTTCAAATATGATAAACATTTGGAATCAAATTCACACGACAAAAATAGTACTAGTGCATCTAAAGTCTAAAGAACCTAATGATTTTTCCTCCTAAAGAATGGAAGCCATATAATGAATACTTTAGTGATGTTGATAGATATATTTTCAAAGTCACTCATTTTTAAGAAAAAGATTGACATTCGATCTTTTCAAATTTGTTATTTTGATAAAAGTCCTTGTTAGCAATTTTCTAAATAAAGAGAGCGTTCCTTGAAAATGGACATATATTATATAGTAAAGAAACTATTCTCTGGTCAAGAAAAAGTAAATGAAAATATCATCTTTATTGTTCTTGGATATGATGATTCAAAACAAGAACAAAGCATTAATGAAGAATATTCAAATCATCCAATTTACCTATCACAACCTTATTTCCAACAAGAAAAAATAGAACTACTATTGACATGCATAAATATGCATATATTGCCTTTAAAATATGATAAACCAATCTTAATAATAGCTTACATAGTACTAGTGCATCTAAAAGTCTAAAGAACCTAATGATTTTTCCTCCTAAAGAATGGAAGCCATATAATGAATACTTTAGTGATGTTGATAGATATATTTTCAAAGTCACTCATTTTTAAGAAAAAGATTGACATTCGATCTTTTCAAATTTGTTATTTTGATAAAAGTCCTTGTTAGCAATTTTCTAAATAAAGGCATTTTCCTTGAAAATGGACATATATTATATAGTAAAGAAACTCTAAATATTACTAAAGAATATTATATATAAAAGTCACTCTCTTTTGAAAAATCTTCCTTATTGAAAATTTTGGTTTTGGGAAAACCTTTTAGGAATAATATTCCCGTATTACAGGCCATTTTAAAACGTTTTGTGATTTTTATCATATGTTGATGTTTTAAAACTATTTAAACTTCGTCAATCTCTCCAAAATATGAAAAAAATCGAAGACCACTTCATAATATATTGTCTAGAGTGTTATGATCATTTAATACATCTTTTATTGTTATGAAAAAAAAAAATAGTTCTTCATCCAACTTTTCTTTAAAGAATAATGAAGACATCAATCCAACTAAAACATCATATCTTAGCATGAATCCTGAGGACCGTGCCTTAGCCAAAGAAGAATATGTGGCACAGCCTAAACAACACTTCATTGAACCAATCAAATCTAACTAGGCATGCCAAACCTCTTATGTTAAAAAGAAGTTGAGACAACAAAAGAGAAAAAAAGAGACTAGTGATTGATTATAAACCTCTTAATGTCTTTCCCTAAAATGATAAGTTTCCTCTACCTGATCCAATGCTTAATTCTTCCTTTTAAAGGATGTTCAGTTATTCTCAAGTTTGATTTAAAAGTAAGATTAACTTGGCATTCACCTTATTAAGAGATGCAAAACTATTTATTGTATTTCAAATGCTTAATACTAATGAACTATCATACCATTCAGACTTTATGGTTGCCCTGTCTCTTTTCTAAAAGGTTATGACCAAGATTTATAAGCCCATATTGCATAACAATTTCATTTACGTTGATGACAGTTTGCTCTTCTCAAGAAATGAAGCAGATTACAAAAAACTCTTGCAATAATTCATGGACATTACTAAGAAAAAATATGATAACACTCTCAGACAGTCAATTAACAAAATTCTTTAGTATGCAATTCTTTTATGGACATACCAACTAAGCCTAGACATAGCTTAAGAACTTCTCAATTTTCTAAACAAGAATCTCACTAAGAAGCAAATCCAACAATTCTTGGGGATTGTGAATTTTCTTAGAGATTTTATTCCTCGTATGTCTAATCATAGTTAGCTATCCAAGTTTTTGAAAAAGAATCTTCTATGCTAGTGGCCAAAATAAATATTAGCAATCCATTACCTCAAAAACATCACTCAAAATTCCTGGTAGTGGTATAAGAATCTTATAAATTGATGCAAGTAATCATTATTGGGGTGCCATACTTAAAAGAAATTGATGGGAAACAACACTACTATGGATATGAAAATGAACAATTCAAAGAGTTTAAAAAGCACAATCATACAATTTATAAGGAGATCCTTATTGTCAAGTATAACATAGAAAATTTTGACTTTCATCTCAGCCTATATCACTTTGCAATACAAATGGATATCTTTTTATCTCCCAAGGTGTTAAAATTCAAAGATAAAACTCCTTTAACAAACAACTCTTTAGGTAAAAAGATTGATTTTTTCATTATAAACTCACAGTTTAATATATCAAAAGGCATGAGAATCTCATCACAGATTTACTCTCTAGGTTAAAAGTTTCTCACATTGTCACTCATTTCTTTAATCCTTATGGTTCAACTTCTTCCTCACTTTATAACCAAACCAATCCAAATAAAAGAAAATTTTTCCCCTTACTGAAAGACTCTTATAAAACCTTATAAAGTCAAGTCCTTAACAAAAAAGCCCTTATTTTACTATCTTCATTTTTATCTTAAAAACTCTTATTTGTTAGAATATCTTTCCTACTTTAATCTTGACACTCCTATCCTAATTATATTTAGAATTAAAACTCTTGTCACAAAAAAAGCCTTATGGTACCTTTAAAGCCTAATAGCTTTTTATACCACAAAAATGGAATTTTTACCTTTAAAAGTTTATAATTATTTTTGTGATGAAAAAAACCAATTCTCAAACCTTTGGACACTCTTTAAAAAGTTTTCCCCACTCACATGATGGCAAATGAAACTAAAAAGAATCAAGGTATGTTTGGTAGATGGAATGGAAAAGAAAAAAGAAGAAATTTTTTTTATAAAATACTTATTATACTGATGTAATCATTATTTAACAATATCTATCTCAATAAATACATATTTTAAAATAAGGGCAAAAAAGTCATTTTTTACTCCTAAAATTACCTTTTGACTTTTTATTCTCATTTTCATTTTTAATTTTTGTGTACTAAATGAGTCCTTATTATTCGATATTGCCTGTAAGAAACCCCTATAGAAAAAGAAATTATTATTTCCACTTTTTCCTTCACAAGCCTTATTGGATTAACCTAGCTGGGCACTTATTTATTCAAAATTGCATATATGAGTGGAATACTTTCATGAATTTTCACTCTCACAAGGCGCAAATCTTTAGAAACTTAATTATGTGATTTAAATCATTACTTCATCCATGTTAGAATAGTCTTCTGTACCTCTTTAGATTTTTATCTTGGATGGTTCATTCTAAAAGAACCACAAATGCCGAACAAAGACATCCCTGATAACCCTATTCAAGCTAATACCTTTTATCAAGGTTTAAATTTGATCAAGATGATTGAAGACCCCTGTTCACATCAATAACTTTTGAGGTTCCACTTCCCAAACTCCATTACAGGATGTCCACATAAAAGATTCCCAAGATTTCGATGCTTATGACATACAAGACATAGATCAATGGCTCAACAGTTTTGATTTAAAGAAAAAAAGAAGAAGAAATCATCCTATGAAGTATCCAATGCTGGGGAAGATGATTAGAATCTCTCTCCATCACAGGAGGCAATTGAGTAGGGATGAGGAGTATCTAATGATCTATTGTCCTTTTGTTTTATTAAAATAAATGTTGTATTAAAAGTTAATACTATTATCTTGAGTATCTTTAAAGTAATTTTTTAAGAGTTGTTTTATTAAAGTTGTATGTCAATTTGCTTTGCCTTTCAACTATATATTTCAAAACCTTTTTTTGTCTAAAGCAAGTTGAAGTTTAAATAAAAATAACCTTGAGTATTATCTTCCTTATAATCCCTAAGTTTTCTCCTTATTCTTGAAATCTTCTTACATATTTTACACTATCATGCAAATATGAATATACTCTACACTTGTCTCTTATAAGGACTCTATGCATTAAAAGTATTAGTCCAATGATTCTAAGTCGTAGATAGGATAATGTTTTGATATATTATAGGCTTGAAAAAGATTTCTGACAGTTTTAAGAAGTTTTTGAATTCTAAAAGACTTAGAGACCGAAGTCACTTAAGGAAGAGGTTTTTTGTTGTCTTAACAAACAAAAATTCTCCCAACTTCCACCTAAAGAATTCGAAGGTTTCCATTCATATGCGATGTTGATTCTCAACTACCTAAAGAATTCTCTAACTTATACGATGTTACCGTGCCTTCCTTAGTGAAGAGCTTTAAGCATTTAACCAAATAATAAATATATTTGATTCTCAACCATCTATTAGAGCATATAGTCTATAGCTTTTTCATGTTTAGAATTATTTGATTTTGGTGTAAGTCAAATTTGATATTGCAATATCGAACTATTTTCAAAAAGTAAAGATTTAAATTTAAATTTTATATAATAAATGTTATGCTCATATAATTTTATATTATCAATTTATAATTATTTTTATCAATTTTTTAAGAATAACTTACATTATCATTTTTAGGTCAAAGAAAAAAAAAATGTGATCACATACTTAGTATCGTCTAATTTTTTAAAATTTAACATGCAAAATGAACATGATAACTATTTATAATTTAATAGATAAATTGAAGAAAATTACATTCCATAACAAGTTATTATATGGTAAAATATTATCAATTTATTCCCTCCCTTATTTTTTCTTTATGCTTTACAGAACTATCTTATTTTGTTTTATCAACAGAATCCTTTGTGATAATATTAATAATCAGATTTCATGAAGAAATTAGACAGCATATAGAACTTCTGTTAAAAAGGCCAATAGAATTCTATCCATCATAAAACAAAACAGAAAATCAAGTAAATTAAAAGGAAAATAAGTCTTAAAATCATTTTTGAATGAACAGGAAGAACTTAAATTGATGTGCACCCTATACATACATATACGTTCACTTTTCACATAAATTGACAAGTTGTATACGTTCACTTTTCACATAAATTGACAAGTTGTAGAAAGACCTTCCCAGTTCCATTTTTCCTTGATGAAGAATTCCTTGAAATGTTGCTTCCCCTGAACTTGCTTGTAACTGATTTCTTCAATTAGCTGAAGGCCTAAAGAAAAGTTGCACAGATCAACATTTTAGACATGCCATTATGTTTGGGGAAAATTCTGCAGAATCTATGCGATCTGTTATGTGTACTATGCATCTTAAATCTGACAATGAATTATCTTTAAGATGTTTGTGCTGAAATAAGATTATTATGATTTCAGCTCCTGAGATCATTATTATGAAGCATCTTTCTTCATAAGCATATAATTGCACTTGAATTAACGTTCTAATGTTTTCAAGGGGTGGTTTTTATTTTTATGTATAGTTTCATGTATAATTTGTGTTCCTGTAACAAATGAATCTACCGTCAATGGCCGTCAACTGTTATATATAACCGACTCATGACTTGAATATCCCTGTTGCTCTTATTTCCATTTGGCAAAGAGAAATGCTAGTTTTTATACATACTTTATTACAACCAAAGGGCCCTGAATAGGTTATGACAAATGAATCACCCTGTAAAATGTTTCAATAGCCTATTCAAAGTTCAAATTGCATTGGGCTATTTTGATTTGCCAAAATACAGTAGACTCTGCAGATTTACCATATATATCGAGTATCCGCTTCATCATATCATGCCATTTTTTATCATGACTATCATCAAGGAAGAATTTTAATCACACATTTCCTATATATGATAGCAGCAATTTTACCTGAAAGCAAACATCCTAACATCACATTTAGGCCTTCTTCTTAATCGCACATCCGTCAGCTTAACTTCATAACATGTTGATAGAAAAGGCACTGTAATCATATGCAAAGTCCCAACCTCAAATCCAATAGTTCCACTCAAATACACATTAAACACCATCTCATGAGCATTCAAGTCAGATTGGATATCACTCACAGCATCTGGGTTAACTTTGGCATTCTCCACTTTCATGTATACATCCAAAAACGTGTCATTCTGGGGCTTCTGACAGAACCCAGCAACCTTAGTCTTCCCCAATTTCACGTCCTCACTTGTCATATCAACTGCCAAAGGCCCATAGAGCAGCTTGAGCTTCTCGTTCTTGTTTGAGACCCTTAGCTCCAATTCTAGAACTGAATCCATCTGCAGTGAGTTATGAACCTGCAATTTGGTAATGTTCAGCCACGTGACGTTCACGTGGGGCATCCCTGACCGGAGGAAGGCTATGTAGGAGATGCCGACAATGAGGAGGATAATGGTGAGAGTCAATATACTAATACACGCCCACACACAAATTGAGAAGCAATATGATCGGTAGCGTCCGCGTTGGACGTGATCGAAGTCGGAATCGACGATGTCGCTGAGGCCGGACCGGTGGTGCGGCGGCTGGGAAGGCATTTGGAATGCGATATGGCGGCGAGACTTGACGGCGGCGGAGTGGTTTTTGCCTAACGCCAGCTTGCTGGCAGATCGGAGAAACTCCGCCGCCATCGCCGACGAAATCTGAGCTTGAAGGGGAAGAAGAAGAAGAGACCGCCTACTAGCTCGAACGTGATTTTAGCTAGCCATGGGTGAAGATCGGACATTGTGTGTAGAAGGGGTTGGTTATGCCAACACAATAGGGAAATCCTATATATGGCAAAATTAGAGTTGGCAGATGAACAAACAGTAACAGAAGAGATGTTAGCTCACAGAGGAATGCAACTGATCGACATTATGTCGGAAATTTTTCCATGGAATTCCCAGAAGGGTTTTTCTACCATTTTTCAAAAATTGCCATTGATTTGAACAACATTTTATACGGGCAAGTTCAACTTGCCAGTCCAGATAACCAGAGTGTGTTGGATGATATTGGGATCTAGTAATTAAATGACAGTAGAATTCTTGAATGATGAATAATGTTCTCCATTGTCACCCATGAGAGGATTCACAGACACCATTCAAAACCAAGCAACACTTGGTTACACCATTTAGAGGGTTTTAGAGCTTCGTTAGCCGCTGCCTGCTAGCATACGCTGTTGATGCCAAAACACCAAACATGGATATTTTTTAGAGTAAACCACATACTTACCTTAAAATTTCATAAATTTTGGTTGAAACAAAAATTATTTTATATTTTAGCTTAATTTTAAATTTTTTGATATTTTGGCCAAACAATTTAAAATTAAATTAAAAATAAAAAATAATTTTAAGGAAGAGACATTTTAATCAAAAAAATTTAAAATTGGATTAAAATTTAAGATAACTTTTGTTTTTTTAAAAAAATTATATATGTTTTGAAAATAAAGAAGAACTTTGTGTAATTTTAACAAAATTATAAAAAAATTATGTAATTAACACTTTTTTTTAATTTAAGCTTACATAATTGAATTTTTTAAATAAAGATTTTTCATGTTATATTGTTACTGAAAATTTTAATAAAAATTTTTACCTAAATTCTGTTCAAAAAAATATTCATGATCAGATGATTTTATGTATGAGTAATCCATATCAATTAAATCCAACCTTAATATGTAAACTAACAACTTCTTAACAACTGGAACAGCCAATGCCTTGTTCTTTCGGATCATTGTGTTACAGGTCTAGTTATTAACGTTTTGGTGACAGTAACTCACAAAAAATGTTAAGGAAACCTATAAGAATCCACGTTGCATCTTTCAAAGGTTTTCCATTGAGACAATTATTCAGCTCTTATCAGCAGCCCGCAAATTATCTGCCCAAGCTTGCTTCAGTGCTTGTTAGATCTGACAGAATGTCATAAAGTTAGAGTTTCCCTGAAGGCAGAAACTTGTATGCCTATAATCATGAAGGATAACTACTTCGCTCTTAAGACCATATTTGCATTAAACATAAAAATTAGGACACTCATGCGGAGCGTGCTAAGTGCTTTCAACACAAATTCAAATGCACTGTATATTCTCTCCAAAACACTTTCCAAATGTGAGGAAAATTTCTTGTCAGTCATTTTTCAACTTGTAAACGGGAGACTTCGAAAGGCAACTCTCTCAGACAAGACAACCTTTTCCAGACTATGAAATCTGGAAACACCACTCACAAACCAGCCCCTATCAGAATCGGACCCGAATTCCTCTGCTCATAACCCTTTCTGTGGATCTGTCTGTGGATTCAAGTTTGACAAGGCCATCTGTTCCAAACCCCGCTGAACTTTTCATTTGGGACAAAATATTAAGTATTAGATAGGTTATTCCAACTTTAGAGCAAAGATATTACAACTATTGAATATCTACCACTAAAAGATCATCAACAAAAACTGAATAAGACTCTTTAGTGGACACAATTCAATTTTTTAATAGACCTCCGTTAAGATCTCTATGGAGCTTTGTTAGTTTAAGTAGTGAATGGCATTTCGTCAAAGCACACTGAACATAGTCAAACAAAAGTGCAATTGCTCAGAAAAAGAGTAATGCCTCCAAAAAGAAAAAGAATTTAGAGTTATGCAATTTACACATCTTCAAAAACCCAGGGATTAACTTAGGTGGGAAAGTAGGCAACACCAAACAGTTTGAGCATAAGAATTATGCAACTGGCATTTGACCTCGTTAAAACTGACGTCTTAAAAAAATGCAGTATTGAAGGACAAACAAGGATTACTACTGAGATTCAATGATTTGTTGGTCGAGTTTCTTGTCAGTAAAGCAAGACCTAAAACGAAGTTACACTGGATGTCTTCCCTGTAGTTCTAAACCAATTAATGTACTTCTACAATGTTATCAAAAGAAGAAGAGATTGATTTTCTTCCCAACATTTTCCAACGATAAGATTGTGCAATACACTTATCCTTAAAGCGCCAACCAAACAACATAACAACAATTACAGGGGACCAGATTGTTAGAATGAAGATCATCAATTAAACCATGATGTCATAAGAAATCATGGAAAGAACCTACTTGTTGAACGAAACAGCTCAGGGAACTCCACCTGTGAAAAAAATAATGCACAATTGGACAGAAAGGTTTGGATACAACTAAGAAGCCTTGAGTAAGCATGCACTCTTATATACCATTCAATGTTGCTTTGAAAATAACGAATCTCTAGAAATCAATTTTGTTTGGAACCCGAGTGGAATGCCAGTAATTTATGGAGTTTGAACATTGGAGTCCTTGGATTTATTCTCTTCAGAAGATGGCCGGTTCTCTGAGTCAGATTGCCGGATCTCTTCGATCATTCTCACTACTTCATCCATGCTAGGTCGACCATCTGGCACCCTTGCCACACAGGCCATGGCAATTTGCAACATTTGAACCATTTCTTCTTCAATGTTTTGATACCTCATTAGCTCCACATCAAAAACCTCAGCTGTCCATTCCTCCCTAACAACAGATTGGACCCATCTAGGGAGATCAACCATATCATCACGGCCTGGTGACTGGAGAGGTGCTTTCCCAGTAAGCATTTCCAGAAGGAGGACACCGAAGCTGTACACATCTGATTTATGAGTATGCTTACGGATCTCAATCACCTCAGGAGCACGATAACCCGCAGCTCTAGAGGGGGTTGCAGGAACATTCATAAGTGGGGTCAAGCCAAAATCAGAAATGCAGCCTTCATGATCTTGGATGAGGACATTTGAGGACTTAATATTTCCATGAGTGAATTTTGGACCAACAACAGAATGTATGTGGGCAATTCCTCTGGCAGTTCCTAGGGAGATTTTCAATCTGGAGTCCCAATCTAATGGAGTTCTTCCACCCGCCCTACTACCTGTCATCAAATTGTCATCATAAGTAATAGATGATAGCATATCTTTCTTTTTATAACAGGAAAATTACAATAGTTTCTGTAAAATCCTCAAGGAAATGCAAGCATCTTTTCCCAGCTTAATAAATAACAACTGAATATGAAATTCTTCCTTTCTTCACAAATCTTTTGCAGCTTCAGATTTATAGGCCAGAATGCTTATACAGAACAAGAAGCAAGACTGCATATTTTACTGCTTTCATTGCAGTAGACAAGAATTTCAGAGTGAAAATCCATCATTAGCACATAATAAATTGAAATTGAATGATGAGGAAAGACTACATCCAGGAAACTTTATAATGCAGTCTGTTTGCCGGCATCACACAAGTGGCTCAAAAAGTCGTACTAGCTCTTGTATGGAGCCTCAATTCTCCAGTGATCGCTTGAGAAACACATCATATGTATGAGGTCAATCATTTCTTGCACACAGATGAGGTGCATGCAAATTGGTAAGAAACCTTATTATAGAAAGTCCACAAGCACCGAAGAGAACATGAAAATAATTCAATCCAATGCAGTATAACGGGTCAGAAGCTTACATTAAATAAGCAGAGCATGCACTTGCTCAACAACATCAACACAAACGCTAACATGACATGTTATACATGACTATCTGCATCTCAAAATAATTTTTGACTCAACTACTTTTATCATTTTTTATAAATCAATTTTCCCAGAAGTAATTTACATTTACTGTGTTCCTCTAATGGTCACTACATTTGTCCAGTGCAGGTTCTAACTATATTCCATTAGTACTAATTGTGAATACAAGTGGAAGGACAAGCTTTACCCTTAAGCTTACTCGAGAATGATAGGAAAGAGGTTCTATCATACATGACTAAATTGAAATTAAGATTTGCAGAAATGCATACCATGCAGGAGTGTCGATAGGTTGCCACCGGGGACATAGTCATAGACCAAAAGCTTCTCATCCTTTGAATAATAATAAGCACGAAGGGGCACAACGTTTGGGTGCTGTCCAACCCTTCCCACAGTCTCCATCTGCTGTTCAAAGTCTCTTTTGCCCACCACTACTTCTTTCAACCTTTTCACCACAACAGTGGTTGACTCCTCCAATACAGCCTTATATGCAGTACCATAACTACCCTTTCCCAGAACTTCGGCTGAAGCTCTTAGCAAATCCTCAAGGTCAAAATTATAAGAACAGCCCTCGAAGAAAACCAACTTGTTTTTCTCAGGTTCTTGCACCCCACTCCCAAACTCTTCTTTCGGCTTCTCACCCCTCCCACCACTAGGACCCTTCCCTTTAATTACACTGGATCTTCCATCATCTTTCTTCTTTAAACAGCAAAGAACAATGACAAGAGCTACAAATAACAGCAGAACAGTTCCTCCAACAGCGATTGCAATGATAGCTACCTTACTCAATTTATTTTTGGATCTTTGTCTTCGAGGAGCCAATGGTGGGGCTGGAGGTAAGGCAGGAGGAGAGGTAGGAGGGACAGAAGAGCATGGTTTTAGTGGTAGTCCACACAAGAGAGAATTCCCTTCAAAGGACGAATTAGGAAATTTCTGAAGAGCTGTTGGGATAGAGCCATTCAATTGGTTGTAACTTAAATTCAAATGCTTGAGCTTAGTGGCGTTGAGATTAGGTATTTGTCCAGAAAGGGAGTTGTTCTGCAGGTTCAATCTTGTCAGTTGTGTTAAATTTTGTAATGTCTTTGGAATGACACCGGTGAAGGAATTATATGACAGATCAAGTACATTTAGCTGGGGTGAAAATGAGGCAGGTATATCACCAGAAAGGTTATTATGCTGGAGATAGAGATACTGGAGAGAAGGAAGAGAAGTAATATCAGTAGGTAAATTTCCAGTGAGTAGGTTGGAGCGAAGGCTGATAGTCTTGAGGTTGTCAAGCTTTCCAAGTGTATTGGTTGGGATGGAGCCAACTAGTCCAACTCCGGGGAGCCTGACAGAAGCAACGTGAGTGCCATTTGGATTGCAAGTGATGCCAAACCAAGACGTACAGACGGAGGTGGCTGGATCCCACTTAAAGTCTCGACGATGGGGGATAGCAGCAGCAAAACTAAGAAGGGCTTGCTTATCTGAATTTAAGTCAGCAATAGCCAGAGGAAAAAGAATAACAATGACGAAAAGGAAGCGTTGCAATGAAGTAGAATAGAACTTCATGGAGAGTTGTTTGCTATAACTCACAAGAAACTGACAATTAAATTGAGTAACCTCCAAGAGCCTTCATATTCCTGGTTTAGAAGCATAACCACAAATCGAAGTCAGGAATGGGCAGGATGAAGAAATAAGTTACATATGACCAATCTAGATTGTATAAAAATAATGACAAAATGCCAGAAAATGAATAATTCCCAATAAATCAAAGGGTAGCATCCAATCTCACCCCACCCCCCAACCAAAAAAAAAAAGAGAGAAGAAGAAAGAAGAGTCGCATCCATATGAACTGAGCAACTGATTCGCAATACATAAGGCCCTGTTGAATAGTTAAGAAGATAAACCACAAAATGAAAAGGGAAAAATTAAGTTCAATGGGAATACTTGCATCTTTTGGACCTTTTTCAACCACCAGAGATATAAACAACTTAAATGAGAACTATTCCACTTAAGCATGAGAGCATGGGATAGAATTTACTCAACACGTAAATCCAGCTGCTAATAAAGAAGAAAAAAGAAGATGGAGAAAAATTGTTGAACAAGAAGAACTTAAGGATAGCGCTTAATGTAAAATGCAGTCGTAGAAGTAGGTACTTTTAGGTTTCGTCTAACTTTACAAACTGTTTTGACTAGGATTGCAAACTCGAACTCGTATTTCTGGAGTTTATCCTCAGGAATAGATAGTTATCTAGCCAACCACTAACCAATGCAAGCTTTCTTCCGGATTTTACTTTTTCCAACACGGAAGTAGAATGACGACCTGAATCTCTACAATAAAAAGAATGAGTGAAATGAAACACAAATTTTCTTAAAACGCATTTAATGGATTAGGAAGGAAACCAAAAGATCAGAGAGTCAGAGTCGTTGAACAACCAAATTTGCATTAAAAAGAAAAATAAATAAAACATCTTTCTCTACTATTACCTTCAGATCCTAAACACGAACCAAACCGCAACTACTCGAACACAAAATTAAGTCCGAAATTTACAGAAAAAAAATAAAAGGCTTCCCCAAAGCACATTCCAGGAAATCAAACCCACAATGTCGAGCCCATTTCGGAGTTTGAAACCCAGAAGTCAGTATCCACGACCATTAACCGGCAGACCCAGATCTGCAGGCTGAGTTACGTGTAACAGTTGGTATAGAGGGACAAAGAAAGATTTTCGTACAGTAATCACCTGAAATGAAGCACAGCGAGAGCAATAGGATTCATAGGAGCTCGGAAGTAGCCGTTAGCACTAGAGCTGAAACCCCAAGTCAACATGCATTTTGCTGAAAGAACCAGTAGAAGTTGCTGAGGGGCTGCGGATTCTCAAAGTTATGTCAGAAAAGCAATAATCTGGAAGTGGGTTTCTTTGGGTAGGAGCATAGCAGCCCATGAATTCGGAGAATTTGCTTAAAAGTGGCTAGCATTTTATGCTCGAGAGTGAAAGCAAATCCAATTCAAGCACTGAAGAAAGAAAGAGGCTTCACAAGGAAATCAAAACTTATTAGAGAGGGAGAAAAGGAAAAAGAAACGAGGAAAAAGATCAAATTCTCTGGTGAAAGTTGCATAAAAAATAAAGATAAAAAAGAAAAAGAGAAGCAAAGGATTAAAGAAAAAAGTGGACAGTAGGGCAAAGCGGAGCGCACAGTGCACACTAAGAGAGAGAAAGGGGGAGAGAGAGTGTGTGAGAGTGGTCAGATGGCCCGTAGACTCGTACTATGAACATGATACTGTGTGATTCTACGCTACCAGCTTAAACAGCTAGATGAAAAGTGCTTCAACCTTTACTAAATATATAGAAAGTACTGTAAGTGGTACTAAAACAGTATTTTTCCATGTAATTGCTTATTAATCACCTTTTTTCTTTTCTTGTTTCGACTAAAGCACTGAAAATGTATCATTTTTCTTTGGGGTAAAAGAATAGGTAGTGTAAGAGTTCGATCCTTCAAATATACTATAAAAAATATATATACCCTTTTTCTAATCCAGTCTCTTCCCTATTAGTATCTGACCTTAGATTATTCAGTTTGGCTGGTTCTGATATTACAGGTATAAGATTTGGTATTTTCATATTTATTATAGAATATAATTTTTATTTATTAATATTTGAATTAAAAATATTTTTTATATCAAATTTCATTAAAAATGTAATTATAATTATACAACTAAAAATTAAAAATATTTTATATTTGAAATATATATTTTTATTAAATTTTAAATTAAGTGATAGAAGATAATTTTGAATTAATATTAAATTTACAACTTTTTTGAAGTGTGATTATAATATTGTGCAATAAAAATTTTTATAAGTTATATTAATTTTAATAAATATTATTCATAACATTTGTATATATTTAAAATTATAAAAATTATAAAATTTAATAGACAATTTAGTAAAAATTATCATTTTAAAGTAAGTTATAACGACAAGAAGCATAATTGTAATGGTTAAAAGGACAACCTACCATGAAGCTTCTGCTAATTAACTGATTCATGGTAGCAAAAGGACATATATCAAGCATCATAATATTATTAATGAGATGTACACATTCATCATTTCTTAAATTGTTTTCTTGAGAATTTTGCAAGAAGCTATATTTGTTTTTACCAACCCTCCAAAAAAAAAAACAGAAAGAAGAAAGTACAAATGAAAAAAAAGAATATTTATCAATTCTCTTTATGAATATATATACATACATATATATATATATATATATATACACACACACACACACACGCACACACATACTTATACCTTTTCTTATCATTAAACGGGAATTTGTTGACCCTTTTCTCTTTGCTTCCATGAAACGTTGAGTTTGAATCCGTCTATAGTTCTTGCATGACACAAAAATTACGGGTTTAAATTTTTTAAAATCTGAAGATTTTAAGGTGTTTTTAAAATAAATAAAAACTAAAAAAACAAGAAAAAAAAGAAATAGACCTTATACATATTATTATTATCATTTGTTATATTACTCTGTCTCCTACTTTAGATGTAATTTATAGGTTTTACTATCTAAATTCCAAAAATTACCAGAACTAAGAAAAGAAGATGAAGCCAATTCTGAAACTGATTTTATTTCATTTAAGCCACACATGGCTTAAAAAAGGATGGTGAAGCCAAATGAAGAAAAGTCTTTAATGAATTCATTTTTCTTCCGTTTTTTATATTGAACCCAACAATAATAACGACCTTTGGATGGTGAGCTGAGGCTTGTGAACATCTTTATTACAACAGGCTCTACAAGTCGTTCAAGTTTTGCTTTCCCCTTTGCTGTGCTACACGCCCTCACGCTCTTAAATGCCCTCATTAATATTGCCTCCAACTTCACATTTACTTGGTTCCTACGTTTTGCATAGCATAGTCCTTTTTTTTTCAATTATAAATTAGGTATACTTCAAGAGAGGATAAATTTTTAAATAAATAAATAAATCAAGCCAATTATATAAACTAACTCAAAAAAATAGCATATAAAAAAATTATTCTTTAAGACAAAATAAAGCAATATACGTCACATATTTATTTATCTTTTAATAATTGTCACTTTTTTGGGTAAATTGAGCAACTTGAAAAATTTTCTCAAGACAATTGAAAAAAAAAATAATGAGAATTTATTAAAATAACTGTATAACCCAACATCTTAATACCTCTAAGTATTTATTACATTTTGAATTCTTTTTTTTTTTAACTCTTTCTTACTGCATAATTTATTTACCACATAGCATTGAACTCGCATTTATTATGTTTTCCTATATCCTATGAATTTATGATGTTTCCACTAATTAATTACCGTTGACAAAGAGTGTTTTAACTTTCAGGTAAGATCTTTTCCGAATTTTTATATATTTTGATGTTTTTATGAGATAAAAATTAGGTCTTTTTGTGATATGTCCGTTTTGTTTGGAAGGAAATGTGAGGTATGCTTATGGGTCAACTCAGCATCAGTGCGCATGAGGGCATCAAATCAACATCATCATATATCTGCTCGTGAGTTTGCATTTTATTCAAATTCACATTTGAAATTACTCAATTGCCCCCCGCCTCTTTTTCCTTCCTTTCATCATAGCAACTCTGACATAAAGTCCAGTTTAAGTGTCTCTCATTGAAATTTGAATTGCGCTTCAAAAATAGTCTACATGAGCCTCCCCCATGTAACTCAAATAAAATTTAAAAAGAAAAGACATTCAAAATGTTTTGGATTTTATATATTTTTTTTTTGTAGTTTGTCTTTAGTTGTTGTGTGTTTAATACTGTCAATGTCAATATATATATAAATATTATTCAGAAAATTGCTTTTTCTTTTTTATTTTGATTTTGAAATATTATCATTTAAAATAAATCACACATATATTTTTTAAATTTTATTATAATTGTATAATTTTTTTATTTTCAAAATAATCCAAACTCACTAAAATAAAAAAATATTACATTTTAATTCAATTTTAAAATTTGACTAATATGTCTTTCATTAATTATTTTTGAATTTTTTAATTGAAAGCTTTTTATGAAAAAAATTAAAATTAGATTAAAGTATGTATTCTAAAAAAAATAAAGATATATATAATTTTAACAAAATTCAAAAAAACTTGTGTAAGTTACTCTATCAAAGAACACCAATTGTAGCATAAATATTATATAAATACTAATTTAATGCCAAAACAGAAGATGAACTCAAATGAAATTACTCAAATATTAATTAAAGATAGTAGGGTTCCTTCATAAATTTTGAACAAACATTAATTCAGTGCAAACTGAAATTATCACCAGTAATTTGACTATTAATGTTGATTTACTATTTATTAGGACAATAGATTTAAAAAAAGAAAAAAAAAGAAAAAGTGTTGAAATACCAGATATACACAATCTAACATGGAAAAAGATCAAATAGACATTTATTAATGAAAGAAAATAAATGTGCGAGTTATTATATATTTATGAATCATTATTCGATTGTTCCACGTAATTTGAGCTCTGAGGCAGCTTCAATGATCAATGTAAACTAATCGTTTTTTATCCTATTGAAGGTTTGTATGTTGACAAAACAGTAAATCCAATTAAAAGACAGGGTTCTTTCTGTTTTTTTTTTTTTATATATATATACTTTCATGAGAAATAAACATAGGATTCAATCTTGGATTCCTTGAAGAAAGTCAACACAATATGTTAACTGAATTAGTTAACACAATAGCACCTCTACCAAATCCATTACCTTTTTATACTAAATGTCAAAGCTTTGTTAGTCTGCTAAATGCATTTTAAATCTTATTCCATACAGTATTTACTAAAAAATAATTATATTTATATATTACTACTAATTTAAAACTAGATTGCATATAAACTCATTTACAACTTTTAGTCATATACAAATAATCTTTTAATTTTTAAAATTCGATAATGAATGCCTTATAAATATTTAAATTTATACAAATAATCACATATCATTAGTTCATTATTTCAATAATTAAACGTAACATGTCAATGATAATAAATTTGTATAAACTTTATTTTTTATATAGGTAATTCCTTTAAATTTTGAATTATATATAAATAATTTTTTAAATTTTAAATCATGTATAAATAACTTTATGACATGTCACGCTTAATTAGTAAAATAATATATTAACTTATAATAAAGGAATTATTTGCATGAATTTTAAAGTTTGAAAGAGATTTATTATAAAATTTTGAACATCAAGGGATTATTTATATATCATTCAAAAATCAAGAAATTATGAGTAATTTAGTCAAATTAAAATAAGAACAGGAAGAGAAAATGACAAAGGATAAGAATCAGCAGATGAAAACTCAAGTGATAGTTACCTTACAAGGGAGGGTGGGTGCTGGGTAAGTGAAGAAGAAGCACAGCCACAGCCTTGTGGTGATGAAGATGACAGATTTAGGAGAGAGAGTGCAAGACAAACAAATCTAAATGGATTCAACAACTGTGACTTTTTTATTTTTTAAATTTTCCAACCACTTCTTCTACCTATTCCCGGATCTGGATCCATCATCATCTTTATAGCCACATTAAATACAAACAATCCTCTCACCCAACTCTGCAAACTGGTGAAAGAATACAATTGGGAATATTAAAAACAACTAAAACATTAGGCTCTAAATTATTGAACCTCATATAGAAGACAAAGAACCATGAATCATTCAACAAATGTATGTTGCTATGATATGATGTGCTAACCAAACAACCCATTATATATATATATATATATATTCAGAGATTTAATTTTAAGGAGGTAAAAAAAATCAATCCTTAAAAGATTTGTTTCATCAATTTAATCCTTGAAACATAATTATAGTTAAATGAATCCAAAACTTTATAAAGCTTCATCAATTTGATCATATTGTGAGTTTTGTTAATCTCGTGTTAATTGAGTCGTCCAAGCCAATGGTCAATGATTGATATAACTAATAGTTAAAAACTTGTAAAGATGCTTATTAACAAAGAAACAATGGCACTTTTACAAACATTCAAATGTATTGTCACTCTTTTTATATTTAAATCAAAATTAATTTATGTCAAGCATTCAAATATGATGCTAACCATTTTATATCAATCACATTGGCATAAGTTGATCCATACGGACAATTCTACCAAAATGAGAACTGAATTTATAGTAGGGTTAAATTAATGTATCTTACAAAAATTAGGCTAATTTGTTAGTAATTATTTTTTAATGATTAAAGTAGTGGCACAAATATCATTAAAGGAATTTAAAGAGAATTTTAAAAGAAAAGTGGAAGTTAATCAAATCAAAGAAGGCATTCAAAGGAGACAGGAATTCTAGTGAGAAGCAATAATGATGATGGATTATGCATTGCAACCATAAAAACTGTGGAAATTGATAATTTTGTTTAAAAATTTCAATGAAGGGAACTATGAAACTAAATTGGTCACTAACCAAGAGATGTATTAATTGAATAGAAGGCTCCAACGCAGCAACTCTATCATGATGTCTTAACTTTAACCAAAATGTACATTATTGCAAATTTAGTGGGACTCCTCCAAAATTTCATCCATCACAAATTTATTCACAATTTTGCTAGGCTGATTTTGTTCTGACTTCATAATGATTGCATAAACTTGAATATTATACTTTAATTTATTTATCAAAATCATTATGTATTAGACAGGCTATTAATGTATTATGAATATCATACAAACAATGAAATTTTATAAAACAATATAATATTAATTGACTTAAAAAAAATTGTATTACTTTATCACTTAAAAGTTTAGTTTTGTTTCAGTTTCATATTTTTAAAGACAATATACTTTTTTTGAAAAACAAATATTCTATCAAATTAAAAACAAAATTAAACTTTGGTGTAGTTAATAATAATAAACAAGGTCTACAAGATTCAATTCTTAAAAAGTTTATCTTTAGAGGATCGAAATGAAAAAAAAAAAAACTTTATAATTCAAAAACTGATTATGTTAGTAACTCTACCTATTGCAAAGATTTTAATTTTCAAAAAGGGTACTTGACTTTTCTTTTTGTGTGCAGAAATTGACCATATGTATGTATGGTGAAACCATATTTCATGGATCAATGTTTGATTAGAACATGATCTTTTTGAACTATCTGTATATTTGATACAAAATATGGGCTCATGTTACTTAATTAGAGATAGAGAATATTATAAATTAATTAGAGTGGGGCAAATTCAAAATAAGATAACATGCATGTGAGCTCAATACTTTTAACTGAAATCGAACCATAAAGTATAATTCCGACAGCTTGGCAGAGTAGTGGAATATCTGTTGCGCTCAAAATCCTATATTACTGACTATTTATTTTAAACATAACTTGTTACTTAGAAAAAAAAAACAAATTAAAATTTGTTTTTAAGTTATTAGGATTATATAAATTTATTTTTTAAAAAATTAATGAATATATGAGTTAATTTTTTAAAATTAAAAATTTGATTGTACATTAATTGTTCCACTGTCCCTGAATTTTTTTTAACCAAAAAATGACGCGTAACAAGTTTTTTTTTTTTTTAAAGATCTATTTAAGAATCCCGACTAGTGAAAAACGTAATAAAAACTTTGTATAGGTGTAGAAGCGAGCATGTAATATATATAATTAAAATTTAAACAGTTTGTTGTATAAAAAAGATTGTGAAATACTATCTTATCGATAAGAATTACGTAGAAGACTGTAAAAAATAGTTTGTGAAATAATATTTTGTCAATAAGAATCAAATTGAAAGGTGAAGACCTTGCAATCCAATTTTACTAAGAGTAAATTATATATGTATTTTTTAAAATAAATATATAAACTTTTATTAATACAAAATATTATACTATATTTTAATTTAATTTAAAAATTTAACTAAAATATCTTTTATTAAATCTAAATATATTTTTTAACTAAAAATAATTTTAAATTAAAGACATTCTGATAAAAATTTCAAAATTAAATTAAAATACAAAATAATTTTAAAAAAATATGTACATTTTTAAAATAAAAAATTATATAAGTTAACAAAAAAAATTTACCTAATTTACTTTCTTATTGCTTGAGCCCACATTTATTGGTGCAAGATGATTAAACAGTACGTAATCATAATACAATAAAAAAATAATTAAATATATTAAATATATATATATATATATATATATTGAATAAAATATTACCTTACTTTAAATATTCAAGTCAAAACCCTGGTGAGATTTATAGATAACTGGCATCACGTGGTAAGTGCAGAAATCAGCGTCGGAGTTGGTGGGTGAAAACGTCAATGTGGGAAATTTAATTAAACAAACATCAGCCATCTATGTTTATTATCATTTGATAACTATGCCATTTTGTACGCTTATTGAAAATTATGTGGTATTATTTTTTCTTTTTTCTTTTTTTTTTCTTCATAAGGTATTGATACTGCTACTAATTTATTCATGCTCTTATATATCCAACTAATTTTAATATGTTAAGTTATCTTCCATGTATTAAGCGGCTTCTCAGTCCTTAATCTTAGAGACAGCACAGAATAAACAAAATCGAAATTTTTATTTGAGAATGTTATAATTCTTTATTTTAATAAAGAAGGATACAAATATATTTGAGATTCGATTTTAGTTAAAATAAATTTTTAGGTGTTTTTGAAATGTAATTGAGATATGAACCAACAAAATAAAAGTATTTTAGGATGAAAGATGCTCATTAATAAGTACACTGCTGATCATGATTTATTATGCTCAAAGTAAAATTTTCTAAATATATATTATCACGTTTTTTGATAATATTAGGATATATGAAAAAAAAAATGTAAAGAACTTAATCACATTATGTTAACCTTAAAAAATATACATATACTTATCATGTTTTCATTTAAAAAAAATGTAATGGTACATAATTTTATCTTTATTATATTCAGCAATATATTGGCTTTAGCATTATCAAAAAATCAAATGATAAAATTAGATTATTCAAGATTAATAAATACAAGTGTCATTCTCTCAACTTCCGATGAAAGAGTTCCCATTTGAGGAAAAAATCTCCAGTAATTAACAAGTTTGGAGATTTTCTTTCAAATCTCAAACATTACGTTTGCACCAATTATTTGCATGATGTTATAAGAAGATATTAATAAGTTTGGATTTGCATGATACCTTTTATAAATAGCCTACCTACTCCCATTAAGTAAGTTGTATCTACATATAATCATATATACATGGGCCCAAAACTTGCAAGGAAAAGCCCTATTGAGAGTGGGGTATATATAGATATATCCTATTTCAATTGAGTTAAAAAGGAAATTTAAGTGGGCTTTGTTACATGTCCTTTTCTCAATGTGAGATATCATTATGGTTTTGAATGTTTTACACTAATCAAGTACATAAATTAATAATAAATAAATACCTACCCATACATATTAAATAAAACTTCATTGATTATTCATCTCTCATTAACTTGAGTTATATGTACATTAATTCTGTTTAAAAATTTGAATAAATTATATAAACTTTCTTTGAATTTTGTGAAAATTATATAAACTTTATCTCTATTTTTAAAATATACACAAATTTTTTATAAAACAAAAAATAAATTATACAAACATCCTCTGAATATTTTTGAAATTATATAAGTTTTTACTTTATTTTTTTAAAAAAATACACATTTTTTAAAAATAAAAAACCTACATAATTTCAATAAAACTTAGAAAATATTTATACAATTTGTTCTTTATTTTAGAGGAAGTTTTATGTATATTTTGACAATAGATAAAAAATTTATATATATTTTAAAAATGAAAGAAATGCATATGTAATTCTAATAAAACTGTATGACTTTAATTATTTTTTTCCTCTTCTGTTTCTGTTTGTCGAGCATTCCTTACTGGCTACATACTCTTAGATTTCCATTTTTAAAAAAGTATTTTATGTCTAATAATAATGATGAAGTTGTGCTTGATTAAAACTACTCTGCGTCTCTGCATTAGACGTGGAAAGCACTTGTCTAAATCTTTTGTATCAATAATAAAGTGAGGTGGCCAACATAAAAAAAAAAAAATGCAATATTTGAAAAATAAAAGTAAGGATAAAGAGAAAGAGGGACAAAAAAATCAGGTAAGGAAATTAAATCATGTGTTACCTAATGTAGGGTCTTTAAAAAAAAAAAAGCCCTTTATTTGGCAAAGGGAAAAAAGTTGGAATACAAACAAAGTGTTTTTTTTAATTTATTTATGATATTAAAGGCAAAAACAAAAATAATGATAATAAATCAACATTTAGAATTCCAAAAGCGTTTTTACACCAAAACCATTTTGGTAAATCACAAAAGTGAGTAAACTACATCTTCCAAATGTTTTGGAGATTATTAACAAAATAATCAAACCGAATATAACTAAATATATAAATATTTTAAATATAAATTTTCATTTTTGAAATATATATTTTGAGTTGATTTATTCTCTAAAATGATTTAAATGTCTCATTTTAATTTTTTAAATAGCGTTTAATTTTTGGCATATAATTGACAAAAATGAGTTATGTGACACGTAAAATCAATGCGGTTATTAAATATTCAATTATCATTAAAACATACCATGAAAAGCACTAAAATGGTATGGGGGTTGTGGCTAATTTAGGTTATATAGTTCTCTATTATAGTAAGTTTTAGTAATACTGTGCGATTAAAATTCATGTGAACTTCACATTCCGAAGGATTATAATAAAGATAAGAATAAATTAGATATTTTTTAATTTTATTAAAATTATATAAATCTTTTTTATAATTTTAAAAATTACATAAATCTCTTTAAAGATAAAAATTATGTTACACTTTAGTTTAATTTAAAATTGTTTGGCTAAAATATTTTCAATTAAGCCCTCTTATATATATATATTTTTTATAGAAGGTAGTTTAATAAAAAAGATTTTAAATTTAGGCTAAAGTGTATTTTTTGAAAATAAATGAACAATTTATTTAATTTCAACAAAATTAAAACAAAATATATGTATTTACTTTAAAGATAAATTAATATTTAAAAGATTGAAATAGATTAATTAAATTTTAAAAAAATAAATTCAAAATATTAAAGGCTCAAAATATTAATCATCTATAAAAACATTTCAATATTTTGTTCTTCCCTTTTTTGAAAGCCATGCAGCACAAAGAGCAAAATCCACATTACACAAATGATTCTTACTATTAAAATCAATATTTTCTTTGCAAATATTTGTTGTCTAAAACTGCCCCAAAGAATCTTCCACTTGCAACTCCTAATTAACAATCTAATCCTCATTCTCTCACTTTTGTCCACTAGCCTCCTCCTTCCTCTGTCTTGTTTACAGGGACCCAACTTCCATTTCAAAAAGGACAGTTTATTAAATACCTGCTATTACAAACAAAATGGTGGTATCAAAGTAGCTTTCACACTTTTTATCATCCTGAAAAGCAATATTATAAACTTAATTTGGTATTAACGTTTATATTTGATAGATATAAATTAAATATAGCGTCAATTTATATTCAATCACATTAATAGTCCAGGCCAAAAGAAAAATCACATCAATAGCTGTGGATATAACTAAAAAAATTATATGAGTTGAATTATTATTATCATTACAACGATGATATTACTTATCTAATTCTTACTATTATAAAAGAAAAAGTAGATAATTGTGTAAATTTGTTGCTAATAAATATATAGGTAACACTACTTTGTTTATATTTCTCTTTTCCTTCTTCTTGAAAAAATCTTTTAGTTGTAGAAACACAAAGGCAGTAAATAACAGAGTGATAGGAGTTATTCAGTGCAACTTATCAGCTTGTTTATGAAACTTTTCACCTTTTCAACGGAGGGATGCACTAGTGGCCTCACGGTTTGGCCAGTCCGATTATTTCAAGTTGAGAGCCAAGAAAATAGATAGTTCATTAAGCTAATCATATTAGCTAATTTAGTCTAGTCAAATCGTATATATATATTTTGAAAAAAATTATTTTACAGGAATATATATATATAAAGACTTCAATTTTTTATGGGTAAAATATAATTTTTTAAAAATTAAATATGAAAATTTTATTTTTATAAAATTATTTTATAATTTTTATAAAAAAATTCAATTAAAAAAACCTGATGTTGGCCAAATTCGCTCTATGCATAAGCTTAAAAAATAATTGGCCTAATTCTTAACTAAGTTAAGCACTGGAATGAACTAAGCTAAAAAGTCAATCCATGTATTGCCGTCCATCCACGTTAGATGAAGACACTTATTTTGGGTAATTTAATGTTGTGAAACTATGGGGTTCGTCAGAACATGCATATAGTTGAAGCAATCAATTCATTGATGTTAATCGATGCACCAGTGAACAATTCCATGGCTTCCCACTGTTTCCACACCAACCAAATGACTGCAAAGAAGTACAGATCTCCCGAATGAGAGGTCCACGCAATAGTCATAAGAAACACCACACCGACACAGACACTAGAGCATAATAATATGACAATACACGAAATGTTCATATACAATTTTAACCACACGTTTGTTATACCATCTTTTTTTGTTTTTATTTCAGTTTATTGATATTTGCATTTGATATATTAGTATATAAGATATTCAGTATTATCTAAAATACTATAAAATTATAAAATAATACTATTTTGAGTGAGATTTCATACTATTTAAGAATAATTTCTGTTAACTTCATATGTTCTATATGTGACAATTTTTAATTGTTATATCAAATATTTGTAGTAGCTTATATCTTGAAATTTTGATATCAGACTATATCATATAGTATCTAAGATACTAAAAAAATATGATTTTAGTATACCAAATTGTCTTTTAAGTATCACATATTTAATATAAGACAAAAATTAAGTAAAATTTCTTAAGTATTTACTATCAATTTTTTTAATAAAAAATACAACACATGAAGGAAAAAAATCATATAATATTAAACTATAAAAATATTTCACACATCATATTTTTATTAAAAAGATATAACAATAAATATCTAAAATTTATATATATATAATTGTCTTCAATATTCGTGGAATAAAAGTACAGATTCATTTTTAAAATATTCATGATTTAGTAGTACGACGATAACTTACAGAGAGGCAAGCCAAAGTCCACCTCGGCCCTCGTTAATTTGATGCTAATGTCATTGGGTGGCAAACTATCCCGAGCGTACTGCAATAATCAGTTGTTTTGTTTTGCGAGTGAAACCGAAGCACACGGTTGGATCCAGTGGAGGGACCATCATTTAATTGTTAAAATATCTGAATATATGAACACAAGCTCAGCTTCAAAATTCTCTTGCTCCACAGGTTGGGAAACAGTGACATTTCTCGTGCCTTTCCCTAGAGGCAATTTAATAGCTCACTCTCGTAATAGCGAAAAAACAAGTACACTTCAAGAAGGGAATGGTCCAACCTGCAAACGATGAACAAATGGTTCAAGGTCCCCCCATCCCTAATAAATGGTTATGGGGCCTAGACCCATGGTCCAAGAACTTCACGTGAGACCCAGCTCATGTTTTCATTAGGTTGTTACCTTCGAAACACCTTACAAGAAGTCGTTTCCTCCAAAAGACATTGGTTTCAAGTCGTGGCCTTTCCATTAACTTCCCTTCAATCCTTAATCAAATTTGTAGTTCCTTTCGTATTTTACAGATGACTTAGAAAATGATTGCCATGTCAACTTGCAATCCTACATAAAAATTTGAAGCAGTCCTCGATATACATTTATTCAAGCAGTGACAAGACAGTGATTCCATAAGGAGTTTTTGCCCTTGCGGTCTACGGAGAAAAATCAGCATTAGACCATAGTGTAAAAATGTAGAAGCAAGTACATACCACGTAGCATGCAATATAATTAACTTAAAGTGTAATTCTTGATATATCACGTCATTTATATATTTAATAATTAAGATTAATTCTATTTGTAAACCTCACATATACTGTGCATAAACTCTACCAATACAAATTCAATTCTGACCCTTAATTTTTTTAAATGCATCTAAAAAAATTTTCAACTTGAAAGCAATCAACAAAAATTAGTCAGACTCACAGCTGCACAGTTTGAAGAAATTGTTACCGCTAAATCAGAGAACTAGTTAGTATTAATCACAGTAATAACAATGTCCCTTGTGGATTAGACAGTAAGAAGGGAGCTAATTTTGATGGTCCTTTGTTGTGTCATGGATTGTTTATAAGCAGGGAAAAAAATGAACCATGGACAATATAATACCAAAATTACCTAGTCAATTTCGCAACTGAACAATGAAATGACGATACGATGATAATGGACTAATAAACAATGAGAATAATCTATTGTTTGTATTCTAGAAAACCAATGCACACCCCTGTTAAACACATATTTTAGAAGTACATGGCTATCAATGGCACAACCAAGTCAGCACACACAGGCATTAACTTGTTGTGGCATTAGTGAGAACAAGAATTACAAATTTTTTTTTCCCCTCTTTTAACAAGAACGCTGGAATCTTCAAAATTCTTATCCAGCTCTCATCATCACTTGTAGAATTCAAAGTCAGTATCAGGTTTCTTCACATTTGTCCGGTAGCCCTTCTCAAAGTCCTTTGGTAGTATGACATACCTATTCTTACGAACAGCATGCATTCCTGCTTCTTGACAAATAGCTGCTATCTGCGGGCAGCAAAGATCAATCTCGTTATAATTGTTGTTTATATAATACAGCAAAATGATAACACGGTAATCTTCTATGTTAACGCTCAAAATAGTTTCAACATTGTCTTATTCTTGTTTATCCGGATATCTCTTTCCAGAATAGTGCAAAAACTCAAATCTAGGTATCCCTAAGTGCACCTAATGAGAACTTGCATCATCAATTTTTATTTAATTAACCAATTAATGAGTATCTTATTTTTCTAAGGAAAATTAATGAGTATCTTTGCACCAATTATCTTTCTTTTCCAGGGAGAGGTTTGTCTGGAAATACATCCAGACAATTCTATTATCTTCTTTTTGCTTAAATTTAAATCATCCTTTTTAGCCGTCGAACATTTCCAGCTTAGCAGAGCGAGTTCTTCGTCCACAGCTTAACACGTCCTACATTGATAACAATGTGTATCTTTCCCTCTATATACATAAAAATATTAACTTAAAAGTACAAGAGAGAGATATAATAGTTTTAACTCCATACGCCAATATTCACCTTAAAGAATTAATTTGAAATACCTTAACCAGAGTGAACCATGTTTGATGATTAAGGTGAATAAATGAATGTGATATGGTCATGTACAACTACCCTTTTAGCTACTGATTCATAGAACTCTGCACAAAACAGGGTTCCTGTCAAGTGTATCTAACTACTTCAGAACTAGTATATGGAAACAACAATGATTTTAAATAAAGCACGGTTTATATTTGAACTCTGTTTTCAATTCAGATGAATCTATTAAGCCGCTTCCAGACCACAAGTCTAACATCATTGTTTTTAAATTTTAATAGTATAAGAAAAAATATTAACAAATGTTGCTTCAAGCCTCATCATAAGATGACAGATATCATTTTTTTAATTAAAAAAAAAATGATAGTTCTATCAATCATTTGCAATCAGGAAATTAATATCAAATAAAATGGTATTGCATAAATTCACTAACATATGAAAATTAGAATATAAGAGATAAACAAACCTCAGCAGCACTAATTTTGTCTGGACGAGAAACATAATCCTCTAGGTCCACCTCATCACTCAAGTTCATTTTGGCTGTGCAAACCTGTCCAAAAGTACACCACTAAATTATTAGCTACAAGCCTAGCCACTGGAAGTCCATACGCAGAGACACAAACCCCCATAAATCTGTTACTTATGAGAATATAAACATCCTAATCAATAAAAGCATTGAATACCAACATGAATGAGATTAAAGCAATTTGAAATGCAGGAAGCCTTGCCTGAAATACAAGCCTCTTTTGACGCCTATCAGGCAAAGGGAACTCAATCTTGCGATCAAGCCTTCCAGGACGCAGAAGAGCAGGGTCCAATGTATCTGCCCGGTTAGTTGCCATGATGACTTTAACATTCACTGTTTGGTCAAATCCATCCATCTGATGATAAGGAAATATAGTTAACATAGTAATTAAGTCAACAGCTAAAACCAAAGAGGAAGAGTAGTCAAAATCAAAGAGAAGAACTAGAAGTTCATAGAATGGTCAAAACCAAAACACTGTTACACAATATATCTGAGACACACACAGAGCACGTGAAAGGAATATTTTTTCCATAGATACCTGATTCAGAAGTTCCATGAGAATACGTTGTACTTCTCTATCTGCTCCAGTTTGAGCATCAAATCTAGCAGTAGCTATTGCATCCACCTCATCAATAAATATAATTGCTGGGGCATTCTCTTTGGCAAGACGAAAAACATCACGAACCATCCTTGGACCCTAACACAGGAAAATTTCCATGGATTTCAAGATATTGCAATAAATCATCACTAACCAATATATGCTTCCTTCTATGAGTAAAGATAATATAAACCTGAAATTCCAAGGAAACTAAACAAAGAACAGTCATTATTATCATGGACGTAAGTCGGCACATACAAAGGAGCCCCCACAAAGTATACATGATCCTCAAACCAGAATGATATTATTGTAATGTAAAGAGCAAAATTACATTAATAAATACAAATATGAAACCAATATTCTTCTTAAGTGAGCTAAGACAGCATAATAAGTTACAACATCATTTACATCACTTCAAATACAGATGACTTGAAAATCATACCTCGCCAAGATACTTCTGCACAAATTCAGATCCAACAACTCTAATGAAGGCAGCAGTGGTATGATTAGCAACAGCCTTGGCAAGCATTGTTTTACCAGTGCCAGGGGGCCCATATAGTAATACACCACGAGGAGGATCAATACCAATTTGTTTGTATAGTTCATGGTGAGTAAGGGGTAGCTCCACTGCCTCACGAATTTCCTGCTTCTGAATATCACATCCTCCAATGTCCTAAGGAAATTATAACAACAATAAGGAAGCAAGGACAGGTTAAATATAAAAGTAACTTAAGATGACCATAGTAATACATACTAAACAGAAAGCCCAACAAGTATAATACAAAATGCAATTTGGGAATGTAAGGATATTTCAGATTTCAAAGCAGCCCAAACTAAAATTTCTTTGGCAGCCTCAAAGATAACAACTGACCAAGCAGTCGGATAGATGTTTAATCATAGTCCCAGCTATCGTTCCCAAACACCAAGAATAAACTGCCACTATGGGACCAATAACTCCAGGATTGACACCAATTCACATTGTGCGAATCATAATTATATAGCAGAACGCTGAAAAACCTAATTTTTCATCTGTGCTGCAACGAACCCTAATCAAGCGATAACTGAAAATCATTTTTTTAAATTAACGTTTAAATAGCAATTAAGGTACTAATTTTAATTTACAATGAAACCCTAAAATTCACCTTTTACGTAACAAATCCTAATCAAACATTAAGAACACTGTTACTATCGGACCAATATCTCCAGGATTGACACCAATTCACACTCTGTAAACGATCATTATATAGCAGAACGCTGAAAGACCTAATTTTTCATTTGTGCTGCAATAAACACTAATCAAACGATAGCTGAAATTCATTTTTTATTTTTCAAATAAAGGTTTAAATTGCAATAAAGAGACTAATTTTAAGTTAATGAAACCCTAGAATTCGCCTTTTACGCAACAAATTCTAATCAAACAGCAATAACGATAAAGTGATTGAACTTACATTATAAGTGACATCAGGCTTCTCCGACTGGCTCAGCAGCGAGATGCTGGAGTCAGCCTCCGGAGGCAAAACATCCACAAGGGCATTGGAGTGGCGGTGGAGAGCGACGGATGCCGAGGGCTTCAAAAGCTCGCGGTTGATGGTACTAAGAATACGAACATAGTAATTTGATCCAGTCGTAGAGCCTACAATACCATTATTCTGGTCCACCATCTCCATGAACTGGCCGATGACTAGCGGCACAGACTGAATCCTCTTGACCTCTTCCTGGGCTCGGAGGAGCTCGCGCTTGAGATTCTTCTGCTCATCCTTCACGTATTCTTCTTGAATGTCAATGAACTCCAACTGACGCTGGAGCGATTTAAGGCGACTGTAGAGGTCGTCTTCGTCGGAGGTTCCATCGCTGAAACCTTGAAGGTAATCAGATCTCATCGAAGGCATAAAAGGCGGTGGCTCCGACGATGGCTTAGAGTCCATGACCATGGGCGAGGCTGACATGGCTGCGAAATTTGTCCTTCAGATAGGAGAGAAGTGAACGACGGGGAATAGAGTTGGAGTGGAGCAAAAGAAACCGGGACTCGCTTCTCTCTTCCAAACGAAAATGCTTAAGATCGCGGAAGCCCCGAAAACAGTAAACCGACTTCATATATAAGGGCGCATTGTTCATGTTTACATTAGGGCCTTGAACCCTCCGAGTAGGGCTGCTCAAGAACAGCCGGGCCGAGTTGGATTGTATATTTAGTTCGTCCATCTGATTAAAATATTAGATTTTATTTTTATACATATGATTCACCTGATTCGAATAAATTTGATTTTATATTGAATTAGGAGGATTTAAAATCTCTCAAATTAATTTTTTTATTGTAAGTATATTTTTTTATAAATTTATAAGTATAGATTTTAAAATAATAAATTTTTGGAGCTTTTAAGTTTTTACCAATAAAGTAATTTTAATAAAAAAATAATTTAATATTATTAAGTAAAAAGCACACACTGCACTGTTATAATTAACTTTAATTAAATACGTATATTTTTATGGTTCAATTAAAAAAATCAATAAATATACATATTAATAACAAAAATAATTAAAAAATGAAGAAGATATAGATAGATAATAAAAATTATGGCTAGTAAAAAAAATAAAATAAAATAATAAATAAATAAATATAAAAATGACAAGATATTAATAATAAAAGAAAATAATTATAGGGTCGAATTGGATGAATTAAATTTTTGCTCTTGTCTAACCTAATTCAACGTAATTTTATTAAAATTTTATCTATTTATATTTTTAGATTAACTTGATCTAATTCGATTAGGCTGAATTGAATTAAAATGTTTGTACCTAATTGATTAATGAATACCTTCATCTCAGAGGGGTTCATTTAACTAGTATGGGGGATTAGGTTTTTTAAATTTTTGGGGACTTATTCATTAGTACTAATTATTTTTAATTTGGTTTATTTAATCCCACTAACTATATGAGCTAGCTGTATAATCTACAGACTGGCTTGTTTAATAAATATTCTTTCAAATTCTCCCAAAGTATTTAATTTAAACCTTAATCCAGTTACCCAATGGCTAATATATTGTTCTTTTCCCCTTTTCTCAATTCACTTCAACCTATTATCTTATTCCCAGATCCACGACTCATGCTCACTGTCACTAACCCTCACTCTTGTCTCGATATTTATATCTCGACGTCTTCGTTTCGCCATTTGGCATGTCCATCTCTATCTCCTACTGATCTCGGCATTTCTAGCTCATTCCTCCTTGAGTCTTGACCATGGTCCACCAGCAAAAGGAATTAAAGTAAGTGGTTTTTGTTTTCTTGTTGGGTTTTTTGTTTCTTGTTGCTTTTTGCTTCCAGATCTGCCATCTAGGTGTAATGTTAGTGTTGCTGTTTGTTTCCTTTCTTTAGAGTCTGCGTTTATGGAGATAGACCCACTCCATTGAAAATTTTCATTTCTTTTCCATCTTCCTTGTTCTTTTATAGCAGTGTTCCCAGTTTTTTCACTATAAGTGATGATGAAGTTGTCATCGATTGGTAAGGAAGGAGTCAATATCTTATGCATGTAAACCTAATTAGAGTGCAAAAGTAAGGTGAAAATTTTGTAAATTTGTGATTAATTCATGCATATATATGGTGCTGCTCTACTTTGTTTTGTCTAAATAATTTTCTTATTATTTTTTGATGGGTTAAAAGGACAGATCAACTTAGTTTCATATTTTGACCTATTTAATTAAGATAGATTAATTCAACATAATGATCTATTTAACCTATAACCCATGGTGAATTAGCTTATTTTGATAGCTCTAATATATATATATATATATATATATTATGAATTTCAAATTGCATTAAGAATTGTTTAAAGTATTTTTTATTATAATTTTATATAAAAGAGACTCAATTTATAAAAGTTTTATTTATTTTTAATTTTTTAAATAAATGAGTTCAAATTTAAAATTTTAAAAATTCAATAAAAAATAGAATGAGATTAATATTTTCATTCATTAAATGTAGATATAAAAATAAGAACTATAATATTTTATTTATAGGTTATCTGTAGTCATTCTTATAGGCAGTATTTTAACTTTTTAAATGACTTCAGACTTTGTTCAGGAAAGGCCCACCAAAAGACCACTGATTCTTGTAACGAAGAAGAGACCATTAAGCTACAATGACCCAACCCAAAAATCCTATTAAAGCCATAATAATTGAACCCAGAAAGGACTCTGTCCAAAGACCACAGAAAGGACCCCTATATGGAGGGAACACGCACCACTTGCCTATGTGGTAACTGATCAACATACACAATCAATAACCGTATACTAATCTCATATAAATCCAAACAAATTTACATAAAATATTAACTGATCAATAAAAGTAAGGGGTGGCAACACTTACGGAGTCCCTTGGGTAGAGAAGTAAGTACCCACCCAAGACCTGGACCCTCCAAACACAAAGAAATTTTTTTTCAAAACGAAAGTAGAAGTCCATGGGCCTATCCAATCTCCGTTTGTGCATTTAATAAATAAGCAATTTTATTCTTGAATTATTAAAATTAAATTAAATTGAAATTACTGAACATGTTAGTTAATTTTTAAAAAGAACAAACTCTTCACAAGTTAACTCTTTTAATGGCTAAAAAAATTAAAAACTTTCTTGGTATCCTTTGTTTGTTATTTTTAAGTATTAACTTGTAGACTTGTCAAGTTTAAAAATTAGAGTTACAAGTTTAAGCAATTGACCTGCATTTTGCATTTTGTCCTCTTCATACATGTGATCTCAATCTCTCATAAACATGACCACAACTTAACCACATTTAGGTTATTCCTGGACTGAATTTTGATGATTATAAAGGGATTTAGATCCTCTCATAAACTTGGATAATTTAAATTAAAACATATTTTTAACTTAAAATATTATTTTTTACGAAGTTCACGATTGAAAAATTGTTTTTATTCTATATTCTATATCTTATAAAAAAAATTATTTTTAAAATTTTAAAAAATTAAATAGGTTTGGATGGTCGAAATCTTTCTTGCAGAAGCCACTGCTACTGCTGGGTATCTATTATGATCATATAGAGTTATGGACAATTTATATCTTCAGGTTTGTAGACAGGGCTTTAATAAGAGGGTAAAAGTGATCCCTTAGATCCTCTATGTCCATTGACTCAAGTAAAAGGGAACCAAGCTTGTTTTACGGATGTTTCATATATGGCTACTCATGCAAATACCCAGCAACTTTTGAGCAATAAAGGTGACCATTTTTGTCAAGCAAGTAACCTTGGAGATGAATTTAAGTTAAAAAATTGCACATTCTCAATTTTCATGCCTATACTCGAATTCAAGCAAATAAATTGTATGAGTACTCATAAAACATGAACAGTTATCCATCCCCACATATGTGAGAATACCAATCACCATGATCCATAAGTCCGCTATACTTGCCATTTTGTGGTTTATTCTCCACCACGTGATTAATTTCTCTTCATTTTTTGAGGACATATTTTGAAAGAAAAGCTATTATAATGACATGTGTGTGGTATTAGTGGAAGAAGACACATGAATCATTAATACGATTGATTCCCTTTAAGTTTATTATTTTGTCAACCAAAGTATTATTTAAATATTGGTATTAATTTTAGTGTTGAGATCACCTTAGGGTAACATATATTAGAATAACTTTAATTGATATTTGTTTCTAAATGTATTTCTAAAATAATTTGTAAAAGCATGTAATAATTTCTTCAATAAGCCAAACATGTATGTGCTAGCATATTATTTATTTATTTATTTTGTTTCTTCCAATCAAACAAAAATATGAAAGCACTGCAATTATCTCAAGAGAATAAATCAAGGCCATTACATAATGTGATAAATTAAAAGTATATTTATAAATTATTTTTTAATTAGTGTCAATTAAAAACTAGTAATAAAAACTTAGTGGAAAAAAATAAATAAAACTCTCCCTCTGGTAAATGAAAGGTAATTTACTTTTTTCCCGGTATCTTTTCCCATGTCCTTGTTTTTGTTTCATTTGGTAAATGAATAAAGCATGATTCTCCATGTTTCTAAGGTACAAGAGCATAAGGACAAAGATTCAAGACTCAAATAAACCTTTCATAAAAATGTATGGCAGAAGTTCAAAATGGATAGACATCAATAACAAAGCCAAGACCCTTGGGATAGGGGCAATATAATTAAAAAAACAAAAATTAGTATGTGTAAAAAAAGTGTTTGAGTGGAGAAAGTAATTCACTAATTTGACAAATATTAAAAAGAGTGTTCAAAAAATGAGGGGAAAAAAAGATAAAATACGAAAAAAATTAAAATTAAAATTATTTTTATTAGAATTATATAAATATAAATATGCAAGAGTTTATTGGATTCAAGCTAACATGTCAAATAATAAAAAAAATTACCTAAATAATATACAAAAATGCAAGTGAATCGTTACAACCAAATCTGACGTATGCAAGAACTAGTACAAAGTCTAACTTATATAATATACAAGAAAATAAACACAAATCTAACGAGATACAACTAAATAAAGAAAAACAAGATATGTTGAAGAACTTCATAAAAAGGTAACATACTTCTCAATGTTTTCTAAAAATTTGGTCTCCTAAAAGTCTTCTTCTTTCTTAATGTAAAGTACATTGCTGCTAATCTAATGAGGTCTAAATCTTCAAGAACTTGGCCTAGAACCAAAGCTTCAAACTCCATTGTTACTACCCAAAAAAAGAAACATAGAAGGCAAAATCTTAAAAGATTTTTAAAATGAGACAACACACCACTTAACTCAAAGTTTAAAGTTTTATGAACTAACTAGCTGAATTTTGCTCAAATAACCATTATTATTAAAGGTTATTATAAATCAAACCAAACCGTCCAGTTTAACTGATTAGATCAAAAATTGAATTTTGGTTTGATCTGAATAACCCTTCAAACAGCTGTTTTTAAGAATTAGTCAACCTTAGTTAAGAATTGGGTTTGATTGGTTTGGTATGGACAACTCTTTAAATTATTGCTCTTCAAAATCAGTTAACTTTAATTAAAAATTAAGTTTGATCAGCCAATTTTGGACCAAAACCGGTGCTATTAAATCGGATTGAATCGGTCCTTTTAAAAAAACTTCTACACTCAACTATTGGATTCTAACTCGCATGTAGCTACTTCTAATGCAATGGATCTTCAATATATTGTCAAACCCTTATTTTTGAAAGCATACTTGTGCCATTTATACTACAATGTATGTTCAATCTTTATGTGTTAATTTTTATATAAATAAATTATTTAATGGGTTGTTGGCACTTCATGCAATGTCAACCAATGACCCAAAGAATAAATTTCAACATCATAACCACTATACCACCTTACTCTCTTTATTAAAATTATACATAATATTATATTAATATAACTGTAATATTTCCTTTAAAATTTATAACATTTAACTTAAACATGTATCAACTATTATTTTTTTACACTATATTCAAAATTTAAAAAACCAATTAAATTTTATTATACAAATCTTTTTAAAAATGAAAATAATAAATAGTTAATTCTTATAATATTTTTGTTTCAATACTTATTTTGACACATTAATATTTAATGATTATATTTATTAATAAATAAATTATTTTAGGCTCAAATTTAAAATTAAAAAATGAATTGACTTTAAATATTATATTAAATTTGATTTATTTTTATATATAATCAATAATAAAATATTTTAAATTTTATTAATATTTGTTTATTATTATTTATTATACTAAATTTTGTATATTAATATATATATATATATATATATATATATATATATATATTATTACCGATTCAATCATAGTTTGACTACAAGCAAATTAATGAACTATAAATTAATATTTTTATTGATTTAATGATCAATTCAATCTTAAAAGACATTGTGATTTAGGACATCAACAAAACAAAGCCTCTTAATGAAAAAATTGCTTGAAAAGAAAATTCAGTGAATTGTTTCTCATACTTGGGCAAGAGAAGTGGCATGAATCATTTTTTTATACAAAACTAGTCTTGCTCCCTGCAAAATGCAAGAAAAATAAAAAAAATGACTTGTAAATTTCATGAAAAAAATTTAAAAAAATTATATAAACAATAACTATACGAATATATATTATTAATGTATAAATATTGACAGTATCATGATATACAACCCGTTAAAATTGTACTATTTATAAATTAAAAATATACTATTCATAAGTCATGACCCACACGGATTTTATATTGATTCAGCGAATTGACCTTTGTACTTGCATGTCTCTCATTTGCACTGAATCGTATGGACTTAAGAAGAAGCAATACAATTCACGGTTCTCCTTATCTGAGCTAATTATCATAAAATTGGAGTTATATACTCATTCTCTTCCGCTCTGTCGGTTCCAACTCTTCACTTGGGTACCACGAGCTTAGATCATTTTTTTTTTTTAATTTTAAAAAGAGATAAAATATAAAGTATGTGGAATTTATTTTTCAAAAAAAAATCTCACAAATTCAAATAGAACTCATCAGTTAAATAAGTTCTATATATTTTATATTTATTTTTTTTCCAAAATTAACAAAAAGAAAAAAATAAAAATAGAAAAGATCCAAATTCAGGCACCACTCCAAACCAGCAAGCCGCTTTCTCATCAGCCAAATTTGAGTTGCCAATCCCAATCAAGCACTTCGAAAAATCAATAAAAATAAACATGATGAGGAAACTCTCAGTTATATTTCGAAGAAATAATACTCTCTCTCACACACACACACACACCAAATAAAATCAATAAAATGATTCATAAATTGACTTTCTTATCCAGTTTTATAAAAAGAACAATTCCGTACCCTAACAAAATTTGCAAACAGCACAGGAACAAATATGTTAAATTATATTTTGCTCCTTTATATATATATATATATATATATATATATCTGTTATTTTGATTAAGTTTGATTTGTGCTAAATTAGTAATCAAAATTTTAATTTATATCATATGTATCTTAAGCCTTAATTTTGTATACATAATGTCTAATGACATTAATCTGACATTAGATTATCTATTAATTACAAGCAAAAATATATTTTTGTCATTTAATTTTATTTAAATTTCATTTTCATCATTTAATTTTAATTTAATTTCTTAATATTATATTAGATTTTATTGTTATCTCTTATTTTTATTTAAATTTAATATGACCTCTTGATTTTATTTTAAATTCTACTTCTATTTTTTTAATTTTATTTATTTCAATTTAATCCTAGAAAAGATTCCTATCGAATTGGACCTGGGAGTCCTTCAAGCGAAGACACTGAAGGAGACTCGATTCCAACCACATAATTCACTCCTTCTCTGAACTTGAACAACAGTTGCTTGAACTCAGGTGGACTCACTACCATAACATTAAGTTCCACACCTCATCTCCCTCCCTACCTACAACTTCCACAAATTGAAGCACTTCCTCTTATACGACATCTTCGCTGCTACTTCCAAGTTCAAGACCCCTTCATCTGATTCCTCCAACCACACTTTCACTTTTCTTCTTTATTATTTCATGTAACCTTATTATTAGATGCTCCTAATTAATTAAGCCCTGCATTGCAGAAATTGCACCACATGCACTAGATGTGGCTTCTTAATTAGTACACCCAAGTGTCTTTATTTATGACTTGGAGCCCCAACCTAATTCAATTATATTTATACTCTGATTACTTTTTTGTTCCAAATTTAAGTAATGAAAGTGGAATATAAAGTAAAGTTAAAAAATTAAATTAAAATTAAGATATAAAAATAAAATTTAAGATAAAGTTAAAATGATAAATTGAAAATGAAAGCAAAATTTAAAATAAAATTAAAGAATTAAATTAGAACTGAAGAAATTAAGAAAAAAAATAAAACTTTAAATGAAATTAAGTAACTAAATAATTAAATAAACACAATTGATTATTTTGAATATGGTATAAATTAAAATTTAAAAAATTAACTTGATTGGAAACAAAAATAATAAATAAACTTAAATTATAAAAAATACTAATTTAGCCCCACAAAAGTGAAAAAGTAAACAAATAAAGAGACAGAGACAGAGATAGAGACAGTGACGGTTGGAAATGGCAAAACTTGCACAGAAATGGTAACCGGTACTGAAATCTAAAGCAAATTAGAGTTAGAGAATTTCATTTCTCAATTCTCATCCACGTATTGTTACTGCATAACTGTGAAGCAATCGGTTCTCATTCACAAATTCCACAGATAGAGTTATCAGTATTTACAGTTAAAGCCAAAAGAAACAGTGTCACCTTGTGATTCTCTCTTCTTTTTTTCCCTATATAACACACCACTCGCTTCTACTCTACTCTCATCCCTCATTTCAATTTGTGAAGAAACAGAGCATTCTTTGAAGATTATGGATTTCGCGCGCTTCTTCTTGGGAATATTTGGTGGGTTTCCATCCTTTCTTCCGAGGGTTTCTCTGTTTTTCCTTCGTACGTTTCTCATTGTTCTGTTTGATTCTTGTAGGAAATGCTTCTGCTCTGTTTCTTTTCTTGGCTCCTATGTATGCATCACTTGACTATGCCTACTTCCTTCTCTATTCTCTCTCTCCGTCTCTTTACATAACTGAAAATTCTTCTGGTTTTTCAATTTTTTCTGTTTCTGGAAATGAAAAGTGCATTTGCTTCTGACATGTTCATAGAATCACTCTTTTTTGGGGGGAATGGTACAATTTTGGGTTTGTAGGATAACATTCAAGAGAATTATAAAGAGCAGATCCACAGAGAAGTTCTCGGGCATTCCTTACATTATGACACTCCTCAACTGCCTCCTTTCTGCTTGGTATGCTTCTTTTTTTCTTCAAAATACTTATTTTCTCCAGTTACTCTGAAAAAATAGTAAAACAGAGTAAGAGTATAGATAAGCTTATACACACACACACACACACACAAGCAATTTGCAATTGTAAAAATTTCAAACTCTTCAAACCATCCTCCTTAATTTACAGCTACAAAGCCAACACTCATATCAAATACTAATATAACATTTTAAATTCTACTTATAATTTACATATTTTGTCATATTACAACATTTTTATCGTGTTGTGATTAGTTTCCTTCAACAAGCACTAACACGTGTAAAACAAAACATGATACAAAAATGACAAATATACAAGACATAAAAGTGTAAATTTTTATGGGATTTTTTTGGAACCTTTTCTAATGATGTAGAGATTCAAGTGCAGGTATGGGTTGCCATTTGTGTCACCTCACAACATACTGATATCAACAATAAATGGAGGAGGAGCAGTGATTGAAACCATGTATGTTTTGACGTTCATCATCTTCGCACCAAAGAAGGAGAAGCTCAAAATTCTTGGACTCTTTGCGTTCATACTTGCAACATTCTCTGGAGTGGTCGTCGTCTCCCTCGTCGCCCTGCACGGCAAGCCCAGGATGCTCTTCTGCGGCTTCGCCGCCACTATATTCTCTATCATCATGTATGGGTCACCACTTTCCATCATGGTAAGTGTCCTTTTTAGTTTTCGTTTTATATGTATAAAAAAATATTATATGGTATATATATACATATAAAGAAAATTAATGCATCTAATATTTGTTATCACAGGAATCTTAAAATTTGGGTGTATATTGTTATTACGTTAAAATTTTTAATTTTTACCTACGGGGCATCACTTATTATTATATCTTATCTTCATTTCACAAAAACAATATTTCTTTTTCCTTTTTTTTTTTTGGTGCTATTGATTTAATAGAATGTCTCTTATCAATGGGGGCCGATGCTTTAAAGTAATGGATTTTCTTTTTACGTTCGGATGTGTAAACATGCATGATTCATTTGAGTACTGCGTGACAAAAGTAATAACCATATATATTAATTGCTCCATATATAATTATTGAGGAGTTGGCATTATTATTATCATATGCAGAGACTCGTGATCAAAACAAAGAGCGTAGAGTTCATGCCCTTCTTCCTGTCGCTGTTTGTGTTTCTGTGTGGCACTTCCTGGTTCATTTTTGGCCTCCTAGGCAGGGACCCATTCGTCGCTGTAAGTACCATTCATTCATTTCATTATCCTAAATCTAAGGACTCTGATTTATCCTACAACATATAAAGTTAATAATGAATATACATGTGTGGTTGTATGATCATGAATTCCGATCCTCTCAATTTAAAGAATAAATTAAGGTTGTTAATTTAAAAGAGAGAAGAGAAAAAAGAAAATAATAAATTGAAAACAATAAATTCAATTTTATACATATTTTCACTTTTTCATATTACTTTGCACACAATTTAATATTTTAGAAAATCCATTCACATATTAAAGACATTTATCTAGCCCGATTGCCTAGTCTGCCTCGGCCATATGCTTAAAAAAAAAAATTAAACTAAACTGGACATCACTTGTCATATAATTTAAAATATATATATATATATATATATAGAAACTTATATAAAAATTTTAATTTTTTTTAAGAGACAAAATATAATTTTGTAAAAATTTTACAAAAATATAACTAACTTGAGGTATCAACTTAGCTGGCCTTGATATGCCAGACCGGATCAAGTCTAAATACCCAACTTTAATTTTAAAACCTGATTAAAATCGGATCAAACACCGACTACGTCTACGGCGAATACTCGGCCGCGTGGAGTCCAATCACAGATGATCATTTACGGGTTGGTTTTGGTTATGCAGGTGCCTAATGGTGTGGGTTCTGCTTTAGGGGCAACCCAACTCATCCTCTACTTCATATACCGTGACAACAAAGGACCTTCAAAGAACCCCACAACACCAGAGGACTCGATGGAGATGGCCACCACAAAACCTCACCAACACAAGCTTCCCATTGCAGATGCTGCTTAACATTTCATATAGGATCCTAGTTTTTACGTAAGAGGACATCATGTAATATAGTTATTTCATTTGGATTTCGATGCTTAATTTTGATTAAATGCTCGTTAATGTTGAAAAATATAATCTCTAATATTAACTGTAAAAATTTATAAGTTAATAAAACACTAAGTATTAATTTTATTTGTCATTTGATGTTAGTACTTTTAATTATATACGATTTATATAAGTAAAATGAATGTTAGATAATACCTTTATATGCAAAAAAATATCAACCCAATTAACATGTCGATCACAAAAATTTCTCATGAATATTATATGCACATACATTTAATAATTTATATTTAATTGTATAATCTTGCCATTTGACTCTCATTTTTACATAAAAAATTTAAGTCGTTATACGTTATGTTGATGCATATAGTGTGCAAGTTTAAATTTTTCCTTCAAAAAATAAATTTTATGAGAGGGAGAAAAAAAAATAGATGGGAGGTGAGACCTAGGCCTTATCCCATGTGAAGGGGTTTTTTAGAGTCACTGTGATGGTTGTATATAGAGGGTATAGTTACACGTGTCAAATTATTTGGTTAACATGTGTTTTTCTCTGAAAGTGAGATAAACAAATTTTAGTTGTGAAGAAAAAAATTTAAATTTTTTTTAAAAATTTAACTATACAAATAAATATAAAAATTTTAACTACAAAAAAATTACATTTTAAAAATTTTATTTGTAAATTCAAAAATTTTAATTATGAGAAGTTACTTTTTGAATAGTAATAAATAAAAATGGGAAGAAGAAAAAAAAATAATAAATTTTAATTTCAAAAATAAAATTTTAATTTTGGAAAAAAAATTTCACAATACAGATAAGAAATATTAACTATAAAGATAAAAATTTTAATGCCAAAAACAAAATTTTAACTATGAGACAAACATTATATTTTAAAATTTTGATTTGTAAAGACAAAAATTTTAATTATGAGAAGTTATTTTTTGAATAGTAATAAATAGAAATGAGAGGAAAAATTAAATATATAATAAAAATACTTGTAAATTTTATAATATGAAATGTAATTTTTTTTATAAATAAGATTTTTATCTTCATAATTAAAATTTTTTATTTTTTAAAAAAATATATATTTCAACACATGCGAGCAAATAACTTGACATGTATAATTGTACCCTCTATAGTCAAAGAAGTGATAGTAGGAGATCTATACGCTTCACCCTATATCGGTTTTTTTTTTTTTTCCTTCTTTAATAGATCCTCTGTTGGCTGGTGTGCACAGTGGAAAATACCAATGGTAACCACAGATTGAAAAGCCATCTTCTCCTTTGTCAGCTAATACTCAGTCTTCAAGCAAGTAGGACCATTTCTTGGCTGTGAGTTCAGTGAATTAATGGTTCTAGTTTGTGTCATTTTTTCGTGGCTCTGATTGAGATTAGGTTTAAGTCGCTTTTCATGACTAAATGTGAATTATTAAGACCTTTTTGATAAGCAAAGTTGTTTTCTAATTGAAATTAGATAGAACCTCCACCTCAGGATTTTGCTTTAAGTATCTCATCAATTTGCATTAGCTGGCTTGATATCATCCTCAACTTTCAACCAGGAGAATGCTTGGATAGTTAGGTGAAATTAATTGATTATATTAATACATATGTGAATTATATTTTTTTTAGTAAAATTTAAAAAAATGTTTATATTTTTTTTGTTAAATGTGTTTAATAAATTCAACCTACTTAAAAATCTGCTAAAAAACAAAAAAGAAAAAGAAGAATCAAAGAGGCAACGGATCACTGGCAATGGATTTTGAACCACTAGTTTTTGTGGTCCAGAATGACATGCGTGACAGATGAATAGGAAAACTATCTTAGACTTGATGAATATATTTTGTGGGTGTCCGGTTTCTCTATGCAGCACGCTTGGCGTGCTACGTAGATTTTGACAGAATTTGTTTATTTATTTATTTTTAAATTTAACAATATTGATACTACACATACAGTGGTTGAAATGTATAATTTTTTTAATTTAAAAGTTTGTGTAATTTATTTCTCCCAAATTTAAAAAGTTGACAATTAATCTCTTATATTTTAAATTTGTACAACATGATTCTTTTGCTAACACTCCCAGATAGAGAATTGTAAACTATAATATATAATATTTTTTGTAAAAATTTTTTTTATTACTTTATATATATATATATGAAATGCAATATATTATAGTAAAATTACATAAGTTAACAACATGTTGTGGCACATGCAGCTATAATTGTTTATACAATACCATAATATAAATCATGCATGAAATGAAATATAAATTCTAAATAAATCTTTATTAAAAGAGCCTTAAGCAGAAACGCAATCCACGTGTTATCTTAGGCAGCAAATAAGCAGATAAGGATAAATTTGTCATTTTGTTTCGATTTTCCCCTCCTTCCCATTTCATCGAGCACTCTAGAAACTCGTCGTCATCGTCTTCCTCTGCGTCTTGGTCCTCTCGTCCCGAAGAATGGCTCGACCCCCTGTTGAGTTCCATATCTATTGAACTGGAAAGTGTCTTCAAATATTTACTCAGATTCACAAATAACTGTACAGATCATTGAACAGATTCAATCACCTACTTTAAAATGTACAAGAGTGTTAATGGAGTCAAATTACAATAGATTAACAAACACTCAATCGGGATCACGGGAATATCGATGAGCAAAAGCTATCCACTACGCAATTACCCTAACCACATGTAAAAAGACAAATACTACCAATGGACCCCTGAAGTCAATTGTCATTCTCATCCACACTTAGCAGCAGCTACCAGCAAACAGGTTTCCACGGAAAAGCCTTTGCTTTGTACTGTTCCCCCACGCACCAGACACGACGTCGCTTTCAAGCTGTCCTTGGCACAGTATGCACAATGAAATGGGAAAGAGGGGAAAATTGGAAGTATGTATCCACCATTTGGTCTGATTCTTCTCTCTCCTCTTTGTCTTTCAAAGATTAGCAACGCAAGTTACATATTTTGTGTAATTTATTTAATAATAATATTATGATAAATAAAACTTTATACATAAGGCATTATTTGACATGAGGGTTTTAGAGGGGAGGAAAGGCTTCCCTCATCCCCTTTCTTCTAAAAGTGAAATTTTTTGGAGGATATAAATTTTTGTATTTTATTATGATTAAATTATCTCTAATATAATTTTAATATTTCACTTTTGCTTTCATTAAAAATATAAAGCATATTCTGTTTTTCTTTAATAGGGTTCAAGATAAATTTTTATGAAAATAAAAAAATATTTTTTGAATAGAAATTAAGAAAAATTATTTGCTATAATAAAAAATAAGGAAAATCCTTTTTTTTGTAAAAATATTTTAAAAACAAAAAATTAATTAATTCTAATGTTATAAAGATATAATTGTCTATTTAATTTTATCTCTCCTCCCTTTCTCTCCACTCTTTAACCAAATAAAATTTTATTAAAATCTTTTCTTTCCTCTTCCTTTCATATGAACCAAATAAAGAATCATTAAAACTCATTTTCTCTTTGAACAAAATAATATGTAAGTGTATAATTTTTATAATTTAATAATATATGGTTTATTTTTTAAAAAAAATTATAAATTTTTATATAGAAATTTAATAACAAAAGTAATATAAAAACTCCAATTAAATAAAAATAAAAACAACAAAAGTGGAATAAAAATTTCTTTTGATCTACTAAGATAGGCAAATCAAAAAACTTCTCTCAAATCTTTCATAAAAGGTACATATGAAGATATTTATTGATTAAAAACGCAAAAGCAAAAAAGAAAAGAGTGGGTAGGGAAGGAGAGGGGCTCCCCACTATAGCTAGCTATTGGCAGGGGCCTCTAAGTATAAAGCTAGTGTTTCAGTGATGGTTGTAAGAAAGATGAAGGAAAAATGAAATTGAAGGATCAAAACTTGATAAAATTTATGATAAAGGATATTAAAATTTTAAATTATTTTTAAGAGTTAGAGGATTTAATTTTAATTATGAGTGTATGAAAATACTTTCAACTATTTCCTCTTAGAAAGTTGTCATATAAGTTTTTCAAAATTACAAAAAACTTTTAATACTACTGTTACTAAATTTTAAGTTATCTATCACCTTATTTCTTAATTCTCAACATTAAAAATTTACAATTCTTAAGTTATAAAAAAAATTCAATAATATTATTATAAAGTTTTAAATTTTTTACTACTTTATTTTTTAACTTTCAGTATTAAAAACTTATAACTTAGACTTCCTTAAATTACAATAAATTTTTAAAATTATTATTGTCAAGGGTTAAATTTCTTATCACTTCATTTATCAACTCTCAGTATTAGAAAAGTATAATGCAAGTTTTTCTAAGTTACAAAGAGAACTTTTATGATTATTATTATTATTATTATTAAATTTTTTATCATTTTATTCAAAGTTGCAAGAAACTTTTAGAATTATTAGTACTAAATTTTAAGTTTTTTAAGGGCATTTTTATTCATTATGACAAAAAACAAGTCTCTAGTTTTTGAAACTAATTTAAATTTTTAAGATTTTTTATTGTAAATTTTATAAAATTTTGATCTTTAAATATAATTTTTCTAAAGAAGATGAGATATAGAAATAACCGTGTGCTTAGGTATTTTTTTTTTATTCTCAACGGATTCAGTTTGGAGAAAGTATTCATATCAAATAACAGATATTGGAAGATGCGGATAACAAAAATTAATATCGGATCAACTAATGAATATATTACAATTTAGCATTCGAATACTCAATATCCTTACGATACCAATGGACAAATAAGATAACCCAATATTTAATTATGTACATTACATATAATAATTAGAGTAATTATATAATTACACATCAAAAAGTTATATTATATATTACAAACTTTATTTATTATGTATTTATTTGTTAGATTAATATTTTTATGCATTTTTTAAAGGAATTAGTATTTACAAAATGTTCCAAAGATAATTTTATAGCCATCAAACAACAATTACATATATTTTTTCAAGTGAATTGCTTTTATATTATACAAACAATAACAATAATAATATCACGCATAGGATAAGCTTGCCCTGTTTTTCAAATTATTAGACAAAAATTTCCCTTTTTTAATACCAAATGGGTTAACGTCGGCCCCTTTTATTCGTGTCCAATTTCTGTTGGTCCAAATTATTAGGATAAGTAATATCTTAGTTACAACTTACGAGCATTATATTTTCACTTGTTTAAATAAATTAAATCTAGACGTTCCCACCATAAAATGTAAAAAGCAAAATAAAAAAAACAGAAAACTATTCTAGAACCCCTACCAGCCCTAATACAGCTGAATTCGATGCTCCACCCGAAACATAAAGCATCCATAGGCTTTTACAAACATATCGATAAATACATTACTAGGTTTATAGACAATTTTTCATATTTTTGTCATTAAAATTTTTAATAAAATTATAATACGTATAAAAAATTATAAAAAAATTCAATCAAATAATATTGAGTTATAAAAATTATATACTTGTTATTATTAGAAATTTATATACTTATTTTATTTTATTTGAAACTTAAGAACAAAGGTAAATAAATAAGTAAATAAATAAATAAATATATAATTAAGTTTTTTCCAAATACTAATACGGAGACTTTTTTTCGGGGAGGGGAGTAACAAACAATCTACGAGATGGAGAACCTTCTCCTTCTGGGCTTGGTCATATCCACAGGCCCATCATCTATATTGGATGTATCCTTTGCGTGTTTGAACGGGTTCAGCTTGCTCAGTTTCTTAGACACCGAGGAGAAAAACGTGGGCTTTCTCGTGCCGGATCCGGATCCGGATCCGGATCCTCCATTTCCGAACGACGTCGTTCCTTGACCCTTCTTCTGCTGCAAGTCCGAGATGTACATTTTCATCTTCAACAGCTCCATCCTCAGCTCCTCGTTCTCCCTGATCAACGATACATCCGTCTGCACCTGGTTCCTCTCCCTCGCCGCCGCCTCCTCCTCCACCCCACTTCTCAGCTTCAGCTGATCGTAGTAGAGCGCGTGAAGCACAATCTGCACCGGCAACCTCTTGTTCTGCGACGCGTGCACACGCGCCTCGTACGATAGCTTCAGTGGGTCCATCACGCTGCATACCTTCTCTCGCTCTATCTCGTCCAGGTTCGGGTGCGCCTGCAAATTCAAACAAACACGAACAGTGTCGTTTCAGTTACTACGACCACCCCAGTCTGGGAGCCAGATTATGTTATTCCATACCTGGAGGTAGAGATCTACGGCGCGGTACAGATCGTCGTCAACCTTTCGTGCGCCTTTGGGGATGAGAACAGCAATACCGTTGAACTTGGAGATGCTTAGCTCGCCGTAGGAGGCGATCTCGGCGAGGTACGCGTCCACCGTTTTTGCCACGCGCTGCATCCCACCGGTACATACCTCCCTGAAATCGCCGGCGTTGAAAACTGCCATGCTCTTCTCCTTCTCCACGAATCCCGAGATGATTTTCCTCACGCTGTCGAGATCGAACAGCCCCTCACCATCGTGGGTGAATGACAGAACCAGGAGGTCGTCGACGGTCACGTGCTCGAGTATTGCAGAGATGCGCTTCTCGAGCTCGCTTCTGCAGCTGCTCGACACTCTAAGTAAAATCGCGTACCTTAGAAGGTAACAGAGGAAACTGATCGGTAAAGCTGATTTCTCGTTGGGGAAGAGGGAGATGATGGATTGAAGAAGCTCGCGTTGTTCGATTCCGGCATCTGGCGACTTGATTACGTGGGAGTTAGGGACTAGTTCTCCGAGCATTTGCTCTGTGTATTCAATTAACGCGCTCGCTATTATGGAAGATTTCGCGCCTCGCTTTTTCATGGCGGTGATGACTTTTCCGAAAAAATTATAGTCCAAAACGGCAAGCTCCTTCGACCACCAGTTCGGCGGTGACCTGCTCGGGAAGTTGGCTTCGCTACAAGCCTTGGAACTGACGGCTTCGACGCACCGTTTAACGAGATTTTGGTCGTCGGCCAAAGGTTGAAGCTGTTGACAAGATTTGAGGACTAAGACAGCGCCTGAGAGGGTGGACAAGGCGACCTGAGAGAGGAAGTCTTCGGTACGGCCGGCGAGGTTGATATGGCAGTACTGGTCTGTCATTTGGAGGTACTCGGCGGCGCAACGGAGGGCGGCGACGTTGTGAACCGTGATCTCGAAGTTCACTCCGTAGCAGAATTTGACTGCTTTCTCGAAGATTTTCGGCCCTCCAGGTATGTCGGAGAGGTCGATTCTGGTGAGATCACTTTCGTCGGATTCCATTATCAGTTTTCTGATGTAATTGCTCTTGGACACTAGCATGAACTGCCCCATTAACAAAAAAATCAACTTTAATTACAAACACAAAATCACGGACCCAGAAATGACGTGACAAACAGTTTTGGTACCTTATGGAGGGAGAAACTTGTATCTCCGACCTCTACTATAACGTCAGAAGGCAAATCTTGAGAGAAAACCCTGTCAATATACTAATTAATTCATTATTCATGTGTGGTATTATATAACGTACATCGTTTCCTTTCATCAGAATTTATACATAGAAACTAAACATGGGGTTTTAGGGGGAGGAGCGGAGTACCATTGGCCGGTTCTCTCCATGGCAAAGGAGAGTCTGGTCGTGTTGGGATCCGCCATAGAAGGTTTGCTTGCGGTGGCTGAAGGAGACAGCAAATGAGAGTAGTAGTTCAGATAAAATGTAGGTTTTGCTGTGGATTAATATATAAAAGAGGTTTTGAAGCTTACAGGATATTGTAGCGTTGGCGCTTTATGATGATTGTGTTTTCACTTTTGGGACTCGCGACTCGTGACTTGCTTTTTCCTAGCTAAACTGTTTGTTATGTTACCTTTATTGTAAATTGATTTTTTGTTGAAAGGTATTATTTTTTATAGGTCATTTTCGTTATACCCTTGATTATAACTTCTTTCCACACAAAGGGGAAGTTGGAGTTCAATTCACAATATTCTGCATTGCATCCACCACTGGATTGGGACTTGGGAGTTGGGACCCTCTCCAATGGTCCATACTTGACAAAGCTTGTTACCCGTCTTACCTTTTAGCGTCTGTTTTTTCTTTGGGTTATGCCTGGCCTGAATTTTTAGCTTTATGAGAGAAAATATCCAATTCTGACCCATTAGAGGAAGAAAAGGAACTAATGTTTAAAAGACCCGAGCTTATTGTGAAAAGAAATTCTTGGTAGGATTTATGGATTTCGCTTACAAATGAATTTGTTATATACGATTTAGAGAAGAGTTTTAATACCATATTCTATTTATGAATCTAATTTATAGATGACATAACAGATATAACTTAAGCTAAGAAAAGTCTTATTACTATGAGAAAAAGATGCATGGACAGAGTAATAGCGTATAGCAAAGCGAGGGTAGTTGTGGGCCGCCATTCATGGTGGGGTGAGTACGGCGGTCCCAGGAGATGTTTCCTCCACTCGAAAACGAGTGGTTCAGATTCAGAATCAGAATTAATCTTCCATGGGACAGTGATTATGGGAGAAAGTAGGCCGCAGATTCACCATGCTAGCACGGACTTACACGTGCTGGGCGTGCCCTATTTTGTTCCTGACCCACCAACTATATCTTCACAAGTGGTGGAAAGTGAGAAGGGTGGGTTGTTTTTCACGTGGAGGGCCATGCTGGAATGGGCTTTGGTCCTCTCTGTCCCAAGCCCTGGTGGACTCAATCCCTCACTGCCACCCTCAATTTTGTTTATTCGTTGCCTTCGGCAGAACGGCCTTTTATTTGTAGTGCTCTGCTGTATGTCCTTGTTATTCAAGCTTTGCTGCCTTTTTTTTTTTGGATATATCTTTATGGCTAAGGGATGGTGGGATTTCTTCTCGCCTAAATACTTTTTGGCGTTTATCTTTCTTGTTGTAAATTTTTTTGTAAAATTGAAAAGGATAAATACTAGATATGAGGCCAAGGATCTAAATCCTCTCAATTTTATCTCCTTTAATTTTCTGTCAATTTAGAGAGAGGAAGAGAGAGAGTGGGTGAAACTCATACCCTATATCTATCTCTTTCTAATTTTATAAAAAAAATTGTTAGGCTTTACATTTTACATTCATCTCTCTTCAATTTTATAAAAAAATGTATAACAAAAAAAATTTGGAGAATCTAAACTCATTTTTTAAGTGATTTTAAAGATATACTCTTCCATAGTAGTCTTGTGTATTTAGCATTTTAATCTCAAAATACTCTCTAGAATATTTGAAATAGATTGTTAAAGATTTACCCTTTTAGAATTACTGCCTATTTATTCATGATTACACTGAACAAAAAAATTATAAAGATATTATGTGATGCATTTAGTAATATGTCAATATATATATATTGAAAAATTATTGTACTGAACATTAATTATGAAAAAATTCATCTTAAAAAAGTTAACCTCAAATATGTTAGGGATTTTCTAAACTCTGGATACCAAACGTTCCCTCTGATCTTATTGACGGGCATAAGTGGATCCACAAATCATTTTGCATACACGTCAAATGGAGGGAAAGCTATATATCTACTCTTTCTTATCTCTATAATGTGGATAATAATAAGGAAAAATTATAATTGACAAACTCAAGTTAATGATATATGTAATAAAATATTTTAAAGTTTGAAATTATTTTAAAGATTCAAGAACCAAAAATTTAAATTGTGCATAATAATTATAGTTTATGATTTTAAGTTAAAATTTTTAGTCTTAAACTTATTTATAATAATCTTAAAATTTAAGCTCTTTAAGTATAAATGTTTTTAACTTGGCTTTTTGAATGTAATTTTCCTTAACTTGCCATGGTAACAACCCCATTGAGTATACAAAATTATTTTTAATGAAATTAAAAAATAAATAATAATATGAATAAAATAAAATAATTATATTTAGTATACTATAAAAAGTAATAAAAATGTTATTCTATTTATATATTTAATTGAATAAAAATAATATTTGAATATAAAAGAATGATAAGAAAATAACAAAAATATTCTTGCTTTTAAAGAAAGTAATAAAAAGATACAAATATTATTGATGAATAATAAGAATAAAGACACTTTACATAAATTTTCACTTTTTTACCATTATTTTCCTTCATTCCATCGGTATGGGAAGGAAAGCATGAATATTTGTTCCATTCACCACTTGCAACGGATATTAGATACCAAAAGGAACAATGAATTCCTTTTTTTTTTTAAGGGTCCAACGCGTAGAAATGCTTAAATATAATAATATAGTGGTATAAGTAATAGAGTAGCGTAATTTAATCAATATTTTTCGTTATAACGTACCTAGACACTTATGTCAAAAAAGAAAAATAAACATAACTAAATAGATGATCAATCTAGAAACAGTCCAATTTAAATGATAGTGTTTATAAATTTTATTTTATCAAACTTTTACAATGACATATGCAACTGCAATAAGTTGTAACTTTAACCATTATATAACAAATAATTTAGTAAACTTATTTTATCGGTCTTCATATTTTTTAATTTTTTAATTTGGTTTCTAATATTAAATATTTATTAATATATTATTAAATCTTATTAATGTAATCAATTAAGCGTTATTTAAATATTTTGATTATGCATGATTTATATTCACAAAAAAAAAAAACAAATAATTGAGTATGTACGACATATAATATAACTTACATTAAGTATTTTAAATGAGTTAATTTGAATTATATATATTTAAGATATCAAGATAATACATAATTGATTACATTAGAATAATTTAATAGTATATTAATAAAGGTTTAGTTCTAAGAATTAAATTAAACAAATTTAATTATAAGAGCATTATCATATATAAACTTTTAAATTGTAGAGGCAGAATTAAAAATTAATTAAATTATAAAAAATCAATGAAATAATTTTATCAAATTAGCTATGCGCTTATCTACATAATTTACTGGGCCAAATGATAGAGACAGCTTATCCAAGTAATTGTATTACAAAATCTTATTGGGAAAATTGAATCTTGGCGTTCGTATCATCACTCCGCCTGTTAAAACCATCCAGATTTCTTTTTGATGTGATACTGCTTTAGATTTTTCTTTTACCCAATAATTGACTTTCACAGGAAATAAAAGTATTAAGGCTAAATTATTTTCTCTCCTTTTACGAAATATTTTAATTATACAGTCATTTTTATGTTAAAAATATACAGTAAATTTCTTAAAGTTAAAACGTGACCAAAATATATTTAAGACTAATATTAATTTATTGTATACAAAATTATTTTATTAAAAATATATTTATATATTACTTATTTTATGTTAAAAACTATAAATGTAATTTATTCTAAATTTAAAAAATTGATTATTTGTATATTAGTGAAACATATATTTAATACATATTGTATAAACAATAGATATAAAGATATTTTTATCAAAATAAGTATGATTATAACTTATCTTTTATTATTTAAAAAATTCAATATAATATATATTTCAATGAATGTGAGGGTAATTTTTTAAAATATAAGAAAATGTCATATACTTTTGACATTTCTCAAAATAAAAAAGAATTTTACTCAAATATGAATCATAGTAATTTTAAACACAACTTTTTTGGTGCTCAAGGAATCCAGATTCATCTAATCAAATGCATTAAATTAATCAAACTTGGCTTCTCCATCACTGGCTTGTAATTCCTCAACATTTATCAAGTTTGGAATTCGGTTGTTTGCAAATTACCAAGCATAGGATTTCGTCAAACTTCAGCCTATTTGATAGGGTCATGCTCAAAGTAAATTTAATAATTATAAATCATGTTAGAAATTTGATTTGATCATGTGTAGTTCCATAATATTTGACTATTTATTACCTTTTCACATAACATGAAAACTATTTCAATAACTATGAACTCGGATTTAATTCCACTCATATGCATTAGCACGCAAAATAATAAGTTTGATCCGCCAAAGTTAAGTTTGCAGCTAAATTTAATTAGGCAAGAATTTTTATAGTCGAGGATAATGAATCAGCCAAAAAGATTCTACGTTGTTGTTCAATGTTGCTTAGATATAAATATGCACTGAATCAATTGTAAACAATATTTATAGTCGCAATCCAATTATCTTTATCATTTTTTGTAATTTATCTTCATTTAAACCCCTATTCTCTAGGCTTAATTATATTTAAAATTTAGAATAATCTATTTTGAAGAGCCATATATATTCTTTTTTATTATTCACTTGAAAAACAATGAACTAAATTGCTAGTTGATTCCTCATCACGACTGGATGCTCTTGGCTGATTAGTTGCAAAAAATGTTGACACCAATATGTATACACAATGTTTATGTGAGAAGAAAGATAGATATAATAATTCATTATTTTTTTTGATGAAATCTGACTTTTTTTTTTTTTAAAGATAGGTAAAATCTCAAGTAAATATAATCTATTTGTACGTGAAACATGCACGTCATTTCGACAACCTGTTTGGCACACAAGAAAATCTTGTAAGCGTGTAGGACTACGTACACCATGCATTAGATATAATATTAAAGGGTGATGAATTAAGATAATATCTCCTTGACCACTTCCAATTGTGTGCATACGTGAAAACTTCTACTTTTCTAAAGATCCGATCCATATTCTTATATACAAGTCGGTTGCACGAAAAAAATTCATTGTTCTTTTCTTACTATAAGATACCATAAGATGTATTTGACAAGTTTAAAAAAGATGATATAATTTGTATTTTATAACAATTATAAATCTAAAGGTTCATATAGTTAAGATGTTCATTCTCTTAGCTTTTAAGTGATGTGGAATATCACTATAACATGAAAGCATTTTATATTGTTATTTTGGATGCTATCATATATACATTTCAAATATCAATATACAAATTATTGTCATTTAAAATATTATGATAAAAGATGAAGACGTATTAAACAAGTTGGAACCAGTCTTACACATGCAAAAAATTTTAAAATTTGCAATATTGATTATCATTTCTGCATTAAAAGTATCAATTTATAAGAATCCCCCAACTATCAATAAGAAATAACAAGAATCTCTCAATTCTTTTTGGAATAAATTACACAAATTTTCTTGAATTTTTGTTGAAATTATAAAAATATTTTCTTTATTTTTAAAACATACACAATTTTTTCCAAAAAAAAAATTTACTTTACATTTTAGTACAATTTTAATTTTTTTTAGTTCATAAAAATTGTATATAAGCCAATGAAGAATTTTTAATTACAAAAATTTAAAATCAAACGAAAATATAAGATAATTTTTTATTTAAAAAAATTATATATATATATATATATTAAAAATAACGGAGATAAATATAATTTTAACAAAACTGTGCAAGTTCTATATATTCTACTCTTATTTTTAAAAACAATTAAACGGGCTGTACAAGTTTAACTCGTGGGACAAAATTTGCGAACCTTGGTATTCTACAATAACCATGTCAATCGTTTGAATAATTAATTAAGCCTGTGTTTGAAATGAAATGGGCAAAGAAAACTAAGTTGAACATAATTTTATTTTTATTGATTTGAATATAATATAAAAATATGTGTCCGTTAAATTTTATAATCAATCTTGCATTAAGACGATAGAAAGATCATTGTTAAATTTAAAATACTGTAAGGTTGCGTTTTAATTCTTATATTCGCTGTCTTTTAGTTTTTAGTAATAAAATTTTCAATTTAAAATTTTCCAATTTATTTGTTTGACTCGTTATGTTGGACTAGAGAGAGAGGGAATATTACAAATGCTTATTAACCTAAATATATATATTTTTATTTGTTAAATTTAATCAAAACAAATTTTACTATTTTTATTTCTATGTGTGCATATTTAAACACAAATTTTATTTTTTTTATTTTCATTTATATATGTTTAAATATAATGTATATTTGTATATTTAGATAAACAGAAGAATTAATAAAAATATTTAAAATTAACTACAAATTTTAAAAATAAAAAATTGCTTAATTTCAAATAATTTACTCAAGAATAAGTAAATATACAAGTCAACCAATTACAAAATTATATGCAATATTTAAAACCCCAACGGTCACTGGCAAATTTGGAAGACTCTATCCTAATATATTTTATATACAAGTAGACTTTGTCCAAATATATTTTATATACAAGTAGACTTTGTCCTAATATATTTTAGCACCTCGAGCTATCGCACTGGACTTGGCTAGTATGTTTTATATACAAATATTTCATTACAACTTTCAAAGTAACCTGTTTTGACACATCCTTAGATCAATTTAAATAGATTTTCAACAATATTGTATGGGTAAAAAGAGAGAGAAATAAGTAGTGGATCCTATATGTCTATTTATGTATTTTCAACTATACAAGATATAATTATTGCAGAGAATTTAAATTACAAAAACTATATCTAATAATCAAGCAGATCCCTTGTGGTATTGCTTATATTCCAAATACACAAAAATGTAATTAGAGAAAGAAAATAACAAATAGTAAACTTCATATGTATGGGCCTATACCCTTATTTCTTTTTTTCTCTAATTACATTCCGTATAGTTATTGCAGATGATCTACGTTATGCAGTATTGCATACTTTGGGTTACGTTTGATTTGTGGGAATAGGAAGGAATTAAATATAAATGAAAAATAACACTTGTAATTTTACTTTAAGAAAAAAAAAATACTATTAAATAATGATTATAATAACATAATAAATATTTTACCTCGCACTCTCTCATTTTCTCTTATTTCTTCTTTGAACCAAACCTGTCTTTTTTCTTCCAATTACATTCCGTGTAATACTATCAGACTTTCAATAGAAAAAAAGTCATTTTTAATCTATAGTGATGAGTATAACTTTAAAAAATATATAGAGTTTAAATTATATTACTTTGGTTGAATAGATATTATAATATTATATCATTTAATGATTTTTTATAAAACGTCTATAGAAATTAATTTTTATAAAAAGCAAACATTACCTTAATAGGTCAGTCTTTAAAAATAAAACCCTTTGTAGTCTAATTACTCTTTAAAAAGCAATAAAACGATAGCACAATAGATATTGTAATATATTAAAACCAAAATAACAATTATTACTAACTAGTTCACACCGGGTAGGAAAAAATGTTAATTGCAACTTATTTTTTTTATTACAACTAAAATATGGTAAAAAAAAGAAGCTGCTGTCTGTTTTTGAAAGAACAAGAAATTTTGCTAACAAGGTTGATGCTGTTAACATCTATTAGAATGCCGTTAAGTTTTGATAATATAATTAATCATGTATTATTTTAATATTTTAAATATATATAATTCAAATCAACTTACTACTGTTACTTAAAATAAGTTAAACATTTAAGTTAATTTCGCTCATTTATTTACTTTTATCCTATTTACTAGTATGAAAAATATATATTTAGAGTATCATGTTAATAAAATTTAATGACATATTGACAAAAATTTAATAATAAACATTAAATTTAAAAATTTCTAAAATTATAAGGGCCAACAAGATAATTTAACCATAAATTAAAACTAAAATATTCTTCATAATTATTGAATTAACTATGTCAAGGGGTTTAACTAAAAAAGTATTTTATAAAAAGACAAAAATGCGAAATTAAATTTGGTAATATATTATAAAATTTAATTTTTTTAATGTGTGTATGTGTGTGTGTGTGTGTGTATATATATATATATATATATTATATGGAGTATCTTCACTTTTTTTATGCAGAATATTTTCAAGTTTTGTCTCAACTGAAATATATTAACATAAGTGGAATAAATATTGAGTTTAATTTTTTTTCGGTAAATATTGAGTTGTATTTTAACTGAAGGTAAATTAAACTAGTTTTTTTATTTAAGTTGTTACATTTTAAAATTTAGATACAGAATTAGTCACTTCAAATTTTGTTTTTATTTTTGGTGTTATCTTTCTCTTTAAATTTATTTTTGTATATTTAACCATAAGTTTGCCGCCAAGATTTTAATTGAAGCATAGTCAACGCCCTTGATTCTTTTTGTTTTCAGTCATTGATTGTGATATTGAGGTGTTCATTTCCTCCCAATCCATGGCCTTTTCAATTCCCAGATGTCAAAAGCCACAATCCTGTTAGATAGGAGATCTCCTCTTTCTTATTTGATTGTTTAATTCCATATTGCGTCTACAGTGACGAAAGGGAGGGCTATCGTCTACCTGGTCAGAAATTTACCACCCTCGAGGTTTCAAATTCCAGTCTTTCTAGATGATGTTTACCTCTTCTCCTGGTACTTCAGTTTAGCCCATTTGTTATTGTTTGCTTCATATATAACATTGGCTCGCAAGTAAGAATTCTTTTGCCCTTTGTTTTCGGATTGGCAGGTTTCATCTGCTATACAGAAGTTGGGTAGCTTTGTTTCATCCAAAAGGTCCGGTTTAAAGATTAATCTTTTTTAGTTGCATACATGTCTTTTTTTTCTTTTTAATTCACAGCCTCATGTGTTTCTTACTTGTTTTGTTCTTATTAGAGCAAGAAAAATACCCTGCTTACGTGGTTCGTGGGAGATATATAAGAAGTCTGGTGATTTCTAGTTATTGGGATGTATCTTTCGAAGGTTTGGAAGTATGAAGTTGTTTTCAGCTTATGGTTCTGTTGCTGTTTGCTTCTGGCTGCTGCAAAGAAATCTGACACTGACCCCACTGAAGGTATCTTTGCCTCCATGGTCTGCACCTATTTTATGACTTGGTATCCTTTCTAGGAGTGGCAAGTCTCATGTATTACAAAATGAATACGCCATTTTTTTGGGTTTGTTTCTGCGCATTATTATCGTGCAAAACATCAATAAGTAAAGTAACTAGCAAAATCCGAAGGTATTATATTCATGTGTTCCTTCAGTAGATCTAGACATGGTGCTATAATATAATTTTGACGTGTAATTGTTAACTTATTATTGAATTACGCCGTGAAGCTTCAACATAATTACATCCAGAACATCTACTTTTGTGCTGCAATAGCCAAGACTAAAATCATGTTTGGTTTTCATCACTCATCAGAATTTTTTTTTATTTTGGGGTAAGAATTTCTTGAAAAATGTATTTATTTACTGCGAGCTTCATGTACTAGGGATATATTGGTAAAAGTAGGTACTATGTGTTAAGTGATGAAAAGACCATCATTGCAATTTGCAAATAATGTGTGTTAGTTCTATTAATGTTATGACAATTTTATTTGCATTGATTTGCAGTTGACGCATTGAAAACCATCAAGGGAAATTTGATTGATCCTAACGGAAATCTGAGTAACTGGAATCATGGAGATCCATGTACATCTAGCTGGAAAGGGGTTTTTTGCTTCAATAATACATTGGCTGATGGCTATTTACATGTTCAAGAATTGTATGATTTTAATCTTATACTCAATGTTTCTTTTTTGTAAAAGCCATATTGACTAGTTTATGCTTCGGTGCTTCCATTTCCTTTATCCCTCGTCTGTTAAGGTGCAAATAGGCTCACAATAGTTTTTGCGGGCAAAAAAACTTTATCAATAATTTATACAATAGAAATTTTTGGGTATAGATATATAGTCCACTAAATAGGGAGCTTTGGTTCACAGGTACAAATTTCTGTATGATGGTTTTTTCAATACATATTGATCAATTAGGATATCTTGAAGAATGATCTTTTTGTTTGACCGACCATCAATCTTACTCATCAATTAGTTTCTATCCATTGTACCGACATTATTTCATTCAGAGCATGCATGAACTAAAAATAATTAGTCTCAAGCTGCCATGTAAGACAATTAAACTTTAGGGAGATTTTTAATTATCATTTTCACACATTTGTTTGAGAGTTATCCTTTTGTTGCTGCTCTTTTATTTATTTATTTAATTTTTCTTTTCTGCATGTAGGCGACTACTAAATTTGAACTTGTCTGGAACTGTGGCACCAGAGATTGGAAACTTATCTTATCTGCAAATATTGTAAGACTGTATTTGCATTGATGTCCAGAATGCAACCTCTTCACATTGTGAACAATTTTCAATATGCAATTCCTAGATGCCGCTTTTGCTCAAGAATATTGTGAATTTAGATATTATGACCCTTTAGTGGCTTATAATTTGCTTCTTCCCCTGATATATGCTTTTCTTTTAATTCTTGAAAGGGACTTCATGTGGAACAATATAAGTGGGAGTATACCAAAGGAAATTGGCAACATCAAAAGTCTGAAACTCTTGTAAGTTGAGCCTTCCCTTTTGAGCAGCATGTTAGGCACCAATATAATGTCAAATAACCCAGTTATTTTCTTACTTCTGGAATTGTGTGCGTTTTAAGCGAATTAAATTCTAATATTGCTTCAAAGAGGGAAAAAAATTGTTGGCATAATTATAAATTTACGAGGATCTTAACATCAAGGGAACATCATAAGTGCTTTGTTTCTCATATTAAATTTATTATTTTGTAGGCTTCTGAATGGAAACCAATTAACAGGTCAGCTGCCGGAAGAGCTTGGTTATCTTCCAAATCTGAACAGAATACAAATTGATCAGAACCAAATAACAGGACCTGTACCTACATCATTTGCAAACCTGAATATGACCCAACACTTGTGAGTTCTTTATTGTGAAAACACAGGTTTAAGAATGACCACTCTGCCATTTTATCTGATTTCTGTTTTTAAACTCCTTCACCTTCATTATTCTTACAAAAAGAAGGCAAGAAAATTAATGTTTTATCTCTCCCTGCCCTCTCAAAATGGAGCAGTCAGATGAACAATAACTCACTTACCGGGCAAATCCCACCAGAGCTGTCCCGCTTAACAAGCCTTATTCACCTGTAAGTTTGTTATTGGATACCAGTGACTTGATTGAAGCCACTAACATATTTTTCTGGGTTTTATTCAATCTTTAATTGTCATGTCTATATCTTTTTCACAAGATGTATTTTTGGATCTGCAGCCTTCTTGACAATAACAAATTATCAGGATATCTTCCCCCTGAGCTCTCCGAGATGCCAAGCATACGTATAATGTAGGGTTTCTTGTTCTTTGTCTAATGTGTGTATGTGTGTGTAAACATGGTTTTTGACACAGGAACCTTGATTCCTTGTCTTCATGAAGTTGATGACATTTTTCTTCTCTTTTACTGGAGTTAAACTCCACTGGTAGTTTAATTTTCTTTTTAACATTCTTATAATTTGGATTTTCAGTAAAATATATTTCATAAACTTAAGGATTAGTGCTCTTTTGCTATTTTTTGTCCTTTTTCTTTTTTCCCCTTAGTGTTGGGTTTCTTAGAATTGTACTAGAAATACCTATTCAGTTAGCAGATTTAGACTCCATGAGTTACTTATCACTCTTGTTTTTAGCGTGAGAGTACCTTTAAAAATTAAAATTATTTTCTAAAGCATATTCTTCAGCTACCTTTTGCCACAAAAACTTTTAATATATGCAACATTTAGAAAATCTTTTGCCTCGACACATAGAGGATTGTTATATTGAGATTTTGTATAATAAAGAGAAGTGTTAATTATGTATGGTTTATGATCATGAGATACGAAGTAGTTGATATATAGAAGGAATAATAGCTAGCGAATTAGATAACTATTACTAAAGTGGAAATTGACCTGTAACTGTTTTTCTTTTCTCATGAAAAAGATAAAAGAATTGTCTTTTTGATGCACTTCATTTGCCATCAGAGGGGATGAGATATTGAAAATTGCATAATAGTGCTTCAATTAGTCTTAATTTCTGCATAACACCGTCAAAAGTGCTGCTAATCTTATTTTTTACTAGCCACAGTAGATGAAATAAAGCCAATTGAATTTCGCGTCAACTTACAAGGTGGGGTTATGTGTACATTACATCTTTGCAATTCTGCATGCTCCATGCATTTGATAATTCCTCCTGGGTTAAAGTTTACAAGCTTTTTTCAGTTTTTCTGCCCAATATATTTGCAGAGGACTTTTAAGGAGGGATTAATTAAACAAAATGCTAGAGTTGGATAGGAAAGGGTCATCTTACGATTATTGTTATTCTCTTTTTCTCTAGCATTGGTTTCTTACTACGGTTGTGATTGTCAACAAAGATGTCTATGATTTGTTGTTGTTAATTGTACTTGAAAAATGGAAGGCAATCCGTGTGACCTTATTATGGTTGAATAACTAGAGTTTTTTAGAAGGACTACTATATAAAGAAGATAACTAGGGATCTATCTAAGTTGGAATTGTTTTAGTTAAATGCTAGATGTGTATTCAATTATGTTGTAACATATTTCAACCTTAAAAATATTGGAAGTAAGAGCTATCTAGTTGTGGTTTGGCTTGCAAAGCCATTGATGTTTTGAAAAAAAGGATAGGAAGAAGATGAGGAAAGGATTTGGTAGGGTTCGGTGGTACTGTGGTAGAAAACAAAGGAGCGGGTACCTTGCTAAAGATGTCAATATCATAATCATAATATGCCAATGCATGAAATTTGCTATCTTTGTAATGTGGAAATTCTTAATCATTTCCTGATTTTTTTTTGCTTTTACATTATTGGCTATTTTAATAAATATTTTTTGTTAAATAACCAGATTAATTAGATTATTTCTTGGATCTTGTTCTTGCAGTCAACTTGATAACAATGACTTCGGTGGGAATACCATTCCAGATTCTTATCGCAACATGTCAAAATTGTTGAAGTTGTAAGTGCTTTTCGTGAAGTAGGTTCTCAAGTATAAGGATTGGGGTTGAGATGCTAAAACCTTTGTGATTTATTGTAAAAATATTTTTGGAAACTAGATGTAGATGCAAGACCATTTGGTTGAAAACGCATTTGAGTAGTGCCAAACTCAGACTTTGAGTTGCTTGGGTCAATGATCTGGAGGATGCCTCATCCTCTTTCTTTTTATCTTCTCCTTCCCTCTTAATAAGTTTCTCCTTTTATCGCAAAAAAGGAGTTTTAATTGGGTTAAGAAAGGTCTAATGTGGAGTTTGAGTGGTTGACCATCTATATATTTTGTTGGTTTTTTCAGAAGCCTTAGGAACTGCAACTTAGAAGGACCAATTCCTGATTTAAGCAGTATACCAAACCTTCTTTATCTGTAAGTTATCTCATTTTCCTTCAACGCAGTTTATAACTGCTGAATTATCAAATTTCATTTTGAGAGAAGTTGCTTTGACGGTGAGTATTCAGCTGTACATATTTTACTGATAGCCTAATACAGTATGTGATTGCTTCTACTGACTGTTATTTGTTTAAATTTCAGTGACCTCAGTTCCAATCAGTTGAATGGATCGATTTCTCCTAATAAGCTTTCTGAAAATATAACTACCATGTAAGAATCTTCATCATTCAAATGACTTGTCACTTATTAATTATGCATTCAATTATTTGGATTCCAAGTGTGATTAATCCACTGGTATTTTAAGTTATGGCGAATTTAAAGAATATGATAACTTGAAATTCTAAACTTTTAATGTTTGACTCTGAGGATATGTGCAGTGATTTGTCAAACAACATGCTAACTGGAACTATTCCATCCTACTTTTCTAGTCTTCCACGTCTTCAAAAATTGTAAGTTGTCTTCGGTTTTATTCTTTCTTCTTCTACATCAAGCTATATTGTACACTACAAGCCAGATCGAATAAACTTCCTACCATCTTATCATACTTGCAAATTGTATATTGTTGAATTTCTCAGTCAAGATGTTATTATTATTATTATTTTGGGATATTAATAATTATATCAATTACAAGATAAGAGATTGGCATTTTATCACAAATGATTCCCCATGACAGGTCACTTGCAAACAATTCATTGAATGGCAGTGTTCCTTCCACCATTTGGCAGAACAAGACTTTAAATGGAACACAAAGATTTCTCTTGTAAGACCTTAAACCATAAGTCCAAAATCTTCCTCTCATACTGACTTTGGTACTCTTGATTTACCAAGAATGGTTTTGTGATCCTGGATAATGCAGGGACTTGAAAAATAATAATCTTACAAGCATTTCAGGCAGTATTAAGCTTCCTCCTAACATCACACTCTGGTATGATTCTAAAGTTATTTTGCTGTTGGTACCAAAATTTTGGTAATGGAGAATCATTGTTATGCATTTTTTTAAAGAGTAGTGTCCTTTTGCTAAAGGTTGAAATTTGTTCAACATTAAATTAATCATACATTCCATCTTATATAACTCGTTACGTTACTATATAAACATTGCTGATTTTCAGGCTTGAGGGAAATCCTCTTTGTTCAAATGACACTCTACTTCAGTTCTGTGGATCTGCAAGTGCCAATGATACTAACAACTTGAGTCCAACAAACTCCAATGTTAGCTGTCCCAGTCAAGCATGCCCTCCTCCTTCTGAATATTCTAAAACATCTCCTGTGGAGTGTTTTTGTGCAGCGCCATTGCTCATTGGTTATCGGTTGAAAAGTCCTGGATTTTCAGATTTCAATCCATACCAGAATAAATTTGAGAACTTCCTGTCATCTAGTTATAACTTAATTAATAATCAGCTTGATATTGGTACCCCTGTATGGCAAGGAACTCGACTGAAAATGTACTTGAAGATTTTTCCTATATCTGTTGATAACAAAAGCTCTAGTACTTTCAATAGAAGTGAGGTTCTACGTCTTTATAGCATGTTCACAGGGTGGGCTGTTTCTGACAGTAATTTATTTGGACCTTATGAGCTACTCAACTTCACTCTTCTGGATCCTTACAAGGACAGTGAGTCTCAGAAACTGCTTATGATCTACCAAAGTGCTTGATAGATTTTGGATTTAATGCATACATCATGCTATTAACTACAAAAATGCAATTGAAATTTTTTAGTTGGTTGAGAGGATGAAATTCAAGTCTAATATATATTAAATTAATTGAACAATTATGTTTTCTACTCATATTTGATAATTTAAGTATTTATACATTTTATATCCCTTATATTTAGTTTTGTAATAATTCATTGAGACCAACTTAGATTAATGAGTTTCAATTGCAATATTATTAAATTTGGGTTTAAGTTGCTATTATTACAATTTTCTCAACAGCGACTTAATTACTTGTATTTTTGTTTTACAGATTAGATGAACCAATGGAGGGGATTGGACATCTTGTTATTATGCTATGGGCGCTAGTTTATTTTATTTCTTTAAAAAGATTATCAATCCATTTGCTATGGGCGCTAGTTTATTTTATTTTAAAATTAATATTGTATTTCCTCTAAAGAAATTTTCTTTTGTAATGGCTTTCTAAGTTTCTTCTATAATTAATCTAAGACTTGAACATGATATTAGATTGGAGTCTTTGTTTTAATGTTATAAACTGGTTTGATTTTAATTATAGAATGAATTTTGATTTTTATTTCTCTCTGTTATCGTGTTAATCGTTATTATATCAATTGGACAATTTAGTTTGTATCGTTACTAATTTGTTTGCATTATTTGAGAGTTATGTTTGATTTAAGCGATTGATTGATCAAGCAAGTTCATTCTGTTGTTATCTTAAGGCATTTGTGTGCGTATCTTAGTTGTATGTGAATGAGGATTGTTTTATATTGTTAAATTGAGTCTGGGTGTGTTGAGATTAATGATATGAATCAATCAAAATCATAGACGATAGTTTAAAGACACAAGATAGTAATAACTAGGGAATTAAAATCAAACCAAAAGAATTTTTACATGACAAGAAAGGAAAGATATCAAAGGAAGGATTTTGGAATTGATTACGGTTTGATAAATTGTTTTACTTTTAGTAGTTGTTTTGCTGTTTTTGTTTATTCATTCAATTTCATAGATAAATCCCATTTAATTCAATGTTGTTTCTACAAATTCTTAATTTAATTGATTTGATCAAAGGCTCTATAAGAGACGACCTGGAGGGCACTCTATTGCAAATTAGTGAATTATTACTAATCTTGGTTGGTTTGATAGCCATGAGCAATTCTGTTTACTAAGATTGTAGTGTTGTTATGGGAGAGTCAATTAATCATAATCAATTAAAATAAAATTTTCATTATTTTCAATTTGAATTTAGTCTTTTTATTAAGTTTCTATGGCCAATTTCTTGTAATTTTAGTATTCTACAACTATTTTGGATAATACCAACACTAGAGGTGGATAACTCTGATTGAGCTGAAACTTGGTATATAGGTATTATGACCTATCTCGTGATTTAGCTCTCTTGACTTCCCATGGTAAATCCCATTTTGACAAAGGTAATTGGAAACATAAAAAAAAATCAATCTAATACTTCGCATAAGAATCAAAACTTGAAGAAAACATGTAATGGTCAACATATAGTATAGGGGTCCTAAACTAGTTCTTTTTAAGAAAAATGTGTATTGTTTTTGGTGTAAGGGAAGGGGTATAAGAAAAATAATTATACAAAATTTAAGACTCAGGTAGAGAACAAGTAGAAATCTAAAGATAATCTTTTAGTTTTTGTCTATTGTAAGTTTAACTTAGTTGATATCCTTATTGATTCTTGATGTCTTAATAGTGGTTCTAAACATCTACAATTAAAATATTTGACATTCAAAGATTTTATAAAGAACAATAAAATAGCTGTTGAGTATATTAACATAGATTCTATGTGAGCTGATACTTTAATTAAAGGATTTATGCTCGTTGCATTTAAAAAGCATATTGAGAACATGAGCATTGTGAGTTCTTTTGATATATGTAGTTAGTGAAAGTTCGAGATTTATGTTATTTTCTTGTTGTATTGAATTTTTTTTTGACCCTTTTAATGTTTGCATGACTTATATTTTCGTCAATTGATAATGCATTAGATTTTTGTTATTATGTATCTTTGTACATATATATATATTGCAAAATTTTGGAACTTAGTGTTATTAATACTGCTATGTCTGTGGTTGATGCTATGTTGGAGTTGAGATATGATAGTTTTTCACGAACCATGTAATTTCTTTAACTTTAATGCATTTACGAGAAATTATGAGAATTGACAAAAAAATAGCAATTTGACTATTAAATCACATTAACATGCTATTTTTTTACTGCACTTTACACTAATGACTAGTCAACGAAGTTAGTGATATTTGTAATTATAAAAAGTTTTTATATCAATAAGGGATATAATAACTGCCATGATTCAATTACTTGAATTTAGTTAGACGGAGTCATATTTAGATATTGTATCTTGGATTATATGTTTTTCAAATGTGGCCACATCATAAAAATAGTCATTAGCTTAAAAACCATTTTCAAAATAAAAGTCTTTAAATTAAAAATGGAGAATTAATTTTGTCCTAGTAGAAAAATGTTAATCTTTAATGGTTTAGAGAGATTAAGGCTTCATTTGTAATTCACTCCTTAACATAATTTTTAATGGGGCAAGTTGTGAAATTACACAATAATTAAAATTGACGTGAATACAAAAGAACCTAGCTAACACTAACTAAAATCTTAGCATCCTCTCATTATAGACCTACGGATTAGGGTCTGCACTATTACCACACTAACCAACTTCATAAATATCTAATTCAAAATAACAGGATCACTTAAATTAATAAATAGGCTTAAACGCATCCTATATGAATGATAAACTAGTCTATTTTTATTTAAACCAAAATTTAAAATTAAAATTGATTACAGCCTAAAAAAATTATTAGATATTTAAGTGATTTTGTGTATTTGGGATAATGTCTTCTACAAGTAAGTAAAATTAATATTCTAATTTCATGTAATCTTCATTAATTCATTTTTACACTGTTGAATAATGATAACAAGAATATAATAAATATTTTTTTATTTTTTTTTAAAACCTTATTATTCCTATGAGATGTATTGCTTGGTTTTTGTCTTTTCTATGAGCTAAAAAGGTTTTTTTTTTGTAAGTATCTATTATTTTTGTTTGAAACTTTTTTTTTTTAAAAAAGTTAGCCTTTTTGTGTCTATCACGAGAGGATCTAAATTTTTTGTAAATATGACTTTTTTTTTAAGATAGATAAAATCTCAAGTAAATATAATATATTTGTATGTGAAACATGCATGTCATTCATTACACGATACCCGCTAGGTGTGGAAGAAAGCTACTTGTGTCCAAACAAAACATCACTTTCGTTAGAACTTAAAAGTGCCTTTACTAATTAAAAAGCACGTGTGTGACATTTTCAAATTAACTTTTAACAACTTGTTTGGCGCACAAGAAATCTTGTAAGCGTGTAGGACTATGTACACCATGCATTAGATATATATTCAAGGGTGATGAATTATGATAATATCTCCTTGACCATTTTCCAACACGTGTGTATATGAGAAAACTTCTACTCTTCTAAAGATCTGATTCATACTCTTATACGCATATCGGTTGTGCAAAAACAGTTCATGGTTCTTACCCTAATATAAGATGCCATAATATGTATTTGTTAGTTTAAGAAAGACTATATAATTTGTATTTATAACAATTATAAGTCTAAATGTTCATATACTTAAGATTTTCATTCTCTTAGCTTTTAAGTGATATGAAATATCACTATAACATGATAGCATTTTATATTGTTATTTTGGATATTATCATATATACATTTTAGATATCAATGCACAAATTATTGTCATTTAAAATATCACGATAAAAGATGAAGACATATTAAACAAGTTGGAACCAGTCTTACACATACAACAAATTTTAAAATTTGTAATATTGACTATCATTTTTGCTTTAAAAATATCAATTTATAAGAATCCCCAAATTATTCACAAGAAATAACAATAATCTCTCAATTTTTTTTGAGTAAATTGCACAAATTTTTCTTAAAATTTATTGAAATTATAAACAAATTTCTTTTATTTTTAAAGCATACACAAACTTTTTCAACTACAAAACTTACCTTATACTTTAGTTTAATTTTAATTTTTTTAATTAAATAAACATATTTAGACTAATGGAGAATATTTAACTAAGAAAACTTTAAAATTAAACTAAAATATAAAATAATTTTTTTATTTAAAAAATTTATATATTTTTTAAAAATAACAAAGAGGGAAGTGTAGTTTTAACAAAACTTGTCTATACAATTTACTCTTATTTTTATAAAAAATTAAACAGGCTGCACAAGTTTAACTCGTGGGACAAAACTTGCGACCCTTGGTATTCTACAATAACCATATCAATCGTTTGAATAATTAATTAAGCCAGTGTTTGCAATGAAATGAGCAAAGAAAACTAAGTTGAACATAATTTTATCTTTTTATTTATTTAAATGTCATAAAATATCTGTATGTTAAATTTTGTAATTAGTCTTGCATTAAGACGATAGAAAGATCATTGTTTAATTTAAAATACTATAAGATTGCATTTTAATTCTTATATTTCCTTTCTTTTAATTTTTAGTAATAATTTTTTCAATTTAAAATTTTCTAATTTATTTGTTTGACTCGTTATGTTAGACTAGAGAGAGAAAATATTTCATGTAGAGAAAGAGAGTATTACAAATGCTTCCAACAAATTAAATAATGCTTCGTGTAATCACGATCAACATAAATTAATTGATGATTCAGAGGCGTGGACAATTCAAGCATCTTATTCTCGTGTTTTTAATTGGAAAGATGAAGTCGCAATCGACCAGAAACATATTAAATTGATTTCACTAGATAAATAAAAAGTCAATTACAAGGAATTTTTTAAAAATTTGTTTCAATTATATGCATATTTTTTTATTTGAAACATATATAATATATATCTTTTTTTTTAAAGAATTATATTACATTTTAGTATATAAATTTTTTTTTATAAAAATATTCATCATTAACTTAAATATATATTTTTATTTGTTAAATTTAATCAAAACATTTTTTACTATTTTTATTTTTATTTGTACATATTTAAACATAATTATCTTAATTTATTTATATATGTTTAGATATAATATATATATCTGTATATTTAGATTAATAGACGATATTTTAAATAAAAAATTTAAAATTGATAAATATTATAAAAATAAAAAATGGCATTATTTCAAATAATTTACTCAAAAATAAGTAAATATATAAGTCAACCAATTACATGATTATATGCAATATTTAAAATCCCGAAGGTCATTGACAAATTCAGAAGACTCTGTCCTACTATATTTTGATGCCTCTAGTTGTCGCACTGTGCTAGTATATTCTATATACAAATATTCCATTACAACTTCTAAAGTAATCCATTTTGACACATTCTTAGATTGATATACAAAAACTTTATATATATAAAAGCCCATGGATTTTATTATTTGTTGTTATTGTTTATATACTATTTATAATATCACATCAATATAATACTATTCATTTATTATTTATTGTTTATAACATCTCATCAATATCTTATTCATTTATATTGCATTTTTTTTTTCTTTCTGTTGTTATGGGACTCAAGTTTTTTTTTTTTTTTTTTTTCTGTGGAGCCTATAGCATAAAATCTGAACTCGTAAATCTGCAGGAGGCCATGCTAGTTTAAATAGATTTTCAGCAATATTTATAGTTAAAAAGAGAGAGAAATAAGCACTATTTATGTATTTTCAACTATAACAAGATATAATTATTGCAGAGAATTTAAATTACAAAAACTATATATAATAATGAATTACATCCCTTGCAGTATTACTTATATTTCAAATGCACAAAATGTAGTTGGAGAAAGAAAAGGATAAGTAATCAACTTGTGGGCCTACAACTTTATTTCCTTTGTTTTCTCTAATTACGCCTTCTCTAGTTATTGTAGAAGATCTAAATTGTGCAGCATTACACACTCTTAACTATGTTTGATTTGTGAGAATAAGAAGGAATTGAATGAAAATGGATTAAAAATGTAGATATAATAAATGGAAAATGACAGTTATGTTTCCACTTAAAAATATACAAAAATAAATATTATTGAATAATAATTATAATGAGATAATAGATATTTTATCTCTCCCTTCCTCACCTTCTCTTATTTCTCTTGAACCAATCATGCCCTTCTCCCGCTAATTACATTACATATAATATTCTCAAAAATTTGTTCTTGTATACAAAACATTCATGTAATAAAAAGGGCTTTTGAGGGGGAAATTAATCTATAATAATAAATATAACCTTTTTGAAAAATAGAGTTTTAATTATATTAGTTTGGTTGAATCGATGTTACAATATTATATCATTTAATTATTTTTTATAAAACTTCTATAAAAAGATAATTATAAAAAGTAAATATTACCTTCATAGCTCGATATTTAAAAATTAAGACTATTTGTAATCTAATTAAAAAAAAACAATAAAGCGATAGCACAATAACAAAATAAATTAATACTCACTTAAAAACGCATTAAGCTTTTGACTTTGATGAACAAAGACAACTTAATGTTTATTTAAGTGACACTTGGTATATTTTCTATAATCGCCATTTTTGGCTCAACGGCCACAGCTTTCAATAAGAGCTCATGCATATATATATATATATATATATATATTGCATACACATATAAGTTTGACTTTGAAAAGTTAACCCATTTTACCAAAAAAGTAAAAAAGAACAAAACTAAATTTGGGTTTAGTTGCCTCCTGCCGCAAATTAGATTGTGTTCAGATTTGCCTAATTTCCTGGTTTTGGTTCACCTTACTTACCTTTGTTTTTAATTTGTAATTAGAATATTTCATCAAAGTAAACAACTCCCTCTCTCTCTCTTTCTCTCTTTTTATATATATATATATATACACACACGCGCTAATTGAAAGCAACTTGAAGCTTTCTGGGGTAGACCACGTAATGCTTGGAATTATTCTCCAAGAAAGATGAAAAATTCAACAAAACGCTACGTAAGATAATGCAATATATTAAAACCAAAATAACAATCAATATTAACTAGTTCACACCGGGTAGGAAAAAATGTTAATTGCCACTTATTATTTTTTATTACAACTAAAATATGGTAAAAAAAGAAGCTGTTGTCTGTTTCTAAAAGGAAAAAAGAAATTTGCCAACACGGTTGGTACTGTTAACATCTATTAGAATGCCGTTAAGATTTGATAATATAATTAATCAAATATTATTTTAATATTTTAAATATATATAATTCAAGTCAACTTACTAATGTTACCTAAAATAAGTTAAACATTTGAGTTAATTTCACTCATTTATTTACTTTTCTCTTGGCATAAATAAAATATATTTAGAGTATCGTGTTAATAAAATTTAATGATGTATTCACAAAAATTTATTAATAAACATTAAATTTAACAATTTCTAAAATTATAAGGACCAACAAGATAATTTAACCATATATTAAAGCCAAAATATTATTCATAGTTATTGAATTAACTATATCAAGGGGCTTAACAAAGAAAATATTTTATAAAAAGACAAAAATACAAAATTAAATTTGGTACTATATTATAATTTTTTTTTTCAGTGTGTGTATATTTATATTTACTATATGGAGTATTTTTCTTTTTTTTTTATGCAATAATATTTTCAAGCTTTGTCTCAACTGAAATATATTAACATAAGTGGAATAAATATTGAGTTTAATTTTTTAGGCATTTTATAGTTGATAAGTTGTATTTATAACTGAAGGTAAATTAAACTATTTTTTTACTTAAATTGTTACATTTTAAAATTTAGATACAGAATTAGTCCCTTCAAATTTTGTTTTTATTTTTGGTATTATCTTTCTCTTTAAATTTATTTTTGTATATTTAACCATAAGTTTGCCGCCAAAATTTTAATTGAAGCATAGCCAACGCCCTTAATTCTTTTTGTTTTCAGTCAGGCTCCATTTGGTTCAACGGAGAGGAGAGGAGAGAAGATAAATAGAAGGGAGGGGTTTTAATGAGTTTTGTTTAGTTAGAAGGGAGTGGAGAGAAAATTATTATTTAGTTCAGAAAAGGAGGGGAAGGGAGGAGAAGAAAAGTAATTATATTTGGACAAATTTACCTTTTATATTATTTTATTTTATTTTATAAAAAAATTATTTATATCAATAATTTTTTTAAAAAATTATAAATTTTAATCTTTTTTTTATTTGTAGTTTCTAATAAAAAAATTATCTTAATTTTTATTAATATTAAAAAATAAAAAAAAAATAAATTAAAATTTTAAAAATATCTCATCCCAACCCTCCCTTCCAAAATCTCTCAATTTCAATTTAAAAAAAAAAAAAAGACAAATTTAGATCTCCTCCCTTCCCCTTAATTTTATTTTTGCAAACACCTTATTCCTCCAATAACCCTCAACGAAATACTCCCTCGATTATTGTCATACTGAGGTGTTCATTTCCTCTCTATCCGCAGCCTTGTCAATTCCCAGTAGTCAAAAGCCACAATCCTATTAGATTAGAGATCTCCTCTTTCTTTGTCGATTGTTTAATTCCATCTTGCGTCTATAGTGACGAAAGGGATGGCCATCGTCTACCTGGTCAGAAATTTACTACCGTCGAGGTTTCAAATTCCAGTCTTTCTAGATGATGTTTACGTCTCCTCCTGGTACTTCAGTTTTAGCCCATTTGTTATTGTTTGCTTAATATATAATATTGGCTCGCAAGCAGGAATTCTTTTGCCCTCTGTTTTCGGATTGGCAGGTTTCATCTGCTATACACAAGTTGGGTAGCTTTGTTTCATCCAAAAGGTCTGGTTTCAAGATTAATCTTTTTAGTTGCATACATGTCTTTTTTTTTCTTTTTAATTCACAGCCTCATGTGTTTCTTACTTGTTTAGTCGTTATTAGGACAGGAAAAATACCCTCCTTGCGTGGTTCGTGGGAGATATATAAGAAGTCTGGTGATTTCTAGTTATTGGGATGTATCTTTCGAAGGTTTGGAAGTATGAAGTTGTTTTCAGCTTATGGTTCTGTTGTTGTTTGCTTCTGGTTGCTGCAAAGCAATCTGACACTGACCCCACTGAAGGTATTTGTTCCTCTATGGTCTGCACCTATTTTATGACTTGGTATCTTTTCTAGGAGTGGCAGGTCCTATGTATTACAAAATGAATACGCCATTTTTTTTGGGTTTGTTTCTGCGCATTATTATCGTGCAAAACATCAATAAGTAAAGTAACTAGCAAAATCCGAAGGTATTATATTCATGTGTTCCTTCAATAGATCTAGAAATGGTGCTATAATATAATTTTGACGTGTAATTGTTAACTTGTTATTGAATTATGCAGTGAAGCTTCAACATAATTTCATCCAGAACATCTAGTTTTGTCCTGCAATAGCCAAGACTGAAATCATGTTTGGTTTTCATCAGTCATCAGAATTATTATTGATTTTCGTATAAGAATTTCTTGAAAAATGTATTTATTTACTGCGAGCTTCATGTACTGGGGATATCTTGGTAAAAATAGGTACATGTGTTAAATGATGAAAAGACCATCATTGCAATTTGCAAATAATGTGTGTTAGTTCTATTAATGGTATGACAATTTCATTTGCATTGATTTGCAGTCAACGCATTGAAAACCATCAAGGGAAATTTGACTGATCCTAACGGAAATCTGAGTAATTGGAATCATGGAGATCCATGTACATCTAACTGGGCAGGGGTTCTTTGCTTCAATAGTACATTGGCTGATGGATATTTACATGTTCAAGAATTGTATGATTTTAATCTTATACTTAAGTTTCTGTTTTGTAAGAGCCATATTGACAAGTTTATGCTTCGGTGCTTCCATTTCTTTTATCCCTCGTCTATTAAGGCGCAAATAGACTCATAATAGTTTTTGCGAGCAAAAAAACTTTATCAATAATTTATACAATAGAAAATTTTGGGTATAGATATATAGTCCACTAAATCGGGAGCTTTGGTTCGCAGGTGCAAATTTCTGTATGATGGTTTTTTCAATACATATTGATCTATTCGAATACCTTGAAGAATGATCTTTTTGTTTGACCGAATCTTACTTATCAATTATTTTTTAACCTATGTTGTACCGACACTATTTCATTCAGAGCATGCATAAACTAAAAATAATTAGTCTTAAGCTCCCATGTAAGACAATTAAACTTTAGGGAGATTTTTAATTATCATTTTCACACATTTGTTTGAGAGTTATCCTTTTGTTGCTACTCCTTTATTTATTTGTTTTTCTTTTCTGTATGTAGGCGACTACTAAATTTGAACTTGTCTGGAACTTTGGCACCAGAGATTGGAAACTTATCTTATCTGCAGATATTGTAAGACTGTATTTGCATTGATGTCCAGAATGCAACCTCTTCACATATGTGAACAATTTTCAATTTGCAATTCCTAGATGCCAGTTTTGCTCAAGAATATTGTGAATTTAGATATTATGACCCTTTAGTGGCTTATAGTTTCCTTCTTCCCCTGATATATGCTTTTCTTTTAATTCTTGAAAGGGACTTTATGTGGAACAATATAAGTGGGAGTATACCAAAGGAAATTGGCAACATCAAAAGTTTGAAACTCTTGTAAGTTGAGCCTTCCTTTTTTAGCAGCCTGTTATATTTTCTTACTTCTGGAATTACGTGTGTTTTAAGTGAATTAAATTCTAATACTGGTTCAAAGAGGGAAAAAAAATTGAAGTGTTGGCATAATTATAAATTTACGAGGATTTTGACATCAAGGGAACGTCATAAGTGCTTTGTTTCTCATATTAAATGTACTATTTTGTAGGCTTCTGAATGGAAATCAATTAACAGGTCAGCTGCCGGAAGAGCTTGGTTATCTTCCAAATCTGAACAGAATACAAATTGATCAGAACCAAATAACAGGACCTGTACCTACATCATTTGCAAACCTGAATATGACACAACACTTGTGAGTTCTTTATTATGAAAACACAGTTTAAGAATGACCGCTTTTGCCGTTTTATCTGATTTTTGTTTTAAATTCCTTCGCCTTCGTTATTCTTACAAAAAGAAGGCAAGAAAATTAATGTTTTGTGTCTCCCTCCCCTCTCAAAATGGAGCAGTCACATGAACAATAACTCACTTACCGGGCAAATCCCACCAGAGTTTTCCCGCTTAACAAGCCTTATTCACCTGTAAGTTTGTTATTGCATACCAGTGACTTAATTGAAGCCACTAACATATTTTTCTGGGTTTAATTGTGATGTCTATATCTTGTTCACAAGATGTATCTTTGGATCTGCAGCCTTCTTGACAATAACAAATTATCAGGATATCTCCCCCCTGAGCTCTCTGAGATGCCAAGCATACGTATAATGTAGGTTTTGATGACATATTTCTTCCCTTTTACTGGTGTTAAACTCCATTGTCAGTTTAATTTTCATTTTAACATTCTCATAATTTGGATTTCTAGTAAAATATATTTCACAAATGTAAGGATTGGTGCTCTTTTGTTTTTTCTTGGCCTTTCTTTTTCTTTCCCCCCAGTTTTGGGTATCTTAGATTTGTAATAGAGATGCCTATTCAGTCAGCAAGCCTAGTCTCCATGAGTTACTTATGACTCTTGTTTTTAGCGTGAGGGTACCTTTGAAAATTAAAATTACTTTCTGAAGTATATTATTCAGCTATCTTTTGCCACAAAAACTTTTAACATATGCAGCGTTTAGAAAATGATAAACAGTTAAGCCATTGCTTGATTTTCCAAAGTGTGCCTCAACACATGGAGAATTGTTATACCGAGACTTTGTATGATAAAGAAAAGTGTTGATTATGTATGGTTTATGATCACGAGATACGAACTAGTTGATATATAGAAGGAATAATAGCCAGCAAATTAGATAAATATTATTAAAGTGGAAATTAACCTATAAATGTTTATTTTCTCATGAAAAAGATAAAATAATTGTCTTTTTGATGCACTTTATTTGCCATCAGAGGGGATGAGATATTGAGCGTTGCATCATAGTGCTTCAATCAGTCTTAATTTCTGCACAACACTGTCAAAAGTGCTGCTAATCTTATTTTCTACAAGCCACAGTAGATGAAATAAAGCCAACCAAATTTCATGTCAACATCAAGGTGGTGTTGCGTGTACATTGCATGTCTGCTGTTCTGCACGCTGCATGCTTTTGATAATTACTCATGGGTTAAAGTTTACAAGCTTTTCTCTGTTTTGTTGCCCAATATATTTGCAGAGGACTTTTAAGGAGGGATTAATTAAACAAAATGCATGGACACTAGAAAATGTTTAACTGGATTGCTAGAGTAGGATAGGAAAGGGTCAGCTTACGATTATTATTATTATTATTATTATTATTATTATTATTATTATTATTTCCTCTAGTGCTGGTTTCTTACCACGGTTGTGATTCTGAAATAGATGTATTTGTTGTTGTTAACTGTACCTGAAGAATGGAAGGCAATCCGTGTGACCTTATTATAGTTTAATAACTCAAGTTTCTAAAAAGTGTTACTATATAGAGAAGATAATTACGGATTTATCTAAATTGGAATTGTTTTAGTTACAATTATTGTAGTTAAATGCTAGATGTGTATTCAATTATGTCGTAATATGTTTCAACTATATAAATATTGGAAGCAAGAGCTACCTAGCTGTGTTTTGGCTTGCAAAGCCATTGATGGTTTGAGAAAAAGGAGTGGAACAAAATGAGAAGAGGATTCGATAGGGTTCAGTGGCACGGTGGTAAAAAACAAAGGAGCGGGTACCTTGCCAAAGATGTCAATATCATAATTATAATATGCCAATACCTGGAATTTGCTATCTTTGTTAGTGCGGAAATTCTTAATCATTTCCTATCTTTTTGCTTTTACATTATTGGCTATTTTAATAAATTATCCTTGTTGAATAATGAGATTAATTAAATTATTTCTTGGATTTTGTTCTTCCAGTCAACTTGATAACAACGACTTTGGTGGGAATACCATTCCAGATTCTTATGGGAGCATGTCAAAATTGACGAAGTTGTAAGTGCATTTTATGACTCATTTTCTGTAATTAGGTTCTCAGGTATAAGGGTTGGGGTTGAGATGCTAAAACCTTTGTGATTTATTGTAAAAATGTTTCTGGAAACCAGATGTAGATGCAAGACCAGTTGGTTGAACACCTATATGAGTAATGCCAAACTCAGACATTGAGTTGTTTGGGTTAATAATCTGGAGGATGCCTCATCCTCCTTTTTACCTTCTCCTTCCCTCTTAATAAAGTATTTTCTTTTATCGCGAAGAGGAAGTTTTAATTGGGTTGAAAAAGGTTTAATGTTGAGGTTGAGTGGTTGACCATCTATATACTTTGTTGGTTTTTTCAGGAGCCTTGGGAACTGCAACTTACGAGGACCAATTCCTGATTTAAGCAAGATACCATACCTTCTGTATCTGTAAGTCATCTCATTTTCCTTCAACTTGTTTATAATTGCTGAATTATCAAATTTCATTTTCAGAGAAGTTGCTTTGACAGTGAGTATTCAGCTGTACATATTTTAATGATAGTCTAATACAGTATGTGATTGCTTTCTGCTGACTATTATTTGTTTAAATCTCAGTGACCTCAGTTCCAACCAGTTGAATGAATCGATTTCTCCTAATAAGCTTTCTGAAAATATCACAACCATGTAAGAATCTTCATCATTCAAATGACTTGTCGTCTATTAATTATGCATTCAATTATTTGGATTGCAAGTGTTATTAGTCCACTGGTATTTTAAGTTGTGGCGAATTTAAAGAATATGATACCTTGAAATTCTAAACTTCTAATGTTTGACTCTGAGGAGATGTGCAGTGATTTGTCAAACAACAAGCTAACTGGAACTATTCCATCCTACTTTTCTGGTCTTCCACATCTTCAAAAATTGTAAGTTGTCTTCTGTTTTATTCTTTCTTCTTCTACATCAAGCTATATTCTATACTACAGGCCAAATCGAATAAACTTCCTACCATCTTATCATACTTGCAAATTGTATATTGTTGAATTTCTCAGTCAAGACGTTATTATTATTTTTTGATATTGCTGATTATATCAATTACAATATAAGAGATTGGCATTTTATCACATATGATTCCCCAAGGCAGGTCACTTGCGGACAATTCATTGAATGGCAGTGTTCCTTCCACCATTTGGCAGAACAAGACTTTAAATGGAACAAAAAGATTTCTCCTGTAAGACCTTAAACGATAATTCCAAAATCTTCCTCACATACTGACTTTGGTACTTTTGATTTACCAAGCATGGTTTTGTGATCCTGGATAATGCAGGGACTTGAAAAATAATGATCTTACAAGCATTTCAGGCAGTATTAATCTTCCTCCTAACATCACACTCTGGTATGATTCTAAAGTCATTTTGCTGTTGGTACCAAAGTCTGGGTAATGGAGGATATTGTCTTCATTCTCATTGTCGTGCATTTTTTCAAAAGAGTAGTGTCCTTTTGCTAAAGGTTGAAATTTGTTCAACATTACATTCCATCTTGTATAACTTGTTACGTTACTATGTAAACATTGCTGATTTTCAGGCTTGAGGGAAATCCTCTTTGTATAAATGACACTCTAGTTCAGTTCTGTGGATCTGCAAGTGCCAATGACACTAACAACTTGAGTCCAACAAACTCCAATGTTAGCTGCCCCAGTCAAGCATGCCCTCCTCCTTATGAATATTCTAAAACATCTCCTGTGGAGTGTTTTTGTGCAGCGCCATTGCTCATTGGTTATCGGTTGAAAAGTCCTGGATTTTCAGATTTTTATCCATACCAGAATACATTTGAGAACTTCCTGTCATCCGGTTATAACTTAATTAATAATCAGCTTGATATTGGTACCCCTATATGGCAAGGAACTCGACTGAAAATGTACTTGAAGCTTTTTCCTGTATCTGTTGATAACAGAAGCTCTAATACTTTCAATAGAAGTGAGGTTGTACGTCTTTATAGCATGTTCACAGGATGGGTTGTTTCTGACAGTAATTTATTCGGACCTTATGAACTACTCAACTTCACTCTTCTGGATCCTTACAAGGACAGTGAGTCTCAGAAACTACTTATGATCTACCACAGTGCCTGATAGATTTTGGATTTAATGCATACATCATACTATTAACTATAAAAATGAATTGAAATTTTTTTAGCTGCTTGAAAGGATGAATTTCAGGTCTAATATATATTGAATTGATCAAACAATGTTTTCTGCTCAGATTGAGCAATTTATTCTCCAGCGTCGTTTAAGTGATTTAGCTTTCTCTAACCTGGCCTATGCCTGCAAGTATAAGTTTTTTGTTACCTCCCTTACTAGTTGGTAGATACTGCTCTGTAACTGAGTAAAGGTTAGTTTTGTCTTAACATTTGCCTGTTTGTGATATTCTGGCTGAGATGGCATCTCTTTGATTATTTCTTGAAGCATATTTTGATTTTATCATTCTAATGCTTGTATAAATGCTATGAGAAAAATGTAATGACTTTGCTGTGACAATTTTTGGAGAAGTCTATAATTGGGATGCTACTCTGTTAAAAATTATATTGTATGTTTTGCAGTCAGAGCAGCTTCAAACAAAGCTTCCATTTAAATTGGAAACTTAATGTCAATTGAGCTTATTAGTGAATACATTGTTGCATAAATCTGCTGTACTTATCCATATATGAAAATTATTATATGATAGTTCTTATATTGTTCATTATTGTCACAGTGATTGGCACCTCTTCAAGTTCAGGGATAAGCAAGGGTGCACTAGCTGGCATAATCTTAGGGACAATTGCCTGTGCAGTTATATTATCTGCAATTGTGACTCTTCTTATACTAAGAGTGCGAATGAGAGATTACCATGCAATTTCAAAACGACATCGCTGTGAGTACCTTATCATGAATAAGCTAGTGTATTATTGTTTACTATTTTGCTCTTTGACTAGTCCCAAGTGCTAGGTCACAATGATAAGTGTTGATGTTATTTCATGCTATTTTACTTTGACTAAACCATATTTAAAATCTAATTTTCTTTAATTATTATTCAAAGTAGTAATTGAATTCTCTTTATAGGAATTGTAAGATGCATATTGAGCCTCCTTTTCCAATGAAGCCTATTATTGCCCTCTTTGAGGAAAGAGCTGAGAATAATGTATTGTATTCTGACACAAGGCCAACCATTTGGACATCTATTTATAGGGCTAGAATAAAGAAAGAGAGATAATCTCCCTGACACATGGCCAAAAAACACAGGAGATGGAGGGATAAGAACTAATGGAAATTTACAAAAGAACCTCTTATATATGAAAGAAGAAATTCCCCCAAATAAACTGAAATTAATTAAAGAAAAAATGAGGAATTCCAGAGTCTTTAATGTCCTTTTGATGCTCAATAAAACATTTATTAAAGAAATTTTAAATACTTATTAAGGAATTTAAAAAGTCCACTAGCAGAGAACTCTCTTAACTCACTCAATATTCTAAAATATCTCAATGTTTGGTAATCAACAAAAAAAGGGTGAATAAATCAACAGACCGGCAGGTCTATTTATAGGCATGTGGACTGCAACATGTAACACAAATAGAATTGCAACCTCACTAAAAATCCTTACATAGTTATCCTCGATCTAGTTAGCCCTTATCCAAACAATCCAAAATAAAATAAAAATCTAATTCCTAAATTAAAACTCTAGTCAAATACTTACAATTTCATAATCTATTCAAAAAAATAAAATAACTAAAATCCTTATCTTCTCATCTTGCACCATCCAATTCTGCTGTATAATTAATGAAAACAAAGGCAAACAGCACTGTGTTGATGAAACAGAAGCAGACGAAATAGGAAAAAACAAAGGAGATATCAAGCTTTTCTCCTTCTGATCGTTTTGAATATTATTATACAATATTTATATACAAAGTATGAAAGAATCAAGGCAAAAATAAAGAAGCTTAATCAGAGACAAATGGGGATAGACAGCTCTGATCACGGGTCAATGATTTAATTCAATTAAACCCATGATTTCCGCTGCTCTGTTCCCATGTATCACACGAGTATTGCCAACACTCCCCTCAAGTTGGTGAATAGATGTTCATTCACATCTTAACTATTGTTTCAAAAATTGCTTTAAGTACTCCTATAGTCTAAATGTCCGCAAGGTGCTAAGTGGTAGGAACATAGGTCATACAAATAATTTCTGAGTCAATCTTCTTTTTTTTCCTTGGATAAAATGCCTATCCACCTTCATATGTTTGGTTCTATCATGATGCATTAGATCGTGAGCAATGCTGATTGCAACCTTCTTGTCACAAAACAATTTCATTAGAAGTGAAGTAGGAACATTTAATTCCTTTATCAACCGCTTGAGCCACATTAGCTCACTTGTTACATGAGCTAAAGCCTTGAATTCAGCTTTGGCACTACGGCCAATAATTGTTTATTTCTTTTTCTTCCAACTGACTATGTTTCCCTATATTTCTGTACAATACCCAGTTGTAAACCTCTATCTTTAACTAAGCCAGCCTAATTTGCATATGCGAATGCTTTAATGTCTCTGTTATCACATTTTCTGAAAAATAAACCTTTTCTTGGATTGGCTTTTAAATAGGCCACGATTTGTTTCACATTTATCAAATGCTTCTTTGTTGGTGAGTGCATATATTATATATTGACTGACTACACTTATTGCAAAAGCAATATTGGGTTTGGTATGAAACATATATATATATTAATTGTCCTGTGAGTCTCTGGTATATTCCCTTATCCATTGGAATATCTTCTCTTGCATCTTGAGACTTCCAATTTGACTCAATAGAAGTGCTGGCAGTTTACACCAAAGCTCGCCTGTCTCCTTTAATAAATCAAGGGTATATTCTCTCTGTGAGATGAGTATTCTTTGCTTTCTTCTGGCAATCTCCATCCCCAAGAAATACCTGAGGGTTCTAAGATCTTTGACTTCAAACTCAGATTTGAGGATATTATTCAATTTTTGCACTTCTTTAGTATCCTCTCTGGTCAAGATGGTGTCATCAATATACATAACAAGAATGGTTCTATTGTTGCCCTTAGATATTTTCACAAAGAGAGTGTGATCACTTGCCCTTTTGATAGCCATGTTTTTTCATGGTTTTTGCAAATCTACCAAACTATGCTTTGGGAGACTACTTCAAACCATAAAGTGATTTCTTCAATTTGCATACCTTCCCTTTTTCTTCATTTTTAAAATTAGGAGGAAGCGTCATATACACTTTCTCATCCTGTTCTCTGTCGAGAAATGCATTCTTAACATTCCTGTGATGCAATTCCTAGTCTAAATTAGCAGCTAGTGACAAGAGGACCTTGATAATGTTCAATTTTGCTACGAGTGGAAATGTCTCTATGTAATCAATGCCAAAGGTTTTATGTGTAACCTTTGGTCACTTGCTGAGCTTTGTATTTTTTTATAGTTCCATTAAATTGGTATTTAATAGTAAATACTCATTTGCATCCAACTACCTTTTTTTCCTTCAACAAATCGATGATTTCCCATATTTCACTCTTCTTTAGTGCTCTCATTTCCTCCATCACAATTTGTTGTCTCCATTCTGGTTGTTCATGGCCTCCAGTATGTCTCTAGGATTTTCAGTATTGTCCACCTTTTTTGTCAAAGTTCTAAATGAAGCAGACAAGCTTGAGTAGGACAGGTGATTTGAGATAGGATATTGAGTGCAAGTCCTACTCCCTACCCTTCCTTAGAGCAATTGGGAGTTCCACAACTTCGTCAAGTTGTTCCTCCCTTTCTTCCATCTTATATGATGGATTTTTTTTCCCCAGTTCAGAAGACTGAGCAAGTACTGGATTTCTGATAACATGTCTTCTTTCCCTCTAGTGTACACTTGTGTATTATCTTTTGGTTGTTCAAGTGATTCTCCCCCTGAATCATTACCTATAGGTGAGTCAAGAGAGGGTATTTTAGGAAGGATTGAGGACAAGGGTAAAACGGGAGAAGGAATGAATTTATCCCAACAATGTTCCTTCTCTTCCTTGAAGATAAGTAGGAGAAAAATAAGGCTGATTCTCAAGGAATTATATATCCATGGAGATGAAGAAACCTTTGGAGGATGGGCATTAACATTTATATTCCTTTTGGTTGGGAGAATATCCCCCATAGATACATTTCACAGCTCGGAGATTTTATTTTCCTTGGGATGGATTAGAGTTATGAACGAAGGTTGTACATCCAAAAACTTTTAAGGGTAACAAAGTAAGGATCCAGGAAAAGGTTGGATAAGTGTATCAAGAGGAGTATTAAATTGTAGAACATGAGTCGGAAGATGATTAATTAAATTAGAGGTGTTTAAGACAGCTTCTCCTTGAAAAATGTTTGGGATGTGACTGGTGAATAAGAGGGCCCAGGCAATCTCAAGAAGATGTCAGTTTTTTTTTCTTTTTTCTTCCCCTTAGTAATCCCATTTTGTTTGGGGGTTTTTACACAAGAAATTTAATGAAAAATCCCATGGCGTTTGAGATATAGGTTTGAAAAATATTTTGAACCATCTTAAGAGATTGTTGAATAATTTAGCTAGCTTTAGACTATCTTTTAGGAGATATACCCAACCAGCACAACTATGGGCATCAATGAACGTGATAAACTATCTTGTATTTGTTAGGTTATGGACACACGAAGGCCTTCGAATATCACTGCGTATGAGAGAGAAAGGCTGTGATTTTTATACAGAATGCTGGAATAAGGATTGAGGGTATGTTCAGCCAGAATACACATTTCACAGTGAAATGAATTTGGATCTTTATTGATAATTAAATGTGGGAACAAGTACTTTAGGAGGGAGAAGCTTGGATGACCCAAGTATTTATGCCAAAGTATTACATCGGTAGAATGAGAGATAGATGAGTGAAGGGCTGAATCACTTTAATAAGCAGGTTTACTTAGGTAGTACAAGCCATCATGCATCTCAGTACTGCCAATCGTACTCCCCAAAGCCAAATCCTGAAATTCAGTGAGAGGGAAGAAATTTAGCAGTGCATTTCATGTCCACATTTAGTTTGCTAATAGAAACAAGGTTACAAGTGAAGTGAGGAACATAAAGAACAGATAAAAGTTTTATAGAAGAGAGTTGAATTGTTCCTCTCCCAGCCACTATCGAAAGTGTTTCATCTACAACTTGAATTTTATTTCCATCTTCGTCGGCTCTCTCCTGCGTACAATAGGAAACACTTCTCGTATATGTGGACAAGGTTTGGTACCAAGCATATCTCCAACCTCATTCAGGTCTTTATCAAGACAATATAAGAAATCAAACGCACGTTCCTTCTCCATTAGCTTCTTTTAAATTAAGTCATCTTCTGGCACTCTCCAATTTAGGTCATAGAAGGGGTCCATTTCTTGCCACAATTCTGGGAGCCTGTTAAAATAATCCGTTACTGTCATTGCTCCTTGCTTTGTATTCTTAATCGGCGAATGGAGTTCAAAGCATTGAGCAGTGTTCTCCATGTCTGAATACAATTTTCTCACGGTGCACTCTTGTAAAAAAGATAGGGCCGTGAGAGGAAGGCTTCCATTGAATTGATCAGCCATGCCTTCGCAGCAACCCACGTTTCAAAACCTGGTTCATTCTCAGCTGGTCTCTTTTTTCTGTTTGTGAGATAACCAAGTTTTCCCTTTCCTTCGAACATGAAGCGGACAGATTGCGACTACTCCTTATAATTTGCGCTGTTTAGCCTGTGTTGAGTGATTTGGAGACTCCCTTGATCACCCGCCGCAGACCTCGAATTTGGGAGGGAGGAGCAGTCGCAGGTTGTCCTTCTTGCTTTTCTTCTGCCATTATTTCTCTTGCTGGATCAGGCCTCAGCTCTGATACCATGAAAACTGAGGCAAACAGCACTCTGTTGATGTAATGGAAGCAGATGAAATAGGAAAAAACAGAGGAGATATCAAGCTTTTCTCCTTCTGATGGTTTTGATTACTATTGTACGGTACTTATATGCAAAGAATGAAAGAATCAAGGCAGATATAAAGACGCAGAATCACGGACAAATGGAGACAGACAGCACTGATCATGGATCAATGAGTTAATTCAATTAAAACCCATAATTTCCGCTGCTCTGTCCCCTTGTGTTACACATGATTATTCCCGACAATTAACATGCCATAGTTTAAATGAGTAGGGTTAGAAACTTGATTGAATTTTAGGATCACTAGAATTTTTCGGATTTTGACACCCCTCCTGGTTTTTTCATCTTACATTTTTTTTCCCTATAAATCTTAGTCTGTTTGATATTGCAGATAAAATGGTAACATTGTAAATCAAAATTGAGTTACTACATTTGTATCTTGATCAAATATACATTTGTGAAGTTAGATGAGCAATGCATTATTAAGATTGCAAAACCTGAATATAAGTTTCAAAGGATGAGAAGTCTTATCTTTATAATTCATTGTGTCGTGAGAATGAGATTTCTTTAATATTTTTCTTTTTGGGATTAATATCAGATCAGACAGTTAGTTAGTCCATCTTGTGATTACAAACTTGAATTATTTAGAGTATAGACATAAGATTTGAAAATGAAAGTATATTTAGTACCAAAAGGTCGTAAAATTGAAGGTCTATAAGAAAAAAAAAAACTAATGCACTGTATTCAATGTAAGTGGTCATCCATTTAGAGGTATAGTAATGTGGCAGATCAGAATAGAATGACGCGAGCAACTGGTTTAATAACACGACTGTACTGTACGTTTTATCAAATCTTCACTTTTTGAGAGAGAAAGAGAGAGGGGGTGGGGTGGGGAAGTGCATAGACAAAGTACAGAGCATATTGAAAAGAAAAGACTGTCAGCTGTCGGATGGATTGCTATATTGTGGTCAAAAAAGATTGGAAAACCATATGGAGAATGAAGAAGTGATCTAGCACATGGCAATGATATTAGAATTCCCATAAAATCAAAATTATGCATAATGTTTCAATTCCTGTCTTCTTAAGTAGTTGGACTGCACTATTTATTAATAAACTGATTGGTAGCATGAAGAATAACTGCTTGACAATTGTAACATAATAGATGCTCTACATATATAAGCAGCTCAGTAGTAACATTTCCAATAAATTTAGGTGGTTGCAACACTTTTTTTTCCCTTGGATTTATTTTTCTATTTACATTTATATTTTGTTTATCATGACCTACAAACCTGAGCCTATCATTATTTTATGACTAAGGGGTGGCATAAGCCTTAGCTTACCTATACATGTTAATGAATGTTGTCAAAATGAGAAGAGGAATTGATTGCATTTCAATATTCATCTATGAGCTCTGTAGAGATTGTTCATACTTTTTGTAAATGTACTTTAAGGTTTTTCAACAGAATTTGCTATTTTCAGCATTCAATTTGCTTCACTATTTTCTCTTTTGATTTGTACTTGGAGGCTGCAGCATGAAAAACTAATGTGGAACTATGAAGTCACTAATGTAAACCTTATTTGATTGATTGTCAAATATGCTTTGATTAACAATATCTCTCAAGTTTTAACATAGGCTTCTGTTTATTCACAGCATCTAAAATCTCAATAAAAATTGACGGGGTGAGGAGGTTCACTTATGGAGAAATGGCCTTGGCTACAAGCAATTTTAGTGTCCCCACTCTAGTTGGCCAAGGGGGGTATGGGAAGGTTTATAAAGGTATTCTTACCGATGGCACTGTTGTTGCTATAAAACGTGCACAGGAGGGATCACTGCAAGGTGAGAGGGAGTTTCTTACAGAAATACAATTACTATCAAGGTTACATCATCGCAACCTTGTGAGTTTGATTGGATATTGTGATGAAGGAAGTGAACAGGTACTTTTTGTTTTAAATTTATGAAAATTGATTATCATTAGATTTTATTTTAATAAATTTTACACCAATCTTGGATTATTGATGTCATCTTTGGAAGTTTTAATATGTATAAGTTTCATGAGCTTAGCTATCACATGTTGACTCCCTGAGGATACTCAAAAAAGGATGTTGATATACAGCAATGAATTTATAAATTTTTTAACAGACAACAATGAATTTAAAAATTTGTTGTTAAAAAGAGGATGTTAAAGCATATAGACAGCTTTCCTTAAATAAATGCATAGAAAAAGAAGGATATCATACTCAATTGCAAAGCACAGCCAAGTGTTATTGAGTTTCTGTTGTAGAATCATTATTGAAACAAAGGCCATTTGGTATTTAGATACAAAATTAAAATTTCATAAGCTTAGCTTTGGGAAGTAGGGTAAATCCAAGCCCTCATTCTTGTATTAATGTCCTTTCTAATTATATGTTTTATGTGCTCGCATAAATCTTCTTTTCTTTCTCTCTTTGGTTGTGTTGGATTTTTTCCTCATCTGGGTTGTTATACTTGCAGATGCTGGTTTATGAATTTATGCCAAATGGCACGCTAAGGGATCATCTTTCTGGTACATCTTTTGCTCTCACTATCTAAATTTGCTGTATCCTTTCTTAATTTCTTGATGTTTATACTTCGTTGCATTTTCCTGATAACTTTGTTATGAAACAACAGAAACTTGTAAGTTTTCCCCACCCAATATTGTTCCAATATTTGAAGTACAAAGGGATTTTGATATATTTTATTTTATTTTTTTACAAGTAAGGCATTTTTATGTGTGTATTAATGTTTTACAACAGCTAATTCAAAAGAACCTCTGAGTTTCGGTATGAGATTGAGGATTGCGCTAGGGTCAGCCAAGGGTATTCTGTATCTGCATATGGAAGCTGATCCTCCAATATTCCACCGAGATGTGAAGGCCAGCAACATATTATTGGACTCCAGGTTCATTGCAAAAGTTGCTGATTTTGGACTTTCACGGCTTGCTCCAGTTCCAGATATTGAAGGAATTGTGCCTACCCATGTATCTACAGTGGTAAAGGGAACCCCGGTAAGGTTGTCATTCTAGGATACAGTTATGCTATAATTGCATGCATGTGTGATTGTATTAGGGATAAGATCAGCAGTTTTGTTAATATGATAAGACATCCTCCCACTGATATAAATAAATGATAGTAAATTAATGCAGTTAGGCCCTCTCATCATTTCTTTAGTATATGGCAGATGAAGGTTGAACCTTTCAACCTCCTGCAAGGTACTGGAGGACATCACTTTTGAAATAGTGGTTGTTGATTTTCATTTATTGCTAATAATGTCATTTATGCCTGCCAAAACATGGTAGTGCTTGGACTTTAGTGGTATTGAAAGGGTAAGTCTAGGATCTTGGGCTTACCATCATTTTGGAAAAAATGTTTGCTTTTAAAGCATTATTGAACAGAGTTGCATCATTAATGTTTCTAAAAAAGTTTCGCAGATAAATCTCAAATTCTTCCATGCTGACCCTATTGATGTAAATTATTGGGAAAAATAGAAGGCAATAATCTATAAAATATTTATTCCAGCCTATTTCAAGGAAGCAATCTTCTATGTTGCATTTGGATATTTCCATATGGTTCAAAAGGCATATTCCATACATGAAAACACATTATTATCCTAATGTTAGGGTTTCCTCGTCTCTAAAGGTAGTTGCCATTTCTTCTTTAAAGTCAGAACTATTATCTTCTTTGGTACAGAGAAACATGACAACTAAACCAAAAAGGGTTAACATACGTTTTGACTGATAAGTATAGTAGGTATATATAAGCTATTAGCTTATTAAACAATGGTTCATAATTAATGGAAAAAAATAATTATTCACATCTCAAGTTGCGTTTTAATTACTACCTTTGTATTATAAAAACACAATATCTTACTATTCACACTAATTGTAATTTCAGCACTAGGATAACAGCCCAAGTCAAAATGTGTTAAAATCATGGAATAACTGTATCTTACTTCCCGCCAATTATACCAGCACACTATGATAGAATCGATAGCATCTTTTAGTTTTATTCTGTGATTTAATTTCTGCTTCCTCATCAATGAGGATCAACACAAGGAAAAAGTATTCCATCTTTCTGCCTCCTGCTTGGTGCTAAGGCTCTATAAACCTAAGCCTGTCGAGCAGAAGACTAAGGATCTAAGTTTAGTAATCAAATAAATGATGATAATACGCACTGTATTTGCAGAGAACTTACATACCAATTATACTTTACGATTTCCACACCCACAAACTATCTAACTATTTCGCTGGAAATTCATTATATATTGGCTAATGTTATTCAGTGACTAACTCTCTCTTTATTTACTGTTTTAATTTTGCAGGGCTATCTTGATCCAGAGTACTTTCTAACTCATAAGTTGACTGACAAGAGTGATGTTTATAGTCTTGGTGTTGTGTTTCTAGAACTTTTGACAGGGAGGCCGCCAATCTTACATGGAAAAAATATTGTTAGAGAGGTATTAACTCACCTCTGGACTTAATTTCTCTTCCTACAATGTGTGATTGGGTCAAGCCATGGTAAAATTTGTGTAGTATTTGGGCAAAAAGGAAGTTTAATTCCTATAGATATTTAATGCATTTGTCTGACAAAATATCAATTTTTTTTTTTCTTTTTGCTACATCATTTTAATTCTTTACCTTCATGCATTTGTCCTTGCGTCAAGTCTGACCCGGACATTTTCTTGCCAATTGAGCTTTAGCAGTTATATCTCTGTCATTATTCTCTTTCCTTTTATTTTTGGACATTGATTTGAAACAACTGTTGCAGTGGTAGTATTCAACAATTATTAATCTTTCCTTTTACTCATGGTTTTGTTCAAAAAATAAATATTTGATCAAACTAGGTTTATTTCTATGTGATTTATGATGTTTGTCATGGCAGTATTCCTTGATCATTTCATCTGTTCAAGATATGAACATAATAAAGTGCTTGATGCTTATCGTGGATTTCAGGTTAATGTTGCGTACCAAGCTGGTGAGATATTCTCGGTTATTGATAGACGTATGGGGCCCTATCCTTCTGAGTACGTGGAGAAGCTCTTGAACCTGGCTCTGAAGTGTTGCCAAGATGAGACAGATGCGCGGCCTAAAATGGCAGAAGTGGTTCGAGAGCTTGAAAATATGATGCCCGAGTCCAATGCCAAGATACCTGAATATAATATATCTAGTGATTCTGGAAAAATATTCAGTTCACCATCTTCGTCCTCTACCAGTAAGACTCCTTTTATATCGCTAGATATATCTGGTAGTGATCTTGTTAGTGGAGTAGAGCCAACCATCAAGCCAAGGTAGAAGTTGAAAAGAAATCAGCATCGGCATTTATGGCATGTCAAATATGAGAGTTTCATTACGTGATGGGTTGAACAGTGAAACCATATCACTCTTTCATTTCTTTTTTCACATTCTTTCTTAGTATAACCTGTTGTAAAACAAATCTATAGAGCAATAGCCGGGTGTGCCTGTGTATAAGTTTTTAGAGTCACTCATTGTACTTTTTTTTCAGTTGAAGGTGTTTTCGAAATTGTAATTGGAAAGTGAACTTTTTTGGAGGTAGCTTTATATAATTCTGTGCTCTCTTTTAAAGTAGGGAACTTTTGCAATTACCAAACCAGTTCTGATAAAAAGTCCTTGAAGCAGTTGTACTGTCAAATAAATCCTCTAAAAGTGCAACTTTTGCTTGCTGAGTATGCAATTTTTGCGTCTAACAGATTTGGATATTCTCATGTAACATGATCATATCAAATGAGTAAAAAAAATTTTCCCCCCAAATTTTGTTTATAGATAATAATTCATTTGTCATGATATTTATGTATAATGTACGTACCTACATAATAAATAAATTTTATATTACAAGTAAATTTCTTTCAAAATTCACCTTTAAATAAAAAGTTTATTATGCAGATCATTTTTATGAAATTTTATTATAACTTGATAACATATCATACCTTACTGATATTATGTTAAGATTTCTGGCCCGGTGGATCAAATAAAATACTTTTGAAATGTAAGAAAATATACATTATTATATATTCATTTTTATTCAAAATTTTGACATGCAAAATCAATATAAATATAGGTGATTATAGTTAAATGCAAGAAGTTAGAGAAGTTATCCATGCTCTGCTATTAGTATAGGAGATGAAAATTGTAATGAGATTGTATTTCTTACTTTTGTTCTACCTAATTTGTTTGTTGTGGGATGAATATTCTTTACTCTTTAAATGTCATAATCGTATAAATTGCGGCGGAAGAAATATCGATTTACAATGATTAATTTTAAGAATCACTAGAATTACAATCACAACAAAAAAAATTACTTTCTTAATGGCCCAAATTTTGTTAAAAACAATTTTCTCTTTTGGTTTCTTCTCATTGAAACTGACCTCTACTAGGTTTCAGCCCTTTTTTTTCAGTTCTTTTTTCAGCTTTGAATGGAACAAAACCACAATAAAAATAAGGTTAAATTTATTTTAATCTTTATACTTTTACTTAATAAAATTAAATTTGAGTAAATTACAGTCCTCCTTTTAGTATTGTTAAAATTCGATAGATTTTTTTTATTTATAAAATATATACAAATTTTTCTTAAAACAAAAAGTTATTTTATATTTTAGTCCAATTTTAAATTTTTTTATAAAATACTCTCCATTTAAATTTTTTAATTTTTTTAAAAGATATATATTTAAATTAAAAGAATGTATTCTAATAAAAAAATTTTAAATTATACAAGTATAAAGTAACTTTTTATTTCATAAAAGATTTATATATTTTTTAAAAACATAAAAAAGATGAATATAATTTCAACAAAATTTAAAGAGAGTGTTTGTAATTTATTTTAAATATTTATAATTTTAAAATTTTTTAACGAAATCCTTGAAATCAAACAGCAATTAAGTCATTCTATATTTTTTTTTTAGTACTTAGGTATCCAGGACGAAGTCATCGAGGCCCATAATGGCAGTTAACTAGGATAGCTGAAACTGTATAGCAAAGTGATAAAAAATAAGCAATGACTAGAATGCTGATTGGTTTATGGGATTCAATTAAAATTATAAAGGTTTAATTATAAATTTTTAAACTATGGAACCAAATTAGAAATTGTTAGAATTAAAAGAGCAATATAACCTAAAAAGAATTACTTCTTTCTTATCTATGGAGGGGCTAACTCATCTTCCTCCAATATCATCTTAATCTATATATTGTCAATCAGAATCATACTTAAGACTTTAACAAGCCATTTGGTTTACAGACATATTAAGTATAAAAATAAAAAGAAAATATGAATGAAATAAATGAGAAATAATTATCATATTTCTATTTTAAAATAATAATAAAAAATAGATGTTATTGAATAATTATAATAAATTATAAAAATTACATTTCTCATTTCCTTTTCATTATACAATCAAGTGGACTGCAAGTACTTGTAGCATGTTTGGAAACGCAATATATTTTCTTCAAATCATGTTTGATATGAAACAAGATATTAAAACTTCTACATCAACTAATTTTTCGTCGCATTTTCAAATGAGCACTTAATCGTCAACTTTGTGTTTTTATGAAACAAAACAAATCACTTCTGGATACCAAATATGATAAAGCAATAACTTGCGGCCACAATTCATACCTTGACAGAGAACTCAGCAAATAAAATTTACAAGAAAAATGAAAGATGGAAAGATAAAAATGAAGAAAAAAGGGACATAAATGTGTATTTATTTGACTTTTGGGTGAATCTGATTAGTAAAGAGGGTAAAAAAAATTAAAAATAAAAACACGGTGCATCTCATTTTTAATCATTTCTGAATTTTTTTCATGCAAAAAATAGTAATGGGCAAAAAAATAGTTTTGGCCTATTAACTTTATTTTATATTTTATTTTTGTTATTGAACTTTTTGTAATTTTAATTTAATTTTTAACTTTATCTTAAATTTTATTTTCATCTATTAACCACATTTGATTACAATTTGATCTTTTAATTTTATTTTAAATTTAAATTTTATTTTATTCTAGTTTAACTTTTAATTTTTAAAAATTATTCAAATATTTTTTTCCTTTTATTTTTAATTTTTTTCAGTTGTCAATTGATATAAGTAAGTCTCATGAAATGTAGTAATTTTTATTTTAAAATTTTATTTTTCCACAAACTAAATTGGTTGATACTCAGTAGTCGAATTTGTTTTTTATTTTTACTTTCTTTATTTTGGCGTTACCAACTTGTTTTGTTGCTCAGTAATCTTTAGCTATTGATTCATACGAAGTCTAAAATTTTAAGTACTTTAATTTGATGGTGTCAGAGGAAAAAAAATATTTGAATAATTTTTTCAAATTAAGAGTCAAATAGAAATAAAATAAAATTAGAAGATAAAAATAAAACTTAAAATTAAATTAAATAATTAAAATAAAATTAACAAAGAAAAATAAAATTAAACATTTTATTTTATCTATATTGGGGCACTTTACCCATCTAGAATCAGAGTTTCAAGTCTCCAGTTTCTTCACCGTTTCACCCGCTTCATCTGACCACTCTTGCCTCATTTTTCAAATGGTTTTCTCCCGCCTTCCTTGAATTTGCAGCTTTCATCGGGTGCGGATTTGCTCAGTTTGCGGCGCAAAAATGAGCGCTCATTTTCCTCAATTCTAGGCTGTCGATTCCATCGCACACTTGCGACGTTGTCGGAGAAGGTTAATGAAACTTGGTGTTTCAAGAGGCTGCTAAGTCACTGGAGTTTTGAGAGGCAATCAGAGCCATCCACCGGATCGAGAATAAAAAGGCCGCCATGTCGCCCTCCATCCTTTCCAAAAGGCGGTGCGCCTCGAAGCGCATCAGAACCCGGTCGAGCAATGAGTCCCCAGCCTCCATTTGAACCAAATCTCAGAACCCAAAATGCAATATGTCAATATGTCGAAGCAAATCCCAAGTGATGCTGCCTCATATATACGGTGAGTCCCCAGCATTCAAATCTTGTTTTATCTTACATTCATATATCCGGTGGCTTGGTTTGATTCATCTTCCCAACCTTTTTCGCATGTCGGAAGAGCAATGGAAGAAGGTGAAGCGAAGAAATTTGGCAATAAGTGACTGAAATTTGCTTGATTCCATTTTTTATTTCGATTTCGTTAGTGAATCTTGTTTTATTTCATTAGGGGGTGTTTGGTTAAATGGAGGGGAGGGATTTTAATGAAGGGGAGGGGAGGAGTTTTAACGATACGTTTTGGTTGTTTTGAAGGAGAGGAGAGGGGTTTTAATAATATATTGTTTGGTCGAAGAGGGGAGGGGAGGGGAGATAAAATTAAATGGATAATTATACCCTTATGATATTAGAATTTTTAATTTTTTTATTTTTATAAAATTTTTTTTTTGTTTTTTATTATTAAAAATAATTTTTTATTTTTATTCAAAAATATTTTTTATTTTTATAAAAAATTATCTTAAACTCAATTTAAAAAATAAGATTTATATTATATTTTAAATGAAAATAAAAAACAGGGGCAATTTTGTCAAATAAAAATAAAATTTTTTCTCTCTTCCAAAAACTTCTACTTTTGGAGGGGAGGGTTTGGAAGGGAGGGGAGGGGAGGGAAGGGGAGGCCCCTCCCATCCAAATTTTTCATACCAAACCCCTCCCCTCCCCTCCCCTCCCCTCCCCCAAAAAATCCTGAACCAAACGGACCCTTACTTGATTTTGATTCTATTAGTGAATCCAGGGAGATGGATGATGTATTCCGTTTGTGAATATGGAATGATTTTAGATCTGTTAGATGGCTTGTGAAGCTTGCTATTCCTTCAGGTTTTTATATGGATGGTTTGGTTATGATTAAGGGATTTTTTATGCGGGCTTGATCTTGTGTGGCTAGTTTTTCTGTCACTGGAATCGTGCAAATTAATCGATTCGTATGCAGGTTTCCGAGGTTGAATTTATTTACTGCAGAGTTTTGTTAAAAGTTTTTCTTCGTTTTCTTGCGATGGTGGCAGCCCCTTGAAACGTCGCGTTCCATTAACTTTTTCCTTTGATGTGGCGAGTTCCTGAACGTGCGATGGAATCGACGGCTTGCAATTGAGGGAAATGAGTGCTCATTTTCGCGCCATATATTGAGCAAACCCGCACTCCTTTTCCTCATTCAATTTGAGGTAAACACTTAATGGAAATCCTTCCTTTAAAACTTTTACGGGTTTCAATTTTGTGACTCAAGTTTACATTCACCTCCAGGCTATACGATTTAGTTTGACGTAAACAGTACCATATATCTCGTGTTTTAATAAAGTGGATTTATATTAATTGTCATTTTTATTTACTATTCAAATAACAAAAGCTTTACAAAGAAAAAAGTGTTGAATGTATTTGTTCCCAGCATGTTGATTCATATTATTTAAACCTTACTTTATATCTTACATTTTTAATGTATTATTTTAGTAAAATTTATGATATTCTTCTGCAAAGAAAAGTCCGGTACTTCCAAATGTTATTCACAGAATAACTCAAATGTGTTATATATATCCAATACAATATACTGCGGAAAGAAAAATATATATATATATATTCTTCTGTTTACAGTAACACGGTCCTTATAAAAACATTGTACAGCATATCCTTTCCTAGGAATTCAAATCTATGCGGTCTTAAGAACTTGGAAATTGAGAAGTGCCAAATGCTGATATCTTCTCTTTCCATGCCCTTCATTGCTCAAGCCCCAGAGTCACTAGAGGAGCTAATAATATCTAAATGCAGTAATCTGAAGCATATTGTAACAGAGTACGAGGACGAAGGGAATGTTCAAAGCCTAAACTCATTGGTGCCTCCAAATTTGAGGATTCTTGAAGTGGAGGGATCCGAGAGACTGGAATCTGTATTACCTATAGCTTTTTCTCAAGGGCTAGTAAGATTGGAAGTGATGAAAATCCAAAATAATGGCGGGTTGAAGTGTGTTTTGGACACAAAAGGAACATAATCTTCAGTTATATCAGAACTTTAACAGCAAAGAGAGCAATATTGAGATGAACTTGCTTGCTTGGAGAAGTCTCACACTATGTTCATTATCAAATCTGATTACCATTTGGCCTGAATCTTGTCATCCAAGGGCTCCAAATTTGAAAGCAATACAATGCAGTAAATGTCCAAGGTTGTCTGCCACTTCTGTGAGAAAGGTGGTGATAAGTTCAGATATGCTGCAAGACACAACAGCTATGGTAACATAATATGCAGATATATATATATATATATATATATATATATATTGATAATTATTGTTATTTCACTAGCTAGAATGTTTGCAAGTTAACCATTGTGTAAATGGTATCGATTTAAAATCTTATCTGGTAAGTTTATAAAATTTTTGGATTTTTAAGATATTAAACAGAAAACCTTCAATTTCCTTTTAACCAAAAAGATACAATTAATGGGTCGAATAATACAACGGTGCAATTTTCAGATGTTTATTACAAAATTTTTCATTAAAAAATGACACGTGAATATTTTTTATAGTCTAACACTATATAATTGACTATTTCTAAGTAGTTCATCCATATGTTACATTTTTATTAAAAAAAAAAACTTTGTAGCAAATGCTTGAGATATTTTACCAAAAGTTTTATCCTATATAATAAGGTATAACACCTCAATTTTCTTTCCTTAACAAAAAAAATCTTTCTTAGATGGCTTTTCATAAATATACTACCGGTTGAGTATTTAATAATTCAATTTTAAAAAAGTGAAATACTGATTCTTATTGACTCGTTGGGTCTCCTGGGGAAGGAGACTCTGGGTGGTTGACACAAAATTCAACCAATCGTGCAGCCAAGCACTTCCCGTGGCCTTACAAGCTGTACTCAACTCTAAAGTCCTTTTTTTTGACTCATCTCAGAGTAGGAGGCATCATTGAACTCCAAATCAAAAGAGAACCTAGCAATATTAGCAAACCAGAACAACCTTTGAACTCAGAACTAGTTGGGTTGAGATTCACCGATCTACCAGACCTTAGCCCCATCTGGAAAGGCCCCGCAAAATTCCATAGCCTCCAGAACCTTAGATTTTGTTTTTTAATTTTATTTTTATGTGGACAAATACCCAAAACTGAAAGATGTCTTCTCTTCAACTATTGTTAAGAGCTTACCAATGATGACCCAACTCAAAGTGTTTTACTGTGTGGAATTGGAGCAAATATTTGTCTCAGATGATGATGATGATACCAGCAAGCTGTGTGCTTCCCAAAATTGTGGAATATTGAAGTTGTAAAGTGCAACAATTTGAAATGCCTTTCCTCAAATGCCATGGCTGGTCATTTTCCCGATTGGGATACTTTGGAAGTAAGAGTGCAGTAAGTTGGAAAAGATTTTTGGTTTTAAACATGAAGCTGATGATAACAAGGATGGAGAGCAAGTGATTCTTCAAAATCTGAGGACTCTGACACTTATTCACTGAAATTTTCAGAGGGTTTGAGTTTCAGAGGCTAGGGAGATCTGACATTGTGAATTGCCCTAAATTAATCCAAGAACTTATAGCATACTTACAAAAGTACACATCTCATATGCCTGGGTTTTGAGTATAGATCTTCTGCAGTTACATTTTTTCTGCACTTGTGCTGTTAGCAGAAAAATAAAGTATATTTTAATTTTTTTTTTATTTTAAATTAAACTCATTCGCTCATTTATCTCTCTACTAACAATATAACTGCAGAGAAAATACAACAACAGAAGATCCGTATTCCTAGGTTTTAGGATGTTGAGGGAAAAGATAGCTTATTGCTTTTTACGTGCTCGTTACCTTATTTACTGAGAAACACATACAAAGAGAAGCATTAAAAACCAAACTATATATTAATTGGTCGTGGGTGACATATACTATAATATATTTTTTTAACACAAATTTTGGAAAAGGCAGATAAGCCATTTCTTAGAGAGAACATACTGAATTAAGAATTTTTGGGGTCAGAGAAGCTCGATCATGCCGATTGCTTTTAGTTATTGGCTCATCATAACTTGATCACATGATTTTGTTGGGTAAAGTACTAGAGAATGGCTAAAACTTGCATGCAAGTTTTGATTTTCTTTGCTTCAAGAATTGTTTTGCTCTTTCCTAGTTCCCTTATCAGATGCTTCTGATGATTTATCGGGACCAGCCAGTTATCAACGCATAAGAACAAGCCATGCCCCAGATCCCGATATTCTCCTGGTGTTCCTCACCCAATAGATCAGAATCTACGATGTTGAAATGACAAGAAAAAGAGTTGATGAGTTCCAATTCATAAATCTAGTATCTTCAGATAACTAAAGATGTTTTAAGTGAAGGCTGCCCTTGTAGCACGCGACAAATAGATGGCCATGTAAGGAAAGACACTTCCCATGTGTAATGTCAAGATTTATATGCTGTGAATATCTACCCACATTCATTTTCATTAGATAAATGAGTTTTTTCTTCAGCCACTCAGATTATGCCACAAGTCCGGGGCATCCATGTGCATCCATGCCACAAGTTGCATTGTACAAGTAGGGGTGTACATCCATGGCAAGCCCGGCCAATCGGGCCGGGCTAAAATATAATCGGGCAGGCCGGTAAAATTATCGGGTCTGGCCCGCTACGGGCAAAAATATCCTGCCCAACTTGCCCTAATAATTTTTTTTTTAGTTATTAATATCTTGTCATCTTATATATATATATATATATTTATGTTTATTTTATCTAATTCTCTTTACATGCTGTAATTTTCATTATCTATTTAAACTTTCCCTATTTCTTAATTATTTTTATTATTGATGTGTATGCTTACTGACATTTCTTTTATTGAATAATGAAAATACACGTATTTACCTAAAGCTAATTATGTTAGTATAAGTTATATTTTACTTGACAATTCTAAGCTATCTTTTTATTATTGATAAAAACATGAAGGTTCCAAAAGCTTATTGTTTTGAAGTATATGCCTATGAGTCTACAAAAAAATATTTTTATATTAAGTATTAATTCATAAAAAAAAAATTTCGGGCGGTTTAGGGCCGCCCTAACCTGCCCTAAAATCGGGCTTGTTCGGGCCGGGCCGGGCTACAGGCATAAAAACAAGCCCGATGTCTTAATCGGGCCGGGCATCGGGCATACTAGATGCCCTGTTTGGGCCTGCCCATGAACACCCCTATGTACAACAATCCATCCATGAATCCTGCAACTTCACCCCTCCATTTTTGCACATTTTGTTTGTAAGATAGACCCATTTTACTTCTCACATCAATCTCAACCCCAGAGAAACGAACAACGACGGGCAATATAGTAATAAAGTTGCTTTCAATCATACCATTCTTTGACTCTTTGGCCCAAAAAAAAAAAATCCTGACCAGTCTAAATGCAACGAAGGAAGCAACGTTAACAAAATTATGATACCACCTAGATATTTATTATGGATTGAAAGTTTTACTTGACAGGCCTTCTATGTCACCAATCTCGCTGGTTGCGATGGTCTGTCAAAGTTGAAACGGCTCAAAGTAATAACATTGCATCAAAACCAAAACACGTAACAGTTTCATATTATTTGCCCGTTAAACAAGAATTGGTCAAATGTCTTCCATCACAATAAAAAATTATCGAAATATACTCTTGCTTCTCGCATGACCTCAGTACCTGTGAGCCAACTTCTCTTTCTCCTGGTAGTTCTGAACATACCTACATCCATTGAGAGATGAATTAGATTCACACAGCAAAGTTCACTTAAAATTTTAATTTTTGCACCTTTCTTTGGTTTTCTCATTAAACACAACAGTAACAATTAGAAGGTATTATTAGTCATAATGAGCTCAAATACTTGAAAAAGTGAAAATAAAAATGCACGGATATTAATAATATAAAAATTAAACCTAAAAAAAGAAAAAAGAGTAATTAAAACTTAAAAGAGAAGCGCCTAAACTGCCGACTGCAATCGCCATCATCAAAATATTTGAATTATTGGGGGAGGTGGCTACTACGTAGTCTGCACAACGGCACTGTTAACAGTAGCAGACTTGGAAGCATAACGTTATGGCTTCATCTATGGTTTCTGCAAAAACTCAAGGCAACAATATGATGACAAATAATGAGGAACTTCCAACACACACAAACATACAGGGCCATTCAAACCAGCCAATTATGGTAGGTGCACACGGACCATGTGCTCAAAGAAAGGCTGATGCAAGCTTGCTAGGCCCACTTCTTAGTATCAGGAAAATTGAAATTTTCCTTTTTGGGATTAAATAACAGACTTTAAGGAGATGAACACAGAGAATACAAAATACAAAAACCAAGCTGACACAAGATCCCACTGATCTCTTCAAAAGTTTATCAGACTCCAAAAGTATCTCTAATGCAACAAGATCAGGAAGATTAATAATGAAATTTTTAGGAAATTAAAGGAAAAATGAAAACACTTGATTTTGAACAAAAGGATTAGTAAAATCTATAAGAAATACTGCAGAAATTTCTCTGGATACCAGCCCAACCATATTACTTCTTGAGGGAGCAGTTAGTTAGGCTTTCTATCAGGTATAAGAGGTCTTAAGGACTATAACAAAGGAACTATTCTACATGTTGTTAATTGGTAAAAGGAAGAGACTTTCTTCTCTTTTGCCAGGTACTTCAGACCAGACTGCCAACCACTCAGCATATTTATCCTTTCTGAGTAGGCTTGTTTCAGAAGGTTTTACCAAACCTCAAGTGCTCCTTTGAGAAACAAAACAAGTGCAGCAATTACAATCCTTGGGTTCCACTCATTGTTCATTATTTTTATTAGTGAGTGGTACCGAGCGCTCTGCTCTGAAGTCTGGTCAGTGACACGCATTGCAGAAACTTGTTGTTTGCTAGGATTTCATTAACATAATTTTTTTTCTTCAAGCATGCAATTTCTTTATATATAGATTTTGCGGAAATATATAAATTTAGCTATTTAGGTTACGATTAAGAAAACTTCTAGTTTTTCTCCCAAACATTTTCCATTAATCTTGATTCATGCATCCTTTCCAGTTCCGTGCAGCATCATTCAGTTAAATATTTCATAACACTGAGAATATCTTATCCAGCAGGACCAACGTGACTATGGTCCACAGAAAACGTATGTATACCAGATTTTCCCTAAAACTCAGAACAAGAAATTAGAAACTTGAAAATAAGTTGTAAATCCAAGAGGTAAAAGTTCTTCTTTAGGGGATTGAAAAAATAAAAAGATAATTATTTTACCCATTTGTAAAAATGTCACTGGAATTCCTCCTCGGATAAAGGACCAAGAAGATTTCTTACAATTGAGATGAAAATTTGTTATAGCTATTAACTAATAAATAATAACACAGCAATGCGTCAATGACAAACATAACTTGCAACTTCTGGGAAAACACTTATCATCAGCATACTTTGTAATTAATAGATTCTGGACCCTCAATACACTTAAAATCTTGGCTCTCTTGCCAATCTTCAAACAGCGTGTGTACAAACCTTATGAATCTTATCGGTTCTTAACGACAAAATTCCACAATCCCAATAAATGCAGTTTCTAATTAGGAAACCCACCACTTCCCCGATTGCATCAAATCCTCAACACCAACAAAAAAACAAGAGGCAAGTCAACCTAAACATCCTATCAACAAACACGAAAAGGGGAATTGAAGAAAGAAATTAAACTTACGTGTAGGTGCCGATGAGAGGACCAAGCAAGAGAGTGGCGCTGATCCAATTCTCAGAGATCTTATGGTGAATCTTGGTAGGTAAATCCTTCCAAAGCCCAGTCATTACCTTCTGCTGGAAAGGTGAGAGGGCATAGACCACGGCCTTCATCCTCACCGGTTGCTTTCCCATCTCGTCGTTGTTCCGAATCCCGATTGTTATCCTCCGCTTTCTTCGATCAAATCCAATGGCCAACAAAGATGAAATGAAATGAGAGTAGCCAATTGGTAGAATTTTGTTTGTGAGATGCCCTATTCGGAACTGGGCTTTCGGATGCCTTGAATCCGAGTCCAGTCGTGTACGGACTAATGTGTTAGAATTATATTACGAGTAAATTTCACGTATCATTTTTTTTTCAGTTTTGATAAAAATATATATAATTTTTTATTTTTAAAATATATATTATAGTTTAATTTTAAATTTTATCAATTAAAGTACTTTCTATTAATCTAAATATAAATTATATTTAAATATGTACAGATAAATATAAAAAAGAGTAGATTTTTTTAAATATGCACAAATAAAAACAAAAAATAGTAAATTTTGTTTTTATTAAATTTAGCAAAAAACTATATATTTAGAACAATAGAAAGTATTTTAATTAAAATTTAAAATTAAATTAAAATATACCTGAACTTTTTATTATAAGAAAGGTAATAATAATAATAATAAAATAATAATAATAATAAAGTGAAAGTAAGAGTTAATGATAGGAGTCATTTTACTATTGGAAAGGACTTCGTGTACTTGTTTAGCAATTAGCAGTGCATGGTAAATCAAGATTTAAAAATAATCAAAAGGATATTTCATATATAACTAGTACTAAATAAATCTTATCAATCTTTTTTCTTAACAGAAATTGCGGTGCGATCATCATCCAAATTTTCTATATTAATTTTAATTAATTTATCATTGTTTATGTTTGACATATAAGTTTGTCCGTGGATGTTGTAATGCTGTAAAAACTTATGCAATAGGGAAAAAAAAGTTTTTATGAAAGAATAAAAATATATAATTTGATAAAAATGTAATAAAAATTAAGGCTCCATTTTTACTCTTAATTCTACAGTTTTTATGTAAAGTTTTTATATGTCAAATTTGATTGGTGCTTGAATCAAATCTTAAGATCACTTGGTTATGTGAGGATGCGCCATTAAAAAGTGCTCATAAGAAGATTTAGTATGAGTAGATGTATAAGCTGACCTAAAGATATTTCTATCCTTTAAAAAAATAAATAAATTACATAATTTTTTTAAAATTTTGTTAAAACTACATATATTTTTATTATATTTTCAAAATATATAATTTAATGTAATTTTAAATTATTTAACTAAATATATAGATCTAGTACAATGATAAATGAGCAAAAACCACTGTATCGACACTTGAGTGTAGTGAAAAATAAGTAAAAATTTTCATATTTTCGTGAACGAATGTGAGTAATGAAATTAATTCACAAAAATGAAATTCGTTTTGAAACTTGGAATATAGATACATTTACAAATAAGTCAATGGAAATAATAAATATCATGATTAGGAGGAGGATTGATTTTATGTGTTTATAAGAAACTAAATTGATAAGAGAGAAAACAAAATAATTAGATACCTCAGGTTTTAAACTCTAGTATATTGATAAGGTTAAATCTAAAAATAGAGTATATATAATTGTGGTTAAGTTTTAAAAAAATATTATGGTGGATGTAAAGAAATTAGAAGATAGAATTATTGCTTTAAAGTTTGTAATGGAAAGAGAAACTTTTAATATTATTAGTACTTGCGCACCACAAGTAGGGTTAGAAAAATATCATAAGGTAAAATTTTAAAAGGATTTAAAATGTTTAGTTTAGGAAATATCATTAGGAAAAAATATTCTTTTAGGAAGAGATCTTAATGGTCACATAGGAAGTGTATCTAGAGGTTACAAGAATATGTATAGAGGATATGGCTTAAAGAAAGCAAATGCAGAAGTTAGAACTATTCTATACTTCTCATTTAGGTTCGATCTCATAGTAGCTAACACTTATTTTAGGAAGTATGAAGAACATCTTATCATGTACAAAAGTGAAGGGGCATGTTTTCAAATTAATTTTTTTCTTATAAGGAAATTAGATAAAAAAATTTGCATGAATTACAAAATTATGCTTAGAGATAGTTTAACTACTCAACATAGAATCTTAGTTATGAATGTCTGAGTTGAGAGGAAAATAAAAGGTAAAAGCTAAGATAAGGTGTTAAAGATTAAGCGATGCCAATTGAAGAGGGATAAAGAAAAGAGGTTGTAGAGAAAGATTTTGGAGGAGGGATTTTGAGAAGCACAAAGAAGTGCTAATGATTTGTGGGATGAGATGGCTAAAAATATTAGGAAGGTAGCAAATGAGATACTCGTTGAATCAAAAGACTTTGGACCTGGGGATAAAAAATTTTCATGGTGAGATGCAAGCGTGCAATATAAGGTGAAGGCTAAAAGGGAGTATTATAAAGCATAATTTTCATGTAAAAGTGATGAAAATTGAAAAAAAAAATATAAGATAGTTAAGAAAGATACTAAGAAAATGGTGAGCGAAACAAGAATTAGAGTATTTGATGGGTTATACCAATTCTTAGGTACTAAAGTTAGAGAAAAAAATATCTACAAATTAGTTAAAAGTAGAGAAAGAAAGATAAGAGATGTGGATCAAGTGAAATGCATTAAGGATGAAGAAGAAAAAGTTTTGATCACAGAATAAGATATCAGAGAACGATGAAAAGATTATTTTTATAAACTATTTAATGAAAAATACGAGATTTTATTACACTCAGATAGATTAAACATTAAAAAAGAGAATTAAAATTATATTTTTTATTATAGAATTCGAGAGTTAAAAGTAAAGAAAACATTAAAACGAATAAAGAATGACAGAATAGTTGGATTGAATAATATACCTATTGAAGCATGGAAATGTTTAGGTATAAAAAGGTATAAGTTGACTTACAAAGTTATTTAATAAAATTATAAGGTCTAACAAAATGCTGGATGAATAGAGAAGAAGTATTTTAGTCCCTATTTATAAGAACAAGGGGGATATATAAAATTGTGTAAATTATAGAGAAATTAAACTCATGAGTCATATTATGAAATTATGAAAAAGGGTGGTTGAACGAAAATTAAAGCAAGAGACTCAAATTATTGAGAATCATTTTAGTTTTATACCAAAAGAATCGACCATGGAAATGATATATTTGTTATGTAAATTAATAAAAAGATATCAAAGGAATAAAAAAGATTTACATAAGATGTTCATTGATTTGGAGAAGACATATGATAAAGTGTCAAAAGAGATTTTATGAAAGGCTCTGGAAAAAAAAAGAGTTTGTATGACTTATATTTGAGCAATTCAAAATATATATAATAAAATAACAATTAGTGTTATAATAAAATATGGATTTGTAGAAGATTTTTTTGATAATTATTAGTTTACAACAAGGGTCAACTTCAAATCTTTATCTTTTTATTTTAATTTTGGATGTACTTATTGAACATATCCAAGAGCAGGTACCACAATGTATGTTCTTTGTAGATGACATAGTCCTAATTGAAACATCAAAGGAGAAAATAAATAAAAAGTTAGAGATGTGAAAACTAACTTTGGAAGCACACGAATTTAATTTAAGTAAAAGTAAAACGGAGTATGTAAAATGTAAGAGACGCACTAGTTCTAAAGTATAAGTAAAAATTGGAGAGTATATCATATCACAAGTTACACAGTTTAAATATCTTGGATTAATCATACAACATGAAAGGAAAATAAAAGAAGATGTAAAATATAAGATTCAAGTGGGGTAGATGAAATAGAAGAGTGTTTTGAGCATTATTTGTGATAGAATAGTACCACTCAAATTTAAAGAGTAAATTCTATTATACATCTATTAGGCTTGCAATGTTATATTGAATTGAGTGTTGGACAATAAAAAGTCAACAAGAGAATAAGCTCAATATTATATAAATAAGAATGTTACATTGGATGAGTGAACATATCAAACAAAATAAAATTAGAAATGAATACATTAGAAAGAAAATAGAGATCGCACTTATTGTAAAAAAATTGTAAAATCACGACTTAAATGATTTAGGCATGTGTGGAGAAACATATAGAAGCCCCAGTTGGTAGAATAGATCAAATAAAGAGTAATATAATAGTTAGATGTAGAAGGAAATCGAAAAAAACTATAAGAAAAACTATTAAGAATGATTTAAATTTAAATAACTTGTTTATAAATATGATTTATGATAAACTTTATAGTGTCAATTAATCTATGTAATTGACCTTACTTAGTGAAAAAATTTTTTTATTGTAACTAAAATGCTTTTTATTAAAAAAACGTAAAAAAATAGAGTACTTTAATTCAAAAACTTTAAAATTAGATTAAATAATAGTATATTAATTTATTTTACTTTAATTCAAAGACTTTAAAATTAGATTAAATAATAATATATTTATTTACTTTACAAAAAATTTATATATGTTTTAAAAATAGATTAAAAAATTTGTGTAATTTTATCCAAATTCCAAAAAAATTATCTTTATAAATTACCCTTATTATTTTAACGTCGCGGATGACCAAGGACTTCCAACGGAAGCCTCCACTACGCACATCATACATAATGCATAGAATTGACAAATAAGCAGATGGATTATCAAAGAAAAAGAAGGCATATGGCATATACCATTGGAGATGCCAATCAATTTAAGATCGAATTTAATGATTTAGTAACTATGCAAAAAAAAATATTTATAATATAAAAAAGAACCGAAAGCTGGGAAGAAAGATTCCATGCAAAACATCAATGAAAATAACAGATCCATTCAGCTTTGAAACTCTGGCGCAAATAAAAGTTAAATGCTATTAATAATAACCTTTCTACAATGAAAATAATAATAAAGCAGAAATTAGTGGACCACCATATTTTCTTTTCCGTTATTGTAATAGGATCATATGCGAGTTAATTTAGACATAATTCATCTATAAAAAAAATTAAACTTCTTGACACAGAGATGGTAACTTAAAGTTTTACTTCTAAATTGTTTTACCAGGCCACATCTGGTTGTAAGGAATGAAAAAGAAATGAAAAAAATAAATTAAATAGATGAGAAACAACACACGAATCTTACTTTAAAAATAATAACAAAAAAAATGCACTGTTAAATAATGATAACAAGTATATAATAAATATTGCAAATAAAATTCCTTTTCTCTCTCATTCCCTCCAAATTTGGATCTCCAACCAATCGTGCAGAAAAATTGAACATAGATTAATAAGAAGCATTTTAAAAATTAATTTATTCCAATTTCTCTCATTTTTACTCTTACCAGTCACAACCTAAAACTAGCCATACGAGGATGATAGATTTTCTTTCCTTAATTCTTAAGACTAGTAAGCTATAAAGCAGACTTGAAGCTCAACTCTCTGAGGGGTAAAAGGGGTTTAGCATAGATAGGGATGGAGAAGCTGATGGTGACATGATGGCCCATGATGGACAAAAGAAATTTTGAATAACCCCACTTTACTAAGACAGTCATTAACAAGTCAAAGCGAAAGAAGATTATCTAGGCTCAGTAAAGACAACAACATCCACTTCTTGCTTTAACTTCAAAGGCCCTAGCATATAGACATGATCCCTAAGATATGGCCTTTTGCCTCAAAAGGAGTTTGTAAAGAAGTACACCTCCCATAGTTCTTCAACCTTAGTGCCCCTCTAGCTATATATATTTTTTCTCTCACAGAAGTGGCCATGATCACAAAAAGTGCTTTGTTATTGTGCTCAGTAAAGTACACATCTGATATGAAACACTTCTTAATTTCAGTATAATCAATAAACAGTTTATAACAATAAGTTTCAATATAATCAATAAACAGTATATAACAATAAGATGAGCTTACTAAATTGTTCATCACATCCCAGCAGAGTCACATTTGTACATAGTCCGATAAGAATTCTACCAGTTTTTCAAGTCCACTTATGCAGTTGACTGTGACGATAATATGTATTCTCCTCCCTGTCGTTTGTTCTCCAAAATAGCATCATTTCAGCAAGGCCTTCTTCTCATGCAGCTATACAGAACTTAGATACAGGAAGGAACATAATTGGCAGTCATTCTCAACATAAAACCACTATTGATCAGTTTTGGCCCTTTTTATTTCATTGGAAGTGAAGGGCGAGACACTACCACTCAGTTGAGGGCTCTCTTCTCTAAAGTTGGAATTAAGCATAGCAAGTTCTCTTAGTTGTTGCCTCTTATAAAAGTCCTGTGACTCATCCTGCACATGAAAAGAGAAATACTCATAATGCTTCTATAACAAACTCAGGTTATTGATATTTTTCCCATTGACCTGTAAGTATTATAGAACATTTGGCTTGAAAACAAGCAATCTTTTCTCTTTGTTGCAGCCATGAATTTATATCGTAGAAAGTAAAAGGTGTAAATAATCATTCAACTCAAAAGTTTAAGCTATCAAATAAAGGTCTATAAATAATTTTGTTATAATCTTTAACACATTTCCTTACAAAAAGCCCAATAACATTTTAGGCTTGAAATTTGGACAAAACACAATCTCACAATATCTTGTGCTGTAGTTACATTTAATTTTGACAAATAGGGGTGAAGAATCTAATTCTAACCACTTGGTCATGGTCTAATAAAAGCTCTAATACTATATCAAGAATCAATTCAACTCAAAAGCTTAAGTTGTTCAACTGGAAGCCATGAATAGTTTTAATATAATCTCCAACAAATAGTGGATTGATTATCATAAGTGTTACTGAGAAGTGAGAACAGGATAGTGAAGATGCAATAGAAACCACCAGAAGAGTGGGGAGAAATAAGTTCTGCAGGTAATCTGACATTTTTTTTTTTTAAAACTTAAAGAAACCACCAGAATACCATCATTGTGGGGGACTTCGGTACCTGGCTACAAATAAGTAAATATTGCTATACAACATTACTTCCTAGTAATCAGATAATATAGAATAGAGTAATTGCCATGGAGGAAAGTGTGTAAAATAACCAATGTAAAATGTTAATGTTTTTTAAGGAGTAAATCATGAACTCAGCAAGAGTTAAAGAAAGATACCACAGGTTTAAGTAGCTCTTCTATGATTTCCTGTGCTAGCCTCAGCCTAATATCAACAATATTGGCGGGTAGTTCAGCTTCAATCAAAATGTGCAGAGGATCATTCAGGTGCTCATAGCCTGGCCTTCCCCTTAGCAACTCTTCCTTGAGAGTTAAAGGGGACAGAAAAGTTAACAGTTACTAACAACATAGGTTGTGGAACCAACAAAAACTGTGTCTAGAATTCAGATAAGGATCTAAGACAGTTTCATGGCATTGAAAGAGGGGATACCTTGTCTAGGTCTTTTATTGAGCCTTTTCCTCTGATAAATACACGGCAACCTGTGGTAGCCTCCACCCGCTTCAGTGAATTACCCCGAGGGCCAAGAAGACGACCAACAAAATTGAACTGATAATTTAACTGGCTTTAATGACTTAAAGGTTGATAGAAAATATGTTTAAGTTTCAAAACAGGGATGTAAATGTAGAAGGTTAAGGTATGAACATAGAAAAATGCATTAAAATGTTCTACATATGTTACATTTGGATAGCTATCCTTAGGAATATCCAAGCGCAATATCCTCTTCACAATTTGAGAACTCGGAAGAACTGGTGCTGTTTGCCAGTCCACGTTCAATCCCTGTGCTCCAGCAAACCTCTGATGTATGATTAACTTAATCTTTTAGTAAATGAAACTAGCTAAACTGAAGAACAACCATAGCAGACAAAAGGACAGATAGACGAAAAATGGAAGGCAAAGGACGAAACAGCAGAAGAGGAACATTGGGATATTTAACAAATATGAATAAAGTTGTAAATACTCGAGAGTTATGAAACAACAAACAAACTAGCAGATGTTACTTATATAAATAAATATATGTGTGGGATGGGAGCCCAAAGAAGAAAAGCCCCACCCCAAAAACAAGAGAGAACCTAGAATCTAAGCACTGAAATGGCAAAATATGCTAAAAATCAGACTTATAAAAGCAATACATAAATTTTATAATTTATTTTCAGCTTAATGAAATAGTAGGAACTTGAGAGTGTCGAGTGGTACAGTGAAGATCATAATATGAGGTACTTACTTCATGTGATGGGCTCTTCCAGCCAGTGAAGTTTGTTGTTATATCTGGTGAAGCCATAAGGCTTGGACTTCCAAACTGCATTCTGTCCAAGTCACTAAACCCTTGGTTCGGCATCAGTCCATTCTTTCCAGAAACCCTTATAATCTCTGATTGAAGGTAATATTGAATCTTAGAACTTTTATATTAATGAAAGAACATTAATAATGTAAATAATTTTTTTTTTCCTTGATGGAAGTTGTAAAATGCTTCCTATATGAAAATCATCATGCCCATCAAAAGAAGATGCCTAATTATTTGTTTTCCCAAAGCGAGGAGGATGATTGTGGCTGGCCTCAATCAAATTTAAAACTATTTTGTACGTCGTTTAAAAACAATAAACATAAACAGACGTTATTTGTTTACCAAATTATGTCCAAACTTATCAATCTAAAATGTTTATTTTTCATGAATTGATCAACAGGTGTTGATTTTTGGAACCATATAGACATTTTCTTTATTTTAGCCTTATAGAAGTATCAGTACGAGCCTGCAAGGAAATCGATTAGCTCAAATAAATTACTATATTTCAACCTCATAAATGGACACGACAGAGAACTTTAAAGAAGACAATAACCCCGAAGAGAAGAATGACTAGAAACTAGTCCAAGTAAATAGAAAACTGAATTTATAATAAGGCCTTCTTGAAATCAATTGAAACGAATACTAAAAGAAGAGTATGGAATTCAAAACACAAATAGAATCCCTGAAGATATGAAATAAACCCACCTTGATTCAGGAGTCGGCTACATAGGGGAAGGACTTCTATGAAAGGTCCAAGCTTCTGGTGTTCTGCCAGCAGCTCCGCTAAGTACTGACTAGAAGAAAAGCAAATAAGAAACTAAGCAAATAAGAAACAAAGGCTATGTTTGGGAGTTAGTTCTGAAACACCATACTTATCATATATGCAAACACAGGTCATTGGGAAAAAAAATCACAAGTTCTTATATATATATATATATATATATAAACAACCGCCCCTACCTCTCAACATCAAAATTGCTTCTCATGCTTATATTTGGTGAATTAGCCCTTACAGGTGCAGGTGAGGAAATTTGATTATACAACCCAGACATCAAACTCTCCAAGAATATGCTTTGGCCAGAAAGATTAGATAAAAAATTCAAAGGAAACAAGATGGGAGATGGCTCAAAATCCTGCTAAAATAGAATCAATTACCTATACTAGAAAGGCAACAGAGAAAATGGTAGGGGAAGAACCTAAGGCACAAAACAACATACAGATGGAGGTCCACTTTTGTAGCTCAGTAGTAAAAACGAGCTTTCAAGAGTGTATGTCTCTCTCCTTCTGGGTCTGTTTTTATTGCCCTTTTGTTGACTTCTTTTGCATATGCAGGGCCGTGAAAAAAAATTTCATAAGAACTCCCTAATCTAGAACTATCAATTAGGTTGAAGGAAAGAGAGAGAGAGAGAGAGAGAGAAGGGGGGAGTCAGAGAAAATGAAGAAAGCTTGAAATCTTCAAATCAAAACAAGAAGAGATCAAAGAATGACAAATAAAAATGGGAAACTATCAAGTATGAAGCACGCTCCAATAAGGGTGCGTGGAGAGAGATTTGGTTCAATCAACTAGAAACCTAATGAGCACTGTGGGTCACTGACCCCCTCTGTCACCAGATCATGAGCTTCTTTCTAGATTGATGGAAAACCAATCACCCTCATGCTTCACGCTTATAAATAAAATCAAATCATATTCATTACTCCTTCCCCCTGTTTTTTTAACCCACTCTATACCCAGTCATTTACAGCCACCACCAGAGACACATATAAATATCTTCCAACAACCTCCAAAACAAACAAAGGACTCCTTACAGCTTCACCTCCTCTGTGTTGTTGTGATTGGCAAAGAAAAAAATAGATCACATTATATATTTTTAAAATTTTTTTTAAAATTATATAGGCATTTTTCTTATTTTTAAAATATATACAAAATTTTTTAAAATATTTAATTTAAAATTTTGTTGATTGAAATGTTTTTTATTCAAAAATTTTTAATTACTTTAACTAAAATATTTTTTAAATAAAAGATAGTTTGGTCAAAAAATTTTAAATTATATTAAAATATAAAATAATTTTTTAAAAAATTTGAATATTTTAAAAATAAAATAAAAATTTATATAATTTCAATTAAATGTAGAGGACATTTTATGTAATTTATTCTTAAAAATAAAATATAAACAAAAAATTCAAAAAGAAAATCTTAAATAATAAAAAAATTCAAGCTTTCAATTATTTTAATAATTTTGACAGCTTGATGACCGCTATTGATTACTATAATCAACTTCCCTACATTTGTCTCAGATCTGATACGTATTGATGCTTACCATATTTTTTTTGGGGAAACCACCGGTCACCCCCCTTGTCGTCATATTCCAACCCACCTACCAAAACAAATTCTATTTGGAAACATTGGATTCGAATATTTTCTCTGTAATTTTCTTGAAGCCCAGAATCAACACTTCTTTTATGGAAGGAAGAAAGCCTGTGCAATTAATATGTAGATGATACTATTTGTACACTACTAATAAGACGCGATTATGTTTTTTTTTTTTGTTGAAACCATCCGATATCTTAGGGCACGAACCTATTGTTAGGTTCTCCAATCCACGACTATTCGAATTCGAGCCGGGTTGAATCACAAGAGCAGAAAGCTCTCCTAACGAAGCACAGGTGCATTCCCAAATCTACCAACGATTATGTTATTATCATTAATTCTGGTTGATTTATTCTACAAAATAAATGAGGTAAATGATATTTAATAATTAGTTAATGTATGTAGTAGTCTAGTAGGAATTATAAAACTAAAGTAGAACAATGTTTTTATTATATCATTATTATTATTATTATTATTTAATAGTATTTTTTTTATTTTTTTTAATAAAAGTATGAGCGTCATTTTTTGTTTATTTTATTTATTTTTTTCTTTTCATACTTTATATTTTTTCAACCAAATATACGCACTTTGTAAAATAATTATGTTACTACATTTTAGATATTTCTATTTTTGAAGAAAATAAAAAAATGTGAAAGGACATCTTAATCCATGGGAAATAATGCGTTTGGATAAAAAATGAAAAAGAAAAATTTAATGCAATGTTTATTATATTTTTATTACAATTATTCAATATTATTTTTTATTTTTTTTAAGTATAAGCATGAAAATAAATTTTTATTTTATTTTATTTATTTTTTATTTCTATTTTCATACATAATATTTTATATACTAAACAATCCATAAATGTAACATTATGTGTATAATTAGATCCTTTTAATTGCTATCGGAATTATTAACTAATTGGTTTATGAGATAAAATTTTTTTATGGAATCAATTGTTGAACGAAAACTCATACATGTAAGTTAATAAATTTTCATCTTAATAAGAGATTTTTTTTTATGCATTAAAAAGCCATTATCAATTATAATGAATACATTTTTCACTTAATCCAATCACTTGAGTGCTGTTTGGCCAAGCAAAAAAAAAAAAATCACTTCACTCAGTTCATGTATTTATAATGTTTTAGTAACTCTATAAAATTAATTTATAATACATATTATAAAATACGAGAAATTATTTGATAAATGATTTAAAAAATAGTTAAGATGACCACAAATAATTCAAAACAATGTTATTTTTCTCACAATATGATTTTATTTATATGTCAATTATTTGCCCAACTACATTTCCTAGTGTTGAATCAGAAGGGATTGGTCTATTTTTCTCACAAAATGAGTTTATTCACACGTCAATTATTTGTTTAAATAAATGTATAATTTTTGAACCCTAGAGGATGGTTTAGTTATTACATTTCATTTTAAAAAAAATTAGTTTCAATTAATGTTCAAATTAACTAAAAAATATCTTATCATAAAAAAAAAAATCAGGGTTGTACCAAACAAATAGAACATTCAAGAGCGGGCCTAAAAGGTTATTGAAAGCGGCGTTACTCCTCCCAAATGGTAGCGTGAGACCTTGCGCCTTTACCATACATACAAAATGTTAAATAGAAAGCGACCCTTGTTACCTCTACAGATAACAGAAATAGACTAATAGGTCCTGCCACGTGAATTCTTGTATTAATCATATCGCCAGCGTATGCATATGCTTTTTTTTTCTTTGTTCTCTGTTTTTTTTTTTTGCAGATTATTTACTTGGAAGCAATCTTTATCACAGTTACATTCCACGTAAAATTATTAGATATAAAAATAAAAATAAGATAAAGATATAAATGAAATATAAGATTTATATTTAATATAATATAAAAATAATAAAAATATTTTTTATTTGTATATTTGATTGAATAAAAAAAACAACAATGATTAAAAAATACTCTTAAATTTCCATACTTAAATAATAATAATAGTATAATAAATTTTATATAAATCAGGCATAATAATTATTTTTTATTCACACACTTATCCAAAATAAATAAATAAATTTCTTCTCTCTTCTTAATATTTGGAAAAAATCTGATTACTAAAGGTAATGTTAAAAAAAATTCTTTTTTTTATCTCCCTTTATCTCATGCTGCCAAATGGGACGCAAGGGTTCTAAGTTTATAATTTGTTTAATTAGTATTTATATATTTAAGCAAATTAAGCCTAGTAAAAATAAGGCACAGATTCCTCATCACTTATCATGCTTTAGAGTGAGCTATAACAATTTTTCCAAAGGATGATGTAGCTTCTTCTTTTTTTTTTTAAATTTCCTTCTATTAAAATTTAAATTACAAATTTGCAATTCTAGAAATAATTCTATAATCCTTCGAGTCAAAGTTCATTGATATATAATTTAAAACAAGATAATTATCCCTTTAATATTTAATGAAGGCTTATAACAACAAATAGTTCCTTAGGAGACAAACTAGTCAATCAAAAATCCAAACATTAAGCTAGTATAAGAATGTAAGTTAATCAATCAAAAATTCAAAAAGTGAGTAATTAACAAGAGCTCGTAAATTCAAAACTTTTGTTCCATCCAAGGTCAATGATACGGGCATGTAGAAGTTCAAGAAATAGTGGCGCATCAAGTCATCCCAATGAAGGGCACCCATCCGAACTACATGGAGTACTTAAGTACTAATTGGGTGTATCCAAGTGTCGCACGGTCAGTTGAAAAATTCAAATCCGTGACACTAAACATTGGTGTTACTTCCAAATATTCAATCCCGTCAAGGAGGTGAGCAAGTAAAAGGCACATTCACAAAATCAAAACAATGGTAGTCATAGCTGACATTATAGACTAGAGATAAAAAGAAATGAGGCTCTTTGTAAACCATCATCTGAGGTTACTGTATAAGAAATGTGGGTTGGGTTGTCGGAGAGAGAGAGAGGGAGAGGGAGGGGGAGGGGGCTAGAAAGCTGAACTGAGTATTTGAACTCATTATGAACATAAAAACTACACTATCAATCAGGAAAAAAATTGTTGTTCAGGGAAAAAAAAAAAAAGAAAAGGAAAAATTGATGCCGAAAGAATTACTTAATCTAGGAAATGTACTCATTTTCCAGTTTTGGTCTAAGGTGCTTTCGGATCCCCAGTGATTGTGGTTGGACATTATAACAAAATTATTCTTAAGCCTTCACTTTAGAGATTAAATTTTTTAAGTTGAAATAACTTTTGACGTTGTTTTAAAAATTTTGTCCAAATTATTAGAAATTCGATCCTTATTCCCTCTCACCCTTTTAATTAGAATTATGTTTCACGGTAAGATAAAGCTAGCCGACATCAAATCTAATGAGCTTTCTGATGAGGGGAGTCGTCACTTGCAACGTTTCACTGCCATCACCTACCCATCCCGGTTAAAAATGTTCATAGCTTAAGTCCTTCAGTATTCTATGCAACAAATGCTAATAGTGGTAGTGAAAATTGCAAGAAGACAGTTTGCAAGTTTTTACTATCTAATTTTGTTCATAAAAATATGACAAGGGAAAAGTTTCCACAACTTGGCACAATATGGGTAGGACCTTTAAAAAAATTCCCCACTTGATGATTTTGTTGAAAACTTATGGCGCACACAAACTTTGGGTAAAGATATGAAAAACTTGAGCTCTCCATAGCATTCATTACCTAAGAACTTTACCCAAGATTTATCTTCATTTAGCTCGTTAAATTCAGGGAAGCGAGAAATGGGCAAGTCTTCGATTTCAAAGAGTTAGATGCTTCAGAATAGATGTAGGAGTGGCGTATGAGTTTGGGAGCAGAAGACTCACTATAATGCATGGACATTGCTTCCTCTGTTGTATGGAGTTGATGGCAGCAGAGTCACTATTCATGCGTAACCATTGCTTCACGCCGGGACCCCCCGTAGCCCCAAAATCACACAATACTAACAAGATTCCACGTGAAAATCTGACTAGCTGATTTAGAATATATGCTGTGATATAATATAAACAAAAGAGCTTAGGTTATATATTGACAGAGTAACATCATAGGAAATGTCATCCAAGATACATGAAATAGTTACAAAAAAAGATGACAAAATCAAAGAAGCATTAAATGGAGTGCATGGCCATTCAAATAGAAGCATTCCATGTCAGCTTTTAGCTTTTCCTGTGATAGAAGAGGTGCTTCTTGTCACTTTCGAACTCTTTGCATCCATTCCGGTGATACAAGAAATGTTTCTCGTCACTTCCAAACGTGAAAACCCCCCGAAGCAACAGGCAAATAAATACTGCAGCTTAGGTTATATATTGACAGAGTAACATCATAGGAAATGTCATCCAAGATACATGAAAGAGTTACAAAAAATGATGACAAAATCAAAGAAGCATTAAATGGAGTGCATGGCCATTCAAATAGAAGCATTCCATGTCAGCTTTTAGCTTTTCCTGTGATAGAAGAGATGCTTTTTGTCACTTTCGAACTCTTTGCATCCATTCCGGTGATACAAGAAATGTTTCTCATCACTTCCAAACGTGAAAACCCCCCAAAGCAATAGGCATAACACCCGGTAGAGAGACCCAATCCTGAGTGATATAAATACTGCAGCTTCAATCTTTTTCAATAAAATTATCACGTTGTTAATCAACAAAGCCTAAAGTGATATCTCTTTCCCCTTCAAGTTTACCTACTACAGTACCAGTGTGAATTGATCTCCACCAGACAAATGTAACGCTTTAGCTAGTACACAAAAGTGCATACCATGATTCTTCTGATCTCATGCCAAGGGCAGTGCCTGTGGGCAGTAATTGAGATGTCGCAGAAGAAATTACGGAATTGGGAGGCATATTAGGAGCTTGGACCAAGTTGAGAGGGTTAACTTCTGTAACTTCTTCATTGCTCTCATCAAAGTAGACAACATCCTGCATGGTAAGCTGGTGATATTCAACAACCTCCCTCAGAAATTGATTCTCGCGAGCATAAATTGAGTTTTCATTAGCTAAGCGAGCTTTTTCTGCCAAAAGAGTTTCAAGTTGAAGTTGTCTGTGTAATGAAAATATCATCATCAGAAATTGATTTTTTCGGTGAAATGAGATTACATTCAGCAAACTTTTCATACGGTGCAACTTGGGTTCATATCTGAATAATCAAATCCATAATAGAATTAAGTATGAATCAGATCTGGAAATAACTCAAATGTGATCAAATTACTCGAAATTTGAGTAAGGCTTCCAGGTCCCTTTTTTGAAGGCCATAGCAGGAGATGCAGAGCACATGGGAAAAAAGATTAAACCAGGCTAGCGTTTTAAGGAAGTCACTCAATGAAAGTGAAAAAATTAAATCCATTAATAACTGTACAAGATGATTTTCTTACACAACCTAGTCAGTTCACCCATCATCCCTTCCTGTATACAGGCAAAGCTTCATCTACTAAGGCAACCACATGCTAAGACCCAATACTTGGTACAAGATTTAGCAGTAACACAAACAATTGCTAATTGTATTGTTACCCAAAAGAAATCAGGCAGCTTATGAAAAAATAGCATTAAAATGGAACTAAAGAAAGAGAAAGTATACCAAATCATCATCTTCTGGGTTGCTTCGTCTTTCCCCATTCTCACGAAGGCTTTTATTTTCTTCCTCTAGCTGAGCACATCGCTCCTTAGCAAAAGCCAAATCAGCTTTGACAGTCTTCAACTCCTGAAGAAGCAGTTTTGCTTTGGCAGCCACCGCCATTGCAACCTGTGACAAAACCAAGTAGACAATGCAATCCATTTAGAAAATTAAGATATAACAAATGCACCAAAAATAAAAATTATAAAACTAGCATGGTATCATGCTGATATTGATTGTTTAATTTCCACCCAAAAAAAAAAAAGGAAAACAGTTAGGAGGAAACATATATATGCCAAATATAAAATGACTGAGAATTCCTTACCTTCAAAAAGATATAAATGATCAAGTATGAAAGTATCCAGAAAACAACTCTTACAGAAAAAAGTAGGAATTAACTGAGCTTAAACTGAAGAGGGAATACTAATGAAAGGAAAAAAAAACAAAAGGAATGTACGTTTAGTGCTATTTTTGCTGTGTCTACAAACCTGCCTATTGTGGCCTTGTGGCAAGCTTTAGGGGTTGCATAGTTTGTATTATAATTTATAAGGTTTAGGCTTGATGAATTAGTATAAGATTTACAAATTATTTGCGGGTGATGAACTAGGGCTTAGCAAGTGCATATGGCTTCATTTATGGTATGTTTCTGGACAAAAGCAAAGTTTAAGGAATTTGAATGCCTTTTCGTTCAAAGGTAGGACAAAGTCCCTAGTATATATCAATGATGGATTTTTAGATAACTAGAGTTGTATAACACCAGATAGTTTAGATTATGGCTGTGAACAGATACACACATGAAGAATAACTTGGATAGTATGCATTCAGAGAAGAAACAAAGAAAAAAGAAAACGGAGCTAACAAGCCTCTTCAAAACTACGTTCACAATCCTTTAAACAATAAGAGTTTCCTCTATATGAAAAGATATTTTCTATTATAATTTTTATAAATTCTTATTAGTCATATAACAAGGAGAATTTTGGAAAACAGGTTCACTTGTTAGAAAGAGAATTCTTTTTCAAAAGTAAAAGCTGGAGAACACTGGGCAAATACATTCTTGCTCCAAATTTGTATAACATAAACAATTATTATGAGAGTAAACACTTTTTAACACACAACATTTTTTAGTGCCTCCAAGCTCCATTACTTTTAACAAAGTTATAATAATTTTATGAAAATTTTTAGGCTAAAGTGTTCTTTAGTATGCATGATCCAGGCTCTATATATAAGAAAAGAAATACAGTTGTTTTCTGTCTGGACTAGGTGTGTGTTTGAGTATCAGTAATTGTTGCTCCGCTTCTCACTTGCAAACCTCATCTACCACTTCACTCAATAATATAACACCGCCAAATAGTAAGTATTTAAACCAAAAAGAAAGTGCTATGAGAAAAAAGTGGCCATACTTTCTAATTGAACAAACCTGCATTCCACTTTTAGAGAGAAAATAAGAAAATGCAATATACTTTCTTAAATGAGGAAGTTGAAAATTTCTTTTCCAGAAAATGAAAATTGGAATTGAAATACACATCTGCAAAGAATTGATGCTTCAACAGAGAAGTCATGCGTATGTTAGTAACATGTAATACCTCAATACCCAATATAACACTACACATCTAATATGTACTCCTAGGAATTTAAAAGAAGAAAAAAGAACAAAAACAAAAACAAAAACAAAATCCAATTTCAAATTTGAATTCTTTTTAAATAATGTTTACACAAGTACCAAACATATATATTTCAAATCCTTGTCAATATTTTGATACTTAAATATATTAGAACATGTGTTATCAATAGCTTTCTTAATATATGAATTAATGTTGCTCCTCTCCCAATAGGATTTGAACCAAGGACCTCCAAGGTGGATAAAACCAGTGCTCAACCATTAGGTGTCCCCTTAGGTATAAAACAATATGTTCATAGACACATAGATTTGCACTCTATAATTTTAGAGTAAGAATCCAAAAGAAAAGAATGTAAGAAACAGAATATTACAAAAACGACAATAGCTACAGCAGCAACCAGGAGTGCAGGAGTTAAGCTTTGGATGCTGTGCTGCTTAAATTCTTCCATTTTCCTTTCTTGGCCTGGAAGGGCCGTCTGAGAGCTACAATGACTAAAATTGTCAAGGCAAACATATACTACTAATAGCCAGTAATTTATTAGACTCTCAGTTTATCAATATCATTGTAACTTGTAGACTTCGGCCAAGCCAAGTAACTAAGCAAACCTAAGAAGCAAGCCAGACTAAGATTTTACAGGAAGAAAGCACCTTGTTCTTACATAGTAGGTGCTTTCTACCAGACTAAAAAAACTAAACTGTTTACAACAAGAAAGAACCTTCAAATCTCAATACCTGCCCTAGCTCTAGTGGACCATAGACTTAAAAATTTCCAGCTGCATAGTGGCTCCAATGAATGCCAAAAATTAATTCCCATGGGAACAGATAAATTATTAGTCATTCATTTCAATCTGCTGAAGTAAATTTCATATATAAGACATATCAAGACCCAACAGAATACCCAGTGAATTGTATGTTTTCATAATCAAAAGTAGACGAAATCCTTAAGTGCAAAATCACATTTCAGAAAGTTTCTTTACCAAGAAGGCAATAAAAATACGAAAGGACAACAACAAACATACAAGTAATTTTACCACATTAAAAAGTGATAGAGTTGCCACCTTATGTCACAAGATGCCTTCAGTTGAAGTTCTTGGCCTATGTACATCTTCATCCACAATTGTGGTTGCCGCTGAGGAGTAGAAGTGTTTATCTCGGGACTCTGTCCCTCAAAGTTGCAAGGCTTTTTCTTAATATGCTTACAAGTTTCATGAATGATGTCCAAAGTCCAATTCTCCACAATTGTAATACCCTCCTGCAAACAGGAAGTGACATCAGTAATAACAAGATCAAAAGCAGAATCTCTAGGAAGAAAGAGAGAGAGAGATATTTACTTAGAGCTTAATTAGAGTATGATAGGCCCACTAAGCCGAACACATCTGGGCCACAGGCACTAAAAACTAATATAAGGCAAAGAAGGCAAAGAACGAATAAAAATCAAGAGGAAGCGGTTCAAGATGTGGGGACCAAGAATAACTAACTCTCTAATGATTGTTTTCTGAATGGGTGAGCTGGGGGAGGGAGGGAATTCACATGAAAATGATGCAGGGGTCGTTGCTGTGATCTAGGCTTCAGAGAGAGAGGCAGAGGGGGAGGAAAAACAGAGAGGAATCAGGAGAGACCTACATCTCAAAAGCAAGAGGCTATCTTTGTTTTTGTCTGCCATTTCGCTGTTATGTCCATTTTCCTAGGTTGCTGTAATCTGGTTCAAATTCATCTTACGTCCATTTCAATATGAAAAGGAAAGGATAACCAATTTCTTGAGTGATAAATAATACAAAACCATACAAAACCAGAAAAGTTTCTATCAATTTTGGTATCAGAGCCATTGTCTTCCAGGGAATGGTAAACAAAAGGATGGAGCAATGAGTTGATTCAGTGGAAAAAGGGTTAGAGGAAGTCCAAGCACAAGTGACGACAGTGATGGAAGTACTCATGGACTTAAGAGACAAGGTGAGCGATTTTCATAACCCATCGTGAAACGTTGAAAAAAGGAAGGACCCCATAGGGGGACAATAAGCATCGAACTTGAACACCAGAGAAGGGGACCATGTCACTGTTGAAGAGAAGGAAGTAGCTTGGTTTAGAAGACTTGAGCTACCTTTGTTTTTTGGTGAGGACCCCATAGGATGGTTGTTTCGAGTGGAATGCTATTTTGACGTGAATTCTGTGGATGAGGCTATAGCTATTTGTATGACGGGTAAGGCCCTTAACTAGCTACAATGGATGGAAGTTAGGAACCTAGTAAAGAGTTGGAAAGAATTTGAGAAGGAGCTCCTAGCTAGATTTCACACGAGGCATCTTGGGGATGGCTATGAGATGTCGATGGTGTTAAGGCAAGAAGGGATAGTAGCAAAATTCAGGGAGAGCTTTGAGCTGTTATCTGCTACCATGAAGGAGGCACCAGAAGAAGCATTGGTTAGGGCTTTCAAAAATGGGCTCAAGGAAGATATAAGAGCCAAAGTTAGAATGATGCAGCCTACCTCCCTAACACAGCTGATGGACTTGGCATTTCAGGTAGAGGAAAGGAATATTTTGGTGGCGCAAGTAAGGGAGAAGAAAATAATTTCTAAAGTGGTTAAAGTAACGGGGCAATCCAAGTGGCAAGGGTTTAAACAGTACTCACGAAGAACTCGAGGTTCTATAGAATTACTAAAAAATGTAACTCAAGTTTCCCAGGCCCAAAACCCAGAAAACAAAGGATGAAGTGAGAGCAAGGCAAGCACGAGAGCAGTGTGAATATCCCTGTGACTTTCAAAGGGAGTACTACCTTTACATGTGGATTGTCTGAAGCAAAGATTAATAGGAAAAGAGAGCAAGGGCTTGGTGTTAAATGTGAGGAGAAATATAGCCCAAATCCCATATGCAAGAACAAATCCCTAAATCTGATGATTCTGTCCTCATAAGGGGATGAGGAAGTTAAAGAGGAGTTGCTTGAAGATGTTAGTGAAAAGGAAAAAAGATTGCATGCCATGGTGTTGTCAATCAATTCCATGATAGGGATTGATGATAGGCTTAGTTAAAAGAGAAAATGTCTTGGTTTTGATTGACAGTGGGGCTATCCACAATTTTATACGTTCAAAGTTGGTGAGTAGAATGCAACTGCCACTACAAGGGATGCAGAAGTATGTTACAACAATAGGCAATGGACACAAGATAGTGGGGCAAGGGGTGTGCAAGAAGTTGGAGTTAGAATTGCAAGGGGTAAAGATTCAACAATATTTCTATCCTTTTGAGCTAAATGGGACAGAGCTGGTGTTAGGCATTGAATGGCTTGAGTCATTGGGAGAAGCAAGAGTAAATTGAAGGCAGCTCACGATGAAATTCAGAGTAGATCAGCAATGGGTCTACTTGAAAGGTGATTTGTTAACTTTAGTGACCCTAGACTTTATGCTCAAGACCATAAAAAGGGAGAGGACAGGTTATCTGATAGAGTTCTACGAATTAGAGGTGCAGGCTGGACAGCAAGAAGAAATCCCTGAAGTTCAAGGATTGCTGCCAAGAGTTTGCTAGCATTTATGAGCCAATAGAAGGCTTAGTGCCCCCCCCCCCCCCAACAAAAAAAAAACAGAGGTCAAGAGACCATACTATTTTGATCAAACCAGGAAAAACTATCCCTAATGTTAGGCCTTATAGATATGCCCATTCACAAAAGAATGAAATTGAAAAGCTAATAAAGGAGATGCTAGTGGTTGGAATTATTAGGCCAAGTAGCAGTCCTTCCTCTAGTCCCTTGTTGTTAGTCAAGAAACAACAACAACAACAACAAAGCCTTTTCCCACTAAGTGGGGTCGGCTTGTTGTTAGTCAAGAAAAAAGATAGAAATTGGAGGTTCTGTGTTAACTACAAGGCTTCGAATAAGGTTACTATACAAGACAAATTTCCCATACCAGCCATTGATGAACTATTGGATGAGTTGGGAAAAAGCTATCATTTTTTCTAAGTTAGATTTGAGATTTGGATATCATCAAATTCAGATCAAAGTTGGTGATAAAGAAAAAAACAGCACTTAGAACACGTGAGGGTGATTATGAGTTCATGGTAAAGCTCTTCAGATTGATGAATGCACCCTCCACATTTTAGTTCTTAATCAATGATATCTTCAAACCTTATTTTGAGAAAGTTCGTTCTAGCCTTTTTTTTGACATCTTAATATATAGGTTTGATTTCCAACTTCACATAACCTACTTGAGATCTGTCCTAGAAATCTTACAAAAAGAGAAATTGGTGATCAACACAAACAGGTGCATTTTTGCACAGCCAAGGCTTGAATATCTCAGGCACAAAGTCTCAGCAAGAAAGGTAAAGACAGACCCTACCAAGGTGGAAGAAATTTTGACATCTTAATATATGGGTTTGATTTCCAACTTCACATAACCCCACTTGAGATCTGTCCTAGAAATCTTACAAAAAGAGAAATTGGTGATCAACACAAACAGGTGCATTTTCGCACAGCCAAGGCTTGAATATCTCAGGCACAAAGTCTCACCAAGAAAGGTAAAGACAGACCCTACCAAGGTGGAAGAAATGGTTTCTTGGCCTGTACCAAAAAATATCAAGGCCTTAAGAGGATTTTCGGATTTGACCGGGTATTATAAAAAGTTTGTCAGCCCCACTTAAAGCATTACTTAAGAAAAATGCCTTCAAGTGGAGTGGAGAAGCACAAGTAGCATTTGATACAATAAAAAGCGCAATGTACTAGCCATGCCTAATTTTTCTCAACTTAAAATTGAAACAGATGCTTCAGCCTGTGGCATAAGGGCTATTCTCATGCAACAAGGGAAACCTATAGACTATTTCAGCCAAACTCTATCTAACAAAGCCTAGCAGACTTTTGGAGTGAAAAAGTGGACTCACTACCTCATGGCCCATCCATTTATTGTTAGAATAGACCAGAAAGCCCTTAAATTCCTTTTGGAGCAAAGGATTGTTGATCCAGACCAGCAAAAGTGGGTTTCTAAGCTCATGGGCTATAAGTTTGAGATTCATTACACACCAGGAACCAAAAATAAGGTGGCTTATGCATTGTCTTACAACAACAACAAAGCCTTTTCCCACTAAGTGGGGTCGGTTACATGGATCAATCGACGCCATAAATCTCTATCATAAATCATATTTCTAGACAAACCATTTAAATCTAAATCTCTCTTAATAATTTCTCCTATAGTTTTCTTAGTCTTCCTCTACCTCTACTTATTGGACTATTTTCCATCACATCTACTCTCCTAACGGGGACTTATATAGGTCTCCTTCCCACATGACCAAACCACCTAAGTCTCGATTCTACAATCTTTTCTACAATAGGTGCGACTTTCACCTTCTCTATAATGCATTCATTTCTAATCCTATCTCGTCTAGTGTGTCCACTCATCCACCGCAACATTCTCATCTCTGCAACATTAAACTTATTTTCTTGTTGACTTTTTATTGCCCAACACTCAATTCCATACAACATTGCAGGTCTTATAACTATGCGGTATAATTTACCCTTAAGTTTGAGTGGTACTCTTCTATCACAAATAACACCCGAAGCACTCCTCCATTTCATCCACCCCGCTTGAATCCTATGCTTTACATCTTCTTCTATTTCCCCGGTATGTTGTATGATGGATCCAAAATACTTAAATCGTGTGACTTGTGGTAAGATATGTTCTCCAATTTTTACTTCTACGTTAGAAGTGGTGTGCCTCTTACTAAACTTACATTCCATATACTCCGTTTTACTTCTACTTAAATGAAAGCCATGAGCTTCCAAAGTTTGTCTCCACCTTTCCAACTTCTTATTCATTTCCTCTCTCGATTCTCCAACTAAGATAATATCATCTGCAAAAAGCATGCATTGTGGCACCGGCTCTTGGATATGTTCAGTAAGCACATCCAAAACCAAGGTAAAAAGAGAAAGGCTCAAAGTTGACCCTTGATGTAGACCAATAGTTATCGAAAAATCTCCTGTAAGTCCACCTTTTGTTACTACGCTAGTTGTAACCTTATCATACATGTCTTGGATTGCTCGAATATAAACTATACGAACTCCTTTTTTCTCCAAAGCCTTCCATAGAACTCCTCTTGGCACTCTATCATATGCTTTTTCTAAATCAATAAACACCATGTGTAAATCTCTTTGATTCTCCCTATATCTCTCCATTAATCTTCGCAACAAGTATATTGCTTGCATAGTTGACCTTCCTGACATAAAACCAAATTGATTCTCCGTAACTTGACTCTCTTTCCTTAACCTTCGCTCAATTACTCTTTCCCATAATTTCATAGTGTGGCTCATGAGTTTAAATCCTTTATAATTTGCACAAATTTGAATGTCCTATTTACTCTTATAAATAGAGATTAAAGTATTTTTCCTCCACTCATCTGGCATCCTCTTAGATCTTATAATTCCATTAAATAACTTTGTGAGCCAACTTATACCTTTCATTCCCAAACTCTTCCATACTTCAATGGGTATATTATCCAGTTCAACTGCTCTGTCATTCTCCATTCGCTTTAATGCTTTTTTTACCTCTACCTTACAAATTCTACGGTAAAAAGTATAATTTCAATCCTCTTCTTCCGTGTCTAGCCTATCCAATTGCAATAAAATCTCGTGCCCTTCATTAAAAAGCCTATGAAAATAACCCTTCCATCGTTCTCTGATATCTCGTTCCGTGACTAACACTTTCCCGTCTTCATCCTTAATGCATTTCACTTGATCCACATCTCTTATCTTTCTTTCTCTACTTTTAGCTAACTTGTAAATACTTTTTTCTCCAACTTTAGTACCTAAAGATTGGTATAACCCATCAAATGCCCTCGCTCTCGCTTCGCTCACTGCCTTCTTAGTGTCTTTCTTAGCTACCTTATATTTTTCCCAATTTTCATTACTCTTACATAATGACCACACTTTATAACACTCTCTTTTAACTTTAACCTTATCTTATACACTTGCATCCCACCACCAAGATTCTTTATCCCTAGGTCCAAAACCTTTTGATTCACCTAATATTTCATTTGCCACCTTCCTAATCTCTTTAGCCATTTCATTCCACATATCGTTAGTACTTCCTTGTATTTCCCAAGGTCCTTCTTCTATAATCCTTCTCTGCAAATTCTTTTCTTTATCCCCCTTTAGTTGCCACCACTTAGTCCTTACCACTCTACCTTCACATTTACTTTTTACTCTCCTCCTAACTCTTACATCCATAACCAAAACTCTATGTTGATTAGTTAAACTCTCTCCCGGTATAACTTTGCAATCCATGTAAAATTTTCTATCCGATTTCTTTATAAGAAAGAAATCAATTTGAGAACATACCCTACCACTTTTATACGTGATAAGATGTTCTTCACGCTTTCTAAAACAAGTGTTAGCTAATATAAGATCGAACGCTAATGAAAAGTCTAAAATAATTTTACCCTCTGCATTTACTTCTCTTATACCATGTCCTCCATGAACACCCTCGTAGCCTGAAGATACCCTTCCCACATGACCATTTAGATCCCTTCCTAAAATAATCTTTTCTCCTAATGGTATTTCCTGAACTAAACATTCTAAATCTTTTCAGAACTTTAACTTATGAGATTCTTCTAACCCTACTTGTGGTGCATAAGCACTAATAATATTAAAGATTTCCTTTTCTACTACAAATTTTAATGCAATGATTCTATCTCCTAACCTTTTGACATCTACTACAGTATTCTTCCAAAACTTATCTACAATTATACCTACCCCATTTTTAGATTTATATTTACCAGTATACCAAAGTTTAAAACCTGAAGTATCTAATTCTTTCGCTTTTTCTCCTACCCATTTAGTTTCTTGTAAGCACATAAAATTAATCCTTCTCCTAATCATAGTATTTACCATTTCCATAGACTTACCCGTAAGTGTACCTATATTCCAAGTTTCAAAACAAATCTTATTCTCATGAACTAACTTCTTTAGCCACATTCGTTCACGAAAATGTGGGCTACGAAAATGTGGTAGCCCTTGTTTATTTTTCACTACATCCAGGCGACGATGCAGCGGCTCTTGCTCACTTCTCACTGTACTCGAGCTATACAGCGCGTTACTTACGGACAACGACCTAGCCTTACGTCTAATATATCGATTGTCCATATCATAAAGATTCGACAAAGTTTTACGTTGGCTGTCGACTGCCTAACACGACCCTCCTCTTTTTCCAGGCTTGTCCTACAAACAAACCATGGAATTTAAGGCCTTTTTCTTGGGGAATTATGAAGAGATGGAAGACTTAGATATGGAGGTGAAAAGGGATGAGAAATTAGCTCCAATAGTCCGGCAACTCATGGGTATAATTTAAGGAAAGGTTGTCTACTCTATAATGCCAAATTGGTGATTCCAAGAAACTCCCCTCAGATTCCCATATTATTGAAGGAGTTTCATGCCTCTCCCATAGGGGAGCATTTGGGATACTTATGTACTTATAAGTGGCTGTCTGAGTCACTTTATTGGAAGGGTATGAAGAGAGACGTAAAAAAACTATGTAGCAAGGTGCGATGTGTGCCAAAGAAGTAAATACTAAGCCATGCACCCAGTGGGACTTCTCCAACCTTTGGCCATTCCACAACATGTTTGGGAGGACATTAGCATGGACCTTAAAGTCCATTTGCCTAAATCTGAAAAATGGGATACCATCTTGGTGGTGGTTGATAGGTTCACAAAATATAGACACTTCACTGGACTTTTGCATCCTTATTCAGCCGAGGAAGTGGCTGAAACTTTTGTGAGGGAAGTGGTCAAGTTGCAAGGCTTTCCAAAATCAATTGTGTCAGATAGAGATCGAGTTTTTATGAGTCAATTTTGGTAAGAGCTATTCAAGATGGCTGGGACAACACTAAAGTACAGCAGTGGGTACCATTGGTCAAACAAAGGTAGTGAACTGATGCTTGGAGGCATATCTTCATTGCTTTGTGGGTGACAAAACCAAGCATTGGGCCAGGTGGCTGCCATGGGTAGAATATTGGTTCAACACCTCTTATAACCAATCTACAAGAATGACTCCATTTAGACCACTATATGGCAAAGATCCTCCAACTTTATTTAAGCTAGAGGATCTTCACCCAACAGTGGAGGAGGTTAATGAGACTTAAAGCTCAAAATTTAATCTTGGCTCAATTGAAGGAGAATTCAGAGAGAGCTCAGGAGTACATGAAACTTCAAGCTGATAAAAATAGAAGAGAAGTAGTCTTTGAAGGGGGGGATATGGTGTATCTAAGCAAAAGGCCCTATAAACTGAAGTACCTGTCCAAGAAAGCTAATGAGAAGATAAGTCATCAGTTTTATGGACCCTATAAAGTTCTAGAAAAAGACTGGGTTAGTAGCATATGGACTCGAGCTACCTCCTACTATTGGAATTCATCCAGTGTTACATATATCACAGCTAAAAAGGTTACTACATTATACTGAATCTTCCCAAGATATTCCCCCTTTTTTGAATGAAACCATGGAACTACAAATGCAGCAAGAAGCAGCTCAAAAAAGTAGGAAGCTGACTAATCGGGTGGTGGAAATTTTAATCAAATGGATGGGGTTACCTGAATTTGAAAATACTTGGGAAGGTTATGATGCTATTCAAACACAATTTCCTGACTTCCACCTTGAGGACAAGGTGCAGCTTGATGGGGGAGGTATCGATAGACCCACTAAGCCCAATACATCTGGGCCACAGGCACTAAAAACTTACAGAAGGCAAAGAAGGGAGAGAATGAATAAAAATCAGGAGGAAGCAGTTCAGGAGGTGGGTGACCAGGGATAACTAACTCTCCAATGATTTTTGTATAAGTGGATGAGCTGGAGGAGGGAGGGAATTCACATGAGAATGACGCAAGGGTCGTTGCTGTGATAAAGGCTTTGGAGAGGGAGGCAGAAGGGGAGGAAAAATAAAGAGGAATCAGGAGAGACCTGCGCCTCGAAAGCAGAAGGCTGTTTTGGTTTTTTTCTGTCATTTCATTGTTATTTCCATTTTGCAGGTTGCTATAATCTGGTTCCAGTTCATCTCACCTCTATTTTGATGTGAAGGGGGGAGGATAGCTGATTTCTTGAGTGATAAATAATCCTAAACCAGATAAGTTTCTATCAGAGTAGAACCTACAACCTACCATAATGACTTCCAATCACTTTCTAGATGAGCCTAAGCCTATGAAGAACATGTATAGGTGACAATGCATATATGTTAAAAAAATGCATATCCCATCCCAACCCCACCAATGGGATAGGAAATAGGGATAACATAAAATTTCAGAAATGGAAGACATTCGTACACCAAAGATAACCTCATATTGGTAGAATCAAATTATAGAGAAACATAGCTTATCAGTCAAAGATTTCGTAGCAAAGCTTACCTCCAAGGCATTACCAATGGTGCCACCAATATAACTAAGAGAAGATGTGATCACACCTAATCCCTTCAGTGATTTTGAGCTGTCCCTTTGATATTGCTCTCCTCTACGTGATTTGAATGTGAAAACTACATAGAGAAAGACAAAAGCATCAAAGTTTAAAGTTCAAAAAATATTGAACAAGTGGCTTATAACTAGCCAAATGCATAGATTATGACAATAAAAATTGTCACTTTCCAAAAGACTAGTGTCACCAATGAACCAAGTAAAACACTTCTAAATAGACTAACATTCAGGAACTTATACATTCTGGTCTCAACAGTCACAAATCTTTGGTGCAAGATGTGTGTCTTTTCCAACATGAAATGCATCTCTTTTTTTTTTTTTTATGGGGTGAATAACTGAAACTTAAAGATGGTTCACAAGGCTTGAACCTTATAAGCAGCTTCTCAAATATTCAACATTTTGAAAACTTGTTAAAAATTATATTGCACATTAAATTTTTTTTAGCATAATATGCAAAACAATCAACAATTCATCCTTGTTGAGGTGTGATTTAAAACTCACCTTACCCCTAGATGTTGTGCCAGGCATTTCTGACCCAGTCCTCTCATATGTTTTATGTTGCTGATCTACATCATCATCATCATCATCAGAATAGATTTGGCTTTTCTGGCCAGAACATCCCAAAATCCATGCTTGGACTCATTCAAGCCTTTGATTGATGTATTCATAGGTTCTTGAATCCTATATTTACAAACAATGTACCAAGTTTATCAGAATGAAACTACAATTTAGATATTAGACCACCAAAATGGTGCATTGAGCAGATACAAAGAATGCAGAGTAAAGAGTATCAGAGAGACAAGTATCCGTATGTTTAATATCCATTTTTGGATCTTCAAGCATTTACATAAAAAGAATTTAAGATTAGCTTTTCGCTTTTTCCTGTCCACAATGGTAGCAAGTGGACAGTGGACAGCTACAACTGAGAATAGGTGATGGGAGCACATAGTGTCCAATTCAAGCTATTGACTCATCATCATGACCTATAAATTATGTAAAAAAACCAGATTGAATATGGACATCCTTGCTAAATATACGATTTCTTTATAGAACAGACCTTTACTTAACGAACAATTAACTGCAAAAACATACATACATTAAACCCATATCTTAATACATGAGATAGCTACCTTTTGTCTCAAGGTGACAAACAATTAGCACTCATCGTGCTGGACTAGGAAAGGCATGATAAAACCATGTGGAACTACTAAATCCACCTGGAAACAATAAAGTGCTACCATTGGAAAGAGCAAAAAAGTTTAAAGCAGCAAAGGAGGTAAGCAAATATTTTTTTTATTTTATGACATTTCAGTCCAAAAAAGGTACCAGAACCTTATTTGAGAAAGCGTTCTATTTCTACTTATCTGATTTATAGTCCTTGTCAGAAAAATCTCAAAGTATGAACCCCGAGCCTCCTAGAAATATGAGATTTAAAAGAATATATGATCTAAAATAGTTTCTCTGCAATACCGCATAGGATACAGTTGGCAAAAGAAAGATTGAAGAGCTTCCAACATTAAAAGCTTCTCTCTCCAACATCTAATGTTGAATGCTGCTTGGCCCACAACTCAGTCTATTTCCCTCCAACGTATTTACTAAATAAATGCAAAGGATCCAGATTATATATGACCCCATATTGAATGTTAGCAACAGCTAGCCTACCAACCAAGGCCTATGTATACAGGAACGGATTATGATTTTATCTGTGAAGTAGTTACTATGAAGATAACTGGAATCTACACTTTGAGTTTACATATAACAGGTTGGAGAACATTATTAATTAAAAAAAAAAAAAGGAGAATATAATGTCATTAACTTTCCATATATTACAGATTTTAGGGTTGGAATACTTTATGGACTTAAAAGACATCAAAATATCAAATAGATGAGACAACCATTCGACGCTCCTACTATGTGACCCATAAAGAGAAACCCGAATAATTCCACGTGCAAACTATTATCACAGCTCTTCGAAATGCGCAGGTTAAACCACCCACTTTAGAGTTACATTTTGCCCAAGCATGTGCATATTTTGACGCATTATTCACTCCTTAGAGAACCCAGGACATACATGGGAGCATCATGTAACAGAAATATTTGAGAACAGCGAAAAGACAACAGAAGAAAACCTTGGAAGGGGAAGCAGTTCTGGCGAGCACAGTATTTGGAGAAGCATTGGAGAAGTTGGAGTGGCCGTACACAGAGGAGAGAGACGAGTCCCGACGGGCCGAGGAGCTTTGGCAGGGAGTGAAGTGGGAGAAGATGGAAATGAGCTGTCAAGATCATTGGGTGAAGCCCCGAAAGAAGAAGAGGGAGAAGCTGGTAGTGGTGGAGGGTTCCGAATTCCTTCGTCGACGAATCCTTCAAAGGTTGAAGAAGGCCTTGAAACTCCCTGTTGTTGTCTCCTAATATACGCCATCCTTCAACTGAACCCAACGACACAACTCCACTACTACTTCCCAGAATTTAAAAATCAATGAGATTTTTCCAAAAAACCTGTTACCCTGAAACGAATTGAAGATTATGAATTTGATTTTGGAGAGAAAGAAACACCAGAATCCCAAAAAGCATCCGCAAGACCAAGAAATGGATCTTGGCGAAACAGAAACCCACGAAGGTTACAGTGACAGTACCACCATTATCAGTCTCCACCGTCACCTTTTCACTATCTGCGTTAGCTTCCTTGCTCTCTTCCTTCACCGCTTCGTCTACACACTGCAGCCCGGCTTCTTCTTCTTCCTTTTTTTTGGGGTTATGATCCGATCGCTAAACGAGAGAAAGAAATAAAATGAGAACAAAAGCCGGGTTTTGATCCCTTCGTAGCGCACATCTGGAACTTTTTGTTTGTTACTTTTTGGTTCATGTTGGGCCTGTCTAACGGCCACCATATTCCCATTCATATAAAACATATGGCTGGCATGGGCATGTCCTTCATTCAAGTGATGGTATGTTAAATGGCTGTTCTGGCAAAGCTGGTATGGGTATTATTTTAAAAAATCTCTATGGACACCATTGATCTATATTGCTGTCCATGTTGTGCTTCATTGGCTTTTATAGTTGAGGCTTTGACTTGGATGAAAGTTTTGCAAAGAGCTATTGATCTTAATATTAGCAGGGTAGTATTTGAATCTGATTACAAGCTATTAATTGATGCAGGAATAGAAAATGGTTGTTCTCTTCATTGGCAATGCAACGCAATTATGGAAGATATTAGCATTTTTAAAGATTTTTTTCATCTTTTTCTATTTTCTGGATTCTCAGATATGTTAACAATATAGCTGATGGGCTTGCCAAATCTTTTGTAGGGAATATGCCCGTATAGTTGAGATTTTCAATCTTTTTTATTGATGCTTAGCATTGTAAAGGGGGTATTAATTTATTTCTTTTGGGTATTAGTTAATTTCTTTTTAGTGTTGTGGTTCTCTTTCTAGGATTTCTTATTGTATTAGATTTTTTTTTTTAATGAATTTCAATAATAAGACATATAGGTTGGTTTCAATAAATCTATCAAAAAAATAAATTTACGATATTTTTATTAATGAATTTTTTCTTTTACGTGTAAAAGAAAGATCTATATGAGAATTCACACTTTAAACCTAAAACAACTATCTTATCAATTTAGACAGGACAAAAAATCTTTAGTAGACAAAATTATGGACGAAGTTAAAATGTATGTTATCTGTTCTTTAAGATCTTTATTCTTTTCGTATTCTTTTAATTTAACACTTTTTTTTAGGGTGTTAGTTATTAAATTCTTATATTTTTGCTTTTAAATTATTTAATAAATAAATGACATATAAAAAATTTCATAAAAAGAACCAAAAATATGATACTCTACCATAAAATATATACACTTGTATATAGCGTACATTTGTTATATTTTTATTTGAAAAATCTAATAATAGCAAATATATAAATATTGTATCTAATTTTTTTATTAATTTTCTCATAATGTTGTTTAGGGTTTATTTTTAGAAAATGTGCTACCTCTTATCTTTTCTTATTGATTTCTTGGAGGATGATCTCCAAAAACAAATAGATTATTATCCATAATGGCTTTTTTTTTTTTGTAGATCCTTTTGATTTATCCAAGTCAGTAGTGTCCGTAATATTAATCTCTATTCAATAATGTAAAGTTGGTTTTCCTTCGAAGCGAAGAAAAAGGTGAACTTGTATGTGGCTATTTATCTTTGGCTTCAACTAGAAACATGATCAAACATATATAAAGCCACGTACTGACAAAATTTAGCCAACACAAAGGACCATCAGCGAAACTTAATTCGATGAACTAGAAACTAATAAATAAAGTCTTGCAAGAGAAAACCCAATAAGATAGTGATTAGGAATAGACAATTTAGTTTTCATAATTATTATAGGTAAAGCCTTAAAAACTAAAGAATATTGACAGTTTATTATTCATTCTCTATATTTTTTTTTCTTCCATTATATATTGCTAAATAAAAAAATCACAGATGAAATTCAATGAATTATTTTTACAACTAGCCGCTTTACACAACGTTTGCCAGACCTAGTACATAATATAAAATTAAACAATTGAAAACAAAGAAAAAGATAAGACTAACCCGCCCAGAATCAAAAGTTGCGCAAGATGGATAAGACTTCTACTTGGTAAGTCCAAGCGATGCAAGAAGCCGTGCTGAAGAGGAAAAAAAAAAATTTTTTTTTTATGGAACCAGAGTTTGCCTGGATTTATTTTCTATTTTATTTGTTTAATTTATCTTAAATTATTAAGTATACGGGCATTTAAGGCTTATAAAGTGATTATATTCATTAATTTTATTAAATATTCAATACATGAATTATGCTTATCTAGATAAATAAATCATATTAATCTAAGTGCATGAAATATAATATTTTAATCATATAATAAGTATTCTATGTACGTACATAAATATTAAACTTAATACTAAATTACATTTTCCAACACTTTCTCATAATTTAAAATATTTTTCACAATTTTTACTCTTAATATTAGTTGGTTGTTAATCACTACTTTCAAATGTTACACGGTTCACCAAAAAAACTTATCCTAATACTCCTCTATTGTAAGATCTCTCGTCAATTGTGCAAAATTCTCATTAGTGTTTCACAGATCCTTTACCTTTACAAACATGTGCATAAACTTAAGAGGCACTTATTGCCCTTCTCTTTCATAGATTCTCATTTTTCACATACACTGAGGTCAGTTTCTTATCTGCATCACAACAATGCCAACTTATATGGGCAATTTGAATAATTTATTGTTTCTTTTCAACAAAGTGTCTCCATTAGTTCAATATATGTGAATTTTTTAATCCTTAATTATTTATTAATTCACCATAAGTATCCTCATTTTATTTCTTCTCCATTCTTAACATTTTTGAGAGTCTAAAACATCACCTACTTAAAATGAATATATCTCATCGTAGAGAGCTCAAATTGAAGTGATTCTAAAACGATGTGAAAGCTAAGATCCTGAATCATGAGAATGACTTGTTACATATCCAAAAATTCGCATAAAAACCCGTTCAAACCAATCAAGCAAAAATGATGTTTTGAATCAAATTTTTCTCAACTAATACTAACAAAAATGGAACTTGGGATAGGAAGGAGAAGAAGATAAATTAACTTGGGATAGGAAGGAGAAGAAGATCAATTAACTCACCATTTACAGATACAAGAAATATTCCACTACCTTAGAGATATATGGTTGTAGGTGATCTCACCACTCGAGGAACTAAACTCTAAAGATACAAAGAAGAAGAACAAGAAACACACAATTTTGTGAAGAGACAACCCAAAAAAATGACTTTCAAATTGCCTTTCAGTTTTTATAATGAGTATTAAAAAATAGTAGCTTCAGAACAAATCTCCAAGCATAAACACAAAATCACATTTTTACCTTTAATGAAAGTTACTTCAACAATACAAAATACAAGTATTAAAAGGAAATACATTTAATAAAACTAAGAACATTAACCAAGATTATAAAATGTTGAAAATTCAATTAAACCACATTTAATATTTAATAATTATAACAAAATTCAGACTATAACTTTTTAGCTTCTTGTGGACTTAGTTTTGGCCCATTATAAGCTTCAAATTATATTCAATTATGCTTAAATAAGACACTCTTATGTTATTCTTCCCTAGTTGGAAAAAAAAAACACTTGTCTTAAAGTTTTCATATTCTTTACAATAAAGAGAACAATAAGCAAACATTGAAAGTATAAAAAACTTGAAAGTATTCAATAGCGTAACCTTGTACACATTGCTACTAAATTTCTTCAAATTTTTGAAAAAAACAACTACTCAATCTTCAAATTGACCATGTTTTCCAAGTAAAAAATGATCTTTTTTTAAATGAACCTAAACTAATTCACCTTCTTTAAATTTAAAGAGTCTCAGATGCTTATTTATTTTAGCCTTATACTTCTCATTTTGCTTATCAATCTTTTCTCGAATATACTCATGCAACTTCTTTATTTAGCTTACTCTTTCTTTTGCTTCTTCACTGAGTTTATTCATCATCGGAAGTGGGGCTAAATGTAACAACCGGGAAAAGGGAAAAGGAAAGAAAGAAGAAAGTTGAAAATTTTCAAAATCCAGAAATTGTTCCAAGTCTCCTCGCAATAGCGAAAAAGGGGTCTGGAACTGACGCGAGTTCACCATAGCGAAGGTTAAAACTCGCCATAGCGAAGGGAACTGATACATTCTCGCCATAGCGAAGGTTAAACCTCGCCATAGCGAAGGCAGCTCTAGAGAGTTGTGATTTACTAGATTCCTATTTTTCTACAATTAGATATAATTTTCCAAAAGTAGAGCCAAAAATCAGACTTTTGGGCGGATGTGAGAAATTGCATTTTTCTGGTTTTTGACTCCATACCCGTGGCTTATGGGCTGTTTTATGCTATGTCTGAATTGTATAAATGGAGTGTGAGTAGAGAATGTGACTGATGGGTTCACAGGACCCACGGGGCAGATAATGAGTGTATGAAATCCCGTTTCATAATATGAAAATGCCACGGATTGGTATTGGTTCTTTGGAATTCATATGGAACCGAGCAAGGCTGAGAGGCTAGATAGCGGTAGTAGATTAAGGTGTTACACTAATCCATAGAATCCAAATGTTTTTGCCTATACACAGCTTCAAAAGGGCTACAACCAGCGGTTTGGCTATAAAAACTATTAAATGCAAATTCAACTTAAGCTAAAAGCAAATCTCATTGTCAAATGTTCTTTGCCATAAAGTTTCTCAAGGAATTTCTCAAACTTCTATTAACAACTTCACTTTGGGCATCGATTTGTAAATGATAATAAGAACTGAACTGCAAATGAGTATTAACCTTATTCCATAATATATGTTAAAAATAACTTAGAAATTTTGGATTTCTATCTAAAGTAATAATTTTATGAATGCCATACAATTTGACAACTTCTTTAAAATACAAGTCATCAATAAGAAAAGTATTATTAGTTTTATTGCATGTAATGAAATTAGCCATTTTTTAGAACTTATCAACAACCACAATAATAAAATCGTTCCTTGTTTGAGTTAAGGGCAAGCCAACCATAAAAGCTATACTCACGTCTTCATATGGAAAATTAAAAGTGGGTAATAGAGTATAAAGTCCAGTGTTCTACTTATGACTTTTAACTACATGACAAGTTCTGCAATGTTGAATATGCGTGACAAAATCCTTATTCATTCTTAGCCAATATAATTTCTCTAATAAGAAAGATAAAGTCTTATCCCTTCCAAAGTGACCTATAAGTCCTTTATCATGAGCTTAAAAAATAATAACTTCTCTTAGAGAACAAACTAAAATACATAAAAGATTTATTTTGAAAAGAAAGCTATCTTGTAGTAAAAAGTGTTAAATATGGCCTTAGCACATTCTAACCATATATTGCCAAAGTAAGCATCTTCCTTATAAAGTTCATTCAAAATATCAAAGCCAATGACTTGGTCATTCAAAGTAACCAACAAATAATGTCTACGGCTTAGAGCATCAACAACTACATTCTAAGTTCCAAACTTATGTTTAATTGCAAAACTAAAAATTTAAAGAAATTCTACCGAGTAAGCATGTCTTTTACCTAATTTCTATTGGCTTTGAAGAAATTTAAGGGCTTCATGATATGAAAATAATATATATGGTTTTGGAAGTAGATACTAACTCTAACACATTAGAGCCCTTACAATTGCATAAAACTTCTTATCATAAGTGGGATACTTCTTGTGTGAATCATTCAATTTCTCATTGAAGGAAGCAATTGGTTTTCCTTCTCGACTAAGGAATACACCAATTCTAACATTAAAAGGATTACACTTAACTTCAAAGATAACTAAAATTTGTTAAAGAAAAATAAAGGTAGAAGTCACCTTTGTACTTGATGAATTCAAAAAAAAAAAATTGAGCTTTTTTTATCTATTTAAAACCGCTACCTTTGAAGTACTCAATTATGAAAGCTATAATAATAATAAAGTTTATAACGATTCTTCAATAAAATGAGGCAAGGCCACAAAAGCTTTAGTTGTCTTAAAGTGTACGAAGAATAGGCCAATTCATAATAGCTTCCACTTTGTTACAATTTATCTTCACTCTTTTAACCAATAAACATAACCCAAAAGTAAAGAATTGACACTTCTTCACGTTTCCAAACAACCTTTGTTTTCTTAAAACTTGTAGCATTAATTTAAGATGAAGTAAATGTTGGGTTTCAGGGTAGAAGTATAGTGGAATAAATTTAAAAAATTTTCAAAACCCACCAAGGATCCTTATGGGAAGGGCACAAACTGGTAATAGAAATATTATCTTTTGTAAAGATCATTTCCTGTAGTTGAGTCCATGTCTGTTCAACTCACAAACTCCTAATCCTACAAATGCACAAACTTCTTCAAATGCGCATATACCCCAATGGTTCTACGATCTCTACATACACATGTAGGGAATCACAAATGCAGATTAATGAACCTATGTCTTTATGGTATCACACATAAGTAGGCCAAAACTCTAGTCTGTGAATGAATAGACAAAGTCTCTCTTCTCTTAATCTCTGCCAAGAAACTCTCTCTCACTTTATATAGTGGCTCACTCTTGGTTTCATTCATATATCACTAAAACTCTTAGTTGCCTATTTACAAATAAATGCCTAGGGTTTTGTGACATCCAATTAATGGGCCTTAGCTAAATATATGACAAGTGAAAAGATTATTAGGCTTTAGTTATTGACCCAGTCTAATAATAACTATCCAAAAAGTTGTAATATAATTTTAACAAAGCCTAAAATAGAATGTAATGTTACTTCAATATTAAATAATAATGTATTATTATATTATATTATATTATATTTGAGCTATATTTTTAAAATCTTTAGTCTAACTAGAATCTAAATTATATTATATTTACTCCAATTTTGATTTGCTTTTTGTATGTGACCCTATAAGTTCTTATTACATTAGTAATAACCCAAAAAAGAATCATATTTTAGTATCATAAACAATGAATGGTATCTGACAATATATCACTGCCATCCAAGTAATAAGAATTTATGATTTGACATACATAATCCGTGACTAATATTCCATGTAGTTTAGTCATTTTTGTCTGGATATCTAAATTAAATTCAAGGTATGGAATGTGTCATCTTTTTACTAATTCAATCTATGTGTTTCTTAGTTCCTAAGTAGACTAAATTAAAACGAATCAATATCACATATTGATCCATTTGAGCATGGCTATGCATTTTATAGTTTCACTCAATCAAAAAGCTCACAGATATAACTTCTTCTATATCGGAATGACAAAATCCCATTTGTATCACTTACATCCCTCTACATGATTTGTGATATATCTAATCACTGCCTTTTTGGTTATCTCTATTAAAGGTGACAATTGATGGCATTAAAGTATATAACTTCTTATATAAGGAATTGTAATGATTTCAAGTCAAAGGACAATGTATATCATGACTATTATGAGAATTGCTTATGACACATACTGATCATGTAGCGCTCTCATATCGAGTTTGTCTAGTACTTTTGTTCTTTAACATATATCCATATAATGATATGATATCTCATATTCATGATTAAGGTCATTAGTCAATATACATATTAGTCTCGTTGTATTATTGCTCTTTCAATTTATAATAATATTCAACTAAAGATAATTTAGGAATAACAAATTATTTTTAGGATAATTAATATATCTATTTATATTACATGGATATAACATTAAATATAATAATTGAAATTCCTTTATTTATCAAAATATAATAAAATATATGTAAGTATAATCATTTTATTATTGGGTTTTAGGGCATACACCAATACTAAGCACTCCTTTTAGTCTTTGTTGTAAATATCATCAAAGTAGACAACTATAAATTTTCCATTTAATCGTTTAAAACATAATTCATTAGGTACATAAAAGTAGTAAAAAGCATTTAATAAACCAAAAAGCATAACTAACCACTCATATAAATCATTTTTTGTCTTAAAAGCAATCTTTCATTTATCACTTGGTCTCATTTTGATTTGATGATACTCGCTTCAAAAATCAATCTTGGAGAAAGTCGTGATACCATAGAGTTTGTTTAAAAGATCATTAGGTGAGGAATTAGAAAATGGTAAGCAATTATGATATTGCTGATAGCTTTATTATCAATGCACATCCTCCATGAACTATTCTCTTTGGCACAAGTAATGTTGATATTGTACAAGGACTCTTACTTTTATAAACCAGCCTTTTAGTCACTAAGTCACCTACTTGTCTTTGTAGCTCCTTATGTTATTAGTGACTCATTCGATAAGCTGTCTTGTTTAGAAGCATAACACTAGAAATAAAATCAATATAATGCTAAATTTCCCTTATAGGAGGTAGTCTATAAAGAATCTTAAAAAAAAAAAGAAAAAGAACATTTCCAAATTTGGCTAGAAGTAACTACGCCACACTAGGCTATACAATTTCACTTATATCACTATCTAATAAATCAAGACACCAAGCTAAACTTAAGGCTTCAACAATTCTTTCAATTTTAGATGTTTAACCTACTAAACTTTTTAACTAAAGTTTAAAAAACAAACTCAGGTTTTAAATAAGCTAAGACAATCTTTTTACCATCCTTAACAAAATGAATAGGTATTTTAAAAATCATTACACTAAACTTTTTTATCATATTGACAAGCATACATAGAAATAACATCACATCATATCTCATCACTATACTTCTTATTGATGGAAAAAGAAATGAAACTTCTTCTAGTCACCTTTATTTAATGTTCTTTGTCTAAACATTGGAGTTTATAAGGTTGTGGTTGAGGTTCATATTTTAGCTTAAGCTTATTTATCATTTCACTTGAGATAATATTGTCTTAAGAACCACTATCAATAATTACATTGAAAACCTTTCAACGTCAAATGCATCTATTATGGAAAATGGTATAATAAAGCCACCCATCACCTTTTTCAATAACAACACTCATACTCCTACAAAAAAACAAGCAAATCACCTTGATTAGTGTAAGTGACCTCATATTTTTCATCATTGCAAGGCTGTAATTCTTTTTCAGTTTTTATTTCATTCTCAACATCCTTTTCTACAAGTAAGATTATTTTGCAACTAGGGCATTTAGAAGCAATATGCCCATAGCCTTGGCATTTGAAACGCTTCCTTGAACTAACACCATTAAAAGTAGTTAGTTTGGCACTAGTATTAAACTTAGGCTGTGATTTTCTTTCTTTTGCAATAGGAGTTTGCTTGGCTTAAAAAAAATCCCTCAGTTTAAAGAGAAACCTTATTAGTAAGCATAAAAACTCTTTCTTTGAGTCTCCTTGTGTTGTTTCTCAACAAGTACAACAAGTTTAACAACATTTAAAAAGGTCCAATATAGTTGTAATATGATATTATTACCAATTTATTCATTTAAACTAATTAAATATCTAGCAATGGACTACTCATTGGATTTAACCACATCACATTTCAACTTCAAATGTTCAAACTTAGTAGTATATTCATCAACACTCATACTTGATTGCTTTAAATTATAACACTTGAGGAAATTATCTTGTCATTAATCTTCTAGTAAAAATCTTCTTCTAAGCTATCTTTTCCCATATTCTGATTTTACTTTTTCCTTCACACTTTCTTCATCTTTTCAAATTCTCCTACAATATATGTATATTTTGTCAAGTTAAGAGCTACAAGTTTAACTTTGCTATCATCAGAACATTCCTTAAATTTAAACACCCTCTAAACAATATAAAGCTAATTTATAGATTCATGAGGTTGTATTTTTCTTTCAAATACTAGAATATCTACTTTAATATCAAATTCAAGGAACTTAAATTGCCTTCAAGATCAATTAGGATGTGGAAAAGATCTCTCAAATTCATGGAACCTAGGGTTTTGGGAGCATCACCATATAAATCTTTAAATAAGTCTTTTATCTTCACGTTCTTCATGCTAGCTTTGTTGTTCCTACTATTCTATTCGTTGTTGAAGCATTTTAATATATCTCCTTATATCATCTATCTTTGAATTATGCACATTTTGATCAATCTACCATCCATGAGTAGCCACAACAATATACGACATTGACACTAAAAAAAGGGAGGAAAATTAGATGTCTTTGTCAAAATTAGATTTTGAGTGTCTAAAATGTCACCAACTCAAAATGAATGTATCTCACAGTAGAGAGTTTGAATTGAAGTGATTCCAAAACAATGTGAAAATTGAGATTTAAAACACAAGAATGACTTATTAAATATTTAAAAACTAGCATAAAAATCTATTTAAACCAATCACATGAAAATGACATTTTAAACTAAAATCGTTTAATGAACAGTAGCAAAAATGGAACTCAGGATAAGAAGGAGAATAAGATAAATAAACTCATCACCCTAAGAATATAAGAAATATTCCACCTCTTATAAATATAGGGTTATAGGTAATCTCACCACTCAAGGAATTAAATTCTAAAGATATAGAAAAGAAGAACAATAACATTGAGTTCTATAATTACCTTTTGTATTTTATAATGAATCTTAAATGGTAACCTTGAAACAACCTTTAAAATACAAGCACAAAATCACATTCCTACCTTTAATGAAAGTTACTTTAGCAATAAAAAAATAAGGGTGTTACTAAGAAAAATAACTAAAACTATAAAAATGCTGGAAATGCAATAAATTCACATTTAATATTTAGCAATTATACCAAAATTTAGATCACAACTTTTCAACTTCTGGTTGTAGGCTTGGTTCTAGCCTATTATTAATTCCAAATTCAGATTTAATTAAGCCCAAATGAGACACTATTGTATTTATCATCATCCTCATTTTTCTCTTTCTCCATTGTTAACTTGTTTAAAGCAGAAAAACCAAGCTTTAATATCACTTTGTTGAAAGAAAAAGGAAGAAATATATATTTTTTTCAGAAGAGGAGTTTGCTTGAATTTATTTATATTTCATTTGCTTAGCCTTACCTTAATTTACTAAGTTTATAAATATTTACAAGCTTACAAAAGGTGACTAGATTCATAAACATTAATGCATGAATTATACTTATTTAAATACATGAAATTATACTAATCTAGGTGTTGGCTTTATATGGTCAACATCTTTCTTAGAATTCTCTTGGCTTAATATCCCTACATGTAGCATTTATAATGGGGGAAGTGTGCAACCCTTCATGCAAGACAACTTCGAGAAACTATAAAGAAATAAAGCTGCACTCCTGATAATTCCCAACTATTTATGTTATTGTACATATTTTCTCTCAGTAAATATGATGTTAGCCTCCACTTATAGGGTAAATGATACTTACATAAAAGAAAATGAACATATTTAGGATGAATAACTCTATACTCAATACTTACTTGAAAAATCAGCATTTATACTTTAATTCTGAGTATATTGATAACTAATCACATTTTGTTTTTCTTATAGGATGCATGCGTTAAAGAGTATTGAGCAATCTCAGGAAAAAGAAGCTGCAAAGTGGTGGTTTTGCAAATGACGCTACGGCTGAAAATGAAGAATCCAAGGGAAAGCGTGCTGTGCAACTTGCATTGTGGCGGACCATGTTATGGCCGCAGCCAGAATTCAGTCAAAAGCAAAACACGCCGAGGAGCGATATTGAGGAGCCGCGACGCTATTCGAATGAAGTAAAATCCTCGACGTATATGTTAAGCCGCGGCATGGAGTCTCACAGAACCAAGTCTCGCCACAGTGAAACCTGTATGCGCCGAGGCGAGGAATTTGCATGCCACTCCGAATTCATTTAGAACCAAGTCTCGCCGCGGCATATCATTTCAGGCCGCGGCCCTCAGTCTCACAGAACTCAATATCGCCGCGGCACAAGACGATGAGCCGCGGCGCAATTCAAATTAACTGAACGCGGTGTTTTGTTTTCAGAATTTCTGAGGGTTTAAAGTTTCATAGAGGCAGCTGTCATTCTGGGTCATTTTTGTGTTGTTCTAAGTGAGTAGAGGCTAAGGGATAAGCTAATAAGGCATTTTGAAGCAAAGTGAAGCTGGAGATTGAGGATTGAAGCTGAAACCATCTCGTTTTGGAGTTTCTTCTTCCTTTCTCCTGTCTTTATCATTTTTTATTGATGTATCTGATTGTTGCTTCAACTTTGTCTTGAAATTTTATGATCATGTATAGCTAAACCCTCTCTAATCTAGGATTATTAGGAACTCTTGTATGGATTAATGGTTGTTCTTCATTATAACTTTACAATCAACGGTTAACATTTGTTCATTCAATTTTATGCTTCATGCTCTCTGATTGATTGGCCAACAATTAGATTGATTTGATATCTAACTTGAACTTAGGAAAGGGAAAGGGAGGTTAGATCAAAAGTTGAATGGTGTGGGTGTTTGAAACTTGCCAAGGTAAGTGGATAGTTTAGTTACTGAGATAGGAATATACTCAATAATCTCACATGGTCCAAGTAGGTATTGTCATAATAGTTTGATCTTAGTTGATTTTGTAAGGAATTATAAAATGAACTGGGTAACCCTATATAATATTTGGAAAAATATATATAGGAACGACATAATTCTAGACCAGCATGTATTACCATTGAGAGCAAAAGTACTGAATGTTGAGCTAATTGCTATGAAGTACAAGAGGACTAATAATCCTAGATGCCACTAATTGGCCGGAATATCCAAATATTAATCCTGAGTTATGTATAGTTTTTAATCTATAAATAACCTCTTTTTAACACCAACAATTAAGAATTGATTCGCTTAATTTAAATTAGGGTGTGAATTTCAATACTTGACAATATTTTGATAACAAATTCTCGTGAAAACGATATTTTCTTATCACTATATTGCCTTCGTAATATGTATGCTTGCGTGTACGCTTCAAAGAGAGCAACAACTCCTCACTATCAACACAAACTTTTATTGTTGTGATAATTGTTTGATCCTAACAAGTGATATCAAACTGAGGTTGTAGGCTTGAATCAAATTAAAATTTTCAACACTTATAAACTTTAGCTAATATTCTCTTGTACTATGTTTACTTTTTATTCCTTATTGACAAATCAAAGATTGTTTGCATGTTTTTTTTTGTTCTCTTTTTGCTCAAAATACAACATTAAAAGGATATTATTTTACACTTTGACAAAAATTAAAATTTTTTATTTACTAAACATTTGATCTTGATAACAATTGATGCTAGTTCGAGAATAACTAGAATAAATTGTGTACAAATAAAAAAAGAATAATAGATAAATGTCTCAAAGAAAAATTGCTATTTTAAGTTTTAATAACTCAAGTAAACATCAACACTACTTTGTTCAAAGTGATTATATAAGTTTAAGTTAAAAATAATAATATATCTCTTTAACAATTTAAGTTTGATTTTTATGAAAAGAACTACTATAGCATAAAATTTTTATATGTATCAAAATCTAAAAATATCCTGACTATAATAATAATTAAAATAAAATAAAATACCAACACGACTCTGTTCTCAACCTCCTATATTTTATCCTTCTCTTTTTTTTGTTGGTTTTAATTCATCATAGCTTTCTGCCCAACATATATAATGCAATATTCAGACGGAGAAAGAGCAAGCAGCATGGTCCTCATATGCTTAAAATCTGCTAGAGTTTAAGGAGTGATCGATTTGACCATTCAACTCGTCCTTTTTCAATTTCCAACAATCCAACCCAACATGCTGGACGCCCACATGGGTTAAAGCCACAGACCTTGACTTACCATAGTATCACCAAGCAGGCATACCTCTCGAATATAAGATTGTGTCCACACTACTTTATGAGCAAATTCTCCGAATCAAATACAATTTAATTTTAAACTTTGGTTTCTGATGGCGGTGGCCACCAGACAACCCAACATGGAGCTGCACTCAGCAACCCCTGTTTTGGTTGTTTAACTATAAACACACACAAAAACAACTAAAGTGAAAAAAGAGAAAACTTAGTAGTTTGGACAACGTTTGTGTTGGTATGCGTTCGTAGGCGCAGAAAGGCAATGGGACGCATGATGTGTTGCCCTTTGCCATGAAGTGCTTTGCGAAGGACATGAATCATGTCATGGGATCACATGCATGAGCCTTATGGAATCCTGGAATTAAGGAAGTCTCCCAGTCTTGCATACGCTTTTGAATTTGCAAAAGGGGGAAAAGTAGTAGATATATAAAAGTTGTTTAAGAGAATTACATATACTTTCCTGTAGAGTATCATCAAATTATGTAGAAAGTCTTTTCATTTGAAAAAAATGGCAACTGATCTCATGATTCATTAACTCTATTATAATAATTCTCTTATTGTTTAAATTAAATGTTAATTTTAATTGAGTTAAATACATATGTGTTGTAAAGTTTTTTTCTACATACCTCTCCTCATTTGATTAGGCGCCCACCATGTTTGCATGATATTTGAGAAAAATGAGAAATAGAAATGAAAAAAAAAAATGGATGAAGGAAATTTGACGCTCTAGTGAAAAAAAGCAACATATACAATGCATATGTATTTAACTCAGATTTAATATCTTATTTAGATGATAATGAATTTTTGCATCAATGAGACTAACAGATCAAAATGTTAATTATAATATGTTTTATAAATTGAAAGAATATAATTAACAATTAGAGTCAGAGACTTAGTTGATTAATTAAAAAGTATAAATTTTTTTTCATGCACTCAGACTCATTTACTATTTAGCTAGTTACGAATATTTCGTTATAATATTGTTGGTTGTTTTATTAAAAAGTTACAGTTTTCTTTAAGATATGCTGATTTGAATAAAAAATAAATATTAAAAAAATTGTTTTCAAAATTTAGACAAACTTCACCAAAGAATATATATTTTTCTTGAAATATATTTCAGTCTTACTTAAATTTCCATAATCAATTTTAAATTATGCCCCTCAAATTACTATAAATTTATATTGAATTGAAATAAATATGCAATTGTCTATAAAAATATACTTACATTTTATTTTTGTTTAAGTACTACGAAGATTATTATAATAAATTAATGACACTTTTATAAAGATTATTACAACTTTTTAACAAGAAACACGTTGCGAAAATATTGGTTGGAAATACATTGAATGTACTAGTCACAAGGACCTGCCATGTATGATGGGCCCTACTCTTTCTTGTTACTTTACTTTTCATATCTTTTTCAAGGGCAAGTTTCTTTAGTCGTAAATTTGGATAGCTATGAATTAATTTATGTATGGAAGCTGGGTTTCATTTTTATTTTTACGTATATTTTTTGCTGTCAAATCATCATTTGAGGTTACCTGTTCGCCCCAGTCACTTTTTCCCCTCACTAAATATTACGTTTTCTTTTGTTGTAACCTTTTTAAGTCTTTCATGTCTTGAGTCGTATACCGGAAAAAAAAAGAGAATAAATGATATTTATGTTTTTATTTTAAAATAATAATAAAAAAGATAAATATAGTGAAATAATAATTATAAAAATATAATAAATATTTCCTAAACTTAAAAAAAAAAAAAATTTCCATTTCCTCGTGCTGATTGAGGCGCACCAAATGTTGCTTATAAACTAATTTTACTGCCACTCTCAAATTACGACTTTTGGGTATGGGGTTGAAATTATTACTTCGTAATGATCAAACATAATAACAGGGATTGCTCTAATCCTTGTGCTCTATGGGCTTAATCTTTTGTTGTATTTATTTGATTGGTATTTGTTCATCACTTTCATATGTCCGGCAAAGAATCGAAGAGGGTTTCTCTTGCAAACTAATATTTCAATGTGGTGTGTACTCATTTGTGCTCCTTTGGTAAGATCATGTATGTAATATAGCTTATATTTATTTATTTATAGGTAAATTATTGATGGCGCAATTCATGAATATGAGGTTATATTTGAATCCAAATATAGAGTCAGTATGATAATGTCATGCTGCCAACTACCCTATCTCCTCCAGCAAAAGGAGGATCATTATTGTACAATTGGAACATGGAAATTGAAATATTTGCTAAGCATGAGAAATATCGTCGTATACTGCTGCCTGCAAAAGGAGACTCCTTGTATCAAGAAAATCATTATAAATGATAAGGACACTTTGAGGGTCAAACTTTTAATTGATGCTATATATATGAAAACTATTGGCTAATTACGCAAACCATGGGGTTGCTGCTTTTACTACTTTTCTGATTGTTGAATTTTTTTTTTTTCTTTTGGGTAAAGCTTTTGATTGGTGAATTTGAATTATAAGGATATAAACCAAGAATATCTTCTACCAATCAAAAGGAGCTAGTTGAAACGAATAAATTAAGAATACATGCCAGAATAATTAATGAGTTAATTAGGAGATTGATATAGGGGTCTTCTTTCTTGGTTGGATCACTTGTTCCGTATATATAGAGATATTTCCCCTCAGGTAGATAATATTATCTATCAAATTTGGTAAACATGATATAAGAAAGTGTGTATATATATATATATATAGAGATAGAGAGAGAGAGAGAGAGAGAGAGAGAGAGAGAGAGAGCAAAATGAGATACTCAGATTGAAAAGTAAACCAAAACACAGCCCTAACACACGACTAAAGAAAGACCAAACAAAAAACTACTCCTATTTATGATCAATACATTATAGAGGTACACCCAAAAAAAAAAAGAGCACACTCTAGAGCCGTAGACTGAATTGTATGGAAACTCTGCAAACGAACCAAAATTATGTGCAATCCAATACTTTTCAATATTCCGTTCTTATCTTTTTTCAACAAAGCTAATTTCTTCTAATGGTTTCTTGTTGGGATGAAATGACAACTAGAATAAAAATTACAGTGGTCCCTTGTGACAAGTAAATCGAGATAATTAAAAGCTACCAAATTAAGAATTTAGATGTTTTACGGATAGAGAGAGACAAAAATTAGAGAAGATTGGAGTTCAAATGGAGGTGATTATGTTTATCTCTAGTCTTACAATTTATGAGATCTTCAAATTAAAATCCGACGTTCTTGGGGTGCCTTACATATATATATATATATATATATATAGACGGACACATATTATTGCATTTATTTCTTCCTAAAACATGATCATGCCTCTCCAACGTACAATTCAAATTCATTAATAAATTCTTAAGTATTCACAATTGATGGTTAGGGGGAAGAAACAAAGAATATAACACAATAACGCATAGTATGAAGCTTCACACACGCACACACACAAAAACACGCAAAAAAACTTAAATTATTATTCTTCAAAACATGTTATATAATTTTGAAAATATTTATTTGATTAAATTAAAATTTTTAATGAGGTTTAACTTAATCATAGATGATGCTTTTTTAAATTAAAATTTTCATATGTCCCTTGTTTTAAAATTTTCATGAACACTTTTATCATTTAAAATATATTACGAGAACGTTTGCTTTAATTTACTTTCTATTAAGAAATTTAACTTTTAATACCATATGCCTTCTTTCTAAAATTAAAATTATTTAATTATTTTTACTATGTATTAAAATTAAAATTACATTTCATGTTAAAACAAAATCAATTTAAGTGTTTACTGTCATATTAAGGTTAAATGTAATTTTATATTGTGTAAAAAATTAATTTATTTAATAACAATAAATAATAAAATTTTTATAATAGATATTAAATTAGAGAGGCTGCTTATACGAGTCTTATATTTAAAAAAGTTAAATTATGAATAATAACAAAAAAGTTTTTATATAACATAAATATTAAAAATTAAAAATATTTTTAAAATAAAAATAACATAATTTATATAATTTACTATTTTTATATAACATAAAAATATTTTTAAATGCAAAATTTGAAGGAAAGCGTCCCAACCCAAGTGCCCAGTTGGTAATTTGATAATTCATGGGTGGCAATAGAGGCGATGCCATTAAAAACCATATAATTACAACAACCCTGGTCCATGATATTCTCCGCCAGGCTCATGAGTGACCTCTAACCCTATATATATGCACCAATGTTCAGCACTTTCTGCGTACAATAACTGGTGATGGGAGATAATAGTATAGACTAGAGAGTAGAGACTATAAAAAGGTGAGACACGCTTCATACAGTCCCAATAGAGAATAGTGCACCACAGTGGAGTGAAGTGACTGCCTCAAAGCGAGAGAGAGAGAGAGAGAGAGAGAGGGAAAACGAGGACCTCACCTTACCTTCCCTGCCCTTCTGCTGTTTCTTTTACAGTACTTATACTATGCAGGTTAGGTTGGATGTTATTATGCAGAAAGACAAAATAAAAGAGTGAGGAAGCAAGGGAAGAGAAGAGGGGGAGGAAGAACACTGCAGTTTCTTCTTCTGCTTTCTCCTTATTTAATAATTATGAGTCGCAAAATAATATCTCCTGGAAAAGAAAAAAGATGATTTTTGCTTACCTTTGTTTGGATTTCTTTTGGAAAAATAGTGCTCTGCCAGATTTGTGTGTGGATATATTAGATCTCCAATCGCTTTCTCTTCTCTGACTCTCATGAAGACAGTGACACTTCCTTCCTTCTCTCTCTCTTTCTCTTATGTGACTTCTGCATCTCATCCTTTGAATCAATCTCTTCCTTTCTTTTTATTTTTTGCTGTTACTACATGATTTTGCACTTTTTATTTATTCCATTTTTTTTAAGGGCGGGGGGTTTGATTTAAAGTATTAATAAGTGCTTAGGTGTTGTAATTCATATATATTTCTTTACCCCTTCTCTGTGTATTGGTTTTCTTTCTTCTTTCAGCGGTGGTCCTGATTGCCCGTTAGATCGATGAAGGTTCGGATTTTAGGTCTGCGTCGTGGAACTTCACATAAGCGGTAAAGCAGTGATTTAATTTGGTTTATGTACTTGTTAGTTAGTTGCATTATATCACATATTTAGTTGACTAGGTCAATTTTCTGTTTATTATTATCATTTTGCACCTGTATTTCGATTGAAGAAAGCATCTTTGATCTTCGCATAGTCACCTCCGTTATATAATGAAGTGAATGATGTTTGTATTGTTTATCAACTGGTGTGTGGATAATGAAAGATTCATAGTGACCAGGTTGTTTTTATTTGTTTTTAATTTCAGTGGAGAAAAATGTTTCTGAGAACATATTAATCTATTTTCTCCCATGGCGTTTTTAGGTAGATTTTAAGGCCTAGGGTTAGGGTTTTTTAAGAATTATTTTCAAGTTTTCTTAAAGCCGTTTACATCACAGTTGTAAAATTGACTTAGTATAGTCCAAAATTTGTCATTTTTGGTCGAATTCTATATTCACTTCTATGGCGTCTTCGAGAATACAGGAAAATGGGTAGAATTTGAATTCTTTATACTACATTTGAGATTAAGAATCACGAGTCAGTTCTCTAATCTAATGTTGGAGGCCCTCTTGAAGCATGATCAATTATTGTGAATGATTACATTGTGCCTACCAGGGAGTTCTATTTAATTTCTTTTCTTTTCTCTTCTTTTAAATATATAATTTTTCTGGTACAGGAGCGGGGCCATTTCTTTTCTAATTTTATGGTATAAATAATTCCAAAATTTTACCTCCATGGTATATATATATTGTGAAATCTGACTTTATATGTGATAATTATTTGTTTAATTCACTTGGTTGTGAAAATTCCAAACTAGCTACCATTGGTTTTAAGTGTTAAATTGTCTGGATTTTGTATTATCTTATAGTTTCGTCTCATTTGGGTGGCTTCTGGTTGGATAATTCTAGTTCTGATAATTAGGGTAATACTCTTGCTATGAATACTCAGAGATGTATTAATTACGAGAAATGAATAGTTTAAGAGAGCTTCCTTCAGTCCACTCATGGATAGGGTAAAGGGTTTGAATTAGCTGCTGACTCATTCATTCAAACACAATAGAACAGGCTGCTTCATGAGATGCTATTGTGAATGTGTGAATGATGCAGGAGGTAAACTTCATCCTTTTCTTGTCTGTGCTTGGACTGAAGGGAGCTCCCTTTTTCTGTTTATATCATTAATTTTTCCTCCTTTTCTTTCTTGTGGGTACTCTTTTTTCCCTCTGAAAAAGATATTCTCCATTGCAGAAATAACCCCACTTCTCCCAAATCATTTAATCTTCGTTGAACTTTGGCTCGAAGAAGTTGAGCTCCTTGCTATTGGATTTACTCGAGATCTATATAATTTTTTTTAATCACTATACACAAATATTGAGATGATCCAATTGAGAAGTTGAGCTCTTCAGAGCGAAACATATACTCCTTTTATTATCATCCTGCAAATTATTGGCAAAGAGCTTAATTATTATTTTTTTAATATTTTCTTTTCATGCTGGCTTTTATTAGTACATGAATTTGATGAAAGCATCAATAACCCAAATGTCGGATCTTTTTGTTTCTTGTTCTGTCTTGGTGATTTGAGATGAATCTTCGTTATCATATTTTGTTGGCATTGATACATTCCACTTAAATTTGTCGGAAGAGTTTATCTATAGCTCCCGCTAATTTGATATAAAGTGAAATTACTCAATAAACCAGTGATTTTGTTTCTTCTACTTTAACGAGAACATCCTATTACCCTGCTTGAACCACGACCTACCACTCTATAGAGACCTATATGTATCGGTGAACTATGTGCACATTACTAGCTGGTATTAGAATATTTATTGTACAGATATTTCTCGAGGAGGTATATCTGAGATTTGAGGGCACTATTATCCTGTGTTTTGGTATTAATATAATATGATTGATTTTTCGATGGTCCTATCTAATACGGTATAATGCAAGGACATTATTAGTGTCATAACTCTCAAAAATAGGTCTAGGGTGCTAGTGGGGTAATATGTATATATATGTGTGTGTATTTATATATGTATATGTATGTGTGTATTTATATATGTATATGAGGGGTGTATCTTTAGCTATTTCATTGGGTTTTTGTTCAGGGTAGTGCTTCTACGAAAGACTACAGTATGTTAGTATTTCGTGTACAAGGTTTTATACTTTTATGTGATATTAGATGATGAAAAAAATTAAAAAAACAAAAGAAGCGAGGTTAAATCCGTTAGCGGTTCTAAAAGTTATATTGTGAAATCGTGATGCAGTGCGACTACGAGTGTCAGACTTAGGGGTGCTACAATTAGATGTTTAGTGCGTTGTAATTCTGTTTCCGATATTTTTAGGTGACAATATGTTTGTATTTGGTGTAAAGTATTTATACGGCATTCATCTAAGATATATTAGTGTCTATAACAATATTTTAGTTGGTTTGAGATATTAACAAATTATAAATATCTTATTAATTTTATTGCGCTATTGCTAATCATGTTAATTTTAATGAAATATTGCGTATTATATGAAATATGGTCATGTTGGTCAAAATGCATAGCATTGTTATTCTCATTGGATTGTGCAATCTATCTCAACGATAGATTAACTTTTAGGTTTTGTAATGTACTCTTTATGTTAACATATCTAGCCTAGATTTTAACAGTATTTATAACAGCGAACAAATATCAAGTGTCATTAGGGTTTTGCAGTTTATCTCTTTTAATTCTGAAAGCTAATAAAAAGCTCATGTTATTATGGGGCCAAATAATAAAAAAGTTCTTCAAACAAAGTTTTGTATGATATACTATTTTAGTTTTGTTGGTGTGGACAAATGGTATTAATGAATATGCTAACTAGGGCTATGCTGCACCAGAGTTTTCGTCATCCTTATTTGTGGCGTTCTTAATATTATAACATTTTCTGAATATATATTACAAATTGTCTGATAATGGTATGGGTGTGGTGTGGATGAGACGGTGAAAACTATAACAAGGTGGTACTTCCGGTAATGATTTTTTTTTTTGGGGTAGGGGGGAGGGGAAGGACGTGGTAGAGTAGGTAGATGGCTCGGGATTCGGATACCTCTGAAACAATTACTAACATAGGTTGTAGCGTAGTGTGTGTCGGACACTTTATTCCGAAACACAAACAAGAGCCAACTCTGGCCAGTTAACACAACCCACCACCACTTTACCCCACATTCTGAATTGGACCTCCCGCACCACCCCTAGCAGCTATGACAATCTTTGCTGCTTGATTGGAAGACCTCATCTTTGATGTGTCAATGTCACCTACGTGTGCTTGCCAGATCAATGATAATAAAGATGGAAGAAGCAACCTTCGACTCACTGGACAATACCGCCCAAAAAAAAAAAAGAGGGGGTGCTATCGTTATTCTGATTATTTTGTACTGTGGAAAAAGCGGAAAGAGGAAAGCCAGGCTATTAATTTTTAAGTGATATTTTTAAATAGAATTATTGTAACTATTATTATTATTATACTATTAATATTAATAATACTGATCAATGTGCTGGAGTGTGAGCAATCTTTGCAGCGCCTGAAATTAAATATTAGCCGTGCAATTGGCATCAGAAATCCGCCCTCTTGTCCTTCCCATCTGGGGTCCGAGCCAGAGGTTGGAACTTGGAGCTAGCTATTACGTTCTGCTTTTGTTGACATTCGTGAGCCCTATTCTTAATTTATTTTAATTAATAATTAATTCTCTTTTCTCTCCAAGAAAAAAAAAATTCGTGCACTTTACATATTCCCTTAAAAATATTTGAAAACTAAAGTAATGCAATTTAAGTGCATTTTTAAAGTTTAAATAAAGTAACGATTATGAGTAGAGCAGTATAAGTTTGCATGATCAGTGAGCTTTATTACTTATACTTGCAGACTATTCGATATTGTTTAGTAGAATGAATCTGGTGGCATATGAATTTGATGTTTCCAAGAGAATATGTATTGTATAATGGTAAAGAGGGTATAATATCCCATTTTGAAATTTAACTCATTTTGTTTGAGTACCACTTCTGGTATATTAGGATATCATAATTTTTGGGTTTTCTGAATGATTATGTTGAAAGCTCTTCTCTTTTTGAGGCAATACTTCCAAAAGAAAATAATATTTAAATACGTTTGCATGTGTGTGTGAACTTTAAACGACTGAACTGAACTAACATAAACTAAGCCAGTTCCTTTCGGAGTTCGAGATGCAAGTACACTTGAACTGAATCGCTTTACTGTTTTTTAACTCAATATTTAATAGTAGATATATTTCGAGAAAAGGCCATGTGAATGTGTGAATGGGGCGTCCTTGCTAAGCGATAAAGTCTCTTGAATCTAAAGTGGATTTTGTGTAACCCCCTGTTCTGTCTATTTTTAAGAATGTTTTAATTTTTTATTCTCTTCCTTTTCATGTTGTTGATGTCATTCTAATGCAGTACTGTGCCAGTGCGTGTATATGCAGGACCACCCTCTTCAACTCGTATTTTGTCATTTCCTTTTTAACTTTATCTATGTATAATACCCCGCACGGCACGTGTTGTTAGCCTATTTGTCAAGTCATTTTCTTGACGTCCATTTTCTGGTTAAATTTAAAAAAATTAGGGCTTTTGAATGTTAATACAAAAATGGACACTTGATGCCTGTGGAGTACGGTTTGTGTATAATAAAGTGTTCACTGTTCAGCATCACACGCAAGGTCCATTCTTGGCATGGTGGTCCCCGGGAGGTTTTGGCCCAAATGGAACCGAAAATTTTTAAGTCGATTTAATATTTAGGACAGAGGTACACTGGGCTAATCATAACAAGATAGTGAAACTTTAGTGGGATTTAAATAATTGGCTTATTTTGCAAATTTTTGGCAGTCTGATAGGCTACATGGATTCTCTTTCGGATTTGGATCCTCTCTCATGTTCTCTCCCTTGCTCTCTCCAGTGTTAGATCTGGACCGTCCAAATTAATTTGGACAGTTCAAATTTAATTATTTTTTTTTTGTATTTTTGAAAAAATAATTATTTTTAAAAAGGTAAAATACAAAATAAAATCATTTTCTTAACTGTAAACTTTTAAAAAAATATTGTTTAAACTTAAAAAAATTAAAAAAAAATTTGAACCGTTCAGATTAAAATCTGAACGGTCTAGATCTTATGAGAGAGGTAAGGGAGAGAGAGGCATGGGAGAGGATCTTTTTCCTTCTCTTTCGCATTTTAATATGGGATACGTTTATATAAGCATATATGATTTACGAGGATTTCAGTACATAAAAGCTGTATATTTTATTGACTTACTCTCTCTGTGGGTGTAGTTTATGAAGAATGGATAATCGACGTTGTAGATAAATATTATGCTTGAAAATTATAATTAAAATTTATTGCTGACTTATTTATTTAGGAGTATATTTTATGGATGATGTAGTATGCATTTTATTTAAGAAAAGGATTATACTTAAGTTCACTAGGTGTTCGTCACTAAATTTTTAAATAAACTTGGAATAAAATTTTTGAAACATTCAATCATAAGGTATTAATGGTAAAAAATTCGCATTTACTATATTTTATTCAGATAACGTGATACCTAAAAACTGATCTTAAAGATAAACTAATCCCTTATTGTATATTATATATTCACGCCAAAGGAAGCTGAATCTTCATCACATGAATGCATGCATGCACGCCGCTGGATTATTTGTTATGATATGCAAGTGGGTGTGCTTGAGCTGGTCTCAGAAAGCCTTGGCAAATGTGCAAATATCCGGAAAAACTGAAGCCCCCGATAACCAATTGCTAAGGTCATTGAAAGGTTTTGCATTCTGTATGGTGAACAATTCTGGGTACGAGGACTAGGAAAAAGAATATATATATATATATATATATATATGGCCATAAAAGTAGCAAGAAACCCCATTATAAGGACACTACATGTGCCTCCCACAGTCGTCCTTGTCGTTGCTACTTGCTACCACCCATTGAGCTTTTATTTTCATGGCTCCTCTGAGGTGAGCCGATGGAGAGCTTGACAACAAATGGGGTTGAGCTGATTACCCTGTTAGATTCAGAAAATGAATCTGATTTGGACAGTGTGATTTGCAACAAATGGGGTTGAGCTGTTTACCCTGTTAGATTCAGAAAATGAATCTGATTTGGACAGAGTGATTTGCAAGGGATGATGTGTAAATTATATATGAAAATTTATATAAATTTTGGATTCTTCAATTTTATGAGTTAACCAGTTTTTAGGGAACGACTCGGTTCATATATTATTAATTGATGGGCTAAATTGATAGCGGTTTTCGTGTGTTTTATCCTCTAGGCAAACTCTCCCTGTCGCCATCGTCTGAAATTGAGGTATTAATCTCAGTGGTAAACAGCGAGAATATATGAAGAAACCAAGTTTTCTGACTTGAAAGCTATCCTCAGATATCTCTGCGTCATTTATATTTGTTTGTATTGATGATAATGTCATAATTATATCTCAGTTCACTGTAGATATGTGCGTGTTGATGAATCTAACATGACCTGTCACCTCTGGCTTTTACCACGAAAAAACTTGGAGGATGGTGACGACTCATTCACTCTAAGTCCAGTACATTTAATACGAACATATATATGTGGGGCTGCCTCGTCTCTGGTGCTGTGGTCCAAGAGAATTTGATAGCAACTGGGCAGTCAGAACTCTACATGGTAAAGGGTTTTAGTATATCTACATCTGTTGCTCTTATTATTAACATTATATATAAAGCCTTAAACTCGGTGTGTTTAGAGATGTTCTAAATATATTGTCTAAAATGTTTATCATTGGACAAGAGCAATAATGGGTGGTGATGAATAAAGGGACACAGCTTCTGAATTTATCTCCACGGGCTGAGTTGGATCTCACTTTTTGTCCGGTGTGCACACTATAATATGCACTCAACCAGTCTTTTTTAGCTTTTCCTATATTATTCACCAGTCACCAACTTTTCCCTCATAACTCTAATAATCTATAAAGAGAACTTGGGTTGGGATTTACGAGTAGGTATCAACTATGTAATGTGTTGTAAAAAATTCTCAAGTACGTATGACCTGAACTAAGAAAAATTTATTAAAATGTTTTATACGATGAAGTCACTGACACATTTTGACGGTATACTACACGACTCTTAATAAGAATTATTATGTACCACTAACTACACTAGTGCAATGGCAATGCTGGAAACACACTAATCTTCAAGCTTAGCTAACACGAATATTTATCATCTCATATATACTAGATAATTAGAGTTTGTCAAACATAAGAGCAAGCGAGTTCTAACAGAGTACCAAAGGATGGAGGATTGTGAAATGTTTAAAATAGTTGTAATAAGGCTTTTGATCGTTTGCCATTATTATTATAAGAAGCCAGAACTGGAGTGCTCTGTACTAGCATATCAGAGCTGAAGAGCCAAGTTGGGCTGATGATCATCGTCCCAAATAAGCTGGGCAGTAGAAGTACTCTCTCCTCCTCCTGCTGGTCGGCCTTCCATAGCATTTCCCCCATAGTAGTTCATTGCATCGAGCCACATGGGTATTTCAAGAGCTGCAGAAGATGATGAGGGCTTTGGTAGTTGGTGCGGAAATAAGCCCAAAGGGTTCAACTGATTGGGCTCAGGCTTGGGCTCTAGCTGCATTGGCAAGTCATCAAAATAACCATACATTGCTGGTGGTGGAGTATAAAGGTTCACATGGTCGGGCAAGGAGATATTGTTAAAGTTTATTGATCCTGATATTGTTTGAAATTCATCTAGCTGATATGTGTTGTTTAAATTGTAGGAATTAAAGTTATCTTCCTTAATCCATTTTGATGCTTGTGAGAGATTATACCTTGTCATAGGCTTTGCATCTTTGGGCTTTTGTCGAGACATAAAAGATTGTCCCGAGAGATTATAGCATGTCATGGACTCTATGGGCTTTTCCTGAGACACAAAAGATTGCCCTGAGAGAGGATACCCAATCATGGGCCCTTCGTCTTCGGACTTGTGTTGAGGCAAAAAAGATTGCCCTGAGAGATTATAGCCTATCAAAGGTTCTGTGGGTTTTTCCTGAGACAGAAAAGATTGTCCTGTGAGATTATATCCATTCATGGGGTCTGATGGGTTCTGCTGAGACAAGCGAGATTGCCCTGAGAGGTTGTAACCGGTCATGGGCTCTTCGAGCTTTAGCTGAGGCATAAAAGATTGCCATGAGAGAATATATTCAGTCACGGGCTCTGCAGGCTTTTGCTGAGGCATGAAAGATTGCCATGAGAGGTTATTTCCAATCACGGGCTCTGCGGGCTTTTGCTGAGACGAATGAGATTGCCCTGAGGAAGTATAGTTATAATCAGTCATGGTTTGATCTGCGGGCTTTGGCTGTGACAAAAGAGAATGCCCAGAGATGTTAGACCCAATCATGGGCTCTTCTTCGGGCTTCTGCTGATGAGACAAGAGAGATGGGCCGAAGAGGTTATAGTCAGACAAGGGGCACTCTGCTGGTGTCCTTGGCTGACCCAAAAGGCATAGCTCAGCAAGTTGTCCATCACTGGTGCTGATGGGCTCTAAAAGTGGCTTGGACTGAGGCCCAGAGATCACACGAGTGGGCCACACCTGAGAACGTACTCGGCTAGACCCGCTAGTTGTAACATCCCTAGCAGTATTACTTGTACCATTCATAAAATTGTCTATGAGATTTGATGTTCCCAGAGGAGTATTCCATTGCATCCCTTGCATCCCCTGGTTCTGGTCATTATTATTATTAGCCTCTAGAAATGAAGACGACCTAATTAGTGAAGAAGACAAATTCTCATGAAATGAGGAAGCCATTTTGTAGCTAGAGCTCTCACCCTCACCCTTCAAATTCAATCCTCTGCTTGTTCCTCCTCCTTTGTTTATAAAAACGCCACCCAGAAGTGCAGCTGTACAAGCATCCCACCCTTCTTCAACACGCAACACCTTCTTGCCCTTGTAATCACCACTGCTGTCAAGGTTGATATTTGTGGTTTCTTGAGGAGCAGGAGGAGCAAAACCAGGAATAGCGAGGGGCCTATTTGATAATAATGGATAATCCATATTATTAGGAGAATCATGGTCAGGTTTTGTTGTTGTTTGAGGTGGTGGTTCCAGTGAACTAGGCTCCAGAGTAATAGTAGTATTCTCAATGGTGTCGAGGAAATTAGCAAGGGGGTTTGGCCTTGTTGTTTCACCACACAAAATTTGATTGAACTGAAGGGTTTCTAGTTTTTTGGCTGCACTTGTTTGGGCTGCAGGTCCCATATCTTGCACGAACCGAACCAGACTGTCTTGGTAGTAACTGGCAGGCTTGTTAAACTGCAATGTCACACATACATAATTAAGAATAGAAATGGTATAGAAACTTTTAAGTATAATTTCTTGCACAATCAGGTGCTGTAAAAAGCTAATTTTAATCAAAGTGCATGTGTTAGTGCATCTCACTATTTGAAATATTTATTTTAATGAGTTTTTATTGACTTTTTACAGTATCTAATCATATATTAAGTGTAACTAAATTTTTCATTTTTAATTAACTATCTAAAGACGAGATGATTCGATGTTAATAAGAAATAAGGAAATAAAGCAACAGCTAGCTCTAATAATGCATGGCTAAATTGCCATGTTAGTTAAAACTGGAATTAAGGTTAAACAATATACAGGTTAAACTAAGACCCATTATGCAGATAAATGCAAAAGTGAAATAAAGACAAGAAATTTATATATCTGAATATGGCATCAATATGCTTGTGTATAAGATTAAGTAAATCAAGGATAGGTAGGGTTATGCACAACAGAAATGGGAATAGTTAGACCGGGCAAAAGAAGAGTGATAAAAAATGATAGAGCTGATGATTTTCTTACATAAATGTGAGTGAATTAAATTGAAATATTTTTTCAATCAAGCCTCAGCCTATCTTATTATGAGCACGTACAATTGCTTGTAGATAGATGGCTCGCACAGACTTACTTGTAAGTTGTGTTTGGGTCCATTCATGACTTCAGAAAGCAGGGAGTTACCACTTGACGGCCAATACATTTGCCTCTTCTCTAATTCAGCATGCGTGGCATTAGCACCAAAGTTCCCCCCTGTGCCAAGGTAAGATTTAAAAAAAAAAAAAAAACTAAGTTGATTAGTTGCTTCAATCTCTCATTTCATAGGATATATGCATGAAATGTGAATCAGAAATTACTTTCTTTGTATAGTTCTTGTAAAACTCTTTGTTTCTAATTCACGTCTTCTTGATATAGATCTCAAGTATATATATAACAATTACGACAAAAATAATTTTGGGCTGTTTCTACTGTTGGACTGGATTAATTTAATAGACTACTTACTAAGCTACTTTAAGAGACATTCTTGTAAATACAAAAAGTATTTTAGATAAGAGATTTTTATCTTTCTAATTCTTAATCTCTAACTCTAATAATTAAATTTGATTTGAGTGTCGAAATTCTGAAATCTTCGTCTCTTTTATGACTTTTTTTTTTTTTAATCAATTGTGCAAAATCAAAAGCTTGCATGTTATTCATGGAAGACAGTACAAAATTAGAGAATTTACTGACAAAATACTGTTCATCAAATTATTGAGCATTTCTTTCCCTTTTTTCAGCCTAATTGAGTTTGATATAATGAAATGGTCCATTTTCTTGTCTTGAGTTGGGCTCAAGAACCATTCCTAATCTAATTCAAAGTTTTGGCAATAAAAGTCATACTAATACTGTAGGACAAGAAATTTTTTTAATAGATTTAAGTTATAAAGATAAATAGAGTAAGTTAATTATAAAATATAAATAAATAAGTATATCAGATATTCATTTTAATGAGATTTACTTTTAATTAATAATCATATATATATATATATATAACTTGGTTTATATGAAAATTGTCTAAGAATTATTCCTATTCAGGATTTACTGCCTCAACACAACACGCAACAAAGCATTAAATTGCGCAACACAAATGTTTTTTCAAGATGTTCAACCATTTGTCATTATCTTTACACTTCCAAAATGAAAGTACTAGTTAGAAAGTGAGAAGCAGTGAAGGCACATAACATACCACCAGGTTTAGGGGGAAGCTGCCTTGGACGGTCAGCATTTCTGGGTCGTCCAAGGGGCTTTCGTCCTCTGCGTTTCTTGTTGAGGCAAAATTCCATGTCAAAATGTTCAGGGTCAGCTGATAGGCCATGAAACACCTTCGTGGCATGTTCGTTGATTGCTTCGGCCTGCAAATTATATGCATATACGTTGGACATAAGCCTTAGATCTTTCTTTGTACAGATTTGTTAAGTATACTTGTATATGTAGCTTGATTAATTAATTGGACAGTAAAAACTATAAAGATATATTGATCCTACTTCAACGTTTGGTCCTACCACTTTGTGATAAATTGTAGATGCGGGATTAACATTCATAGCATTGGAGCATATTAGATACACATCCCGCTGTACATCATGGAAAATAGATGAAATATACATCAGTTCGCACAGAGCAAAGTGTTTCACAATTATTGGATATTAAAGATTTGCATGAGAAATTTGAAGATATGTTCAGAGATACATGCATGCATGGCATATACCTACACACACACCACTTAGTAATTAATTTCATCATTGTCGTATTGTTTTAGATTAGTTGTATTCACTACAGGGATTGAAGTCACTAATAACATTAAGAAGCATCAAAAAGTGTGTGTGTGTGTGTGTGTATAACTGGCAGTCTCCTTTTCCTTGTGCTTATTCTTAAAGCAAAGTGAAAAAGCTCGTTCATATGGTTGGAAAAAAGGTCTCCTAGCTATAAAGTACATTTGAAGGTGCAAGTGATGCATAAGCGCTAACAATATTTGATAAATACACAACCAGTTTCGGAATTCTCTTTTGTCAACACACATTCCTCAATAAAACAACTAAAATTAATTGCAATTACATATAGAATATAATATTTTTGTGTTAATTTTTTTTAACAATAATGAAAACACATTCTAACTCCCTCTCCCCCCCCCCCCCCCCCTTTTTTTTTAAATATGACATGAGATAATAGACTCAAGACATCGGTAAATTATTCATGCCCTCACTTTGAGTCATTTTTACAAACACTTCTCAATTATCATATTCCAGGATTTAAACTTTTTAATCCATTTTTATGTTAGCCAAATAACAAAGATTTCATCTTGAACTTTGTTGTTTGCTCTTTCTAGCCAAATGAGAGTATGATACATAACAAATAATTAAGTCTGGGATAATATTTCCTTTTTGTAATTTGGTTAACAAAAAAATAAGTATATAGAAGAATTTAAATCATGAAAGGCTACAGTTAAAGGGAATATTTTTCAATTTCATAGTTGAGGGGAGTACGTGTTTGCAAGTGGCTCTCAAAGTTAAAGAAAAGTACTCACAATTTTTTTCCGAGATACACAACATGGGAAGAAGACATTCAATACAGCTTGTGAGAAAACAAACGAAAAGATTTGCATGCACCGATATATTTTTGTTTCATAAAAAAAAAAAGTTCGTAATGGGACTTTATCTATACAATATGTGACTGTCTTCCTAAGAAAACATAAAAAAAAAAAGTTGGGTAAACATCACAATTGATTGCTAACTCATTGGAGGACTGTTAGACTGAGGTAGTATAAGAAGTTGTGATTGACTCTCTAGGTTTTTAAAATTAGCAATATTTTCCCTAAAACATTTAGGATGAAAGAAGATTTTTCATTTGAAAAAGAAAAAAATGGAAGAGGATGAAATGGTGCAAATGCAGTGATTCGCAAACCTTAAACTGTTCCATGTTAGTATACATATTCTCGTGAAGTTTGGCTCTCATAGTAGCGAAATCCATAGGCTCCTTCACAATTCTATAATAATCCTGCACCTTTCAAAGCAAACCAATAATACTAGCATATATCTCAACACTCAAAAAGAAATTATTTTTGGAAGACTATTCTATAGTAATCTTGCATCTTTCAAAGCAAACCAATAGTACTAGCATATATTTCAACACTCAAAAACCAAAAACCCAAAAAAAAAAGAAAAAGACACAACAACAACAACAATGGAAGACAATTCTATTGTAATCCTGGACCTTTCAAAGCAAAACTCCAATAGAGCCATAAGAAAGCTCAATACAATAAAACAAGAAACATATAAATTAGATTTTGAAAAGTCAAAAAAAAAAAAAAAACTCACTTCATCAAGATTAACTGGTTCTGCAAATAGCTCCTCCGGGTCTTTCCTGCACAATTTATAATTTATTTAAAACCATTCTGATCATATATGGGAATTGAAGATTAATCCTTTAAAATCTGATATTGTGTTTGTCAAGCAATAAGACTGAAATATTCAGTAGTTTTCACCTTTGTAGGAGGTCAAGGACAAATTCAAGCACGTGCTTATCTGGTATTTTAGGTGACCCTGCAAAGTACAAAATTTTGTGATACCACTACTTCGGGAAAGTTCAAATACAATGGTTAAGCCGAAAAAATAAAAATAACACTAGCAGGTGTGAGATAATTAACAAGCTTACCATTTTTTCTTGAAGTACTTCTGTTCTCAGGGTTTTGTCCTCCCTGCAGGGGCTATAAATATATAAAGAGAGTGAGTAAGAGACTCCATGCCAAGGGGTGCACAAGTGCAACATTAGGTGCAATATTATTATTCAACTAAAAGGCATTTTAAGGTCAATCTTTCAGCATATCTAGCAAGCACAGTGATAAATGAAAATTGGTGAATGGTGCTGCACAACTATCTGTTAGGAAATAAGCGTGAATGATGAATGTTATGAGAAAAATTCTAAAGTAGATACAGTTTAGGTTTTCTTATGAAAACATCAACCTTTTGGGAGGTTGAGGGTTTACTCTTAGATTTCTGTATTTGTCTAGAGATGTGTATCATATTTTCTGATGAATGAAATGTCTCGACAAATACAAGAATCCAAAGGTAGAAACCCTCACGTTCTCAAGAGGTTGACCTTAATTTTTATAGCAACATTCTGCCATTTATCAAAGTAGATAGACCAAACTAATTATAGACATATAACTATTTATCACACTTTATAGTGAGACACATATATAATTAACTTGGTTTATCTATTTTTGGTACAGAATTTACCCAAGAACTTGTAAGTCAATGAAAGAGTAAAAAGAGACCTGAGTTGAAGAGATGAGTTGATGAAGTGGTTTACTCTTGCGTCCCCTCTTCTTGGTTGGAGCATACTGCTCATCGTTATCATCTTCGTCATCAGAGTCATCTATGAAGTCATAATCTTCTTCACCGACGATGGCCTTTCCTTTTCCTTTGTCGCCCTTATTATTGTTGTTTTCAGGGTTGTTCTTTCTTGCCTCGGCCAATGCCTTCCTCTCCTGTTCTTTCTTCTCTTCCAATGCAATAATTCTTGCACTTCTTCTCCTTTGTGGTTGTTCTGTGTCCTCGTCACTCATTTTCACGGCCTTTTCCCTTAAATTTCCTCTCAACACATGCATTTCACACAACACTCTGTTATGATCATACAATTTTTATTTCTTTCATCGTATTCAAACCCCCAAAAAAAAAAAAGTTCTCATATTTTTAGTTGATTTCATGGTGAAATATTGCATAAAAGTAAGAAGCATGCACAACAGCGAAAGTCTTCATATTGTAATAACAGAGTCATGTTTTCAGACATTGCTCAAATGGTTGAGATGTGTAGAAATACAAATAAAGGTCATAGATGTAAGGTGTATAAGTAGAGTCTCAAATGTTATAGAGCTACTAATAGCTCACATCGATGCCTGTATAAATTTGAAGTGAGTTTAATGTATGTTTTGATGCTTATTTCTTTCAATTTCTTCACTTTCTTAAAAAAAACAGACAAACTAGAGTGACTTTCCTCATTGCTGTTCCCCTAACATGTCCTCCTTAACTCATTGATGCGTACATACAAAAGTAAAAACAAGATACATGTATTTGATCTCTTTAAGACATTTATTTTTAGAAGCGAAACTAGTTGTCTCAAAAGGAGATTCAGTTTCCAATAAAATTTGAGAACCCTGTTGACTATAATAATCATAAGAATAATAATTAAAAAACACGAATCTTGGTTTAAGTTAAATTTCCTCTAAACATGAGTGTCAGGCTGATCAATGTAGATTTGACCTCTATTCTTTCCTCAGTCACTATTCTCGAATCCTTGTATAAATAATAATAATAATAATAATAATAACCAGAATGCAAGTTTAATTTTTGAATGGTCCAAGCCCAAATTCAAAAAGCCATATAATATAAATCCAAAATGCAGGTCTACATTAAATTGATTTATCTCCTCCGAAAAATCGCTCCTTGTAACCTTGGCAATTATTCAAGCAATGGGCATTAATTGATCCTTGAGACAGATGAATGTTAATCAAAGTAGTTGACTTTTTTCTTGTAATCAATAGTACTGATGTCATACTATTCATTCTACCTTGAATTTAATGGGGTAAATTGAAGAAGATAAATGCAATAAACATCTAATAGAGATAAAGAATTCAATATTCTGAATTTATTAAAAAAAAGGTCAAAGAAAAATTTGACAAATAAAAAAACAACTATGGAAAAATGGGTTGATTGTTATAGAATGTCAACTATAAGAATTGGAAAAAAAAAAAAACAACAACAAGAGAGAAGAAAGATGATCGAAGAAGGAAATTGGATGGTTCAATGTTGAATACAAAAAGATACATAAAAGAGTTGTGAAAATTCCTAAGAAGCTTTAAAAATGTCATATGAGATCGGGAAAACAAAAAGTGATTTGAAATGGCCAAAAAAAAAAAAACTTGGGGGATCAATGTTAATTAAAAAAAATCCAATTTAAACTTAGATGCTCCCAAAAGACATAGCTGATTGATACTTCTAAAGATAAAATATATTTAAAAAAAAAAACTTAGATGCTATAAATTAAACAAGATCGAGGGGAAGAAAGGGAAAGATACCACTTTTTGGGGAAATGGGTTTCAAGGGAATGAAGAGATCTGAAACATATCAATAAAAAATGAAGGATTAGAGAGGGAAAATAATTTGACTCTTGGAGAAGAGGGGTTTGACTAGAAGTCAAACAAATTGAGCAACCAAAAATTATAAAATTATAATAAAAAAATTTAAAAATCAAAAAAATGTTGAAAAGAGACCTAGATCTAGACCTACAAATCAAGATTGATCCAGGCAAAAACTATAAACTCTAAAACTAAAACAACATATAACTTTGCACAAGTAAAAATAAGAAGGCGAAATTTACCGAGTTCACCTAAAGCAATGAAGATGAATCCACCTACTCTTTTGAATGATTAAAATCTCTCAAAGATTCACAAATCTCCACCAATTAATTTGAATGATCTCTACTACATGTTACCATGAAAACCTAATCGCTCTTTATATAGCCCAAAGATCAACAAGAGTGGTTTTTCTGCGATAAAAACTAAATACTAAGTAAGACTATCAATAGTCGTTTTAGTGTAAATAAAACGTAAAATTGAACAATTGTTCAACGATTAAACCCCTCTTCTAAAAATGTTAAAAAGTTACAAATTAGGTCAGATGTAAAACATCGCCCCATATTTGGCACAATTTTAATGAGTTTGTTAGTGTCATTTTCGATGCGACAAAATTTATAAGGTATGCAGACCAAATTCCAATAAAGTTACTTTTTCAAATCATCCAAATTAAGATAGTCAAGAATTGTTTGGCAATGTAGGTTATTTCTAATAAGATTGACTCAATTGATATGTTGAACTTGGACAAAACTCTCTAATTGAATTAACAAAATGATTTACTGTCTTCAGACAAAAACCTAGGAAAATAGAGGTAGCAAATTTGGACGCGCTACACTTGCAACCTTCTTAATGTAATTTTTGAAGCCCTCATAAATCTAAACATTGATCCTTAGGTTTTAAAACAAGGACATTTTGTTTGGTATGTCAAGGGAGATGTACAGTTTGAAATGCTCAGTAACAGTTTAAACTTTTATGGGACATTTTCTTGAAGCTAAAATCCTTTATTCTTGGATGTAACTTAGCTTATATGCTGAATGTCGTACAGTAGCTTTTCACATTAGATGTTCAGTACCTTCGATCTTGTCCTCATTTTTTGCTATTGTGAGAATCACTTATTCAAAAAATGCGTTTGTATTAATGACTGTTCAAGGAAGGAAAAAAGCAATTTGACTAATTTATACTATCTGTTGAAACTTATCCACTTCTCTTCCACAGTATAGAAATAATTTATGCTACAAACAGAAGCAGTTTTCAATATTGACCAAACAACTTTATAAACATAACAAAAAGCACTAATAAGATATTCCAATCTATAATCTAATTCAACAATGCCCATTACCGATAGGTAAAAGCCAATAATACAAACGTGAAAATTGACAGTAAAAAATTTCTTAAACTTCTGTATCATTAACCTTCAATTTATTCTATTGATCTCTAATACTCATACTAAGCACAATACAAAATACCATAATCCCACCAGATGGCACGTGATGCTCTTGCCATTCACAAAATACTAGTCCAATCTCATCTGTGACCAATTTATGCATTGTTGCCTTCGAACACCAAGAACTTAAAAAGAAACAGGCGGTAATGAAAATTGCTCAAATTAACCACCGGTTTATTATATTACATTTGGTGTTCCCTTCTGCATAATCCGAGATATGATCCATGCATTTATTGGTCTAGCAAACAAAATGTAATATAATAAACAGGATAAGGGAACTCGTAACTGGTTTACAGTTAGATAAACTTTGACATTCTCAATTCTCGTCATTAAATAACACACTATTAACAGAAAAGGAAAGCAACTTCAGGAATCATCACATGTCCCTTTTTGTTGCTAAGCATTTCTTTTCATCATGATGAGTACGTCCCAGTTTGATGGCTGTATCAATTGCATTGACTGTGTTATTTTGCTGTCCCCATAGCTATGCATATCTTCCTGCCTTAGATTAGAGCACTCATAGTGTCCTTGTTCAATCACCTTTCCATTTTCCAAGACTGATCTGAATATGAGGTGTAAAAGTTTCGATTAGGTGTAGAAGTTTTCTTTTAAAGAAGTAGAATAAAGTTGAAAGATAACCCACATAAGTCCCCTCAAGGACATCTCATAAAATTAGAACAACACAGAAAGATAACACACATAAGGAGTAAAATAAAAAATGGTAATTATGGAAAGTATAGATTTCTAAACCAAATTAAATAGTTCAAGATTCTATTGTACTAAAATCTTTTCTGACAATGCTATGGACTTATGGTGAGATGTGCCTCACCATATAAATTACTAGAGTAAATTGATTTTTTATCCTCAAAAGATACATTTTTTCTTCATTTGGTGTGACATTCTCTTTCTTGTCACACTCCAAGCTAGAGACGTGACTAACACGAAATATAAGATAACCCCACATCCTCAAGCCTAATTCCTTTAATTTCCTTCATCATAATAAATTCAGGTTCATAATCTTCTCATAATTCATATCAAAATTATACTTAACTTTTTGTGGAAAATCTAGCGAAGTCTCCCCTCAATTTGGGATGTCCCAAATTACCTACAAACAGTTAGTGCAAATGAATACAAGGGAGCTCTGCTCTCATTAATAACACACAACACAACACAAGATATGGAAATTCTGCATGTAACTTTGTGGAGCTAAATCTAGATTATTAAATACAAAACATATATACACACAAACACACACAAAAAGGCACAAATGAGTAGGCCAAAGTAGAACAATGCTAGGCTCACCACTAGCAACACTCTGGACTACCCTAGAGGAGAAAGATTAGACACGGCTTAACTATCAACAATGATAAATAAAGGAATAAGTAGCAGTAATCAGTGAGGAGAAAATAAAACACAATAACTAGAGAGACGAGCAGCCATTGAGTTTTTCTATTAAAAATAATTTCGGTGGAATACTATAAATAGTAAGGAATTTCATAAATACTATATATAGTAAGGAATTTCATAATTTCGGTGGAATACTATTTAAAAGTGACATGCTTAATAGAATCTCAACATTTAAGATAAGGAATTTCATAAATACATTGCCATGAAATTTATTAATATTACCAAAATAAGAATAAATAAAAGTATATAAAAAATGTTTAACAACAAGTTCAAACATATTATATTTTAGTTGGTTGATTTGTAAAGCTTGCACGAGAAAATTTTCATAACCTAAAAAAAAAAAAATCAAGGCATATAAAGAAGTTTCTTGTTATGGTGGAATAATACTTATGATACAACACAATTAAATAGTATGAGGATACTTACTCATATGAATAATTTATTCACATTACAAATTAATAAAAACACTACAAAGAAAATTATAGAGGTTAATTCTTACATTTGAACAAAATAGTATGCAATAACTGGAAAACCATTAATTATCATTTTAAAATCATTTAATATTATCACAAAAAACAACTTTATATAGCCTTCTATTAGAAGATCAATGCAGAACTCTAATTTTCTAAGTATTAACATGGACACTCAACTTATGAAAGTAAGTAATATTCGATATCAGAGCATTGTATACGAGGATCGCATGCAGGAATCACAGGCAAAACTACTACCACTGTTTCTACTTACTAAGGTCCTTACAACTCCTGAACAATCAGAGCATCCAACTCAGCACTTTTCTGGTACTCAATTACAGAAATTATGTGATAATATCCAAGGTGCACCAAAAGCTAATAGGATTACTATTAACAACTAGCACTCTACATAATCCTACCTCAACCATATACTATCATATTAAAAATATATATATATAACTCACACATAGAAATCTTCCAAATGAATTGATTTACAAAATATTTGTATACTTAATATTATGCTATACTTAGGCATGAAATCATTGAAACAATTCCAAATATGGATATTGAGATAAACTTATTTCCTTTTAAATTTCCAAATTTAACACCTTGGTCATCATACCAGATCACATTCATTGGCATATCATAGTCCGGAAGATTAATATTAATAATATATACATAAGAAGTTATTACTTAGGATGCTTGCCCAATGGACATGTAGAACATAACAAAAATTAGAGAAAGTAAAAACGGGAGAAAAATTAAAAGTGTATCATACTTTATAATCTACTTACAACAAATTGACGATTATCACCATCAAATTCCACCTATGGGAATATCCAAAATGATTCCTAAAACCCAATCATAACAATTCATTCAAATTTCAATAATCCAATCTATGTTTCTTTTCCCACTAAATCAATTTACGATATCCTATGTTAAATTCTACCACTACATTATTAAATCTTAGTTCATTATCCCACTTAGCCAGATTACTTTACTACCTTCTTAATTAGTTTGATCACTTTACTACTTAATTGATCATTTCTTTTAATATAAGATCTTCCTTAGTTTGTTAGTTAATTTCCTACATCTTTCAATTGAAATCTCCAGGACTTACTTTATGAACTAAAATTGAAGGTTTTAACAAGTAAGCACCATACCCAATTGGAGACAACCATGAATTTCTTATTCCCTTAGTTTCTCGAGTTCATTTCTCTTAAATTAAATTATTCTCTACTTGACTTAATTAATCTTGTCCTCTAGCTAATTCCTACTACCAATGCTAGGTTTTATTGAATGTATAATTCATGTTAATTCCCAACAAGGCACAACTCCTAGTAAACTTAAAGAGTGAGCAAATAAGCAATATGTGAGATGCCCTTAAATGGGATTAATGATGCCTTTTATATCCTATTCCAACTAGCAGCTCACTAAAGGAAACCCTAACACAAAGTCGTGGCCAAGAGGGGGAAAAAGCTGAAATACCATCACAAGTGTGGGAAGGAGAAGTTAACAACTGACTAGAAATTCCAGAACAAACTTAGGGTCCTTTTGGTTGAAACAGGGAATGGGGAGAGGAATGGAAAAAGTTGGTAGGCGGGGGTAGGTAAGATAGAAAAAGACTTTTTTACCCCCACTTTTGAAAAAATGATTTGATAGTTAAAATGGTGATGTGATGGATGGAAGAAAAAGTATAAGGGTATAATAGACATTGTACAACTAATGGAAAGGGAATGCATTTGTATTACCTTATACCAAATGGAGCCTTAAACAGCTGTGCAAGAAAGGAATGAGGATAACCAAGAGGAAATAATAACCCTCACTCGAGGAATTGCAACAAGGATTTAAGGAGGTGCTAATCCCAACCCAAAGGTGCAACTTCAATGACAAAATAGAAGCAAAGGCTAAGGAGACAGCAACTGAGAAAAATTAGACCAAATGAAGAACAAGCTAGAAGAATTATAGCTCAAGAAAAACAGACAAGGGTCTCACCAACTTGAGCAACAAAACACATAAGTTACAGACCAAGAAAGTGTCCTACCTAGCACCGTTAACTGAGGAGAGACTACCAACCAAACGAAGTTGAAATGGGTAAGACAAATGGGAGAATCTTTGGTCAATCAAGCATAGGAAAGCTACTGATGAAGCTTGAGAAGGACAAAAACGAGTGTTATACCATAAAAGGAAACTGGAATAGACAAGTTGAGTGAGGGAGAAACTAACCAAAAACTGAGAAAAGATGGGGCTTCGGTATTATTGATGCTAACAATGAGTTGGCCAGACTTCAATAACAGCAATGATGGCAGAAGAAGTAGAAGCTTCATGGGAGAGGGAGAGAGAGAGAGAGAAGAGTGAATTGTGAAGCAAAAAATATCAGGGAAGCTTCGGGAAGCATCATGATCAGAAGGGAAATGAGGGGAAAAAAAAGTAAAATAAGAAGAAAGTGTGATTTGATGCATCAAGAGACATAAGAGATATTATAAGGTTTGATCAATACAACTAAGAGTAGGGAGGGTCCCACATGCCACTTGAGAGATGGAGCGAGTCTGAAGACTATTTGAGAGGACAATAAGACAAAGTGGAAGGATCCCATGCTACATTCAAGAAGTGGGGAGCAAGTTTGACAAAGTAGAAAGGTTGAAGAAAAGGAAATAATAAGAAGGGAAAAAGAATTATAGTAGGATATTTGAGAATATTAAATTGGAATTCAATGCTCCTATGACATTTCTAGGACCAAAATTGTCTCACTAGTTCCAACTAAAATTTTCTTGAGTTTAACCTATTCTCTTAGTTTATTTTCTTCTATTTTATATATTATCTTTTTTTCTTTGGCTATTTATTCCTCTATTATTTTAAATTCGCACTACTTCAATTTTTTTTTTTAATTTAGTGGGTATTATTCTTTAACTAATGATTTTAATTAATTTCCTATTATTTCAAATTTCCAATCTATTGGGTTATTACAATTCCAGTCCTCCAAAGTCCTCATATAACCCCTACTAATAGAAAGTTATCAGAAATAGTTATGTGGCCTAATCAAGATCTGATGTGACTGTCAAATGCCTAGTTGTGATTGAAACATAGAAAAATAGAAGCACCAAAATGGTGTGTTTCCAACAAATCAAGAGGTTTTGAAACTTCTATTTTTGACACCTCAATCATAACTAAGTATTTAACAACTTTGTCAGCTCTTGATTGAGCCACATAAACATTTATGTTAACGAGCTTAACTTGAAAACTTCATTGAAAACCAAACTCTTTGGAGGCCTGAAATGAAAAGGTTAAAATATAGAGGACCAAAATGAGAAAAAGGTATATGGTTCAAGGACCAAAATGTCAAGTTTCTCAAACTACCATTGGTAACACAATCAGTTAAGTGTGCTTTATAAACATTTATGCAACACTGTTCTCTGTCCATGAAGATTAAAATAATGTTATTGGCATCAAAGATCATAAGATCTGTAAAGAGAAGCCAGTTATCACACATAACACCTTGAAAACTCAGCATCATTTGAGGTATTAAACTTGGAAAGAGAGTTTACCTCGTCACGCTGCATTGCAGTGGTAAGTCAGTGAGCAATAAATATGCAAGTTCGATTATTTGCTAGAGACTTCAATGAACTCAATCTCCGCTTCTGTCATGCCATCAAGTACACTTGTAGCTTCATCGCACAACCTAAGAGCAATAACGGACAAGGACAAGCAATTAAAGCAGTGGTGGAATCAGGATCTCAAGTTAAAAGGGCCCAAAAAAGAAATTCAAACTTTTTTATATTCTATTTTTTAAAAAATTCTTTTATAATATATTGTTTAAATAAAATATTTTCTTTTGAACTTTTGGATTAAACTAAATTTAACTCAGTAACAATATCCTAACTTCTTCCTAAATCTAAAAACAAATTCAAATTTAGATATGCAGTATACCAAGAATTATTTTTTATATTAATACCAACAATTTCACCAACTAAATATTCATAAGGACATAGTTCTATATCTACACAATATTCATGTAATATATACACTGAAAAAATACACCATCACTCAACAATATCATAATAATTCAATGAACAACTTAGAGCATTTTGAAGGGGAGAAAAAACTTATTTGATAAAACATAAAAATTTATGACTACTAATCATGGTAGTCAAAAGGCGCTTACCTCAGTGCCTAAGACGCTTTTCAAGGCTAGTGCCTCTCACACCATGAGAGGTGCTGCCTCAACCAAGTGCTACCAGGTGAGCGCCTTGAGCGCTTTTTTCCTCTTCCTACACAAGCACCTTAGGTGCCTTTGTGTGTTTGGAAGCAAAAAAGGAAGGGGTAGCTTATAAGCCCAGCCCAAAAATTTAAAAATAGCAATAGGATAAAATAGGAAACTCCAAAACCCAAGCTTAGAGGCCCAGCCTAGCCTTAGAGATTTAAGAACAGGGTAAAATAGTTGTTCTTATTTCAAAATATTATTTAGGCTGTTAGTTTTTTAGGGTATGTTTATCACATTATGTGGAATCTTGAATTAATTGAAGATCTTTCAAATTAATTCCTTTTTTGAATATCAAATTCATTAGGATCTTTAATCATATTTATCGTCTTGTCTGTAACAGTCAATGAGGTGCTTTATTGGGGTTATTTAGGATTTAATGTATAGATTTATTCTTCTTCAAATTCTTTCCTTTTTTAGTGGGTTGACTGAACATTAAGGAGTTTTAACTACTCCTCTGTTTTGATGCTGTGTGTGTATATATATATATATATATATTGAAATTCCATTTGTAGGAAAATCAGAATTAAGAGAAATATCTCTCTAGACCTTTTTTCTTCACTGTTCGCACCATTCTCTTCATGGTATCGAAGCTCAACCTCTGATTCAGACCCTTTTTCTCCTCCTTTCTAGGGTCTCACACCTTCCCTTTGCCTCATCTTTCCCCTATTTCTCCCAACCAGCAAGATAGCATCAGAGGTCAATCAAACAGCAAGTAAATCCTTTGGGTCAAACTTACCCATTCAGGTTGTAGCAGAAGGTACTCTCCAATCATTGCTGGCCACAGGCCAAAACTACCTTCAATGGGCCAAGTCAGTTATGATTTTTATCTCAGGCAAGGGAAAGGAAAATTACTTCACTGGAGTTGCTGTTCCTCCAGAGAAGACAGAGCCCAAATACCAAACATGGCAAGTAGAGAACAATATGGGTCAGTCCTAGTTGATCAACACCACAGACATAGACATAGGCCAGACCTTTTCATTTTATAACATGGCTCATGAGGTTTGGGAGGCTGTGAAGGAAACCTACTTAGATAAGACAATATCTCTGAGTTATTTGAGATCAAAGGCAAATTGGATAATCTCAAACAGGGTGATCTCTCTATAACTCAGTATTACAGTGCACTAACCTATCTGTGACAGCAACTAGATGTGTTTGAAAACCTAGACTGGGAGTGCTTTGGAGATGCCAATCAATACAAAGAAATAGTTGAAAAGGAGAGGATTTTTAAATTCCTCCTTGGCCTAAAGAAGTCTCTGGATACAGTAAGGGGATGGATACTTAGTCTAAAGCCCCTCCCATTGATCTGGTTTTTCTTTCTTCTTTTTTTGTTGTGTTTGTTTTTTGTGGTTTTTTGGGGGGGGGGGGGGGGGGGGGAAGGTTTGAAAAAAAGAAAGCCGAGGGAAGCTTATGCTTGGTTGCTACTACTGTTGGTGTGACTACCCGTGAAGGATCTGCCTTGCTGTCCAAAAACATGGATCAATCTAGTGACAATAAGCATAAGAAGGGAAGACCTTGGTGTGACCATTGTAAATGCATGGTCACACTTGAGAAAATGCTTGATGCTCCATGACAAACCAGCTTATTGGAAGCCTAATAAAAAACAAGAAAACAAGGCCTATGTTGCTGCAACTGAAGGGTTTGAAAAGGTACCTGCTCTATTTAGTAGAGAACAAGTAGAATGGCTCCAAAAACACCCCAACCCAAGTTCTGGAACAGCACCTGTTATTGCCTTTGGTTCAACAGCCCAAAAAAGTTTTTTTTTTTTCTTTGAGTGCACGCCATACAAAGGCTGAGGATGCGAGCCTTTGGATAATCGACTCTAAGACATTAGACCATATGATAAGGGATGTGTCTTTATTTCATGAGTATAATAATTGTCATGACAAACATAAAGTCAGAATTGCAGATGGGACTCTATCTGAAGTAATTGGAATTGGCAAAGTTGTTTTTTCTAACAATTTAATGCTTGATTCAGTTCTCTTAGTGAAAAACTTGTCATACAACTTACTGTCAATTAGTAAACTCACTCAAAATTTGATTTGCATTGCTAAGCTCTCTCCTTTTGAGTGTTTCTTGCAGCATCTGGATTATGGAAGGATCTACTCAAAGATAGAAATAAAAGTTAGAATTCCTATGCTAATGATGCTAAGGTGTTAGAAGAGGATATGGTCATGTTACGATATAAATGCCTTAGGCACTTGAATCTTATGTACTTGGAGAAATTGTTTCCTTCTTTGTTTATCAATAAAACCCCAAAGTTGTTTCAATGAGAAGTGTGTCATTTTTTTAAACAATGTTGTAGCACCTAGCCTGCCCATGAATATAAGCCTTCTCATCCTTTTTCAATTATTGACAATGACATATGGAGACCATCTTGCATACCTAATAGAACAGGTGTTAGGTGGTTTCTATCTTTCATTGATGACCACACTCGTACCACTTGGGTTTTTCTTATGAAGGATAAGTTTGAAATTGTGGGATTTCACTCTCCAATATATTTTATTCCTCCCAATCGAGGTCATATATACATACAATACAATCAGCCCAATTAACTAAATAGGCCGAGAGAAGATAAAAACAGAAGATAAACACTGATCCTATAATCTATACATTAAATGGATATATATAAAAATATTAAATAAGGATTTTCACACTCCCCCTCGAGTTGGATTATAGATGTTAATCATTTCCAACTTGCAAACAAAGTACTCAAACTTGTCTCGAGCTAGTCCTTTTGTGAGAATATCTGCCCTTTGTTCTCGGGAAGGAATATAGACTAGTCGAATTATACCATCATCTATCTTTTCTTTTATAAAGTGCCTGTCAATCTCCACATGTTTAGTTCTATCATGTTGAATTGGATTATGTGATAAGTTGAGTGCAGCCATACTATTGAATAGAGCTTGATTGGCAAGCTCATACTTTTCTTCAATTCTTCAAGCACTCGTTTAAGCCATATACCTTCATAGATACCCAGTGCTATTGCCCTAAATTATACTTCTGCACTACTTCTTGCAACTACACTTTGTTTCTTACTTCTCCAGGTAACAAGATTGCCCCAAACATACGTGCAATATCCAGATGTAGACTTTCTGTCATCCTAGTCACCCGCCCAGTCTACATCTGTAAAAATTTTCACATTTCGTTTATCGATCTTCTTGAACAAGAGACCACGTCCTGGAGACCCTTTTAGATACTTGAGAATTCGGTAAACTTCATTTAAGTGTTTCTGCATTGGATTATGGAAGTGCTGACTAGCCACACTCACTGCAAATGCAATATCAGGTCGAGTGTGGGATAGATATATTAATTTTCCCACCATGCATTGGTACCTTCCCATATCCATTGCTTTGCCAAGATCCTCTTCATCACATACTTTATCAACTCGTATAGGAGTATCACTTGGTCTACATCCCAACATCCCAGTTTCCTTTAAAGGGTCTAGAATGTACTTTCTCTAAGATATATATATTCCCTTCTTTGATCGAGCAACTTTCATTCCCAGGAAGTACTTCATTTGGAACTCATGGGCTACTGCAGTCTTAATACATTCAATCTCTTCTGCATTATCTCCTGTAAGTACAATATCATCAACATAAACTGCTAAGACAGTTATCTTACCACTCTTATGCTTGAAGAACAAAATATGATCACTCTGTCCCTGAGTATATCCTTGATCCCTCAGGACTCGGGTGAATCTCTCAAACCATGCCCGAGGAGACTGTTTTAGTCCATATAGAGATTTCTTCAATTTGCATACTTGATTCGGTTTCTTCCCGGGGAACCCTGGGGGTAATTTCATGTAAATTTCTTCCCTGAGTTCTCCATTCAGGAATGCATTTTTTACATCCAGCTGATGTAGAGGCCAATCAAGATTTGCAACTAGAGACAATAGAATCCTAACTGTATTAAGTTTAGCAACTGGTGCGAAGGTCTCAGGGTAGTCCATCCCATAGACTTGGGAAAAACCTTTTGCAACAAGTCTCGCCTTATATTTGTCAAGGCTCCCATCTGCTTTATATTTTGGGGTGAATACCCATTTGCAACCAACTGGTTTCTTCCCATTTGGAAGATCAGTAATGAACCAGGTGTCGTTATTTTCTAGAGCCTCCATTTCCTCCAAAACTGCTTGTCTCCATTCAGGTACAGACATAACCTCATCAATGTTGCTTGGTACCCAGACACTATCAAGATGAGAGACAAAAACACAATACTTTGAGGAAAGGGCCTGGTAAGAAACAAACCTTTCTATAGAATGTCGTGTGCAAGTTCTAGAATTCTTCCTCACCGCAATAGGAAGAACCAAGTCATCTACCACTCCATTTTCCTTTACAATCACTTGCTCATTTTCATCTATAGCAACTTTCTCCTTTGTTGGATCTACTCCCAGTTCTGACTCTTGGTGAATGCTAGGAGTCTCAGACACAGTACTTGTCTTGTGTTTCCGAGTATAGAACTTGATAGCTTTGTTAGTGTCTCCCCCTGGATTAGCATTGGATTCAGTTTTAATGGTAAGAGCAGATGCAAGATCAAGTTGATCAGGTTTAATAGTGAATGTAGGCTCAGGAATAGGTGTCTCATTATTTATGGTGGTGGTGGTGGTAGTAGTCTGAAATTCACTCCAACTCTCCCCCTGAATTGAAGACGAGGAATAATAAGGATCATCTTCATGAAAGGTAACATCACATGTGACATAAAGGCATTTTGTGGTGGGATCAAAGCATTTGTATCCCTTTTGAAAGGCAAAGTAACCAAGGAAGATGCAGCGAACAGCCTTAGGATCAAGTTTGTTACTATGGTGAAGATGAACATATGTGGTGCACCCGAAAACTTTCAGGGGTAGATTATTTTCAAGGTAAGGTAGATTGTAGGTGGTGTGAAGGACTTGTAAGGGTGTCTTGTAGGACAAAGTTTTGCTGGGTAGGCGGTTTATCAGGAAGATAGCAGTAAAGACAGCATCATCCCAATGATATTTAGGGACATTACTGCTAAACATGAGGGCTCGAGCCATTTCAAGAATGTGTCTATTTTTTCGTTCAACGATTCCATTTTGTTATGGGCTATAAGGACATGTACTTTTATGAATAATGTCATGATCTTTGAGGAATTTGGAAAGTGATTTATTGAAATACTCAGTGCCATTATCAGTGTGAAGAATCTGAATGGAAGTGTGAAACTGAGTTTGAATCATGTTGTAAAAGTCAATGAATGCCTGATAAACTTCAGTTTTATCTTTGAGTAAGAACACCCAACTCACTCGTGTTTGATCATCAATAAAAGTGATGAACCATTTAGAGTGTGTTCGGTTTGGAGTACGAGAGGGACCCTACAAATCGCTATGAATAGTAGTAAAAGGTTGAGATGCATGATATTGAACATGAGGAAAAGAAGTTCGATGATGCTTAGCAATTTCACAAGATTCACAATAAAAACTTGAACAATCTTTATTAGAGCAAATGGAAGGAAACATTTGGGACATATAATGGAAGCTAGGATGTCCTAACCGTTTGTGCCATAACTCCAATTTACTAGTCTTAGGGAGAGACGCTTTATTACAAGTCCTAGTTCGTTTAATGCTACTGTCATCCAGGTAGTAAAGTCCATCAACCTCTCTAGCACTGCTAATCGTCATCCCCGTCAGCAGATCCTGAAAAATACAATAAGTGGCAAAGAAGTTAACATGGCACCTCTCTTCTCTAGCCAACTGATTTACAAAAAGTAAATTGCACTTCAAGTTCACATGAAGTACAGAATGAAATGTAAGGGTGGCAGAAATTTTAATACTTCCAATACCAGCAACAACAGAGTCAGAGGCATCAACAATTTTCACAGTGAGTCTTTCCTTACAAGGAATATAGGAGATAAATAAGGCGATATTATTAGTCATATGATCGGAAGCACTGGAATCCACAATCCAACAATTACCAGAACTCATACCTTTGATGGTGGTTAGAGCCTTGAAAAAATTACCTCTGTGAACAACAGTAGCAACAGGTTGCTTACGAGGTTGCTGACTACTCTAAAGTGCTGCAAGCATTTCCATTATTTTACTGAGTTGATCGCCTTGTGACAATGAGTTTGAAGGACCAAGCTCCTCACTTTTGGAAGCTTCAGCAACATAGCCACGACCTTTCCCTTTCTTTGGTTTCCAATCTGGTGGCTTGCCATGGAGATCCCAGCAAGTATCCTTGGTATGACCTGTCTTCTTATAATGTTCACAGACCGGCCTTCCCTTGTTATTCTTCTGGTCAGTGAATCGAACAGCAAGTGCGGAGAATTCCGAAATATTAGTTCAGGGTGTAGAGTCTTCCTTTAGCATTATTTTGCGTCTCGAATCCTCTCTTTGCACTATGGCAAAAGCTTCACGAACAGTAGGCAAAGGATCCATACTCAGAATTCTTCCACGAGCATCATCCAGATCAGCATGTAAACCGACTAGGAACTCATATAAACGTTCTCTTTCTGTACGTTTACGATATCTCACAGCATCTTCAAGGCACCTCCAGTCTTCTTCAATAATTAAATCTAACACTTGCCAAAGGGCCACCTTCTCAAAATAGTACTCATTGAGAGATCGTGACTCCTGAACCAATAACCAGATTTTCGATTTAATTTCGAATACCTGGGATGCATTCTCACCATTAGAATAAGCTTCACGAACAGCCTCCCATATCTCATGTGCAATAGGGAGAAACATAAAGCTCTTCTTGATTGATGGTGTCATTGCATTGATGAGCCATGAAGAAACCATAGAGTTTTCTGATCTCCAAATTCTTAAAGCTTTCTCTTCCATCGAATCAGGTCTGATTATCTCACCAGAGATGTACCAGAGCCTTCCTCTGCCTTCAATTGCCAGCTTTATAGATTGAGCCCACCCTCGATAGTTTTCTCCAGTTAGCTTCTTTGGAATGATGACGACAGAGGAAGCTTCAAGGCCAGACGAGTCTGTTGGACGTGACCTAGAGTGATGCGAGTTGAGTTCGGATGAAGCATGGCGTGGCTCCCCTAATGTCAGGTTCGACGGCTGGCCCACCATGTCTATGTGCGACGTCGCTGTCTCCGTCTCTGTTTCTGGGTCAGAAAGGGACAAAGATAGCATGCGTCGTAGCTGTCTCCGTCTCCGTCTTTGTTTCTGGGTCAGAGAGGGATGAAGGTAGCGTGCGATGTATTCCCCCCAGGCTCTGATACCATGTGGGATTTCACTCTCCAATATATTTTATTCCTCCCAATCGAGGTCATATATACATACAATGCAATCAGCCCAATTAACTAAATAGGCCTAGAAATTAGGAAGATAAAACAAAAGATAAAAACTGATCCTATAATCTATACATTCAATGGATATATATAAAAATATTAAATAAGGATTTTCACATAAATTACTTCTATGGTTCAAAATTTTTATACCATGATCCAAAATCAATTTCAGACACAAAAAAACTTTTCAGACCAATAATGCTTGAGATTTTTTTCAATTTTGCCCTTGGTAGTTTCTTTCTTGAAAAAGGCATTATTCATCAAAGCTCTTGTCCCTATACCCCTTAACAAAATGGGATAATTGAGAGAAAGAATCGGTAACTCCTTGACATAGCAAGATCTCTTATGATAGATACAAATGTTCTTAAAGACTACTGGGGGTAAGCCATCCTAACCACTACTTATCTCACCAATAAGTTGCCTTTAAGGAACCTTAAATTTGGAACTGCTTGCCAAGTCCTTCTTAAAACTTTCCCACACACTAGAATGATCAATGATCTTCCTTTAAAGGTGTTCGAGTATTATGCCTATATTCATATTCCCTCGCAACAAAGAAATAAGTTAGATCCTAAAGTTGTCAAATGCTTATTTTTGGGGTATTCTCCACCTGAACAAAGTTATTGATGCTGCTTTCCTACCACTAAAAAATTCTATACCTCAATGGACGTGTCCTTCCTTGAACAAATGCCATATTATCCCAAATATGCTACTCGGGGAGAATTCAAAAATACCAAAAAGGGAATATCAATTTTAGACATTTTTCCCCAAAATCCAAGACCTCTCTTCCATCCTCACATGAACAAGAAACTAAACATGTGTCTCCTGGATCTGTTGCCACTGAACAGGGAGTAAATCAGCAAGTAAATGAAGAACTTCAAGTGTATTCAAGGCAGCCCCAGCAAGTGGAGCATTGCCAAACAGACCCGAATCCATCTCCTACTGAAAGTTTACAAGAAACACAAGGTATTTTTGATTCTGAATCTTTAAGTGAATTCAGTTCACCTACTGATTTGCATTTGCCCATTGCTTTTCAAAAAGGAGTCAAATCTTGCACACAACATCCTATTGCTCAATTTGCGTCCAATGAAAAACTATCTCCAAGTTATAGAGCCTTCATTGCTAATTTGGACAGCATTAAAATTCCAAATAACATAGAAGAAGCACTTAAGCATCCTAAGTGGAGAGAGGCTATCAATGAAATGTTGCAAGCACTTTAGAAAAATGATAAATGGGACTTAACTCACAAACCTCAAAGGAAACAACCCGTGGAGAGCAAGTAGGTGTTTACGGTACAATACAAAGCGGAATAGATATAAAGCAAGGCTGGTCGCAAAAGAATTCACTCAGACTTATGAGATAGACTTTCAAGAGACTTCTGCACTAGTGGCAAAATTGAATGCCATTAAGGTACTCCTATCCATAGTAGCTAATCTTTATTGGAAGCTATATCAATTAGATGTTAAAAATGTTTTTCTAAATGGTAATCTCAAGGAGAAGGTCTACATGGAAATTACCCTGGCTTGAAAAATTTTAAACATGCTAATCTGGTGTGTAGACTTTGAAAATCTCTCAACAGGCTTAAACAATCTCCATAAGCCTGGTTTGAGAGATTCACCCAAGTAATGAAACTATTGGGATACATACAGGGTCAAACTGATCATATTCTCTTCATCAAGAAGTCATCAATTGAAAAAATGACTATTTTTAGTCTATGTGGATGATATAATTGTAACCAGAAACGATGATGATGAGATAGTCAATCTTAAGGAGATTTTGTACAAGGAATTTAAAGTCAAAGATCTTGGTGATTTGAAGTTTTTCTTGGGAATGGAACTGGCTTAATCCATCAAAGAAATTTAATATCCCAAAAAAAATATACTATAGATTTACTAAGGGAATTTGGTATGTTAGGGTGCAAGCATGCCAATACACCTATAGACCCTGCTAACAAGGTTGGCTTAAAGGGAGATTCTACACCTGCGGATGAAGACACACCCCAAGGACTAGTAGGAAAGTTAATATATCTCTTCCACACAAGACCAGACATAAGCTTTGCAGTGAATGTGGCCAGCCAATTCATGAATAATCCTACTGAAGAGCACCTTGAAGTAGTAAACCGGGTATTAAGGTATTTAAAAATGACTCCAAGAAAGGGATATTCTTCGAAAAGGGAACAAGCAGAGACTTAAAAATATACTTTGATGTTGATTGGACTGGATTGAACTCTGCCTATGACGAACTTTGATGTAAATTATTTTTCATAGCCGATCCCAAACCCAGGAAAAAGAGGAAGGTTGTGTTGGGTAGTCGACAGCCAACGTAAAACTTTCTCGAATTTCTATGACATGGACAATCGATATATTAAACGTAAGGCTAGGTCGTTGCCCGTACATAACGCGCTGTATAGCTCGAGTACAGTGATAAGTGAGCAAGAGACGCTGCATCGACGCCTGGGTGTAGTGAAAAATAAGCAACGGCTCCCACATTTTCGTGAACGAATGTGGCTAAAGAAGCTAGTTCATGAGAGTAGGATTCGTTTTGGAACTTGGAATATAGGTACACTTACAAGTAAGTCTATGGAAATAGTAGATATTATGATTAGAAGGAGGATTAATTTTATGTGCTTACAAGAAACCAAATGGGTAGGAAAAAAAGCGAAAGAATTAGATACTTCAGGTTTTAAACTTTGGTACACTGGTAAAGCTAAATTTAGAAATGGGGTAGGTGTAATTGTAGATAAGTTTTGGAAAAATGCTGTAGTGGATGTCAAAAGATTAGGAGATAGAATCATTGCATTAAAGTTTGTAGTAGAGAAGGAAATCTTTAATATTATTATTGCTTATGCACCATAAGTAGGGTTAGAAGAATATCATAAGGTAAAGTTTTGGGAGAATTTAGAATGTTTAGTTCAGGAAATACCATTAAAAGAAAAGATTCTTGTAAGAGGAGATCTAAACGGTCATGTGGGAAGTGTATCTTCTGGTTACGAGGGTGTTCATGGAGGACATGGCATAGAAGAAGTAAATGCAGAAGGTAAAACTATTCTAAACTTTTCATTAGCGTTCGATCTTATATTAGCCAACATTTGTTTTAGAAAGCGTGAGAAACATCTTATCACATACAAAAGTGAAAATGTATGTTCTCAAATTGATTTCTTTCTTATAAAGAAATTAGATAGAAAATTTTGCATGGATTGCAAAGTTATACCGGGAGAGAGTTTAACTACTCAACATAGAGTTTTGGTTATGGATGTAAGAGTTAAGAGGAGAGTAAAAAGTAAAGGTGAAGATAGAGTATTAAGGACTAAGTGGTGGCAATTAAAGGGGAATAAAGAACAGAATTTGCAGAGACGGATTATGGAGGAAAGACCTTGGAAAATACAAGGAAGTGCTAACGATATGTGGAATGGAATGGCTAAAGAGATTAGAAAGGTAGCAAAGGAAATATTAGGTGAATCAAAAGGTTTTGGACCTAGGGATAAAGAATCTTGGTGGTGGGATGTAAGCGTGCAAGATAATGTTAAAGTTAAAAGAGAGTATTATAAAGTATGGTCATTATGTAAGAGTAATGAAAATTGGGCAAAATATAAGATAGCTAAGAAAGACACTAAGAAAGCAGTGAGCGAAGCGAGAGCGAGGGCATTTGATGGGGTATACCAATCTTTAGGTACTAAAATTGGAGAAAGAAGTATTTACAAGTTGGCTAAAAGTAGGGAAAGAAAGACAAGAGATGTGGATCAAGTGAAATGCATTAAGGATGAAGAAGAGAAAGTGTTGGTCACGGAACGAGATATCAGAGAACGATAGAAGGGTTATTTCCATAAGCTTTTTAATGAAGGGCACGAGATTTTATTGCAATCGGATAGGTTAGACACTAAAGAAGATGATCAAAATTATACTTTTTATCGTAGGATTTGTGAGGTAGAGGTAAAAGAAGCATTAAAGCGAATGAAGAATAGCAGAGCAGTTGGACCGGATAATATACCCATTAAAGTATGGAAGGATTTGGGAATGAAAGGTATAAGTTGACTCACAAAGTTATTTAATGAAATTATGAAATTTAAGAGGATGCCAGACGAGTTGAGAAAAAGTACTTTGATCCCTATTTATAAGAGTAAAGAGGACATTCAAAATTGTGCAAATTATAGAGGAATTAAACTCATGAGCCACACTATGAAATTATGGGAAAGAGTAATTGAGCAAAGATTAAGGAAAGAGAGTCAAGTTACGGAGAATCAATTTGGTTTTATGCCAGGAAGGTCAATTATGGAAGCAATATACTTGTTGCAAAGATTAATGGAGAGATATAGGGAGAATCAAAGAGATTTACACATGGTATTTATTGATTTAGAAAAAGCATATGATAGAGTGCCAAAAGAAGTTCTATGGAAGGCTTTGGAGAAAAAAAGAGTTCGTATAACTTATATTCGAGCAATCCAAGATATGTATGATGAGGTTACAACTAGCGTAGTAACAAAAGGTAGACTTACGGAAGATTTTCCGATAACTATTGGTCTACATCAAGGGTCAACTCTAAGCCCTTATCTTTTTACTTTTGTTTTGGATGTGCTTACTGAATATATCCAAGAGCCAATGCCACAGTGCATGCTTTTTGCAGATGATATTGTCATAGTTGGAGAATCGAGAGAGGAAATAAATGAGAAGTTGGAGAGGTGGAGACTAACTTTGGAAGCTCATGGATTTCGTTTAAGTAGAAGTAAAACGGAGTATATGAAGAGTAAGTTTAGTAAGAGGCACACTACTTCTGACGTAGAAGTAAAAATTGGAGAACATATCCTACCACAAGTCACACGATTTAAGTATCTTGGATCCATCATACAATATAACGGGGAAATAGAAGAAGATGTAAAGCATAAGATTTAAGCGGGGTGGATGAAATAGAGGAGTGCTTCAGGTGTTATTTGTGATAGAAGAGTATCACTCAAACTTAAGGGTAAATTCTACTGCACAGTTATAAGACCTGCAATGTTGTATGGAACTGAGTGTTGGGCAATGAAAAGTCAACAAAAAAATAAGTTTAATGTTGCAGAGATGAGAATGTTGCGGTGGATGAGTGGACACACTAGACGAGATAGAATTAGAAATGAATACATTAGAAAAAAGGTGAAAGTCGCACCTATTGTAGAAAAGATTGTAGAATCGAGACTTAAATGGTTTGGTCATGTGGGGAGGAGACCTATAGAAGCCCCAGTTAGGAGAGTAGATGAGATGGAGAATAGTCAAATAATTAGAGGTAGAGGAAGACCAAGAAAAACTATAAGAAAAATTATTAAGAGAGATTTAGATTTAAATAGTTTATCTAAAAATATGATTTATAATAGGGGTTTATAGAGTCGATTGATCCATGTAGCCGACCCCACTTAGTGGGAAAAGACTTTGTTGTTGTTGTTGTTGATTGGATTGGATTTCTTACCAATACGAGATCCACATCAGGATACAGCACCTATGACTGGAGTAACTTAGTAACACAGAGAAGCAAGAAACAATCTGTTGTAGTGTGAAGTAGTGCTAAAGCAATCCTGGCACATGCAATTTGTGAAGGAATCTAGCTGAAAAGATTGCTTAAAGAACTACAACTTCCTTTCCTAACATGCATAAAGCTATTCTCTGACAATCAATTTGCAATAGGTATTGCTAAAAATCTGGTTCATCATGATAAAGCCAAACATATTGAGATTGAACATTATTTCATTAACAAAAAAATAGATCAAAGGGTCATTGAGTTGGCTTACATATTTACCCATCATCGGACAGCAGATGTTTTGACTAACTTCATTCCAAGAACTCAGTTTGACACTCATCTATTCAAGTTAGGTCTAGTTGACATTTACTCCCCAACTTGAGGGAGAGTGTCTAATGTTGAATTAGTTGAAGATTTTTTAGATTAATTCCTTTTTTGAATATCAAATTCATTAAGATATTTACTCATATTTATTCTCGTCTGTAATAGTCATCTTGGTGCTTTATTGGGGTTACTTTATGATTTGATGTATAGAATTATTCTTTTTCAAATGCTTTCCTTTTCTAGTAGGTTGACCGAACATTGAGGAGTTTTAACTCTTCCTCTCTTCTCGTGCTGTATATATGGATGTAATTCCATTTGTCAGAAAATTAACAATAGGAGAAATATCTCTCTAGACCATTTATCTTCACGGCTCACATCTCTCTCTCTGTTCACACCATTCTTTTCACATTATGATAGTCAAATTAATTATTACATCTGCTCTTAGATTCATACAAAAAGGCGGAACAAACTTGCACAACAAAGATTTAATGACTTGGTGTTTGCAAAGTAAATCAAGCTCTCAAAGCTCGGTATGATAAAAAGGATGTTGACCCCATTTCTCCAAGTGATATTGATGAAAGTAATAAGTAGTTAGTTGGAAAAATGAGTGTTGAACCATATGTTGGTAAAGATGTTGAAGATGAGCTTGTATTTGGTAATGAAAATAAAGAGTTAACATGGGATTATAGCAAGGGCAGCAGGTGTTGGAAAAGCAAGCAAACAAACTAGACGCCAAACCAAAAAAGCTAGTTCATCAAAATCAAAAAGACAGGCAGCAAAAAGTTCAACTTCACTTGCTAACATTGAAGACATAGAGGCTGATTTAGATGAAACAAAAGAAGATTTTGAGAGATATAAATCCAATGAAGGAGTAGATAAAAGTGATGACAATAATGGATCTGAATCTAATGGTTTAGATAACTAAATTGATGGGATCTAAGGCTATTTTTTAATTTCTTCTAAGAATTTTTTGGACTTGAATAGTGCACTTTATCTTTTATTTTTCTGTTAATGGCTTAATTGCCATGGCTACTATATTTTTTGAGTTGTAAAGTTAATTAGTTAACTTTATACTTTGATATATAGCTTAAATAATGACTTTATAAGTTCAGTTAATATTATTATGAGTTATGACTTAATGATTATTATATTTAAGTAGTGATATTAGTGACTTAATTAGCGCATTTAATGATCATTATATTTAATGATTATTATGTTTGAATAATAAATTTATTTGTCAAATGTTATTCCAAATTCACATTTATCTATTTTTTCTTCATATAGTATATATATATATATTTTTTTTTTCTACTTTAGCACTTGCTTTGTTTAGGCATGTGCCTTTTTAGCTCTTCTTGCCTAAGGCATTTTAGAAGTCTAGCATGCTTAGGGGCACCTTTCACCTTTAACTACCTTGCTCAGGTTAATGGTTTACTTAAAAGGAAAGGGAAGCCTGTTGTGGTTGTAGATAAGGAGTTGAGGACAGAATTGTTCCACTTCTTTCATGGAGATGCTATGGGTGGCCATTCATATATCACCCATACTTACAAACAAATCTCATCCATCTTTCATTGGAAGGGGTTAGAGAAGGAGGTACTTAATTTTGTGAAAGAGTGTGAAGTGTACCAGAGGAATATACGAGAAAATATAGGTAGCCCAAGCTTCTTATAGCCACTATCCACAATAGAAACTATTTGGACATATTTGTGCATGGATCTTATCAGTGGTCTTCCCAAATCTTACAACAAATCTATTATTTTAGTAGTTATGGATAGATTATCTAAGGCAGCTCACTTCATGGCATTTCAACATCCTTTTTTTGCTGTTGATGTAGCTCAAGTACTCTTTGATCATTTGGTAAAGCTCCATGGATTTCCACGGACTATAGTGACAAATTGAGATCCTATCTTTTGTGAGATATTTTGGAGGAAGCTTTTTCGACTCAACAAAGTTAAACTATTGTATTCTTTTGCCTATCACCATTAGATAAACAAACAAAGGTTTTGAATAGGTGCTTGGAATACTACCTCCATTGTATGACCAGTCAATGACCCAAGCAATGGTTGAAGTGGTTGCCATTGATTGAATTATGGCATAACAACTCTTTTCATTTAGTCATAGATATGTCCCCCTTCCAAGCCATTTACGGTATCCCTTCTCTAGTGCTCATGCCATACTTAACTAGTGACTCTATTAACGATGTGGTTGACAGGGGTTGCCAAGAAAGTTAGGCTACTATACAACACTTGAAACATCAATTGAATAAGGCTCATAACAGGATGGTGCAACAAGCCAATAGGCACTGGTCTGACCATGAACTTTCCTTTGGTGATTTGGTTCATATTAAGCTACACCCTTTTCAAAGGACTTTACTAAACAACTCTACACTACCAAAGCTCGCAGCCCAATACTTTGGGCCCTAAAAGGTCCTGAACAGAATTGGAAAACTAGCTTGTAAGTTGCAGCTCCCTGACAATACAAGAGTTCATCCCATTTTCTATGTTTCTTTGTAAAAGAAGCATGAGGATGCCACTATCCCAATCACCTCCAGCCTGCCTCAAGTAGACCATGAGGATCAGTTTTGCTTAGAACCAAAGGAAATCATTGCTAGTAAAGTGGTCAAGCATGGTGATTTACCAATCACTCAAGTACTTATATGTTGGAAGCACAACAACACTGAGGATGCTACTTGGGAAGATTTGTCTTCCATTTAGCAGCAGTTTCCTCATTTCTCCACAGCAGCTCCACACCCTATTCCTTGAGGTTAAGGATTTTCTATTTTTTTTTTTTCTGGGGGGAGGGGGGGGGGAGAGGGGGGCATATATGTTATGTGGCACAAGTAGTAAATAAAAGAATTAGTTAGTTAGAAGAGTGAGAAGCTTGGTAAGTATCGGAAATCTGTTATTGAGTTTGTTAGTAAGAGTGGATCAATGTGGTTGGGTATACTGAACTAATAGAGGTCTAGTTTGAACTAATATTGTGTATTGATGTTTTTCGAATAGAATTTCCTTCAAATTCTCTCTTCTCTCTATTCCATTGGTGCCCTTGCACCACCATATTTCATGTTTTACATGATACTAACATGTAAGGCATTCGAGAATTGTAAATTACTAGAAGGACAAGAGTTCCTTGGTTCAAAGTACCCAAATAATAATAATAATAATAATAACCAGCAAATCACTAATTTCTTACTGAGCTGTGAAATAAAATTAATTACTTTTTCCTTCATAAAAGAAATTTTATTAGAAAAGACATTTAAAACCAACTTTCTCATGCAAGAAAATCAGAGACACAGAAACTAATATCTGGTTCTTGTGAAACTATTATCATTTCCCTCCCTCTAGTCATGACATGAGAGTTTGGAATCTTGACCCTTTTGGTACTTTCTCTTGTAAATCTTATTTTCAGTTCCTTACTCATTCTCCTACAAGCGAAAGGTTTGTTCTTGATAAGCCAATTTAGAAATCCAAAGCTACTTCTAAGGTAAAATCCTTTGCTTGAACAGCAATACTCAATAAGATAAAACTAATGACATGTTGTAGGTTTGAAGGCCCCATATGGCTCTTTCCCCCAACTAAGTATAATGTGCAGATCCAGGTCAGAAAATTTTCCCCATTTATTCCCTCACTGTCCAGCAGTGAGTTACCTTTGGAATAAGCCTTTTGATATTCTTGGAAAAAGTTGGGTGTGTCCTAGTACTTTGGATCAGTTTTTCCAAATTCACTTTAAAGGACTTGATAATAAGAGAGATAACAAAACTTTGTGGCAGTGCACGGTTAATGGAACTCTATGGTTTGTCTGGGTGGAGAGGAATGCCCGTATTTTCAAGGGCATATCTTTGCCTTTAAATATGTTATAGGATAGAAATGTTTATACAGCTACTCTTCCGTGTTCAGCTCATGGGAGATTCAAGGGAGTCTCCAATTTCTGATATGCAGAGAGATTTGACAGCTCTTCTCGAATTATTAGCTTCTTAGGATCTTGCTACAGTGTTCTGTTTTTGTGTTTATTTATTATTCTGTTTGGAGGATTTCTTACCCTCAATGCTTTGTACTTCCCCCTCTTTCTAATATAATTTCTTTTTTATTAAAAAAATATGACTTAAATTTTTTCTTGTAACTGCAAGAGATAAACCAAATACTAAAGATTAGCATCTAGTCATTTCACATAGCAAAATAATTTCATTCAATAAGCCATTAAATATACAGAGTATAACAAATGACTAAAACAAGCATGCTTACCTAGGATTTTAAACTATGCTGATGCCTAGCTAACTCAATTTGACCAGAATAATTAATGACTTACTCTTGAGGTAATCATCATATTTTTCACCTTTGAAACCTTCATTATTGAAATATTTGACAAGAAAGCGTGAAAACCATATATATATATATATATATATATAGAGGAAAGACCATAATGGTATAAAAGCCAAAATGGAAATAACTGTAAGCATAAATAAACCAAATGCCATTTGTGTCAACAGATTAACATGCTCACCTCATAATTAACAAGCAAATCAATAGCCCATCATTATCTGCTCTATTCATGGCCTTCCTGAACTTGGTCCACCACTGAAAAAACAGGAACTTCATGGGTTAAGTGCCAAGTCACTTTCCATTACCATTGTTAGAGAGAGACTGAGTGGGGGAGTGAGAGAGAGATAAATGGACTACCCCTTGAAGAAGAAAAGAAAGAGGAAGTACGAGGGACTTTGACAAGGGCATAAGCAAAACCCCACAAGAAGAGAACTTTTCTCTATCATTTTCCTTCTTCTTCTCCTTCTTTATTTTTTATTTTTTCTTTACCCAGGGGAAGAAAGTCCTAGAACAAATTTGATTAAGAATAGAGAACAAAGGAGTAAAAAGGAGAGGACGCAGAATATTAATGGAAAACCAAAAATAAAACAATGAATATTAAGGAGTGTTTCAATTGTTTCAACCTTTTGCTTTTGTTCTCATTCTCCTCCTCTTTCTTTCAATTTTAATCAAAGGCTTTCCAGCCCTTATGCCTGTCAGATTCAATGCTTCAAAAATTTGAAATTAAACATGAACACTAACACCATCCTCACCCTATATTATCAATCAATTTCTCAATAAGTCCACTGTATCAAAATTTTTTTCTAGATGAAACAAGATTTTGTTGATGAGAAGAGAATAATACAGTAAGGTACAAAAACAGATGACAAGAGATCCACTGTATCATACTAAAATCCACTGATTGTCTTTAGTCTCATTTAGTACAGCAATCACTTGTAACATTTGTTCCTAAGAACTGAAACTTTTTCTTCATCATGCAAAGTTACAACCCATATAGATAGGCTACTAAAATAGGTGCTTATATATAGTAACTTAATCAACCAAAGGATTTTATCTGATACCAGTGGTCAAAAAAAAAAAAAGGAAGAAAAAACCTAACCTAATCCTAGACAATCTAGTATCCAGTATTCAGAATTTCTTCAAAGTTCACACATCTACAGGAAGTACAATGTGCAATACACAGAGTGAATATGTTAATACACAATGAGAACAGACTGTAATCTACTTCTACAGATCATAGATTTTAACTAACCCAACCTCACAGCATCCCCTCACCCTGTTCCTCTGATGCAATCTGGGATGCTGATCTTTTTTTTTTTTTTGGTTTATGACAAATTCTATAAGAGAGAAGAAAAATGAAATACAACAAAAAGGCACCCCCCCCCCCCAGGGGGAGGGATAAGGTATCCTCCGAAAAGAATAAAAGGCCAATCCTAACAGGTTCAAAGAAGCAGCAAAGCTGTCCAATCTCTCTGCATATCAGAAATAGGGACTCCCTTTAAACAAGCCACCATGCATAGAGCACCAAAGTTAAGCCATAAACATAACCCTATCTCATAACAGATGCAAGGGTAAAGAGATGCCCATAAAGATGCATGCAGTGAACAACCAAAATATGCCAAAGAATTGCATATACTAAACACTAACACATAATTTTGTTCTCCTTCTTACTAAAGCCCATCCTTATCATTTCAACTTCAACAATTTATTTACATGCCCAAAAAGTACAAACAGTAAAATAATGTACAAGATTGCCATAAGGTCAGCCCCAGCAACAAATATGACAAGACTAATGATGAAACAAGAGAGTACTGAATTATACCAAACATAAAAAAATAGAAATTACTATTGGTTTAAGATACCATACCTGCATGACAGTCAACGTGAAAATAACATAAGCCGCAAGTGATGGGGATGTAATTCACACAAAAGGTGCTCCAAATTTATAGACCAGTATACCTGATACCATAGATATCTGGATGAATACATGTTAAATCTGTCTAAGTTGTTACAGACGAATAGAAGCAAGAGTTGGGATGAACATAAGATTCCCAAAGATCAAAAAGAAATATCTAGGATTACAGGCAGTCAGAAAAGCATTGGGAAAAAAGGGAAATACATCATTTAGCTCAGCAACAAGGGAATAACAGTAGCATACCTCTAGTATGGTGGGAACTACATTGAACAGCATAGATGAGAGAATGAAATTTATTGCCCGGCTACCACAATCAATAATTCCATTTAATGCTCTAGTTTCTTGACCGGAAAAAAAATGTCTGGGTGAGAACAATAAGCAATAAAACCATGGAGAGCAAGTTGGTGATGCAGAAGCAGAAAAGCATAAAGTAGAAATATGTCTTCTAAGAGCCTCATTTTGGAAATTTGCAGTTTCTCATAAGGAACCATACTTGACATTTAACAGAGGTGACTATGAAGCTTTGATGGTTAAGTCAATAAATTTACTTTTAAACCAATTTTCAGGGGGCTCAACAATGACTGATAAGTGTTGTTTAGTGCAGCAATGAACACAAAACAAACAGCAGAGAAAATACAATTTCTCAGGATTTCATCTTTAGAATGTTCCAGAGATCAACAGACTTAAGTGTCTTCTTTTGGGTTCTAAGCTGTTTCCACATATAAATGTAGCAGGGGCAGAACCAATGGCCCAATAGGGACAAATTAACCACCCCAACCCCTAGTCCCTCATGTGCCAACCCCTTCCAGCCTCTTCACTTTTTAACCCATCTGTACATCAACCTCTTCCCACTAATAAATAAAAAGGAAACCTCAAAACTTTTTTCCCATTTTCTTTAACCAAAATTACAAATATTTTAACATTTTTTTCTTTTTGTTTATCTTATTGCCTATTTTTAATATCATTTTATAATTAAAAGATTCAACATAAAATTACTTTCTGTACTATTGTATACATTTCAATTTTTTACAGAAAATAAAATCTTATTAAAGAAGGAGAAAACTACAATGATGGAGAAGGATAAGATATTCTCCTAAAGAATCTAGGAAAAAGACAAAAAGCCACTCAATCTCTCTGGAAATCTCAAATTACCCCCCCCCCCTCCTTTTTTTAAACAAAATAATGCATGAGCAGAACACCATAAGGAAGTCCTGAGAACTTCCCTTTCCCATAGCATCTCAAGAGGCAACGATACACCCATCAAATACAAGCGTACCTTGAAGAAAGGAATCGTAACTCTTGAACATTCCTATCACTAAGATTTGTAACAGATAAAAATTCCAAGACAAAGATGAAACTTGTAGAATACATCAATATAAAAGTTCTAGATAGGAACATTATGCTAGTAAGAGATATTATATAACCACAGAAAAGCCTCCATAAAAGATATGTCTCCTACGCAGATGTCCTCTAAAAACCAGGCATGAGATTCGTCACCCAATCTTAAAGAAACATAGTGATGAAAAACAGAGTAAAATAACGATGGCTTCGTGTTACAGTTTTATTCGAATGAAAATTACACCAATATGAGGATGCTGGCTACAAAGGAGAGTTAGCCAATCTGATTTCTTAAAACTAGGAAAACAAAATCCAATTAAAAGTAAACTTCCTAATTTAAAACTAAAGATAAAAACAGAATAAACAAAAATAGGCTAAGAGATAATCATGACAGCATCCTCGTATAGAAATAAAAGGAAACAACTATCAACACTTGAAGCAGAAGAAATGACACTTCAAGAATATGTGAAAGCAAAATAGATAATCATGTGACTATCAACACTCCCCCTAAAGTTAGGGAGTAGATGTTGATCATCCCCACCTTGGTGCTCAATTCTTCAAACTTGATCCTTGACAATCCTTTAGTTAACACATCTATTACTTGTGAACCTAAGGAGATATAACTCAATTCAATCAACCTTGATTCAATCTTCTCTTTGATGAAGTGCTTATCAATTTCGACACGCTTTATCCTACCATGATGGATAGGATTCTTGGCTATGCCAATTGTTACCATGCCTTTAATGGCATGTTGACTTTGAAATTTAGTTCCTTTAAGAGCATCAATATCCACATTCCTTCATATATGCCAAGGGCCATTGCATGAAATTCTGCCACTGCACTGGTTCTAGCATCCATTTCCAAGTCATTAAATTCTCCCAAACAATGTGCAATATCAAATAATAAGCCTCCTATCAACCACTAATCTGGCCTAATTTGTATCTGGATATACTTCCACACATCTATTATCTCCCTTCTTGAAAAAAAAGCCCTTACCAAATGTCATCTTAAAGTACCTTAAGATCCTACACACTGCCTCTAGGTACTCCTCATTTGATTTATTCATAAATTGACTTATAACACTAACTGAAAAATTGATGTCTGGACAAGTATGAGCTAAATATATTAACTTCCCCACAAGTCTTTGATATCTCCCAATATCGAATGGTGGGCTTTCTTGTTTTAGGCCAATCCTGTAATTGGCTTCTATAAGAGTATTTGTAGATTTACATCTCAACATACCTGTTTCTTCAAACAAGTCCAATGTGTAATTCCTTTGAGAGATGGAGATACCTTCCTTGGTTTGCGCCACCTCTATATCAAGAAAGTACCTTAGGTTACCAAGGTCTTTAACTTCAAGCTCATGAGCTAGGGACTCTTCCAATTTTTCTATCTAATCTCTATAATCTCCGATGATCACAATGTCATCCACATATACAATCAATATAGCTAACTTCCCACTTAGACTTACTTTAACAAATAGAGTATGGTCAGTGACATTGCTTGTGACCTTGAGTTGTAAGGGCTATAGAAAATCTCTCAAACCAGGCCCTTAGTGATTGCTTAAGCTCCATATAGAGATCTATGGAGTTTGCACACCTTTTTTGGGCCATCCCCAAGTTTTACCCACGGAGGAATTTCCATGTAGGATTCTTTCTCTAAGTTTTCATTTAAAAATGCATTTTTCATATCCAACTAATAAAGAGGCCAACCTAAATTGGCTGCAAACGACTAACAATTTAATTGTGCTAAACTTGCCACTGGGGCAAATGTTTCCTAATAATCAATCCTGTAGGTTGAAGTAAACCCTTTGGCTACAAATCTAACCTTGCGGCGATTAATACTTCCATCTAGGCTATATTTCACTATAAAAATCTATTTGCATCCTACTTGTGTTTTCCAAGAGGTAGATCAACAATCTCCCAACACCTGTTCTTCTCAAGGGCATCTAACTCCTTTTGAATGGCATCTTTCCACATCGATAGGCCCACTAAGCCCAATACATCTAAGCCACAAGTACTAAAACTTTACAGAAAGCAAAGAAGGGAGAGAATGAATAAAAATCAAGAGGAAGTGGTTCAAGGGGTGGAGACCAGGGATAACTAACTCCCTCATGATTGTGTTATGAGGGGGTGAGCTAGAGGAGGGAATTCACGTGAGAATGACGTAGGGTCATTGGTGTGATATAAGCTATAGAGAAGGAGGTAGAAAGGGAGGTAAAACAGAGAGGAATCATAAGAGATTGCATCCCAAATGGAGGAGGCTATCTTTTGTTTTCTTGTCTGTCATTTTCGTTGTTATTTCCATTTTGCTAGGCTGCTGTAATCAGGTTCTGGTTCATCTTACCTCCATTTCAGTGTGAAGGGGAAAGGATAACCAATTTCTTAAGTGATAAATAATACTAAACCAGATAAGTTTCTATCACATTGTTAAGGAGTTTTTCAAGAGCAATATTGTTCACAAAGGCCTGCAACTTAGGTGACAAATTGTCATATGAAACAAAATTACCAATCGCATGCTTTGTACAACTTCTTATCCCCTTTCACAAAGCAATGGGCACATCTAACTTCTCTTGTGATTCAGAACTTGGAGTAAGGGAAATGGTCTGACTTTGCTGAGGACATGTGCTATTGTCAATATCTTGAACTTCCCTTGAAGTGTGCTATTCTGTCAATTAAGTCTTCTTCCTCCTAGTATATACCATCACCTGTTTCTATTGTGGATCATTAGGATTGGCCTCAAGTATGGGTTATGGTATGGCCAAGGTAGTGTTAGGGTCAAGCATTTCAAAGGTAAGAGTTGGCTGCAGTAGAAAAGGTAAGGGAAGACTTCCAATTAGCCATTCTAGTTTTGGTATGGAGTGATCCCAAATTAGAGGTAAGGGAAGATTTCCAATCAACCATTCCTTGTTTTGGTTTTAATCATGAGAAATCTGCCCCTGAAGGATTGTTTAGGAGTAAAGAGATTTTGCTTCATAGAAGGTAAGGTTCATGGTAATGAACACACATTTCGTAATGGGAGAGTATCATTTATTTCCTTTTTAGGTTGAAGAGTACCCAATCAAAACACACTTTATTGCACATGGATCCAATTTCCTCCATGATCATTATGGATAAATATAGTACAGCCATTTTTAAAGGAAGAGTAGACATGGTTTGTGTGTTCGGGCAAGTTTCAAGGAGAAGTTGACGGAGTGATTTAAATTTGAGGGCTCTAGAAAGCATCCTATTAATGACATATGTGGCTATGAGGACAACTTCACCCCATTAATATTTGGGAACATTTAAGGCAAGCAGAAGTGATCTAGTCACTTCTAATACATATCTATTCTTGTGTTCAACAACCCCATTTTGTTGGAGGGTATTTACACATGAGCTTGATGTATAATTCCACAGTAGCTTAGATAAGAACTAAGGTCAAAGATGAAAAAATCTTTTGCATTATCAATTCTTAAGGTCTGAATTAGTGATTGAACTTAATTTTGAAAGAGCTTATGGAACATCTTAAACACTCCAATAACTTCCAGATTTGTCCTTTAAGAAATACACCCAAATTAACCTCATACGGTCATTTACAAAAGGTGACAAACCATTGTGCCCATTAATATTTTTAATATTGGTGGGTCCCAAAACATTGCTACGTATAAGCGAAAAAGGCTTTGAAGGTTGATATGTGTGAGATGGAAAAGAGCTTTTGACATGTTTAGAAAATTGATAAGTCTCACAAAATGGTAAAGAAGATGTTTTATTAATCAAAACAAGGTACGAATGTTTCACATAAAGAAAATCAAGGTGGTTTAACCTATAATGCCACAACAATACATCATCAGTTTTATTTGAAGACACATGATGTATCACAACATCATTATTCTTCTTCTTGGGTCCTTGTAGACAGTAGAGGCCAACACATATCCTAGCTTTGTCAATTCTCTTTCCTAAATCCAAATCTTGAAAACAACAACCATCAATATCAAAGTGAGTTGCACAGTTTGAATATTTGGCAAGTTTGCTAAGGGATAGAAGATTACAAGTCAATTAAGGAACAAGCAAGACATCTTTTAAGACCAAATCACCCAATAACTATCAACTCTAGTTCCTTTTACTTCAGCTAATGATCCATCAACTATTCTAACCATTGGGTTTTTAGAATTTAAAGTAAAATCAATCAAAAAAGAAACATTACCAGACATGTAATCAATAACTCTAAAATTTATAATCCAAGTGTTAGATTTCTGATTTAGTGAAGCCATCAGTTTATTACCTGCCTGTGCCATCATTGTAGTACCGGTAGTCTTTTCATGCCCATATGAGTTGATCAACTTTTGAAGGATATTAAGTTGTTCCTTGCTGAACATAGCCAATGGTTGTTTCTCCTCTCTAAACACTATGAGACCATGGTTTTCCCTTTGCTATCGTGACTTCCAATTTGCAAGTTTCCCATGCAACTTCCAACAAGTATCTTTGGTGTGACTGGTTTTGTTATAATGGTCACACCATGGTTTGCCATTCCTCCTAGGCTTACCATCAAATGTTGGTGTGCTTCTAGTTGCCAAAGCTAAGGATTCTAAACTAGCAGATGGTTTGTGCATCCTAAGAGTGCGTTGTTTCCTGCTTTCTTCATATCTCACTTTTCCAAAGACTTTTTTAAGTGAAAGGAGTGGGTGTGTAGCCATAATCCTTCCCTTAACTTCATCATAAATTATGTTAAAGCCCAAGAGGAAGCTATAAATTCTCTCCTTCTTGACAATCCTCTTATAAGTGGCCACATTAGTACTCGTAGTCCACTCATATAATTCATAAAGGTCAAATTGTTGCCAATACTTGACCAAGGTGCTATAGTACTACGTCACATTAACATCTCTTTGTTTTAGGTCCTTCAAGACACATTTAATCTAGAACAAAGCGACAAAGTTATCCACCTTCAAATAAGACTCCCGTTTTGCATCTCAAATCTCTTTAGGAATCTTGACCCTCACAAAACTTTCTCCAATATCTATTGTCATGGAATTTACCAACCATGACATGATCATATTATTTTCTGCCACCCAAATTTTAAACTTTGGTCTTGACACAACAGGTTGGGTAGCTTCTCTAGTGAGGTAATCCTTCTTCCCATGGCCACAAGTAAACATCAATGCACTTTGTGACTACACAAAGTACTTGTTTCCATCAAATCAATGCCCTATAGTCATCAAAGGTGGTTGATTTTTGGCTGCCATCGTGGCAGAAGAATTACTATTTGGCTAAGTGTAGGGCAACTGAGAGAGAGAAGACGCCTCATCTAATGAGTTGGTAACTTGATGTGATATGCCTTCATAGAGCCAAACGTGATCATGGTTCATGTTCAAAACCCTAGGGACTTTAATACCATAATGAAAAACAAAGAAAAATGACGATGACTTTATGTTATGGTTTTATTCAGATGAAAATTACACCAATACAAGGACGCTTGACATAGAGGACAATTGGCCAATCTAACCCCTTAAAACTAGGAGAACAAAATCCAACTAAATGTAAACTTCCTAATTTAAAAATAAAGATAAAAACAAATATACAAAAACACTCTAAAAGATAAGACCAAAATGGAAATAAAAGGAAACAACTAACAAACTTGAAGTGGAAGAAATAACACTTCAAGAATACGTAAAAGCAAAATAGATAATCACATGAATAATGATCGTGTAGGAAAGTTAAGAGTCATAACACTAGAATAAATTTCCACAAACTTCTATGAGTAGCTGTGAGAGCTTGTTGGCATCCCACCCAATTTAATGTAAATAATATTGCAAATTACCTCATCTCAAGGAGATCGTCTCCAATTGAAAACGGCCTAGCCAATTACTAATCAAAGTTATGATTGTAGACACCAAGTTTCCAAGACCCAAGCCCCCTTTCTTCTTTAGTCTACATGAAATTCCCCAACCTACAATAGTACAATGTAAGGGTTAACAAAACCGAACCAAACCAATTAAACTAAATCAAACTAAACCAAATCGCCAAAAACCAAATAAAACCAATTAAAAATTGGTTTGGTTTGATTTTTGTGATTGTAAAACCGATTAAATCGATTCAGTTGTCAATTTTCTCCATATTTTGTTTCTTTTTAGATTAATGAAATCTTTTGTTAATTAAACTTGTATTAAAGCTACATTCTTTATGTGGTTCAAAAAATATACAAATTATTTATACTATTTTATTATAAGATATTGCTTTTATTTTTTTTTCTCACTTTTTAAAGCTTTTTTGTGAATGGATGAAATTTTTTTAGGCAAAAAAAAAGAAAGAGATAAAAATAATAAATTATTCCAAAGTTATTATTAGTCAAAATTTTAAGAGATGCCAAATATTAAAAGTTAAATTCTACATATTACAAGGAATAAATTAAAAAAAAAAATTACTTTTGGGCAAAATAAAAAATGAACCAAATTGGACCAAACTGAATCAAACCAAACCGATTAGAATTTAAAACCAACAAAGTCCAACAAAATGATAAACTGATTAGATTGGTTCGATTTGGTTTTGGCTCAAAACCGAACCAAACCGAACCTTTGAACACCTCTAGTACAATGTAATCATTTCTCATATTGCCACACCAATTACAAACCAAAGAAACACTAGCATGATCTTCTTTAACCTTAAGCCCTATGCCATGCCTATAGGGATCCCCAAAAATATAAAGGTACTAAAGGGGATGATAGACAATCAAGATTGAATAAGGGTAATACGTTCACCCAAAGAGAAGAAAGCTCTCTTCTAATTATCTGAACACTTGGAAGCTTTCTAAACCAAAGGATCCCAAATAGAAAGGACCTTCAAAGTACCTCATAAAGGAATGCCCAAATAATGAACAAAACCAACTAAAAAGCTTTATAAATGGGAAAAGTGTAATGAAAATGTCAAAAAAATTCCTAGTAAAACTCTGAAAACCCAAAAATTGAAGTGAAAGAATAATGTTCAAACTACCATGAGAACCTTATGAAGAAAAACTATGAAAACTGAAAAGACATTATAAAAATCTTGTTGAAACAATAACTTCCTTTGGAATTTCTACACCTACTCAAGCCCTCTACCTACTGTTTATCATTGAGCTACTATTATTGAATGAAACAAAAAGTTAAAATCAAGAAAAAATAAGCCAGATTTCATGTGTTCAGTTTATTTGATTTATTAATCTAAACCAACTTTTCTCTTATACACTAACAAGCGTTTTTGAATTGGCTCATAGAAAATTAAGTTAAAGTTCTTTAACATCAGTTAAGAGCTAAGACCCTTATCAACCAAAAGGAAAACATTTTCTTTGATTTGCTAGCATTCTTGATTCCTCATGGATTTTAAAAGCCTCCCCATCAACCCTTAACCTGAATCCGGATCCTTTGAAGTCAGAAGCCAGTAAAGTACCTCTGAAATAAGAGAAAGATAGAGAGAAAAAAAGAGAGTGGGTGAAAATAGAGGAAGTGGGCCTTATACATACTCCCACTCCTTGTGTCACTCTCTTTCTTACTTCAAAACCACTCTGCTAGCTTCTAACTTCAGAGAATCCAAATTACCTTAACCTTCCTGCGTTTTTCAGTTATGGTGTTTTGCATTTTCATCAAGACAGCATACTTATATTATAAATCCACAACTGCCTCGACCTAAATGAAATAAGTAAACACAGTGCACTCATCTCCATTTAGTTTTGTAAGAGAATAGCAGCACATTGATGTAAAAACGTTCAAAAAAAAATATTAGCCATTTCAGCACATCAGAAGCAATACCTAAGATGGTACCGAAGGTCAATTTCATGCAAATGTAAGAACACCTGCAATAGTCAGATGCTTATACAAATTGAGTCTCTTTACAAGTTAATATCATAAAACCAACTCAAGTATGATTTTGAATTTAAAAGGAAGCACACACACTTGCAAACACATTGTACTCTTCCTATGAAAAATCCACTGTACAATTTGTATAACGTCTTAAGACAAATAGATGTATTGGAAAACCCTTTTTTCGTCACTTATCCTTAGAGGAAAAATGTACTGAAACAATGTAAACACGACAGTGCCATACCTTTGAAGATACTTATCAGATTGTTCGGAGAGCTACTTTAGAGAATAGAGCAGTCTGAAGTTCTGCCACCTAAGTTGCAACCAGTCATTACAAAATATAAATAGCAGAATGAATTATGTCAAAATCATACATTTTTCTCAAGAAAGAACAGAAAAGTATGGGAAGGTTTTAAAACTTGAGTCCAACCTCAAGAGATAAGAGTGCAATAGAAATCTTAGATACAAATATATGTCCAACGAGCCCAAAATGTAACTTCAGATAGTACTTTCCTGAGAAGCCCAGGCACTAGAATTTAGAATTAAAAAGCCTACTCAATCAACTCCTATAGGTTAAAATGGCCATTTTACAATTCAAGGTGAGTCATTTGACAATTAACAATGAATAACAAGTAAGATTACTAAGTTTGCATGCATACCCTCTCTCAATGAAGAAAGAGAGAGAGAGGTCATCAGCATTCAGCACCAAAGTCCCAGGTCCCTATGTCAGAAATAAGCTGACAAATTTTGGCTTCGAATGCCCAATAGACATCCCTAGCCAGATCTTAAGCCAAATATTTTTGTTTCCAATTTTAGCTACAAAGGGGCATAGCATATTCAAGAGGTGTAAAGTATTACAGCAATAACTTCATCTATAGATACTATTGAAAGCAGAAGCTCCAGCATGCGCAATCCCATATCCAATCAACACAGCCACAGGGATTGCAAAAAGAGCCAACTGAGTTGAATTTGTGGCTTTAAAAGAAGCAAGAGCATTGACATTGCCTGTGGCAGTCGTCAACCAATCAACTGCTAGTTTAAATAAGAAAGGGACCTGAACATTCAGAACCTGGAAGATAAAACGGATATGTTCCATCAGATTGGGCAGCAAAGATCAAATGACAATGATCAGCATCAACAAGTTAACAACCATGAATAAATGACTAAGGGTCTGCTTTCTAGGAGATAAAATGAGAAAGTCGAAGATGAGAGTGGTGAAAAATGGCAGTGTATTTAGACTAATATTGTGTCCCAAGCACACCATAGGGTGACTGACCTTAGCCCCAACAAGAAAACACAGAGAAGCAACAATCTGGAAACGGAATTCAAGATCATCTTTCATCCACATGTAACTGGCAAGTGTACGAAGGATTTTTATATCGGCAGTTTGTTCCCCTGAAGTTGCTTTGGTAATGGTAGGAGTAGTTTTTTGGTTCCGGATCTCTGTCTGCTTTGTTCCATCATCAATTTTGGTTGAAGTTGAGAACAATGCTCGGCCGTCTAGCGTTAAACTCAGTTCCATATAATTTCCAAACCACAGTCAGCATCAAACAGGAAAACGTATTTGCCAGAAAATAAGAAAGGCATTTGAACGAACAGGTTGTGGTAAGTAAGGTCTGGTTACTCTGCTCCAGAGTGAAGAAATGGAAGAGGAAGAAGAAGAGTCAGAGAGAGACCCATTTGTACGAGAAAGCAAACTTGGACATCGTCTGGGATTGCCTAGATTGAAAATGAAGCCATAAGCGTAATCTCTACTGCGAATAGGGTAGCTGCTGATAACAGAGAGACTAGAAAGAGATCGAACTCAGTTGATACTCCAATTGTGACAACTCAAATCAACAAGAACAGAAGGGCAAAAGCAACATCCGGCAATGGCAGTGTAATGCTATCCTGATTCTACCATCTCTTTGAAGAAGACCTGGAGCTCTAACAGACCTGGAAGCAGAAGAAGCACCAGCTAGCATTCCTTGAAAACCAAAGTATCCAACTTCTTTCCCTTTTACGAATGTGCGAGAACCGAAACACGGGGGACCAAAAAGGGGAAACTAAGGACACGTTTGTTTCTTGTTTCTTAGAACGGTTAAGAACAAAAGAACAAACAAAATTTATTTGATAATATGTTTTTAATAAAGTATTTTATAACATAAAAAAAAAAATTTTGCATTTGAAAATAAAAAAATTAAAATATTTTTTTGATATATTTATAATTTTTATTCTGCAAAATTAAAAAAATAAAAAATAATTATTTTTAAAATAATATTTTAAATAAATTTTTTAATTTTTTATTCTCAAAATTTGTTTTAAAAAATATCTGTTTTGAAAACATTAAAATAAAAATAGAATCAAACAAACCTTAAGGCCATGTTATCTTGTTTTCAGAATAATTTTTTACTTTAAAAAAAATAAAAAAATTTTATTTGATAATGTATTTTTAATGAAGTATTTTATAAAATAAAAAATTAGAATTTTGTTTTTAAAAACAAAAAAATCAAAACATATTTTAGATGTTCTGTAACATTTGTTTTATAGAACAAAAAAAAAATAATAATAACTACTTTGTAGAATAATAATTCAAACAAATTTTTTAATTTTTTTATTCTCAAAATTTGTTCTTAAAAATATCTGTTTTAAAAATAATAAAAAAAAAGCAAAATCAAACAGGCCTTAAGAGATTTGAGGTGACCAACCAACAAAAAAAGACTAATTTATTTGTATGTTTTCAGGGAAAATTTTTTTGGTGTTGTATAAATGTGAGTGGTTACGTGGAGAATGAAATTGAACAGTTGGGCAATGTCTAAACCCCTGCGTATCGCAGCCATACACAGCGCGTGTGAAGCGTCAAAACGGTGATGTTTTGGATGGGTTTTTCTGCCAAAAATGAGCAAATCTTAGCTGTTTATATCACACCATCTAAAGCGTCTATGGAAGCCCCCAGAATGTGTTGCATCAGAGCATGAAATTAGCCCCAAAACGCATCATTTCAGCTCCCCAAAACGTGATGCTTGTCTTCCTCCTCTGCACCAACCATGGCAGCAGCAGCGAAACTATCTTCATTGCTTGCATATGTTTCACGAAGCCTCCATCCTCCTCATGCGCAGCTTCCCCAAACCCAGAGATCATATTTGCGATTCTCAGTCAACATTTTGGTGATATTTTAATCAAAGTGTGATTTAGTTACGATAATTATGCTTGAATATGTAGTGGCAGTCTTGGTCATTCTCAACTAATATCTGTTAGCCATTGCAAACTGTAGTGGTGGATACTTCACTTTAAGTGTGTATACAGATGCTTTAGCAATGAAGTTAATGCAAATTGTAAAATGGGTATCTGACATTTGTTTCCTATTCTATCTCAATGTTTATCCAAATAAGTTCAATTTCTTATGGTGTGTTTGGTTAGGAGCTTTTGGAATGAAAGAGAAAGGAGGAAAGGAAAATAAGATGTTTGGTTGAATAAAATTAAAAGGGAGAAGAGGCAAATTTTCCTTTCCTCCAAATTGGAGGGTCTTGGGAGGAGAGGAGAGAAATTTTTTAATTTATAATTTATTTTATTGTCTCTTAATTTTTTAATATTTTAATATATTAACATTTAATAAAATTAAAGATAATTTTTTTATCAGAAATTAAAAATAAAAAAGATTAGAATTCATAATTTTTTTAAAAAATATTGATATAAATAACTTTTTTATAAAAAAATTAAAATAATATAAAGATAAATTTGTCCAAATATAATTACTTCCTCTCCCATTTCCTTCCTTCCTTCCCCTTCCCTTCCATTCCATTAACCTCCCCTCCGTTGAACCAAACGGAGTCTTACACTCCCTGAAGATAATGAAATAAGACATGTGCAACATACACTATACAGCTGATGAGTATGATTTACACAACACAACATAGGAAATGATAAAAAATGAGCATGGTGCTTTGGCATCTCATGCCCTATCTGACTTCATCTTTTTCCTTTTTTTTTTTTTTGAAAAAATTGAATTTGACAATAAACAATAGTGTCAGTATAATATTAGATGTCACAATTTACCTTGTTTGAATCATACTACAAAAATTCCATGTGTGATTGGTTGGAGAGTTTGAAATGCATCTTAACGGAAACATTGGAGAAACAAAAGGCCAATCCATTTGTAAATGTTATTTGTCTGGGACTATTTCTTTGTCTAGGACTATATGGAATTTGCTATCACTTCTCTATCTCTTCAAGTTGGTTCGTTCTAAAGAGGTAGAACATTGAAAGGGAAGAAACGACCTTATATCTATAAAGAGGGAAATGTGCATGTTTTTCTTTGTCCATCAGTCATGCTGGCATGTAATTGTGATTTATTCTAACAAATAAGCAACTTTTGCAAATATCCATGTGTGTGAGATGAGTTAGATTTTTCATCTATGATATTCAGATATAAGTAAGCAAACCTATGTATTTTTGCAAGTTATATAAGGATCTCACTTTCAACATCTCATTTGCAAGTTATTTGGATCAGCTTGGCACTGAACTCCCTGTTAAGGTAACCCACCTCAAATTTTTTTAATTGTTATCCCTTCCAAAGTAGGGCCATCTGAATGATTTACACAGAGCAATAAAACTCTGTGAACTTGCTTTAGTACCTGGAGATCCTACTGTAACACAGATTGGAAACTTTAAAGAGGCGTTAACCTGATGCAGTTTCCTGAGGATTATCAAACCCATTTAAAATTCTTCATAACCCAACTAAATTTCTAACTTCTATGATTACTAAATTTCTAACTTCTATGCTTACTAAATTTCTAACTTCTATCATTAATGTCCAGGCTCATGTCTTCAAATCAGAGTACAGGTGGTTATGATGCATTGCTTGCAAGCTATGATTAAAGGTCTGCTACAAGGAATTGTCTTCAATAATTTTCTAGTTTATATTTGCAAGTTCTGGTTTGGATAAATATTCATTTACAATAAAGAAAATGGGATTGTCCTCAATAATTTGTTAGTAGCAAATTTCAAAAAACTAAAATATCCATTCTTGGATAGGTTGGAGCCCAGAATGCATAGATGAAGATGACTAGTGTTCCAATTCATGGTCGACTATCTTAGCATTCATTTGATGAAGAGACAAGCCTCAGCTAATGATAGTTCCTTAACCATGACAGGCATGTTGGAGCAAATAAATACAACAGGTGTGAGAGCATGGAGGAAAAGATCAAATGAAGCAAAAAAACAAGATACAAGCATGAAGCAAGACAAAGCAAAAAATAACATACAAGCATCAATGTGTAGTAGGTTGATTATTTAAGAGGTGTTTTGTTGCTGGAATTGTGATTGGTTGTAATCTACAATTAGAGACAAGAAACATAATGTAGATATAGTATAATGTAAATATAATTAATATCCAATGAAATTCTATATTTTATTATACTTTTTCCCAACGTTATTATTGCAGTATTATTGTTTACCTAATAAAATGTCTTGACTAAAATCCAATGCTTTAAGTGATGGTATTGGAAAATTTGGTGGCACCTAGAGTACAAAATAACATAAATCATAATATAATCCTTTATGAACTGAAATGTGGTGTTAAGTATTAAAAACTTAACTGATCTTACCATTAACATTTGAGTAAAAGTAAAGTAGTACTCAACTATTTGAGATCTTCTAAAAGGTGTCTGAAATGTGTTGTTCAAGGTGCTTGCTTGCATATGATTACTCTAAAAGAAAAAGGCAAGGCCACATTAATATTTAGTGACCAATAATCATAAAATAGGGACATGTAGTATGTCCATACTATAGAAGTTGTTCTTTTTCTTTTGTTCTTTAGTTTCTCAACCCAACCCTTCTCTCATCTCTTCTTTCTATTTCCATCCTTTTTCTTGAATCTCCTTGCTTGAGAAACAAACTCCATTGGTAGTGCCAAGCTCATGCCATCATTCTTGTTTGATGTTGTTAACTCGATCGAAATTCTGTCACTTGCTTGGTTAGCTTTAATACACTTTTTTTGCCCCAATGAGAAAGCTTTTTGATAGTCAGATGCCTTGATTGCTAGTATGATCATCATAGGATAAAGTTGTCTATATCGTCAAGTACTTTCTAGCTGAGGATCTACTTGAACTTTATTTCCCTTAATATCATGTATGATACCATTCCTTACTTATCTTGTCCACCTTTTTGAAATATAGTATTCAAGGATTTTTTTCACATCCCTTATATCATAAGCCTTCAAGGCGTGGTAGCATAATATTCCCATGGTTTCAAACTTCCAACAACTACATGAAATTGAATTGTTGCTGGGACTATATTGAACTCTTCATTCACCCTCATTGTCAACCATATTAACAACATAGCCAAATAAAGGATCTTCCTCGTTTCTATGTTTTATACTAGCTGCTACCACTAGATTCCACTGTTCTTGGAACAAATCAAAGATTAGAGCTGTGTAAATTTAAGAAAGTTGTCGAAGTATGGGGGCACTCTATATAATCAATCGAGGCAATTTTTATCGTGAGTCAAACTTATGCTTTAATTCATTATATCTCTTATCTTCCACAACTCATTCAAAATGCTTGAAAAACTTATTAATGTTTAGATCTGATCTTGTGCAACTTTTTATAGCAGCATTTATGTTTTCACTTACTTGCATGCTCCGTACCCTAAGTGTAAAAGCCTTCTTCATATAACACCATGCCCATTTGTCTTTGATAATGTAAACTGAGGTTAACCACATGTTACCATTAACATTTTAAGTTGAAAGCAATTGACTCCATTCATTCCCAAACTGCACTTTCTCTTCATATTGATACATGTACTTTTTAAAATCACTCAGAAAATGTGAGTCGCACTTCATCAAATTTCCTAAATGTTTGATGTCATTTTGCATTAAATGCTAGTTACATAATACATGCTTTGTATTTGGCATCACCAACCACATGTATATACTCAGTAAAAAAAACTAATCACAATAATTGATTATTTACTATGTTCTACGATAGAATTAAAACAAATAAGATGGATAATTCGAAAGAAACGAAAAAAAGAATATGCCAACAATTATCCAAATATCATAGTTATTCATGTAATTATTGTAAAGACAAAAAAAAAAAAGTAAAGATTATGATGAGCCACCAACGTCTAGTATTGTTCGAGCCATGGCTTGATCTTGATCGATAAAAATAGTCAGAGATTTTTTTTGCTAGTGTGCCTCTACGAAAGTCTGTAGTAGTCACGTAAATGATTCTATAGTTTCATCATCTAATAATGTTGCACCAAAAATGACCACTCCTTTATAATGATTAAATCTTGAGAGTAATGTAAGCGGCCTATGATCACAATTTGTACTGAATGTTGTATCCATAGAAACCACATCACTAAAATAGGCATAATCAAGTAATATTTTTGTATCAGCCCAAAAAATATTTGCAATATGTTCTTCTGTATCCATCTGATAAGCATGGTAAAATGATGGATTTTCTGAATATTGTTCTTGGAAATAACACAATAGGCATTTAACTTATCTATACACCATACTTCTTTGTCTTTTAGTTTTCAAGTAGTTTTTTACATCTAATTGGGTGTAGCCAAGATTAACTCTCCCTCCGGCATGTCTACTCATTAACTCAAAAAAAGATTTCTATTGAAGCCCTGAATCTTCTGCCAAATCAATCTTATAGGTTTAAACCTCGATTATCTTACGCTGTGATGCCAATAGGTGAACTGTTTCTGGAAGATGAAGTAGGTGATTATACTCCACAATAAAAGCATTGATTTTATATTTTGTTGGGAATCATGGGAGGCACACAGCGGAATTTAAAATGTTTGATTCCGATTCCCACTAAGGATCCGTCAAAATTACTTAAACCGAATAGATTCAGAGAATTACCTTTTCTGTCGATTGAGTTTGTTGTTTACTCTTCGTCTGGATCACAGGAACTGACCGCAAATCAGCTCCCTCTACTGGTATACACACAAACGGGGTTCAACAACTCGAACAGTGTGCTAGCACCTGTCCGTACAATCCCCGTACAATGTCCGTACAGCTTCGTACGACGTCTCTATCTCTGGGGTTTTTGGAGACAGCTCTAAAATTACTCTTTTGATATGGAAATCCTATTTATAAACTAGGGTTTCAGATATATTTAATTAATCAAAATTAATTAAATATATCATTAAATATATTTATTAGTTTAAATTCAAATCTATCTAATAGAATCAAATTTAAACTAATTCATATATATATATATCAAATATAATATATATATATATATAATATTTTGAATTTAATTATTTATATATATAAATAATTCCTCTATCCTAGATTTAAAATTAAATTTATTGAATCTAGATACATTTCTGATTCAATGATATTGGCAATGGGCCAACTGCACTGTTTGACCCACAAGTCACAAGCGGCCTCTAGCAAGATATTGTGACTACCCAAATTATATGGGATCGGTGATCCCACGCAACCTATCTTACAACTCTATCATATTCCTTTTGTCACACGACATCTAGATCGAGTATGAGGCATGGAAATATCATCTTCAACTTGCTCAATCGTAACTTTCTCGATCTCTGAGCAGACTGATATAAGATGGAACCCTTTTCATTTTCCATCTGAGCATGACCATGCATTTCTCAGTCACACTCATCGAGGGGCCCAGAGATATCTCTCTATTAATCAGAGGGACAAATTTCATCTTGACGACTCATCTTCTTCTGCATGGATTCCACTATAATCGATCATAGCCTTTATAATCACTTGGTTAAAAGGTAACATTAGACTATGCCAAAGTATAGTGTCCTTCATATAGGAATCTATAGTGATTTCAGGTCTAAGGGATCAATGACACGGTTATATATGAGATAAACTTATGACCTAATCTATGTAGCTTATCTTATGATTGGTCTATTCAGCGTTCTATTCTCTAACACACGTCTATAATTTTGATTCATATCATCATACATGATTAACACTTAATTAATCAAAATTATATTAGTCTTAATTCATCGTTGTTCCCATAAGGATGATTGACTAAGAACATTTTGGATAATCCAAAAAATGATTTATCCATAGATATTATTATATATAAATATGCAAATAATATAATAATGTAATAAAAAAACTCTTGTTTCTTAATAAAAACAATGTTCCCAATACAATGATTAGCATAGGGCACAATCTCCAACAACTCCCACTTGTACTAGGTTTAATCATTAATGTTTCTAATACCCATTGACCTAACATGATGATCATGCTTAGTAAAAGGATCAACAACATTGTCATCAGTTGGCACTTTGCATATCTTTATATCACCTCTATCAATGATTTCTCTGATAAGGTGATATCGCCTGAGTATGTATTTGGTCATTTGATATGATCTAGGCTCTTTAGCCTATGCTATTGCACCATTATTGTCACAGAACAAATTTATTGGATTTGAGATGGTAAGTACCACCCCTAGCTCAATGATGAACTTTTTAATCCAAACAGCTTCCTTAACTGCATCTGATGCTGTTAGGTACTCAGCTTCTGTTGTAGAATCAGCCACAGTACTTTGCTTTGAGCTATTCCAACTTACTACTCCACCATTCAAATAGAATACAAATCCTGATTGCGATATAGAATCATTTTTGTCAGATTAGAAACTTACATATGTGTAACTGTTTACAACAAGCTCGTCATCTAATCCTCCATACACTAAGAATACATCCTTAGTTCTTCTCAAGTACTTTAGGATATTCTTGATGGCAGTCCAATGATTCTCACATAGATCTGATTGAAATCTACTAGTCATACTCAAGACATATGAGACATCTGGTCAAGTGCACAATATGACATATATGATAGATCTAATAGCCGAGGCATATGGAATCTTACTCATGCATTCTCACTCATTATGTGTACTAGGACACTGAATCTTGTTGAGATTGATGCCATGAGACATAGGTACAAAACCTTTTTTTGAATCTTGCATACTAAATCTATGAAATACCTTGTCTATGTAGGTGCATTGACTTAGACCGATTAGCCTCTTGGATCTATCTCTATAGATCCTAATCCCAATGATGTAATTGGTTTCGCCTAAGTCTTTTATTGAGAAATACTTTCCTAACCAAGACTTGACAATCTGCAAGGTAGGAATGTCATTTCTAATGAGTAGGATGTCATCAATATAAAGCACTAGAAATACAATTGTGCTCCCACTAACCTTCTTGTAAACACAAGGTTCATCAACATTTTGGATAAAACTAAAATCTTTGACTATTTCGTCAAAATGATGATTCCAACTCCGAGATGCTTGCTTCAATCCATAAATGGATTTTTTGAAGCTTGCAAACCTTCCCAGAATCCTTTGGATGCATAAAACCTTCAAATTGTGTCATATAAACATCCTCAAGTAGCTTTCCACTAAGGAATACTGTTTTCACGTCCATTGACAAATCTTATAATCATAGTATGCAGCAATGACGAGAAAGATCCTGATTGATTTGATCATAACGACTGGTGAAAAAATTTTATCATAGTCTATACCATGTGTTTATTTGAATCCTTTTACAACTAATCGTGCCTTGAAGGTCTGCATTTGGCTATCCATGTCAGTTTTTTTCTTGAAAATCTACATGCACCCTATGGCTTTTATACCTTCAGGTGGGTCAATCAAGGTCCATACCCGATTGTTATACATGGATTATATCTCAGACTTCATAGCTTCTAGCCATTTCTCAGAGTCTGATCCCATTATGGCTTTTTGATAGGTGGTTGGCTCATCTTGATTAATAAGCAACACATCACGATTTTCAGTTAAAAGAAATCCATATCTTTGAAGTTGATGTCGAGTCTTATCAAACCTTCGTGGGCCTTGTATTACTTGAGTAGGCTCAACAACTTGTTGTAAATCTTCTCGATTTTCATCTCCAGTTCAATGCAATTTTGTGGCTCTCGAACTTCTTCAAGATGTATCTTACTCCCACTGGTTCTTTTAGAGATGAATTCTCTTTCTAAAAAGATACCATTCCGAGCAACAAACAATTTATTCTCAGTGGGGTTGTAGAAGTAGTATCCTTTAGTTTCCTTAGGATAACCCACAAAAAGGCATTGTATAGATTTGGGTGCTAGTTTATCTGAGGCCTGTTGTTTAACATATGCCTCGCATCCCTAAATTTTGAGAAAAGATAAACTGGGCTTTTTCCCAGTCTATATCTCATATGGTGTCTTTTTAACTGCTTTAAATGGAACACAGTTTAATGTAAACGCAACTGTTTCTAATGCATAGCCCCAAAAGGATGGGGGAAGATCTGTTTGACTCATCATAGATTGAACCATATCTAATAAGGTTCGATTCCTCCGTTCAGAAACACCATTATATTGTGGAGTTCCTGGTGGGGTTAATTGCGAGACAATTTCATAATTTCTTAGATGGTCAATCAACTCTTTGCTCAAATATTCACCACCCCGATTGGATCGAAGTGCTTTAATAGATTTTTCAAACTGATTTTGTACCTCATTTTGGAACGTTTTAAACATTTAAAAAGCTTTAGATTTGTATCTTATTAAATAGATGTAACCATATCTACTATAGTCATCTATAAAAATAATGAAATACAAGTGGCCTCCTCTAGCAGTTGTACTTAGTGAACCACATACATTGGTATGTATTAGGCCCAATAAGTCAGTAGCCCACTTACTGTGCCCAGTGAAAGGTGCCTTAGTCACCTTTCCCAATATACAAGATTTGCATATGTCAAATGATTCAAAATCAAATGATTTCAGAAGTTTATCTTGATGGAGCTTTGAAATACGTTTCTCATTTATGTGGCCTAGACAACAGTGCCAAAAATAGGTCAGATTCAAGTCGTTAGTCTTGATCCTCTTGGTAGTTATGTTATAGATATCTTTATTATTGGGAGCATCAAGATTTAAATAATAATGACCACCATGCAAATCACCATCCGCATAAAAGATGTCATTAAAATAAATAGAACACTTTTTATTCCTAATTATTGAAGTAAAACCTTCCTTATCTAAATAAGAAAGTGAAGCAATATTTCTACTCAAAGCAAGAACATAATAGCAATTGTTTAAAATTAACAAAAACCCACTGGGCAAAACTAATTCATAAGTGCTTACGGCTAAAGCGGTAACTTTTACTCTGTTTTCAACTCGTAGGTCTATTTCGCCCTTTTTCAGCTTCCTACTCCTTTTGAGACCCTGTACATTTGTACAAATGTGAGTTCCACATGCAGTATTTAATACCCACGTAGGAGAAGTAGAAAGATTAATTTCTATAACATAGATACCTGAAGTAATAGCCTCGCTATTCTTCTTTCTCTTTAGATCTTTTAGGTAAAGCTTGCAGTTTCTCTTCCAATGACCAAGCTCATTGCAAAAGAAGCAAACTCCTTCCTTGGGAGGCTTTGCCTTCTTGGCTTCAGGCTTAGGTTTGGGCTTGTTTTGGTTCTTGAACTTATTGTTCAGGCCCTTTCCCTTACATTTGCCTTTCTTTTTCATTCCTTTACCTTTCTGAACCTTTAAAACAGAGCTTTGATTTTTCTTTTGCTCAACAGTTTTAAGCATCCAATGCAGTTCAGAAATGGATTTCTCCATGTTGTTCATATTGTAGTTCATGACAAATTGGTCATAACTTTATGGGAGTGAGTTTAAGATCAAATCTGTAGCTAACTCCTAACTCATGGGAAATCCAAGCCTCTCAAGGTAATCAAGGTAGCCTTTCATCTTCAAAACATGAGTACTAATTGATGTACCTTCAGCCATTTTACAGGAATGAAAGACCTTGGTGGTTTCAAATATTTCCTGCCTTGCCTGTTGTTGGAACATTTCCTTAAGATGCACAATCATTTTATAAGCCTCCATGTGTTCCAGATCTCTCTGAAGTTCCGGGACCATGGTGGCTAGCATCAAGCATCCTACATCTATAGAGTCATTGAGACGCTTAGTGTGGGCATCCCTCTGAGCTCTTGGAGTATTGGCTGCAGGTTCCTCAAGAATGGGTTTATCTAGGACATATAACTTTTTTTCTTGCTTGAGAACAATTCTCAAGTTCCTGAACCAGTCCAGAAAGTTAATCTCATTGAGTTTGCCCTTCTCAAGGACAGATCGTAATGATAGTGTAGCAGAGTTACTTATCGACATTTTTCTACAACAAAATATGCAAAAATCAAATTAATAACTTTCCACTAAAATAACCCTCAATTTAATTTAGCGGGCTAAGACCCATATTTCACTTAATTATAAGTCCGTTTTGGCAAAACGCTTAAAATTAAGCTATTTAAGTAGGTAACTCGTTTACCAATTACATCACATGTAACTCTTAGATCTTTTATAAGATTCAATCATTACATGATCCGGCATGTTTAATCCCATCTAATGCCTTGAGACCCAAAACCATTTTGATAGTCTCAATTAAGTCAAACCATTATGAAGCTTATGAGTATCACCATTACCCAAGCTGCCTTACTAAGATAACCGAAGTGTATCCCACTTTGATGGAACCTACAGTCAGGTGATCAAAATCTTGACAGATATTTATTAGTGGGCGGCATTGTAACTTAAAACTTTACACGAGGGATTTTATTTCATTATTTTATAAAATTAGTCATCACATAATTATATAGTACAATAGCATACAAACATACATGCATATAATCTTCTCATAAGTCTTAAAATAAATGTGACACAATATGGCTCATCTATCTTATCTTCTCCCAAGCCAATGAGAGGATTCCTCTAAGATAAAATCTATATATACAAAGAGAAATCTCGCTTGAACATTCGAGGGAAGTGTAAGATGAGAAAAGAATGTACATTCAGAATGAATAGAGAGAGACACGACACGTAGGCCGTATTTTAAAAATTACAAACCATAAACATCCTAAGGTCATATCATGCACCATCCACATCTAAACAAATCACAACACAACCACACATGTTACAAACATCTCATCTCATATGAAAGGATGTAAATTTAGTAATTTTATTTTAAATTAGATTGTGTTGTGCTAGGATTAGATATAAAAATGGATTCATCAACCATGGATTCTAAAATGATTTCATCAATCACGGATTCATTCAAAGCGTCATATACATAGCAAAATGAATTCGAATTGAAACAAAATATAATCTGTACAAAATATATCAAATATATATACTTATGTAACATATTAATAATCATGTTCCCAATCACATTGAAAGCAGATTAATGTTCGAATTAAATTTCCACAGTCAAGGCCGATACATATGCATATCCAGATTCAGATTCAAAACAGATTCAGATTGACATACATATATAGATTCATAATCAATTTTATACATGTATAATTAGCAAACTCAAAGACCGATTTGAACTAAAACTATTTCAATAATCTATTTTAGTATCTGAACCTAAACGCACATATATGTATAGATTCATAATCTATTTCAATATCCAAAACATGAACACACATACATATATCTTATATATATATATATATAAACAGAATCGATTTCAGCGACTATTACCCTATACATATATCATATATATGAACGAATTCATTAAAAGGATCTCTACGCTTAGATTTCATACTTTAAAATAATTTGATCAAATCAATATTGTATACATATCTTATATCAACACATGCAAAAAATTGAGCATAAGAGAAAATTCTTAAAACACACAAGTATTCAATTTAAGCAATTATTGACGTGGCTCTGATGCCACTGTTGGGAATCATGGAAGGCACACAACAGAATTTAAAATTTTTGATCCCGATTCCTACCAAGGATCCGTCAAAATCACTTAAACTGAATAGGTTCAGAGAATTACCTTTTCTATCGATTGAGTTTGCTGTTTACTCTTTGTCTGGATCACAGGAACTGAATGCAGATTGGCTCCTTCTACTGGTATCCATATGAACAGGGTTCAACAACTCGAATGGTGTGCTAGCACCTGTTCGTACGATACAATGTCCGTACAGAGTTGTACAGACATCCCGTACGATGTTCGTATAGCTCTGTACACGTCAGTATGATGTCCCTCTCTCTGGGGTTTTTAGAGGCAGCTTTAGAATTACTTTTTTGATATAGAAACCCTATAGACTAGGGTTTCAAATATATTTAATTAATCAAAATTAATTAAATATATCATTAAATATATTTATTAGTTTAAATTCAAATCTATCCTATAGTTTAAATTTAAACTAATAATATCTAGAGCTTAATTTAAATTTAAATTATCTGATTAGTTTAAATTTAAATCTATCTAATAGAATCAAATTTAAACTAATTCATACATATATATATATATATAATATTTCAAATTTAATTATTTATATATAAATAATTCCTTCATCATAGATTTAAAATTAAATTCATTGAATCTAGACACATTTCTGATTCAATGAATGTGGACATTTTAGCTCGAGTTGGTCCGTTCTTGTGCGACCCTGCAAGTCCATATGATGTTAGCAGTGGGCCAACTGCACTGTTTGACCCATAAGTCACAAGTGGCCTCTAACAAGACATTGTGACTACTCAAATGATACGGGATCGATGATCCAATGCAACCTATCTTACAACCCTATCATATCCCTTTTGTCATACGACATCTAGATTGAGTATGAGGCATGAAAATGTAATCCTCAACTTGCTTGATCATAACTTTCTTGATCTTCGAGCAAACTGATATAAGATGAAACCCTTTCTATTTTCCATCTGAGTATGACCATACATTTCTCAGTTACACTCATCGAGGAGCCCAGAGATATCTCTCTATTAATTAGAGGGACAAATTTCATCTTCACCACTCATCTTTCTCTATATAAATTCTACTATACCCGATCATAACCTTTATAATCACCCGATTAAAGGTGACATTAGACTATGCCAAAGTATAATGTCCTTCATGTAAGAATCTATGGTAATCTCAGGTCTAAGGGATTAATGACACGGTTATATATGAGATAAACTTATGACCTAATCCATGTAACTTATCTTATGATTGGTCTATCCAGCTTCCTATTCTCTAACACACGTCTATAATTTTGATTCATATCATCATACATGATTAACACTTAATTAATCAAAATTATACTAGTCTTAATTCATCGTTGTTCCCATAAGGATGATTGACTAAGAACATTTTGGATAATCCAAAAAATGATTTATCCATGGATATTATTATATATAAACATGTAAATAATATAATAATGTAACAAAAGAAAACTCTTATTTCTTAATAAAAATAATATTCCTAATATAGTGATTGCCCTAGGGCACAATCTCCAACATATTTCCCATCCACAAGTGCAACAGATATTTTAGCTTTACAATTAGTCCTTGTCTCAGGCCGAGGTTTGATGGACATAGAGTCATTTTTGTCTTTTGTTCACAAATCTTCTTTACAGCAAATATATCTAGTTGAAATTATAAAACCATCTTTCTTACACCTAGTCTTGTTATATTTCCTTACTCCAAATCTAATTCGCCCAACATAAGTAACCCAAAAATTTCATGTTTTCTCTAGATTATCAAATTCCAACCCTAGCCTAGGGGTCAACTCAACTTCCATATTTTAGTCCTTGACAAAAAAAAGAAACTACTGTAAAACCTTCTTAATATGCAAGGATATCACACAAAATTTTAAGTTAACATGAATATCATGATATTATCAAAATGTTTGTTCTTTTCACTAATTTTCTTGAACTTATTATCATTACACATAATCTTGCATCTTATTATATCATAAGCAACTTTGTGAACTCATAATCTATATTTTAATGTTTATTATAGCAACATCAAGCACTTTAGCCTCTCACATTTTTTTTTGGGTGTAACTATCATATTATTTTTCTTTTTGTTTTTTAAACTATTGACCATAATAAAGGCAAAGAAAATAGCTATTGTAGGTATACATAGTATGGAAGTTATTAAGCAAAAGAAAAAAAAACTTGTGAGAGTTCATCTAATGAAAGAATCTACTTTATACACACACACACACACACACATATTCATACATATTTCTTGTTGGTATTACGCTAAGGGTGCAAGTAAAGAAACCATTACAAAGGAAATAACTTTACACAATTTTTTACAATCATTATTGCTTATGAAGAAAAGAAGCCTTAATCTCCAAATATCATATACTGGTAATATATATCCCTTCCTTCATTTGGAGCTCTTTTTCAATGTCTACAAGATCTTCCTGTCAATCTATGTACTGTTGTTAAGACCAAAGAATGTGTCACCCACCATTGTTGTTGAATCAAAAAGCTTGATCAAAGTCAAAACTAGAACTGCAGAAAGAATAACAAAGGATGAGACAATGATTTCAAAAAAATAATAGTTGTCTATTTAACCAATACAAGAAGACACAAACATGAGCAGTTTTTTAGTTGTTCAAGACATCTTGGGCATACGAGACAAGTTTTGTAGAAAATGGTAATAGGACTCATGACCTTTTTTTTTTAGAATGCAATTTTACAAATAATAACATCATTATTATTATTTAATATTATTGCTATTCTTTATGATAAAATGGGAAAAGACAATACATCTCATTTTCTAAAAAGGGGATTTTTTTAATGCACTGAGGAAATACACACCTACAGCATAGAGTTTCAAATAAAAATATGTTACATTTTATTTCAATGCTTTAATATGCAAAAGATGAGACAAATACCAAAAAAAGAAGAAACAAAGAACGCAAGGATGATGAATGAATATATTATTGGTGCAAGATAGCTTCAAATGTAAATTTCCACAGACCAAAATTCTAAAAACATACATACATTGAATGAAACAAAAATCCATTTTAAACAATCCCAAATATCAAAGGAAGCTGAAATAGAATTACCATATAAGGAATTTATAAATGTTTAAAAGAAGAGATCTTGGTTTAGAGTAAAAGAATAGAAAATAAATGAATAAAAGGAAACCATCAAGCAGCAAAGGAAGAAACTCTAAACAAACACTAGATAACGAAATCCATTTTTATTAAGCCATGTTTAACAGATACATACATAACATTAATAATGCTAAGCCTTAATATCCAAATATCATATACATGGCAACGTCTATCCCCTCATTCGTTTGGAGCTCAACTATCAAATAAATGCCATAAGAATACTACAGAAAATAGATAACAAATGAGGTTGTGATGGAAGTATAAAGTAAATATAAATGGTTGCTTGTGTGTTCCATAAAAATCTTACCTTGTATATGAAACCTCGCAGAAAAAAGGCATAAATTCCCATGCTATCTGATTTGGTTTCACAAGTTGAAGAAGCTTGCATGAATGCTGCGTTCTGTAGCTCTTCTCATGGGGCATGCATTTTGCATAAAACGGTGAGTTTTGGGGTATTCAAAGGACGACAGAAATTACACAAAACAAATTACTGAGATTCACTAATCATTGGCAAAATACCATAAATGAAATGCAACATTTTATTTATGACGTGGTGCAGGTTGGAACCTTTGATTACATGGACGGTCAAGATTAAAGGAAGCGAAACCATGCCGATTCACATGGTGTGTGCAGCTCCACGATGCGCAAAGGATATGTTCTTGTGGAAAGAGTGGTATTGGTATTTTGGAGCTTAATTAGGCTTCATTTGAACTTGGTGCATAAAAGGTTCTCAGTAGAATGATCATGGCACTGAGATGGCGGTCATCTTGCTTTATCTCAGTTTCCCTCCCCCTGCGCCAAACTCACCTTCAATAAAAGTGAACAAAAAATATTAAATATAATGTAATTAAATTAATCATATTTATTATAATAAAAAAAGAAAAGTAAATAATTTGTTATATATTATTTAGAAGGAAAACATAACAATAAAATGGGAAGTAAATAATAATAAATAATTAAAATGTTTTTAAATTAAAAATTAATATAAAAATGAAAAATAGGATAATAAAATGATAAAATTATCCTTTAATTATTTTTTTAGATGAAGAAAATAGATGTATTATTTTAAATTTTAAATTATGTGACTTAATTATTTTTAATTATTGCTTTATATATAAATAAGTAGCTTACATTTTATTTTGAATACATTATTAATATTATATTTGTATTCTATTTATATTAACTATTAAATATTATATATTACATATTAAATGTAATGTATAAAATTCCCTTGATAAGAAAAAGAAAAAATAATATTTTTAAAATTATTTTCGCTTTGTAGTGGACAAATAAATAGAAAATGTTTCAAATTTTAAATTATATAATTTAATTTTTTAATTAAAAAAGGTCAGAATACCAAAAACATTTATATGTCTAATGTAGTTAAAATAGCTTTTTCTATTTGCACATCGTTCTTAGCGGCAAAATAAAATGTACATTTTAAACTAGTAACTAAATAACTAATTAACAAATGGAAAACAACAAAATAATGAAGCTGATATGCTATCGAAGGAGCAAAATGGGCAAAATAGAGTTGGTTTCAGATTATTTCCCTTCCCTAAGCTATAAGGCAAGAAAATGATAAGAAATTTTCCCTTTTGACCAAACTTTTTTACATACCAAAAGCAATTACGGCCCGTTCGGCAGTGGAAATTGGGGAGGGAAAGTGGGATGAAAAATAAAAAGTGTGGGAAAATTTTACTTCTATTCCTATAATTATTATTTAATATTATTTAATAATAATTATTTAATCATTAAAAAAAATATCATTGATATTTTTAATATACAATTTTTTTTTTTCATCCTTAACTTTCTTCTTACTAAATAGGTCTTTAGTGATGAGAACTTTTTTATTTTTTTAAAATAGATAAATTATATTTTTTATTTTTAAATCAATTTAAATATTAAAATTATTTATATCATTTTTTTTTGGAATAATATTATTTTATTTTTTATCAACATATATCTTTTTTTTAATGACTTATACTATTAGTTAAGAAATCATTAAATTTTTATTTTTAATTATTTTTTAAAAAATTATAATAATGATCACTAAGATTAAGTAATTACTAATTAATTAGATTTTTTTTTTCAAGTAGCTCTCTATTATATTTTTATTAGTAATTCATTAAATAATTGTTTAGTCTCAAATAATCTTCATTAAAAAAATTGATGATTACTTTTCTAGTTTACAAATGCACATCTCTATTTTGGTCAACAAAACTAATTAACAAATAAAATGATGAAGTGGATAGTTCTCATTTATGTATATTGGTTGCTTCAATGCTCTTTGATGATTTAAGCAATAATAATGTTAATTTCATGAAATATAAAAAGTATTTGATATTTGATGCTTTGTATCTTCATTTAACTCATTGAAGATATAACAAAGATGCTTAGACATTTATGCATACATTTTATGCATGTTATTTTTTACCTTGCAAATATTAAGATTTTACACTCAAATTATCAAGTTTCTTAAAATTTGAAAATATTTGTATATATACTTTTTTATATAATTGTTAAATTATTAAATTGTCTATAATAAACTCACTCAAATCTATTATTATGTAACCCTAATTAATTAATTAACTAATTAATAGTGATTAATTTGATTAATTAATTAGTGAAATTAATTTGAAATAATTATTATTAGTATAATCTCAATTTGTATTACTTTTTTTTTTTATTTTTAAAAAAAGAATTTTCCTTTTTGAAACTTTTTTTTAATATGAACCCCACAAAAATTTTTTATGTTGCCTGTGAATGCACGGGCAGTATTGCTAGTTACTTTGAATTTCAATATTTGCTAATTAATTGATCAATTATAGATAAAACAAAAATTGACAACAAAAATTTCATTTTAATATACAAATAAAAAAGTACATTCATTCTTTGTCTCAAGACACGAGAAAAATAGGGACAAAATACAAAGAAGAGAAAATTTCTTTCTCCCTTCCCTTTCATCCTCTCAAGAATTTGACGTAACTATTGTGAAAACAAGACCAAAGTTTGTCTAGTAATTTCGATCACATTGCATGGGATGGTGAATCCAACAATTTGATCAGTTACAAGTAAGTATTCTAACTTTTCCTAGCCTAGTTGGCTTGTTTTCACTGTTTTATATTTTTTTGGTATTGGATTTCAAGTATTTTTTACAAAATTTCATGAATTGGTGAATGTTCAAAATTTGGACCTTAAAAATCATTAATGGTAAAAAATTGTAGAGATAATTTTAGATCATGAAATTCATATTATAAAAAGCCTATATGAAGAGGAACTCGTAATTAAAATTCCTCCTCAATGTCATATTTATATTGAAAAGTACCACAAACAGCTCAACCAAATATGCTTATGCTGGTGGACAGGTATTTTAAATGACGATAAACTAGGGTAAGCACAAAAGTGGCGAAAATCTCAAGTGACAACACAAATTCTAATAGGAAGATGGTATGAGAGAGCAGAAGAAACCTTATTAACAGGATCATAAGAGGAACTGAGGTGGTCAGAATCAACAGCTACAACAGCCGTGGTAAAGGTGCAGCAGGTGTTGATTCATTGATGAAGAAACACAAGCTGAAACTATTTTTAGTAGAAGATAACAATCCGACAGGAACAGAATCTGTCGAGTTAGAAAGGCTATTCCTTCTGCACCCTGGGATTGCTAATACTTTGCCAATGGCAATTGATGAACCAAAGAGTTAGAGTTCCCGCACCTAGCATTCTCTCCCTCTCAGCCTTTTTCTTCTTTTTATTGTCCTTCTTGTGACAACACACTAAATTTTTCCGACGGCTTTGCTCTTCTCTACTGTATTAAGACAGGAACCAAGGCCAACAAAAACTATCTCCTCGAAGGATGGCAACTGGCATGGGGAGAATGGGACAAGCTCGGACATTATCAGAGGCAACCTCATCAAGTTATCTACAAGGTATACTATATTTAGCTCTGGGATTGGACATATATTACAATTTTTTTAAAATTTATTTTTATTAAATTTTTTATTTAACATAAGTCTTTTTAAAATAAAATTATTTAATTGTCTGTATTACCAATATTTGAAAATATATCATAATTCCTCATTAAAGTTTAAAATCAACTTATTTATTTTTATAATTATATTAAGAATAAAATTACAATCTTATATTATATAAAAAATTAAATTGATTGACAAAAAATAAATAATATAAAGATTTCTACAACAGAGATTAAAAAGAAACGTTGGCAAAGCTTAATGATATTTTTGAAATAATAAGATCATAAGATATAATTTAGCTAAACTTCAAAAGAAATTAGTGTAAATTATCCAAAAACTTTTCTTTTTTAACTCCTTTGAATGAAGATTTTAGTATGCAAGGCATCAATTTGGAATATAAGAACAAAGATGAATTGTTCTGACATAGACACAAGAAAAATACAAACTTAGGCACAAGATACAAAATAATTAAACATTACAAAAAATATTTGTGGAATCCATTGTCAAAGCAGCGGCTAAACAAGTTCAATGTAAGCCATAGGTGCATTATCACCCCGCCTTGGTAGGGTTCTGATGATTCTTGTGTAACCTCCATTTCTTTCACCATATCGGTCTGGAACCTCTGCAAATAGAGCATGAACAATCTGTTTCTCATAGATGAAGCCAAGGGCTTGTCTCCTCTTATGAAGAGAACCGTCCTTTGCTAATGTGATCATCTTATCAACATATTTCCTAATTGCGCTGGCTCTTGCTCTGGTGGTCTTGATGCGGCCATATTTAAGCAGCTGGGTTGTGAGGCCCCGAATAAGTGCCCGGCGCTGATCAGGAGGCCGGTTGAGCTTAGGCACTCGCCTTCCGTGTCTCATGGCATAGACTCGACCCCCATTGTCAATAATAGTAAAACAATTATCATAGCTGGTAAATTCTGCACACAATTATGGAGGCCAGTGTGACAATACTACAACAATTCAAAGAAAAAGAGTACGTATGAAATTTAGAAAATAGATTTAATTCACTAAGAACTTCTACAACTCTTCAATATAAGATACTAAGTTTTTTTTTTTTCTCAAATTGACCAAATGACATGAAGTGATTTATCAGACCTATCAGATTATTTTCTCTAACCATAATGATAGTAAAGATGATTAAACTCAAATTCATTAGTCAAATCGTCGTACATCCAAATAATCAAAGTTATTCCTGCAATATGCCCGTGCGTGTGCACGCATATACACACATATACGAAATCCATAAAGGAGGGGGATTAAGCATGAGCATAATCTCTTCGATATCAAGGCACTCTCACACGCAGATTGTTGCCCTGCTCTCCCCAGTGGGTTCAGGGTGCTTATCTTGCTAACTCCCTGAAATCTACGCGTGAGCGCATGCACACATATACGAAATCCATAAATTAAGCATGTGCATAATCTCTTTGATATCAAGGCACTCTCATACGCAGATTGTTGCTGTGTTCTCCCCAATGGGTTCAGGGTGCTTATCTTGCTAACTCCCTGAAATCCCTTCAATTTTATGAGAACAAGATAATAAAACAATGGAAGCTCCTCCACCTTTAAATTTCCATTGGAAAAACATTGCTATATCACACACATTAAGAATGTCAAATAATCCCTTTTTTTTTGTTCTTAATTGTTTCTTTATTTACTTTTTCAGTCACAATTACAATTTAGAATCTCCTAGAGAAAAAAATTCTTAGGAAAATTAACCAAAAGAAGGGTCAACCATTTCAAACATATAAACTTCATATCTACTTGACGAACAGCTTTTGTTCATTGATGTTCTTGAATTAAAAAAATTTTTGCCAGCAGTTCCTAAATCATAATTCTCACTACTTTTATATATGTATTTAATTCACATAGGCACTTGTAAGGTCTAAAAACCTTTACTTCATCTCATCTGAGAAGATGCAGCACATCCAAGCTCACTGCTAAAGAGATTAGAGATTATTAGTCTAACTACTGGAGTGCTACCATAAGTTTCAACAGATGCACTGAGTTCAAAACATGAAGTAGTCAACTTGCAGTTCTGCTTTCAACAGTATAATTACTAATTTATAGGCAATAAGCACAATCAAGGCTTCAATTTCCGTGCTGACTTCAATATTTTGGTCATTTTGCTGAAGTCTGGGTCAACTAACAGAGTAATGTGGTGGCATAACAGCCTTAAATTAGATCATACGCATTAGATTGAAACTGCTACAATTCAAAGCATCCACACCATATAGACTTCTACTCTCCCAATTGTCTACTCCATCAACCATAAGGCAAACTACCAACAAAGCTTCTGATTGTAGTGTTCAAGTCAGAAAGTCCATGTGATAGAGTTCCCCACCTGAAATTCCAATATTTGACTCACATATGCACATGTCAGCTCTAAAACCTCTGAAGTGAGAAACTGTTGTACACCTAATGTAACTGGATAAGAGATTACTTATCTAAATACTGGAGTGATGCCATTAAATATCAACAAATACACTAGCCTCCAGCATTTTCCTGCATTACCAAATGAGAAGGGGCAAATATAGGACCAAAGTTTTTCTGCCCTTCACAAGTTTTGTGTCACCAACAACAAGAGCTCAAAACATGAAATAGTCAAATTACAGTTCCAAATTACAAAAGTATAACCACTAATCTCTAGCTACTGAGCACAACCAAGGCTTCAACTTACATTGTTAAAGTCAACAATTTGATAATTATGCTGACTCAGGGTCTAATGTAATGGCATGGCAACCTTAGACTACACCATAATCAACTGTTTGAAATAAGTACAATTCAAAGGATCCACATCATATAAATCTCTACTCTTCCAATTATCTAGCACGTCATTGGAAAGCAAACTGCCAACAAAACTCCTAATTATAATATTCAAGTAGCAATTTCTATATGGCAGGCTTAACGAATAAGGCACAATAAACAGCCAATCCTAAAAAGAACAAACAAAAAGATACAAGATTAATGTACACAACACGCCACCATTCTTTTAGGAGAAAATAAAGGGACAATATTTGCTTTTTTCCAGCACACAAGTCAAGACTAGTGTGTCAGTTAACATATTCCAGTGGTATCAAAAAAAAAAAAAAAGAGGAAAGAGGAAAAAGAATAGATGTTCTCAAATTATAGCAAACTTCCACAATGAAAACGTAACACATAAAAACTAATAGTAGGCATAAACTTAGACAAGCCAGTATAATTATATTATAGAGCATAAACATAGGAGAAAATAGAGACTACTGAGGAACAAACCAAAACAAATGGGCTAGAATTATAGTAACGCAATTAAAACTTGCCATATATGAACAACGAAACTAACCAAATTTGATTTCTCCTACCTGAGGAAGCACCGGAAAAGAACAGGGGGTTTTGAGGAGAAAGGCCATTGAAAGATCTAAGGGACGATTTGGATTTGGCCTGAGAAATTCGTAGCCTGTGTGAGTAAGAAGACGATGAGGGAAACGTCGCAGCGACAGGGAAGCACAACGAAGTGGAGGAAGAAGGAGGAGGAATGGACGGCAAAGCTGAACGGAGTGACGCCATACTCCATCTGCTGTCGCTACTGGCAGCCATAACAGCATTGCAGAAGGACGCCATTCTTGAGGAGCAAAGCAGCTAGGCCGCGAAGAACCGGTATTATCCCACCAGATAAAGTAGAGTGAGAGACGGAGAGAGGCCCTGCGTTTTGGTTCCACCCGCAGAAGGCATTCGGACCCTGTTAGAACTCTAAAACGGGGTTTCGGGCCCATTTCGTAATTCGCGCACTGTGCTGTGGTTTGTGCTTTAGCATTTTGGGCTGCCCAAAGGATGAAAAGTTTTTATATAATCTTTTTTTAAAGAAATTATTCTAAGCAATTTGAGCCCCAAAAAAAAGAAAGGTTAATTTAAAAATGTTTTTAACGATATGAATAAGACATATATTTTTAACTGACCGAGATAGATAGAATTATATGTTTTTGAAATAATATTCCAAAATGGTATAAGAGTTTTTTTTTTCTACCAATAAAAAAAATGATAATAATAAAAAAGCATTGCATAAAGTTATAGAAGAAAAAATTTTCTTTCATATTAATATATTATTATTGATATTGCTATTATATGTTTTTTATTAGAATTTTTTATTATTAATTTTTTAATAATAATACAATAAATATATAATTTTTAAAAATAAATGTATAATTTTCTAATTAAAATTTTAATTAAGACATACACTTTTTTATATTTTAAATAAAAAATTATTTATTCATTACATTTTAATTAAAAAAATATAATAAAGATATAAATAACTGAGTTTAATTCAAAAATAAATATATATTATAAAAAGAAAAGTAAAATAAAAATCCGACAAGTTCGAAGCGGAAAATGGTAAAGCGGCTGCTGCTCCGCCGACTGCCCTCGCTTGCTCCCGGTCCCCGCTCGTTTCCTCCACATTCTTCAATATCAGTCCAAGTACGACCAATCTCCTCGTTAATCATTAAGGTAATTATAAATCAGTGATTTCAACTACGAAATTGCCTTCTCTTCTGGCTTCCACCCTCAAGTGTCGTTTTTTCTTGATGAATTTCGCAGATGACTGCGGAGTACTACACTTTTGGGCCTTACAAGATACACCAGAGCGAAGTGTTCTACTCCACCCATCTTTCTTATGCCATGGTCAACCTGCGTCCTCTTCTACCTGGTATGTGTGTAGTCCTTTCCGTCTGTTTTTCTTCTCGTTTCAAAGAACAGTGAAACTAGTAAAAGGGGCTAAACAAATTTTCTTTATGCAATATTGTTTACGAAATTTTTGTATTCCCATAACTGAAAAGGCACTCTTTGTTGATTAATTCTCCTCGTCATTTTTCAGGTCATATCCTTTTTATGGGTATCAATTATACTGTGCTGGGTTGGAATGATTATTGCATTATTGTAATCGCATCATAACGTGCCACTTTTCATTTGGAAAGTGAAAAAAAGCCCAGACATTGCTATTTTGCGTCCTTCAGTACACTTATAAGTATATAATTATATACAGATAAAGACCCACTAGTAAGGAGCACAGTGAGTTCGCGACAACTAGTCATTGACTGCTAGCGTAAATCTTCGAGTATGCATTCACCTCATGATAGTGTTGATAGTTTATGCTAGAGCCATGTAATTAGTTGTTGACATTCCATATGGTGAACAACCTTGATGCATATTTGGTTGTATAATTGGCTTGTTTTATTTGGGAATAGCTATAGCATTCCCTGCATATGCCTGCCAGCATCTGTTTGAAGATGCTGGTGGAACGGCTAGACTTGGTATATGCTGATTTCACACTGTTACTTGCTTAAGAGCTTGGTTGACTTAGCAGTATTTACATGTGCTTATCTGTCCAAAGCGTGAAGTGAGGCGATTTGTTGATCTCACTGCGGACGAGACTTCTGATTTGTGGCTCACGGCACAAAAAGTTGGTAGGCAGCTTGAGAATTACCATCAGGCATCATCACTTACATTTGCCATCCAGGTAAGACAGTTGAAGCGTGGTCATAATTTAACTATGTGTTTTACTTAGCACTTTGTGCCTTAACTTTTAAACCTGCTTTCTTCTTTAATATGTATCTTATTTCTGGAAGATATTATCTGGTTCTTGGTTCTACACTTTTGGTTGCCACTAAGCCTTTCTTATAAACCTATTCTCCAAAATTAATTGTAGCAATTTTCTGACTGATTCAGCTATCTCTTCATTTAATTTCTACAAATATTTTTATGATAGATATAATTGTTTGAACAACCATTTTCTTATTTTCTTGTTAGCTCTTGTTTGCTAAATAAGAAAGCTCTAAGACAATAAGAGCTGAAAATTCTTAATGCATATTTTCCTTCTCATTTCTTTTTTTCACCGAATACTTACTATATTTGCATTTGTTCTGTTTTTAATACAGCTTGTCTAATGTTTTGTTACTAAACTTTTAGGGTGAAATTTGAAAATAGCTGCTTTCTCTATCATTTGAAGTTACACATATTTTCGGTTGATGTGTGATCTAAGACTAGGACAAAGACACCAACTTCATTGTGTAAATGAGGGGAGTTCAGCTTTGTGGTTTTTGGCCTGTATGCTATATTCAAAATTCCCCTACCTGAAAGGACAAAGACATATCTTCGGTTGATGTGGGATCTAAGACTAGGACAAAGACACCAACTTCATTGTGTAAATGAGGGGAGTTCAGCTTTGTGGTTTTTGGCCTGTATGCAATATTCAAAATTCCCCTCCCTGCAAGGACTATTCTGTCTGCATGTTTTGCTACATGTATGCCATAAAACTGACTAAATTATCTTTCTGTGCCTTAGGATGGCCCTCAAGCAGGACAGAGTGTTCCTCATGTTCATATTCATGTCGTCCCAAGGATAAGTGGTGATTTTGAGAAGAATGATGAGATCTATGATGCGGTCAGATAGAAATTCTCATTTCAGCAAAGTAAATGCTGTTGATATTGACAGTGTGACTGATTTGATATTCATTGTTTGTTGGCTGGTTGTCAACGGTGCAGATGGATCAGAAGGAGAAGGAATTGAAACAAAAGCTTGACTTGGATAAGGAGAGGAAAGACAGAAGCCTTGAGGAGATGGCTCAAGAGGCAGATGAATACAGAAAACTTTTCTTATAATAATTTCGTTGTATTTGGACAATTTCATGACTACCTTGTAGCCACATAGTATTTTACTCGTCGCTTTGGAAATTTAAGCTGCACTGGACCTTAGTATAACTTATGCATTTCAAGTCCTCTGGTACATTTTATAATTTACAGTTACATGTTGCATATTTCGTGGGGTCCCAAGCTCGAAAGTACCGAAGTTTGGATGTACCTCTAATTTTTCCAGCCCGTGATTTGCTTGGCAATATTGGAGAGCTATAAATAAACATCTTGTTCCTAATTTCTATCTGTATTCCTCAATTTGCTTGGAAAGAGAAATTTGACAATTTTTTGAAAAAAAAAAATTATATAAGGAAATAAAAAATATCATTATATATTATTAGATGAATTGGATAAAAATTCCTTAAATATCATTAGAGTTGTAGTTGCTATTAATATGTATTTACATAATATAAAATACAAAGTATGCAATACATATGTATTAACAAATAGATATATTATACAAAAGTATAAATATTCTCATTTGAACTTGAGCTCCATTTGTGTGAGTTTATTTAAGTTAAAATTTTAAATACAAGTATATTAATATTATAAGAGCACAACAATAATAAAAAACGAATTTTCTACCATCACAACTCAAGTTAAAAACTTGATGTGTTATTTTTTTAATAATACAATTTAAATTGTAAAAATAAAAAATTTACTTATAAAGACAAAAATTTTGATTATTAGGACACAAATTTTAATTGAGGAGGGAAAAGTGGGTAAGCAATAATAAAATTTATAGATTTTATAATATGAAATATAATTTTTTTTTCATATCTAAAATTTTTACTCTTTAACTTCATATTATAAAACCATTCCTTAATTAAATTTTTGTTCACACTTAAATTTTTTTTAAAATGTAATTTTTCTTATAATTAATTTTTTTTCACAGTTAAAATTTTTATCTCTTAAAAAGAGACATATGTTAAATTTTTAACTTCACTGCATTCTTTATAGTTATATAAGTGACGACGAAGGAGTTGTTTCCCAATAATTGGTACCTCATTTAATTAACTGTTCTCTTTTTTATTTTTGGTTACAAACTACTCAAATCTAAACTTATTTATCATGAGTCAATCCAGCAAATACTTGACTTAAAATCACACAGATGAATATAGAGACAAAAGAGTAAGAAAAAGTTCAAGATTGGAAAAAGTGTTTCGGTGATATTAAATTCTCATATTAATTATTCCAATAAGATAATTTAGAAATTTACAAAATTTAATTACTGAGTTATACTATCCTACATCTTGAAATTTTTATGAAATTTTTAGTGAGTCAACATAGCATGAACTTGTATACAAAAAGTTTATCGGATCTAAGAATTTTCTTGATAGGTAAAGAAAATAGAAGAATGATTTTTTTGTTTCTTTTTTACAAACAATGACACCTGTTTTTAGTTATATTTATTGTAAAATTTAAATAGTTAAATTATGCAATTATTCAATAAAAAGTGTGATCATTATGGACCCAATATGCTTATTTAGACATGGCTCCGTTGTATGTCAATTAGAAATGCTAAAATACATTCGCCTTCTTCAAACGTCCACAAAGTATCTACGAAAATATTGGCTAATTTGCCCTAAATTGCTACTGTGTCAGACTGCTATTGGTGAATTAACCTTGATGCTTATAATTTACCTATGATAAAAGGAAATCAAAATCCTACATTATGCCAATTAGTATATTTCTACTGGTTTGATTGTTATATAACTTATTCGTCTAAAATGCTTGATTATGCTTAAGTGTGTTTTTAAATAAGGAAAAAAATTATATGTTATTTCTTATATTTATTATTATTATTATTAATTTTTTTAATTGAAATATATTAAGTGTATAATTCTTTAATATTATCATAATAAATGTATAATTTGTATAAATAATTATATAAATTTTAATTAAAAAATAGATTTTTATGATATCATTAGAGATTTACATATTTCTTAAAATTTAATTAAAAAACTTTCATAACAAAGAACTAATTAACTTCACCTTTAAATAAAAGTCCAGACTTGAATTTAACTTAAGTGGGGTCTGGGTCAAAAAACAGAATCAGTTTAGGTTTCAGAATTTAAACCCATATTTTTTTTTTGAATTAGACTTAAAATGATCAGATTACACCTTGTTAGACTAGTATTTTTTAAATATTTGGGCCACAAAGCCAATATGATGACCACAAAGAATTGTGACCAAAAAGAGAAATATATATATATATATATATATATATATATATATATATATATATATATATCTTGGGTCGGGGACCCAGGAGGAAGCAAATAGCGCCTCTCCAGCGCATGGCTCGATCAAGAGGGAAAAAAACAAAAGGTGAAAGTGGCGGGAACATCCGTGTACTGTGGGGCAGTCTCAAGTTTCTACTTAATACGCTTTTTGAGTTTTCGGGTCCTTACATCTTCTCCACTGCACTATGGAGACGGTTCTCAAGGTATTCTCCTCAAACTATGAAGTTGATTGTTGGTTTTCTATTGAAAAAAAAGAAAATGATTGAATGCATATGGTTGGATTTTTTTTTTTTTGGTTCTCCTCTTACATTCCTCTTATGGGTATGAAATTTGATTCCACCTTATTCTCATACTTGTGTAAAATCTCTGAATCTTTGTCGTCATCAACAAAAAATTGAAAAAATTTCTGATACACACTAGCATCTTCCAATTCTTCGGTAAGGAGTAAGAAAAGTTCGGTCTTGTTGCTTTTTTTTTTTTTATCTGAAAAATATGCCTGGCAAGCTTTATGGTATGTAGGGCATGCAGTTATTGCAATTTGCGAACGATGTACAAGCGATTTTAATATTACGGGTTTTCAAGACTTATTTTTTGCTACTGGGTATTACAGAAATACTTTGGGTTTTCTGAATTTCGGCCTTATCAGAAGGATGTTATCGAGAAAATCATAGAGAAAAGAGACTGCTTGGTAGTCATGGCTACTGGTAGTGGAAAGTCCTTATGGTAAAAAGAATTACATCCCCTCTCTTTTTCTACCTATTCCGGAAGCTCATTTGAGGGGTGAAAAAAAACTTGTTTCTTGTTTTAACAGCTATCAGGTACCTCCATTGGTTGTTAGAAAGACTGGGATAGTTGTCAGCCCTCTCATTTCATTAATGCAAGACCAGGTGAAATAATTGATTTGTACACATATATCCTTTGGCTTTCCCTTCACCTTTTAGTGATCTCAATGCTTTTCTATACCTTTAAATAGTGATTATCTTACAGAAAAGAAATGGACAAACAGGTAATGGCTTTGAAACAGCGGGGTATCAGAGCTGAGCATCTTGGAAGCACTCAGACAGACCCCACAGTCTGGACTAAAGCTGAGAGTGGCCAATTTGACATTCTGTTCTTGACTCCTGAAAAGGCATGCTTAATTCCTACCAGGTATTGGAATGAACCAATGGATCATCTACAGTGTTGCAGTCCACTGCATTCTTTTGAGTGCATAACTATTAATATTACAAACCTAACTCTACCTTAGTAAAGTTAGTTGGAAAGACTGCTGTATCCATAAAAAGGAGGGAAGTTAATGTACAATAGGAAGGCAAAGAACTGGAAGTACTGACAGGCTCTCAGATTTAATATATCAATTTATCAATAATCAGTGTAATATTCCTAAATGACTAGATGCCTATTTATAAGTATAGAAAACTCACAAGACTTATGCTCTGAATTTTTGCTTTATTCTAATGGAAAGGCAATACATAAATAAGGGTTAGATCAGTGAAGGAGAGTCACAGATCCCGATAACTGAGCACCCAAAAAGGAAAGAAAATAATCACAATAAGTGCTGAAATAGAAAAGGAAAAAACATAGAAATAAACTGCAATAAAAGGTTGCCATTCTCGGGCAACCAGAAAAGGAAGAGCTGTTTAGGTTTTGCTAGCTATCATCAAGATTACCAACACTCCTCTCAAGTTGGGAGAAGATGTTCAGCATCCCCATCTTGCACCTAAGTTCTTCAACTTTGAATCTAGTCAATGCCTTAGTTAGCACATCAGCAATTTGAGTCTTTGTTAAGGTGTGGGTTAAATTAGGTGCCTCGGAATCTACCTTTTTTCAAATAAAATGTCTATAAATCTCAACTTGTTTTGTTCGGTCATGTTGAACAGGGTTCTTAGCAATACTAATTGTAGCCATATCATCACACAACGCAGTCATAGGGTTTTGACATTTGACTCTAAGTTTAGTGAGGAGGCATTTCAACCACAACTCTTCACAAATGTCTTGAGCCAAGGGCTGGTACTCAACATTAGCACTACTTCTAACAACAATTGGTTGTTTTTTATTTCTCCATGTCACAAGATTTCCTCAGACATAAGTAAAATAACCAAATGTAGACCTTCTATCTGTAATGGACCCGGCCCAGTTTGAATTATAATAAATTTCTATCTTTTGACAAGTGCTATTTTTGAAAACAATTCCTTTCCCTAGGGCCATTTTTAGATATCTTATTATGCTTTAGGCAACATCAAGGTGAACTTCTCAAGGTTTGTTCATAAATTGATTGACGACACCAACTATAAAGCACATATCCAATCATGTATAGGAGATGTAAATAAGCTTACCAGCCAGTTTTTGAAATCTCCCAATATCCATAGGTGGACTTTCTTGAGTGAATTTGAGTTTATAATCTGCCTCCATGGGTGTCTTTGTCAGCTTGCACCTTGACATCCTAGCTTTTGTAAGTAAATCAATTCAATATTTTCTCTAGGATATAAGGATGCCCTTATTGGACCTTGCAACTTCCATACATAGGAAGTATTTTAATGGGCCGAGGTCTCTAATCTCAAATTCTTCATCCAGAGCTCTCTTTAGGTTACTTATCTTTACTGCATAATTTACAGTGACAATTATGTCATCTATATAAAAAATTAGGACTGCAATCTCACTTTTAGGAGAGGATTTTGTGAACACAATGTGATCAGCTTAGCCTTGGGTTTACCCTTGCTTGTTGATAGCTCTGGTGAATATCTCAAACCAAGCTCAAGGAGATTGTTTGAGACCATAGAGAGATTTATATAACTTGCAAAACTTGCCACCACTAGTGTTTTCAAATCCAGGAGGGATGGACATATACACTTTTTCTTCAATGTTAACATTTTGGAAGGCATTCTTGAGGTCTAGTTGGTGAAAGGGCCACTCAAGGTTAGTTGCAATAGACAACAAGACTTTGATGGAGGTTAATATTTCCACAGGAGCAAATGTCTCTTGATAATCTTTTCCCTAAATCTAAGTGAACCCTTTGGCCATTACTTTTGTCTTCTATCTATTGATATTTCTATCAAAATCATACTTGATATTAAAGATCCATTTACACTCAACTAGTTTTTTCCCTTGAGGTAAATTGACCAGTTGCCTCATTGCATTCTTCTTAAGAGCACTCATTTCTTCTTCCACAGCCTTTATCCATTTTTCTTCCTTCAAGGCTTCATGAATATCCTAGAGAATTTTTTCATTGGAAATAATGGCTACAAAAACTGTGTAAGATGTTGATAATTTGTCATAAGAAATAAAGTTTCCAATGGAGTGCTGTGACCTTGTACCCTTCGTTAGTGCAATGAGAATATCTAAACACAAGTTTTCATCCATACCTGGACTTGGGCTTGAGGTGTTTGGGTTCTGATCAAGAGTTGGTTCAGTTGCTACTTCATGGGTTTTCTTCCTCCTTGAATAAACCAGAAGCTGTTGCTGGTCACTGTTCTGTTGCTGGTCTTTTTCCTTTGCTTCTTGGCTTATTTCACTGCTAATTCCAGATTGAAAAGTCGTATTCATCTCTGGTTCAGAATTTTCAGGAGAAGCAGTATTCATCTCAGGTTCAGAACCTTTGGGTGCTGGTGGCATACTTGTAATCTTAGGTTCAGCACTGTATTACGTATCATCCATGATACAAAATGTCTATTCATCCCGTTGAATTTTGTCCTCTTGAATGGACCTTTTGGGTAATATGGTTGTCTCTCGAAGAAGGTAACATCCATTGAAAAAAGAATTTTTTCAGTGTTGGAGAGTAGCAAATTACCCCTTTTTGAGATGAGGAGTACCCAACAAATATGCACTTAATGGCCTTTGATTCATGTTTATTGGTGTGGTGGAGGTAGACAAAGTTAGTGCACCCGATGACCCGAATACCTTAATGGGTATGTTGGAAATCATTTGAGTGGTAAAGTTTGGAGAAGAATTACCAGGAGTTTGGAACCCAAGAACTTTTGAAGGTATTCGATTTATAAGGTATGCCGAAGGAAGGATAGCTTTACTTTAAAAAATTTTAGGGACATTAAATGGTGAACATAAGAGACGTAGGCACCTTTAGAATATGCTTGTTTTTCTTTTCGACTACCCTATTTTGTTAAGGGGTGTGAATACAAGAACTTTGGTGGTGGAACCCCTCTTTGCAAGGTAGGTACTTAGAGATGAGTTTGAAATTAAGTTTGGATGAGCAAGTGAAAGTTTTTGAAAATGGATGACACTTTAAAATTTTTTTTCATTAAAAACACTTGTGTGACCCTAGTGTGGTCATCAACAAAGGATACAAACCACCTTGAACCCGAGGGACCCATAAGCTTAAATGGACCCCAAAATCACTGTGAATTAGATAAAAGGGTTGAGATGGTTTGTGGATGTGTGCAAGGTTGTGAGCTTTGGTGTGTTTAGATAGTTGGCAAGTTTCACACAAAATAAAACTAGAATCTTTATTAAATAAATTGGAATACATTCTTTTCTTATATTGGAAATTAGGATGTCCTAGTCTATTGTGCTAAAGCATAATATCCAAATCACTGTGGGTGGTAAGACCATACTTATTTGAGCTTGTACATCCTATGAGGTAGAGCCCATCCACTTCCTTAGCATTGCTAGTTATCCTCGTGAATGCTAAGTCTTTAAATTCACAACCACTATCAAAGAAATTAGTTGTGCAATTGTTATCTTTTACAAGCTTGCTAGTAGATAATAAATTACAGGCAAGTTTCGGCACTAGCAACATATTTTTTAGAACAAGTTTTTGAGACATTTTGATTGTGCCAATACCAGTCACTTGGGTTAAAGTCCCATAAGCAATTTTAACCTTCAAAGGTGATTTGCAAAGGTGTAGCTCATCAAATAAAGCAGAGTTAGATGTCATGTGGTTTGAAGCTCTAGAATCTACAATCCATTGGTGGTTTTTCATAATTTGGGTGTTGAAAACAATTGAAAAATTACCTGACTGGGCAATATTTCTAGTCCCTACCATACCCTTAATAGACTCACTGGTTATTGAACTCTGCTGACCAAACATTTTTGCTGGAGATCTAATTGCTCTCAGGTAAAAAAGAGGATTGAGAATTGGTTGTGGGCTCCTTAGTGCTGGTATTGTAGCTCCTCACTTCCTTTTTTGGTTTAGGCTTCCAATTTGAAGGCTTTCTATGGATTTTCCAAAGTTGTCTTTGGTGTGTCTACTTTTATGACAATGATCACACCAAGCCCTTCTTGGTTTCCTTTGTTTGTTGTCCCCACCTTGACTTGATGGTTCGCGAGCAGTAAGAATAGAGGCTTCACTGGGATTGGAGCCTTTATTTGGACCTTGCAAGGTTTTCCTCCTACCTTTTTCACATCTAACCTCAGAAAAGACCTCCTTGAGTGTGGGAAGAGGTTTTAATGCTAGAATTATCCACAAATCATATCATCATAGCTACTGTTAAGTCAAAGAGGAATTTGTAAGTCCTCCTTTTTTCATCTATTTTCTTATAATTGGCTGCATCTGCTGTATAGCTCCAAGTGTAAGTTTCAAGGGTATCCAGCTGCTGTCAATACTTTGAAAGGGCATTGAAATATTGGTTAACAGCCATATCTCCCTACTTTAACTCATGGATGATGCTCTCAATTTCAAAAACTTCTGCTGCACTCTCTTGGATTGAGTATGCTTCATGAACTAGTTCCCATATCTCATGGGTTGTCTCGTGAAATATATAGGTCTCTCCAAAGTCAGTCTCCATAGAGTTTGCAAGCCAGGCCATGATGTGGTTTTTTGTAGCCTTTCACACTTTATATTTGGCATCAATTTGTTTGAGTTGGACAGTGTCTCCATTGAGATAGCCCTCCTTCCCTTTTGTGGAAATAAACATCATGACAGATCTATTCCAATGTGGATAAGTGTACCCATTCAGCTTGTGACCAGTTATGCACACTGGTGAGCTATCAGAATTCCCATTACTTGACTGGGATGCCATCCCAGTGGTTGCCTCCACCTTGTCCTCGTTCAAGGTTAAAGGAAAACCATGTTTGGCCATGAATTTTGATTAGAGCAGCGGGGCTCTGATACCATATAGAAAACTCAAAAGACTCATGCTCTAAATTCTTGCTTTATTTGAATGGAAAGGCAATACATAAATAGGGGTTAGCTCAATGAAGGAGAATCATAGATCTTGATAACTGAGCACCCAAAAAGGAAAGAAAATAATTACAATAAGTGCTGAAACAGAAAAAGAAAAAACATAGAAATAAACTGCAATAAAAGCTTGGTATTCTTGAGCAACCAGGAAAGGAAAAGAGCCATCTAGGATCTGCCAGCTATCACCAAGATTACCAACAATAGGCAACTAAAACAAGAAATCATATTGACATTAGGTGTTCTAATAATACTCCTACTAGGATACTATGATGGGGGCTAATATAACCTTAGGCTCAAAAGCCTTTATCTAAATTCTTGATTAAATTTTAAATTACCCCAATTACCTAATTACAATCCTAATTCCCAAATGATAATTACATTGCTACATGATAAAATAAATAATACTTTCACCTTATAATATCTACATTAACATTTGAGATTGAGTCCTTAAGCCCATAACCCAATGCTTCTTTTACAATGATGTGCTTATTTGCATGTTTTGGTTTGAGTTGGGATAATACTGTTTCGGAATATTCATGATTATCTTCTTACTTTCTTCTCATTTTTGCAGCTTTTGGTTAAACTTGCTAAAGGCAGGAATTTGTCTTTTTGCTGTTGATGAGGCACATTGCATATCAGAGTGGGGCCATGATTTTAGGGTGGAATACAAGCAGTTGGACAAGTTACGTAGTGTTCTATTAGATGTTCCTTTTGTTGGCCTAACTGCAACTGCTACTGAAAAGTAATTATCTTTCACTTTAGATGTTAATGAAGCATATAACTACTCTACTCCTTCCATAACTGATGCACATTTTATGGTTCCTCTGTCTTGGACTTGTTTTTCTCTCTGAATGCTGCTTGTTGACAACTTTATTTTACTTACATGTCAGTATTCTGATGATAGTCTTTAGGTTTACATTAAGTTACATCATTGTACCATGCTATTTGCACTGGACTCAAACCGCAGTCTCTTTCTACCTGCTTGCCTGTCTAACTCTTTCGCTCTCTCTCTCTCTCTCTCACTCACTCACTCACATGTCACTTTCTTTTTCCATAAATAGTAAACAAGAAGCATAGAAACTGGAGGGAAGTAGACAAATAATAAAAAGAAGATAGTTCAAGCTATGGAGGCTAATTGTAAACTCGATATATCTTTTGTCACTCTAGTTATTCCCATCTTGCCAGCAATTCTTTTTTAAGTATACATGTTATGATACTAACTAGATTATGAAATAAACACAGCTCCTTTTTTTTTAAATGCAGATTCTTGCTTGTAAGTTTTCATCCTCCATAAGTTATTCCCTCCTCCCCTTTTTGAAATTTGATGGAGTTCCCCATTGGGTAGCCACAAGTAATTCCTGTGGTACTTAAGTGGCATGGCTCTTCTCCCTCACAAGACAGTTTTTAAGGGTGGCTTCCATATGTTTGCTTAGGTCTCCATCAATTGGTATTAAAGCCAAGGGCAATTGCTGAGGCAGAGATCAGGCTAGGTGTTGTTAAGTATAAAGAGTTGCATCTTAACTAACAACTATAACTTTTGGCCTAGTGATAAATGCTTAATTCATCAATTGGTATTAGAGTTGGATTGACCCTACGAGAAGGGCTACTTGTAAAAGGTGTGATTAGGTGGCCAGAGTAAGCACTGCAGAGTATAGATGTAAGGATGTTGACTCTTTAGGGGCTGTGCTATGATTGAGCTCCACATTGGTAGCCACAAGTAATTCTTGTAGTACTTAAGTGGCATGATTCTTCCACCTTATAAGCCAGTTTTAAGGTGGATTCCCCATATTTGCTTAGGTCTCCATCAAAGTCTTCCTTAGGAATAATGTTGTCAATTCAAAGCCTCTTGAAAGGAAAAGTTTTATTGTTAATTAGCATTTCACATGTAAGAGAAAAGGGAATTGTAAAAAGTATTGATTTTTCTTGTTCTTGGAAAGAAAGTTGTATCATGTGTAGATGTTGGTCTGTGTCTACCTGGTGATGCCTAAGGCTTTTTAGAGTTATAAACGTGCATGAAGGGGGTTATGAGAATGCACAGCCCAAATTTTGAATCATAAGAATTGCTCCACTCTTTCATAAGAAGCTGTTTGTGGTAGGAATAAATTGTCTGTTTCAGAAGTTATGGAGCCTCCTCTGCAGAATTTAACTTCCAAGTTTTTGATAAACTCTTGTGGATGAGATGGGATGGCAGTTCATAATCTTTGTCACAGATTTTTTATCTGTTTGAAAGCTTTACTGATACAATAATTCCTCTTGTAATTGCCATATTGTATACTCCTGGTTACTGCTTTATGCTTTTTCTTCACAATATTTTGTTACTAAGGGGAAAAATGTCATTTTCTGTTAAACATGATCTGGATGTTGCCAGAAGAATTATTGATATTTCTTCTTTCTTAAATTTATTTAACGTATTTATATGATGCTTCATCTAGTTACCATCTTTCCATGGTTCTTTTCATATATAGTACAATTTTAACTTCATCTTGCAAATTGAGATATGCATCGTAGTTATTGTTCTATATCATGTCATACTTCCAGGGTTCGAGTTGACATCATCAGTTCCTTGAAGATGCGTAATCCTTATATTTCAGTTGGTTCATTTGATCGCACAAATCTTTTCTATGCTGTCAAGCCTTTTAATCATGGCCAACATTTTGTGAATGAGCTAGTGCGAGATATTTCAAAAAAACTAGTTAGTGGTGGTTCAACTATAATCTACTGCACTACAATCAAAGATGTAGAGCAGGTATTGTGCTATAAAATATTACTGACAAATCACAAAATAGCTTTACCCTGCTGTCATTGTCACCACATACTCCTGAATCGTAAAATCAGTTAATTGTCTTTCTCTTTCTCATCTTCAAAAATTACATTCAACATTAAGTGAAAGGATCTTAGTAGACCATATTAGACTCATTACACGTTCAAGATATGCTGAAGGGACAACTTGCTTGAATTGCTGTATTATTGTGAATGTACTCACTGACTTTTTAATCACACTTATTTAAAACTGTGCTAGGTATGGTAAGGAATATGTGTTCACTGTGCAAGAGAAATATTAGATCATTCAATCCATAGATTAAATAATAAGTTTTTCAATTAAACTTCTTCTAAATTTAAGGACTCTTGGTTAGATATACTACCACACTATGTGTAATTAATCAAACAAAGATTGGAGCAACGGCTTTTTCTCAAACTGCTCTTCTATCAATGTTTCATGGGTATCTTGCAATATTTTTTTTTGGAGGGGGTTAACAGGTGATCTATTTCCCTTGAACTTGATATGTCTTCCCTCTGGAGCTCCTGGTTGAATTTCTTATAGTTTTAAATTTAATTCAGCCAGATCATATCTGCTGCAGTTTTTTTTTTCCTTAATTTTTTCTTAACCTTATTTTGCATAGATTTCCAAGTCACTTTTGGAAGCAGGTGTTGCAGCTGGGATGTACCACGGGCAAATGAATAAAAAAGCTCGTGAAGAATCTCATAGGTGCTTATTCTGTCCTCTATATTTCTGGAATAGCAAATTAAGTCTTAACCCTTTATGATCAAAGTGAGTGTAGAGTGTGCGTAGAGTATGCTTGTATCGCTTGAACCCCCTTTCATTTTTATGACTGGTACTGGCTAAGGCACTTGAGTACTTATTATGCCAAACTAAACCATTTGCTGATGTCTTCAGATTATTTGTTAGAGATGAACTGCAAGTCATGGTAGCCACTATTGCTTTTGGTATGGGTATAGATAAGCCTGACATAAGACAGGTGATACACTATGGTTGCCCTAAGAGCCTGGAGTCCTACTACCAGGCAAGTGGGCGATGTGGTCGAGATGGTATAGCTTCTGTCTGTTGCCTTTACTACACAAGAAATGACTTTGCAAAGGGCAACTTCTATTGTGGAGAATTACAAACAGTATGTGTTTTTGAGTTTATCTTGCAAGATTTGATGTGTGTATATATCTTAGCCTTTTTCTTTTAAGTGACTTAGATTATATCATTGTTGCAGAAGAGTTGTGGTTAAGTGAGCATTGAAGTTGATGACTTCTTGCATTTTTCTCCACTATGAATTGTTCTGTCTTATGAATATCTGTGGGCCTCCTATGTACCAGGTAAAGCAAAGAAGAGCTGTCATGGAGTCATTAATGGCTGCTGAACGCTATTGCTTGCTGACAACTTGCAGAAGAAAGTTCTTGCTTGAATATTTTGGGGAAAAAGTTTCAGCTGATAGATGTGGTTTGGCTTTCACTTAGATATTTTAATATGAATGTATTCTTACTTGTAATGTAATAGTTAAGCTAATTATTAAGCTGACTTATGTTTTCATTGAGTTAAAAGAGCGGATGTTCTCCCCTTGCATTGTAGACACAAATTCATTAGACTTGCTTTAACTGACATTACATGTCACATTTCCTTTTCCCTTTTAGTCTTTGCTTAAGTTAGAATTTTTTCCCCCTCTTTTTAGCTTTTTCTCTCCAACAAAGACATTTTTTTTTCCCTTCCTTTATATTGATTTATCAATGTCCTATGATACCAAGCTTCCTTGCAAACTATAGCCCTTGCACATGGTCTAAATTAAATATGCATTGTATTTTAGACATTCAAACTGATCAGGAGAGTCAGTACCATGATAATATTTCTGGTATGAACAGTGGGTAGGGAGAGTAAATAAGAAAAACTGCTTGGAGTAATAAAATTTCTCCAAGTATTATCGTTGTCATTATTAATAACAGATATCCAACTGTTTTCCCTGTGCTCATGTCACCAGGAGCTGTATCTAAGTATGTAACTATGTATTATCATTCAACTAGCAATTTCCTCACTTGCCAGCCTAAAATTTCACGTATGTCAGGTGACATGATTGAGAAATGGAACATTATACTGATTTCATCAGGATATGATTTGATAACTTAATAAGTTGACTCTACTGACATGCTGTTGAACTGATTTATTATGAGCTTGGTCAGATATTGATAGGCTCAACATTGTATATGAAGCTCAGTGGCATTCTAATGATTGCACCCAAAACCTGATTCTTATTGTTTTATTTGTGTAATGTTGATCATAGTTTGGGAATGGAGATAACAAGAAAGAGAGTATTTGCTGTAATTGTAGAAATTGCTTCTTTTTTTTTGTCCGTCTAAGATTGTGTTAGCTATAAGCTTACCTCTCTTTAAGAGTTTTCTGTGCTATTCCGATTGGTCTATGTCTGTTTGTTGTTGGCAGTTTTATGCTGTTTATTTTCTGATATTTATACACATCAAGATACATGCATTAGGTTAAAACATTGCGAACCAAAAGATGGTCTGAGATTCTATATATTAAAACAATTAAGGTGACTGTCATCTTAATGATAGTGATTAGTATACATTTATGCTGCTCTTGATAACATGCATCCTAGTGATAAGAATGCAGCATCTTCTTTTCGGTTAATTTTTATTTCTTAGTAACCCATTGTTACATGTTTTGCTTGCTCTTATAGATTCTTTTAAATCTTGGTTGTAGGAAATTGTGATAACTGCATTGTCTCAAAGAAGCAGCGTGACATGTCAAGAGAAGTATTTCTTCTACTGGCTTGCATTCAGTCATGCGGGGGTAAATGGGGCCTCAATATGCCCATTGACATCCTGCGTGGGTCTCGAGTAAGCTGTTAAACATCAAAACTAGGGGGATATTGTAGTATGATTTAATAGCAGTTTGTCTGTCTGTTTGCTTGCTTGGTTTTTGAGATTTGAACTTTGTTGGTGGAATCAGTCTCAATGTCTTATTTTATTGATGCATTCTGCATTTCTTCTTACCATTGTGATTATCTTCCAGATAATACTAGATGCAATGGATCTTAACTATGAAATTCTGAAACTGATAAATCCAAGAGTATTTTAAAACTAGATGAGTATTTTTAAATCCAAGAGTACTCAAACAAATAGATTTTGACAGTAGTAATTTGGCTTTTTCATGCAGCTTGATGTAGAATGAGAGAGGAAAACATAAACAATTCTCAAACATTCAATAAACTTGTTCAACTCAATGATAAAAGGTGAAATTCCTAAGACTGATAATGGCCATCTAAATCAAATAATCTCAATTCAACTAGGACAAGCAACCTAAATTTAAGACTCAAGAAATCCTAATTGGAAATAGGAAATGAAATACTAGTTTACTAGCGATAAAATATCCAAAGACCCAAACAACTGAACCCTAAATTTCCTAATTTAATTTATGAACCTTGAATCCTAAATCAGAATTATATCATAAATTAATTCATATAACACAATTAGTATACCGTCATACTGTATTACTGCCTCAAATTTCTCTACTGTTTAGAGGAAGGTCTTCTACTTGGTGTAATCTGATACTATAATAGCATTAAGTACTTGTTTAGTTTTTCATTCATCTTAATATTGCTTTTGAGTTTTAAAATGACCTTCCAATTGCTGATAGTTGTATTCGCTGGTGGCTTACAGGCCAAGAAAATTCTTGATACTCAGTTTGACAAGCTTCCACTTCATGGTCTTGGGAAAGCTTACCCATCAAATTGGTGGAAAGCACTTGGACATCAACTACTTTCTCACGGTATTTTGAGTGGAAATAATTTATCCAGCTAAAGCCATTATTTGTGGTCAAACAGTTTGGTTAATTCATGCTCTTGCTTCAATGGTATTTTGAATTCTGTACAGTTACTGCATGAAATTTCACTCTGGCTAAGCACCTTCTGTCATTGCTTGACAAGTCAAATCACTGAATGGAAAATTTTGTGGTGCAATAGCATTGTGCATCATGGAAACTGATTGTAGGAGGTTGAGATAATGGAATCACGCCTGTCAATTTCTGTTTGGTTGTGTGGTTTCCATATCCACCATTCCTTTTGAAGGTCTTGCAAATGCCGTATAAATACAATAAAGAGCAGGTGACTTAATTTATATTTAAAATTTAAATGATTAGTGAAGATATTAAGGGAACAAGGGAGAGAAAAACGCAAAGCAAAGAACTTATCTTTTATTTGATTTTGTAAAACAGCTGCAATTTATAAGAGAGAATGGAAGACAAATCTCCTAATCGAAACTCAAAAATTATGCAAGAAAATAAAGTAATTAATCTTCCTAATAAAGTCATATTTGACCGTTACATTTAATAGGAAAAATAAGGAAAGAAATCATGTGCCAAATATGAGAAGAAATCAAAAACTAAATATGGAAAGAAAATAAGTCACACAAAACATAAGTAATCCAATGTGATTCTCCAACACTCCCCCTCAAATTGGGGAGTAGATATCAAGCATGCCCAGCTTGCTAGTAAAGTCTTCAAACTTCACTTGATGTAGAGCTTTAGTTGTGGCCTGTTCTTGGGAAGGGATGTAGGTCAATTCAAGAATACTAACATCTAGCTTTTCCTTAATAAAATGCCTGTCAATCTCAACATGCTTTATTTTATCATGGTGGACTAGGCTCTTGGCAATGCTAATAGTTGCCAAATTATCACAAAAGGCTTTTACAGGCAAGTAACTAATATCCTCATTTCATCCATCATCTCTTGAGCCACAAGATTTCACATGTTTTATGAGCAAGAGCTTGATATTTTGCTTTGGCATTACTTCTGGCAATCACTACTTGTTTCTTGCTTCTCCATATAATAAGATTTTCCCATAGGAAAGTACAATATTCTGAAGTTGAGCGTCTATTAGTGGTAGATCCAGTCCAATCATCATCAATATAGACTTCTATGCCCTTTTTTTCATTTTTCTTGAAGAAAATTCCTTTAGTAGGCATCATTTCCAAATATCTCAAAATTTTATAGATTGCCTCCATGTGTTCTTCTGCGGGCTTGTTCATATGTTGGCTAACCACACTAACAAAGAAATTGATGTTTGGTCTAGTGTGTAAGAGGCAAATGAGCTTCCTAGCCAAACTTTGGTATCTTCTAGTATCAATTGGAGTGCCTTCTTATCTGAAGTGAGACTTGTAGGTGGTTTCCATAAGAGTGTTAGCTGATTTACATTGAATCATCCCAATTTCATTAAAGAGGTCAAGTGTGTACTTTCATTGAGAGATGATGATTCCGTTCTTAGACCTTGCCACCTCCATCCCAAGATTAAAGCCAGATGTGTTGGGAAGAATCACAAACTGGTTTTCCAAAACAAGATAATAATTACTTTGATGATTTTGGCTATTTTCAACTAAAAGACAGCCACTGGTTCTACTATTTTCATCAATTTTCAAGTCCAAAAAACTCCATTTACTTTCTTGAATCTTCACCTGAATGGTGGTTTTTGGATAATATAGTTGATGCTCAAGGAAGGTGACATCAAGGGTAACATAGAATTGTCTAATGGTAGGGGAATAACATTTGTAACCTTTCTTGGCAGAAGAGTAGCCCAAAGAAATATATTTATAGGATTTGGGTTCAAGTTTGCTAACATGGAAAGCATGAACAAAGGTAGTGCAACCAAAGATCTTGAGTGATAAGGAGGATAAGAGATGAGTGTTAGGATAAGATAGAAGAAAGTGTTGAGGAGTGTTTGAAAGTTCAGGGCCTTTGAGGGCATTCGATTAATCAAGTAGGTAGTGGTGAGAATAGCTTCCCCCCAAAAAGTGTATGGGAACATTGAAAGAAATGAAAAGGGCTCTAGTAACTTTTAGAAGGTGCCTATTCTTTCCTTCAGCTACCCCATTTTATTGGAGAGTATTCACACAAGTAGTTTGATGAACTATCCCATGTTGATTAAAAAATTGTTAAAGATCAGAGTTAGTATATTCTCAACCATTGTCAGATTGAAGCAACTTTATCTTATGGAATTAGGTCTGAATCATATGGCTGAAATTTTTAATGATTTAGGGAACTTCAAATTTTTCATGCATGAGATACGCTCGAATCTTTTGTGGTCATCAATAAAAGTAACAAACCATTCCGCCCCAGAAATGCTAGGTATCCTCGAGGGACCTCATACATAACTATAAACGAAAGCAAAATTGTGAGAAGGTTGGTATGGTTGTGGGAAGTAGTGATTTTTTATATGCTTAGATTTTTGGCACACTTCACAATGTAAAGAACCAACATTTTTATTGAATAATTTGGGAAACAACATTTTTAAATACCCAAAGTTGGGATAACCTAACCAAAAATGCCAAAGAATAATCTCATTATTGAAGTTAATAACTGAAAAACATTGCTTGTTATGACAGCCACCAAGTTGAAGGATGTAGAGCCCTACATACTCCTCAACATGGCTAATCATCTTCCCTGATGTCAAGTCTTGGAAGAAACAAGTATCATGCTAAAATTTAGTCACATAACCTTGATCCTTGGCTAACTTGCTGATAAAAATAAATTGCAGGTCAGCATAGGCACATAAGGCACATTAGTTAGTGTCAATTCAGCAAATAAAGTAGCTAAACCCATGCGTTAAGCCTCAGAAAAAGTGCCATCGGTATTTTTACCACTGATTTGTTAGAATAAGGAACAAAATTTGTAATATAGGACTTGTTATTGGTCATGTCATCTGTGGCACTAGAGTCCACGATCCAATGCTGGCTTGAGAGAGTAGGGCAGTTGAAGCATTATCAATTTAAGCCACATGTCCTGGACTTATTTGGTAGGCGTTAGGATTGCATAACAAGTTTTCATAAACTCAATCTGCTCATTGCTAAAGAAGGGGTGATAAAGTGGTCCTTCACAACTTGCCATATTGCCTTAAACTTCAGATTTGGCTTTGGGCTTGAACTGTTGGGTTTGCCATGTAATTTCCAGCATTGATCCTTTGTATGACCAAGTTTATGACAATGGTCACATGTGGGGTATAATTGTTGACTGTTTGGCTTTTGTATTTTACTATCTAAGGGAGAGGATGACATGCCATTGGCAAGATTTTTTTATGGCTTTCTTCACGAATAATTGTAAAAACAGTGTCATGAAGGCAGGTCAGTGGGCGTGTGCTCATAATTCTACCCCTTATGTCTTCAAATGCGGAGTTCAGCCTCATAAAAAATTTGTAGGTACGTTCTTCAATAATTTTGCTGAAAAGCAGAGAGTTAACAGTACAAGACCAAGGGTAAACTTGAAAAAAGTCTAGCTCCTGCAATGCCAATTAGGGACATTGGTATTGTGTCACGGGTCAGCTTTCCTTTTCTAAAATCATGAAGAAATATTTTTATTTCAATTGAGACATTAGCATTTTCTCTAGAGAAGTATGTATCATGGACAGCTTCCCAAATCTTAGTGGCTATTTTGCACAACAAAAAATTTTCCCCCACAGTTCAAATAAGCCACTTAGGGTCACTAGGTCCAAGTATAGGAACTTCACTTGTAAGATAGGGTTTGACCAACAAGAGAGGACCCTTAGGCTGTTTGGGCACTATAGTCGAGAGAGGATAAAGAAGAAAGGTTTTGACCATTTGGAATGGTGCCATGGTGGAGGAAGCAGACCCATCATAGGTCTTAGTGGTGAAGGCAGAATATCTGCTAAAAGTGATAAATGGATTAGGCATCTGGCTCTGATAACATGAAGATTTTAGGAAAAGGAGAGAAAATGCAAAGCTGGGAAAATTTTCTCTTGTATTTGATTTTGTAGAACAGCCACAATTAATCTTCCTAATAAAGTCATATTTGACAGTTATATTTAATAGGAAAAATAAGGAAATAAATCATGTGCCAAATAAGAGAAGAAATCAAGAGCTAAAGATGGGGGGAAAAAAGTCACACAAAACATAAGAATTACATGGGTGATCCAACGTGATTCTCCAACAATTAGATTGCAAACACAATGTTACAATGGTGAGGGGCTTTGGATGGATGACCAACTCTGTTTCCTTCTGGATTATCTCAACATCTTCCATCCACCTAATAGGGAAGGAAGGAAAGAGACCCCTTTCTTTCTCTCTTTCCCCCTTGGGGTTCCATTCAAGCCAATGAGGCAATAGACTCCCTTTCTACTGCCTACTAGCTGAGGGCTTTCAACCTAGCTGTAGCATTATCAACATGCAATCCATTGAGGAAACAAATCTGTGAAAAATAAATATATATCTGAATTTTGACCTTTGTGTTCAAATAACATTGTCAATCAATTTTTGCATCTCTTTCTTATTGTATACTTGTTGACTAAAGTTTAATTTATTCTGCAGTAGAATTTACATGTGGCATACTACCTAAAATATCATAATATCTTTTATTTTATACAATAATGTTATACAAGAAAATATTAGTCGTGCAGTTAATAACTGACTTCCAATATTCTACAGGTTATTTGAAGGAGACTGTTAATGATGTGTACAGAACTGTGAGGTAGATTCTTTAGGTTATTGGGAAGACCAGAGTTATTTTTTAAATGTATAAACTTTTCACTTTTGTTCTGCATGCATAAAGCCATTTATTATAAGCCCTTATTCTCGCAGTATTCGAGTATGTTTCTTAATCAGACTTACAGTCAATCATACCTGCCTTCATGAATCAGTGTCAGTTCAAAAGGAGAGCAATTTTTGGCCTCTTCTACACCAGATTATCAACCACCCTTAGTTTTATCAATGACCACTGAAATGCTTGATGAAGAGGAAAATAGATGTGCACCAGAAGAATTCAAAATTTTAGCTGCTTCAGAAACTGAGGGTCTTTCAGAGGTTAGTAATTGAGTGGTATTATATTTTTTATTCAACTTATCCTTTGACTGGAAATATACATTCATTTAATTATTCATAAATATTTTTAAACTGAATGTCTTTTCCTTTGTTATCCTGGATTTTATTTTTTTACTTGCCTACTCCCTTAAAAAGCTTTCCTGGGAAAGGTGTTTGAGAATCATATGTTGCAGTAGAAAACAGTTTCATTTTTCTTTATTTTATTTTTCTTGATGAGAAACATTAGGCCTATGTCTTTGACTCTCTGTCTTGCATCTGTCAATTCTAACTCCGCCGCACTTCTCTACTCAGGCTGAGGGACAACTCTACCAAATGCTTTTGGAAGAGAGATTAAAACTTGCAAGAAGTGTTGGAACAGCTCCGTAGGTTTTTTTTTCTTTTTCAAGGCTTCTTGTTGTTGTCCATGATGCCTTAATGGAACTGTTAGACCTTCTTTGTAGATATGCCATATGTGGTGATCATACAATCAAGAAAATTGCACTGACTAGACCGTCTACAAAAGCGAGGCTAGCAAACATTGATGGTGTGAATCAGGTAGCTCTTCAGTATGCTAAAAATAAATGCTAATCCAAGTAAATTCATTAGACGTGTTTTGCAAAGTGGACCAGGATTGGTTAAACAAGGATAAGCATTAACCAAGTAAGATAACTGGTTTAGTAAACTAATTAATTTCTTATTTCTTTATTTATGTTCTAATATTTGAAAATTTTTATTTACTTAATCTTCAACCCTGATATATTCCCCAATAGATCTACTATAATTTTTCATCAACTAATTTTGATATACTTCCCTTATGATGAAGAATGTTGCAAGATCGTTGATATTATGGCAAGGGAATTTGATATTTGTAGCCATCTTAGGCAGAGATATGAGGGATGCCATGCTTTAGTTAGGGGTTTGATAATGATTAGGTCTTATGATTGTTACTATTTTTACATTGTTAGGAACGTCTATTATAGCAACATTGTTTCTCCTATAGCTTGTTGGATTAACTTTATCTCAGGGATTGTCTCTCTCTCTCTCTCTCTTGGAGACTTCATGCACTTGAAGTATTGTCTAGAATCTGCCTTGGCAGTTGGTACTGGACTAGTCCACAAAATTCTTGGCTAGTTTTCATAATTATGTTTCTCCTTGGAAAGTTCTTGTCCTGCATGAGAGTCCTATAGGTGGTAAATACTAGAAGTCTTAGCAGAAATTTAAGGTATACGGATAAATTGCCTAACTGTACTGGTTCATTGCAATGTTACAAACGACTGTGGCTCTCTAGATTTCAAAAAAGGAAAAAAATTATAGTAGAAATGGAGGGCATGAATTAAACCTCTGAAGAAACAGTATTCAGAAAATCACTAATTACATCTTGGAGCATTATGCAGCATCAAATATATTTCCTCTGATCATGTCTTAAGATAAGTAAAGCCAATGAAAAGGAATTCCCAATTTACATGATGTTTGCTCCTTTCAATGTTATTTTCTTTAAATTATTTGCAATCTGAACAATTTTGTGTAGCACCTAGTAACGAAATATGGAGATCATTTTCTTCAAGTTATTCAAAAACTGTCACAAGGGCTGAACCTTTCATTGGATGGGGAAGCAAGCTTGCAAACTGCTGCAGTAAGGAAAGTGTCCCCTCTAAGTCTAACCAATGAATCAAAGAAGTTGACACCAGCAAAGTTTGAGGCCTGGAAAATGTGGCGTGAAGATGGTCTTTCTATTCAGATGATTGCTGTACGTCTCATTAGTTTGTAATCACTGTCAAAGATGTATGACTATCATGCTTCACTGTATAATATCTCTTCTTTCTTCCCGTTTCTGCCTTTTTTATCTCAGAACTTTCCAGGTAGATCTGCTCCAATAAAAGAACAGACTGTTGCTGATTATCTGCTGGAAGCTGCCCAAGAAGGATTGCCTTTTGATTGGACTAGATTCTGTGAGATGGTTGGACTGACACCTGAAATCATCTCAGAAATTCAGAGTGCTGTTCTAAAGGTTGGATCTACAGAAAAATTGAAGCCTATAAAAAGTGAATTACCAGAAGACGTGAGTTCAAATCTCTGGTTTTTATGATTTGACTATATTTTAATAATTGATGCAAATATGTGTGTAATGTATTTGAAACTACAGCCCTATTTTTTCCTCCTAGGAGACAACTTTCTGATTTTAAATTCAAGTATTTTTATCTGCTTGAAATTGATGCTAACTTATACATACTGGTCCCTTTGTTTGCAAATATCATTATAATTAAGCAAAGCTTGTCTCATACTTGTATAATGTGTTAGCTAATGACCAATGAAAGTGGATAGCTTTCATCATAAGCTACTAACAGCTGAGGGAGGTGTTATTACTGGCTAGTAATGTTGATAATGAGTGAATGGGTGATTGTTGGTGGATTTCAGAAGTTAAATCTTGCCATTAAGATGCTACTTTTTTCTCCCAAGCAGTTCTATTCAATGTCAGAAACAGTCATTATTCACTGGAATATGAGCCAAAACTGGCTTTTTGCTGGCGAATTATATATCCCTTCATTGAGCACGAGATTTAATAAATTGACTTTTATGATGCTAGGTAAGTTATCTGCACATCAAGACTTATTTGGGAATGCGAAACTCTGGAATATATCTAGAAGGCATTCATCGTGGAAGCAGCTGGGCAGGGAAAGATGGCGAACTCGTGAAGGAGGCATCAGATTTATCGCAGCATACATTAGATACATGCCACATTGAAATACATAGTGAAGTTGACACATCTCCCAAGAGTCTGATGAAAAAATGTTACCTAAAAAAGGATGACGAATCAACTGGACCTGCCAATGGTTGCCAGGTACAGAATCTTCCATTAGTCTCTGAGGAGGAATTCGCAAAGAAACGTCAAAAAGTCAGTGAACCAAAGGAAGAAAATTCTATCAAATTGAAGGCAACAGAGAGTTCCTTAGTAGAGTGGCTGAAGAACAATGAAGGGGTCAGTTACAACTCAATTTTGTTTTTGACAGAAAGCATTCAGAGCTACATAGGTAATTTCTTTTGTAGTTTTCATACTAAGGAAAAATGCGGATGTTTATTTGTTGCAGGCTACATTGAATGATATTCTGAAGCACTTCAACGGGTCCAGTGAGGATTTTGTGGTCGAACTACTGAATTGCCTTGAGAGTGAGTTTTTGATCTATAAGAAAAATAGCATGTACAGGCTTATGTAATTAGATGCATCAGTTTATTCGTGGTCTATGCATATGGGAAATGATTTATAACATTGCTTTTGTATTTCAATGATGATGCTATGGGATGTTACTAAAAAGTTGGCTGACATGGATGCTTGGGTACATTTTGCCATTATGCAGATCTAAAAGAAAAAATCTATCGAAAGGGAGCCATTGTCTTGAGCAATAATTTCTATTTGACTAGTGCTACTAATTATTTGCTAAAAGCTGAATGCGAGTGACTTAACATTTAAAATTTTGACCAATTTAAATGCTTACAATGAGAATGACTAATTCTTAATGTATACAATACAACACATCAATAAATACCAATCTACCTTTGTGTGTGTGTGTGTGTTTCTTTAATTTTTCAGTACATTTAATAAGAATTGCAAGACAATTTATTTTGTGTGCTATTTTTTAAAATTTCAAAATAAGAACTTACTGGAAGTCTGCTGAAGAATTAGTCTTATATTAAAAGGGAGTTTGAATCTGCTTACACTAATTTATCTAAACTTTTATCAAGCGTTGTTTATTAGAATATTAAGTTTTAATGGTGTGATGTAGTCTGTACAGGGAATAGAATCTTTTTCCCTAATGGAGAAATGAGAGAGGAGAAGATGTAAGAGGTGTGAGAAGCAAAATAGCTAATTAAACAATTCACATTAGATGTAGTTTACTTTCGACATAATCTTTCTTGGTGTTAAAAAAACAAGTTTCTTTTGTTCGCTCTTAATGAAAAATTACTGAGTATTTTGTTCTACTTAACCTTTCAATAGACATAGAAATTAGGTATTTCATATATTATTCATCTACAAGTAATAAAAAAGAAAATAAAAGAGACTTTACAGACGAAGAATGTCAGCATTAGCACCTCATTTATCGTCCACGTTATATGTATGAGGCGGATAGCATGTCAATTGTCAAAAATTTATAGATATTAGTGCTTTCATACACTTCTATTAATGACACAAGGAAAGGGACTTGGTTTAAACTTGTAGAAAACTAGTTTACTTGACTGAAGAAAGAAAGTTGAACTTCAATGAACACTGAAACAAGCTTATGAACTTCTAGCGGCTCTGTGCCTTGAAATTATAGCCAAAAAAAAAAAAAAGGGCGCCCCGGGGGGCGGGGAAGGAAAGAGTAGTAAGAAAGAAAGATGGTGTCCTGTTAAACAGATAAGGGAGAGGATGTAATTTTTGTAATCCTTGCTCAAAAAAAATGGTGGAAATATATAATTATATGCAGAACAAAGGTTAGATGAAATTCTCCCCATCGACGTGAAAACAGAGGGGGAACAAGGTTAATTGTCGTATATTCCAAAAGAATTGTATACACCCACCTGAAAATAAATGTTAATCCTTATTTCAAAGCATCTTCCAGATCCAGGTCCACCCCCATGCGGTTTTTTAGAGTAGTACTGGCATGTAGAGGTGTTCTGCACTTTATCTGTAGCTCCCTGAATCTCTCAACATCAAACTTTTCCCTCTTGAAAAGCTTCTTCTGCCTTGAAATGAAGAGCCTCTTCATAAAATCTTGGTAAGTAGGGTCCCTTGAAGTGAACAGAAAGTAGGCATAGCCTATGATTAAACCAGTGGTTGTGGTAAAAAATGCAATGGGTTCCATTACATCCCATGAGAATTCCCAGAATGTTAGCCGGAAGAAGAACCCGACAAGACCAATGCCAAAGCCTAGTCCTGACCAGAGGATGCGCCGTACCTGCTTATGGGCCAACACATCAATGTCTTCTTTCTTCTCCTGCAGCTTCTTTAACTCCTCCCTCATTGGATCATCCTCAGCAGTCAGTGCCAGCGGTACTGCTCTTCTAACCAGATCAACCACCTAAACACATAACAAATTGAGCAAGCAACAGAAGAAGATCAGTAAAGCTCAGACTTTTGAAAACAAGTGAATTGCATATTACTTATGGATTTATAACTTATATCAGCAGACAAGATGCTTGATTCAAAAGATATCATACTATTCAGACAAGCTTACTGCTAGGATTCAATGCACAGTTTGCGCTAGACCAGGCAGACGCCTCACAAATGAATGGTAATAGCTGTCAAACACACCAAAATGATCATAATTTTGAAAATGAAGGCATTATAAAAAAAAAAAATTTCTACTGCCACTCCACTATGTCTTTCTGGGGCTTAGATTCGTAGTTGAAGACATAGTGGCCAGTAAAACAATATGATAGTCCTCCAGCCTTAATGAAGGTGAGGCCTGAGATGTGACTTGCCGTGAACATTGCACTTGAAACTAACTATGCTTGCACTGCAACAATGGAAGTGTTCATGATTCCTGCTTCCACTTATGTCTCATCAGTTTATGTTGCAAGCTCAAATCAGCAAACTTGCTGAAATGAATGATGTGGACAGACTAAGGCAGATAATCAGCGGAATTTTAGCAAACAGCAAGATAAGTAATCATCATCATTAATCATGAATCGGTCACATGGAAGAAACAAATATGTTAATGGGAAGAGAAGTTCTACTAGGGCTCTGTTTGTTAGGGCTTAAATGATTTCCAAAGAGAATTCTGATTCTGACAATGGAGGACAGAAGGAGATATTCAGATTCCAAGACAATTAGACACATTCAGATTCCAAGACAATTAGACACTTGATTCTGATCTGACCATGGGAACAATGACTTCATCACAAAGGGCTTAAACTCCTTCATTTCAATAGCTTCCACTCAAGTATATTGTTTACATATAAGTAAGCCAGAGTGATCAGTCATGAAAAATCAAGTACCAAAAGGGAAATTGGGAAATTTAAAGTCACTTCTAAGTACTTCAGCATTCTTTACCCAGCTGCTGGTAAATATGACCAAACTTTATCAACATAACTAATACTTGTCAGCAATGATATTGCCCTAGTATATGAGTGACCAAGCAAGACTGAGTCATATTTGCCAGTTACGAGGGATGCTGAGGTATCAAATAACTCATAAATGCATAAACTCACGTTATCTATAATAAAAGAACATTTCCCCCCTGATGAGTGCCACTAAGCAGAAAAACAGCTATTATATCTCAAACCAATTGGGATGCAAACGGAAAAGTACAATGCACTTGCAAACCTGGAACAACTGAATGAAGTAAGATTTGTGGTTCATAGATTGAAAAAAGAAGAAGAAACTCAGGTTGAGCCAATAAAGAAAGCAAGAAAAAAGAAGTGCCTCAAGCAAATTTGTAGCTAAATATTAAGTTATTTCAATCTTGTCAATAAGATAAAATTACTTCTGCAATTGCAAGTGTGTCAATGTAAAGAGCTATTAAGTCTAAATAATGAAGCGCAACATTGAAAAGGTGCACAGAAATATATAGAGCTATAGAAGTTTGAAAACTTTAAAACTCTTGACTTTGTAGATCCTTTTGAGTAGAAAAAGTTGTACAACAAAACCTAATTAGCTCTCCTTCCTCAAATTACCAAGAAAGCAAAAGGAAAATGAGAGATCAACACCCTTTTTTGTCTATAACTCCAGTTAAAATTCCATATAAAATTTCAAATCTTAGGCATTAACCCATCAGATAAAAGCCCCACAACAAGAAGACTGCTTTTGAGCAGAAAGACCCCGTTTATCTAGCGACGGAGTTATGCCAAAGAGGTGACTCATGAAAATATCTCAGGTTGTGAAAATGCTTAGATGCAGGCTTAAACTACAAAATTCACAATCTATGAGATGAGACACCCTACAGGGCCGTCATCAGAAAGTGGTAGTAACGAGGGAACAACAAACGGGTTAAAGGGCCTTCTCACTGAAAAGCAGGAAAAGGAGCGTAGACAGCATCTCGCGAAGCGACTGTAGATACACGCATACGCTTATGATGATAGACTTGCATCTAATCATGCTTCTCGTGAGACCCACAAACACAAGTTCCATTCCTACGCTAAGCTTATACACTATACGTATTCTATTACAGACACAATTTAAAAGAGAAAAGTAAAAAGGAAAAGGAGGCCTATTAAACAGTTTAAATCTCACCTTATCAGGATGAAGATAGACCTTGTCCCGGAAGAGAAGAACAACCCCAGCTTCATCAAGAACCCAAGCAAAAGCTGTAGCTTCCGCAGGATTCTTGGCAACACCCATGCTCTGACATGTTTGAAGAAGCTCAGAGTACGGAATAACTTCCTTCCCTTCTACACTAAGCTTCATCTTGAGGGATTCTACATCCACCAATCTCATAAGCTTCTTAGCTTCTGAGAAGGATATGGAATCTAGATTTTGCGTATCGCCATTCCCAGATGAGTCAGTTGCAGATGGTGAGGAAACCAAAGTCGATGAAGATATGCCCCGTTTGATATCATTGAACAAAGCCGATAAAGATGCCACCTTTCCTCTACTTCCATTACATTCCACTGCAATATACCTCAAACCCAACGATGGAGGATAAAGGGGGTGAAGGTTCCCTTCAATACCATGGCTAATTTTGACCATCGCTGACACCCTTTGCTTCAAAGAACCAATAACGCCGCTAGCACACCACCATCTAGTACACATTTTGAAAAGCCAGGGAAAAAATTTGAGATAAAATCTGAACTTATATAAGGATAAAACTCAATCAAAGCCACCCAGTACTTCTTTCACTATAAAAAACCTATATAACCACCATCCATCTTCTTCTTTCCCTCCTGATTATTTTCTACACCCATCAGTCACAAAGATTGGTGCTAAAGCTAAGAGCTTTCGAAAAGGAAGGCAAATAAGAAGAAAGTTGGCACCAATGTTCGAACTAGTTTAATGGGAAGAGAAAGTGAGTTTTCTTTTGGCCAGGGAAAAGAAAGTGAGTTTATAGTGACATTATTCAGTATTTTTTATTTGCACTTTATTACTAAAAATAAGAAAGAGGAAACGAGGAAAGAGAGGCAAACCCAGCGGAGAGGGGAAAGACCAAAGCAATTTCGCAAACCAACACGAAGGAGACACGGCTGAGGCAGAGCGAGACCTTTGACGGAGCTACCCACAAGAAATCGTGTAGCTATCATTCTTCTTGACGGCAGTTAGAGGTTTTTAACGGAGATACACGACCGACCTATGTATGGCCACCGCACGATTTTCTCGGTTCTGTGTCTTTGACTTTTTAACCGTGAAATCCCACGCTTTCCTTTCTCAGAAAAAAATAAAAGAAAAAAAATTCTTCGCTTTATATTTAGATAGAGGCCATGAAAGCATTGATTGGGGTGGATTCGATGCAGAATTTAATTCGACTGATTAATATCTGAGTGAAAAAATTGTTACCTGTCATCGATTGTAATGTTCGGATTGAAAGAAAGGAAGTTAAGAACAGGGGAAAAAAAGATTTCATAAATAAAATGTAATTCTCATATTTTTATTTTTAAAAAATTAAAAAATAAATAAATATTATTAAATAATAATTATAAAGATATTAAGGATATTGTTTTAGATTTTTTATTCTTTTTGAAGTAACCAAACCTCATATTATTGGTAATATCCAGGATTAGATCACAATTTTTTTATATATTTTAAATTTGAAAATTGATTAAATCAAATAATTTTATTTTTACATAAAACCTCACCTATACAAATTTATTAATCTAATTCGATCCAATTAAAATTTTGTTTTTTTTGTCTTGTTCAATAAATCTTAAAAAGATTGATCACATCCTAACCTGAGCTAGCTTTATACAAAGTTGGATCGAAAACAAAGTTGGACTCCATGCGGCCATTTGATGCTTCAATTTGATAATTTTTCAACAAAACATAACGTATTAAACAACCTTGTTATATGATAATTTTTTCCACAGAGAAGTGGAAACGAAGCATCAAGTTAATGTATGAATAATAAAATTTTTGTCATGGAATCCAACTTTTTAAATTAGTCTATAATTTTATTCAGTATTCAATTTAATTTCTATAGTCTTGGATCCTTATAGTTTGCAACGTTCTTAATTTAGTATTTGCTATTAAGTGTTTATCAAATATTTTCTTAAATTTTGTTGATATAACTAACAATATATCATCTTAACACTTTAAATATGCATAATTTAAATTAACTCATCTAAATTTACTTAACATAAATTGTATTAAATAGCATATATGATAATGAATTTCACTATGTTATCCTTTTTTTTTTTTGGCATAAGCTATGCATATTCAAAACACACGAATAGTTAAGGGCGGAGGCAAAAAAATTTTTGGAAGAGGGGAGTCATGTATAATTTTATGAAGACTCATACGTAAACCATATTTAATTTTAAAGGATTTATACAAAATTTTTGTTATTTTTTGAGTTTATATTTAAATTTTACCAAAATGTTTATATACATAATAATTATCTCCATAATGGCATAGAGCCAAGGCTCTCACTAGTCCTCTCTCTGTCTCCATAGGTTATGTCAACAAAATTCAAGAAATAATGAAAGAAGATTAATGATAGTGACTAAATTAAAAATTTTGTAAGTTATAAAGATTCAATTATCAATTTTTAAACTATACAAACGAAATTAAAAATGAAATGAAATTATTAAAAAAATTAATCTCCTAAAGAATACCATTACTTAAGTGTTAAGACAATCATATCAGTTCATGTATATATATATATATATATATATTATTTTAATATTTGTTCATGAATGATGTGAAACACCATATACAATTAAGAATTTTTCTTTAGTTATGTGGGTAAAAGTTTAATGCCCCAAGTGATATAATAACATTTCCTTTGAAAAACAGAATACTACTTGCACAATTTCGAACTTCACTAACATTTTGTATACTATTATGTCTGGAACAAATTAATTTGTGTTGTATTTATGAATCAAGTTCGCACAATTCTTTTCTTTTTCCTATTGTTGACCTTATTTTTTTGTAGGCTAGCAATGATTACGGGTATAAATCCTTACTGCGACTAAATAAAAGTAAAAAACACTATCTATAATTCTTTTCCACGGAAGGCCAGATAAAATTATATTTCCCCCACTACCCCAAGGGTGTGTTTGGCTAGGGATTTTTAGAAGAGAAGGGAGGGGAGGGAAGGAGAGGGAAGGAGAGTGAAGTGGAGGCAAATTTTTTCCCCCTCCAAATTGGGGGGTTTTGGAAGGGGGGGGAAGGATATTTTTTACATTATAATTTATTTTACTGTTCCTTAATTTTTTAATATTTAATAAAAATTAAGATAATTTTTTTATTAGAAATTAAAAATAAAAAAAGATTGGAATTCATAATTTTTTTAAAAAATATTTATATAAATAACTTTTTATATAAAAAAATTAAAATAATATAAGAGTAAATTTATCCAAATATAATTACCTCCCCTCTCTTGCCGAATCAAACAATAATCTCTCTTTCTCTTCCCTCCCCTCCCTTCTAATCAAACAAAACTCATTAAATTCTCTCCCTTCTCCTTTCCTCCCCTCCCCTACCCTCCGTTGAATCAAACAGAACCTAAGGTGTATTTGGTTAGGAATTTTTGGAGAGGAGGGGAGGGGAGGAGAAAGGAGGGAGGCAAATTTTCTTCCTTTCCAAATTGAAAGATTTTGGAGGAGAAGAGAGAGGAGAGGCATTTTTTAAATTATAATTTATTTTATTGTTTCTTAATTTTTTAATATTTTAATATTTAATAAAAATTAAGATAATTTTTTTCATCAGAAATTAAAAATAAAAAAGATTAAAATTTATAATTTTTTTTTAAAAATATTGATATAAAATAACTTTTTTTATAAAAAAAAATTAAAATAATATAAAGGGTAAATTTGTCTAAATAAAATTACATCCTCTCCACTCTTTTCTTGAACCAAATAATAATTTCCTCTTTTCTCCCCTCCTCTTTCTTCTAACCAAACAGAACTTGTTAAACTCCCTCTCCTCCATTAAACTCCCCTCGCTCCATTGAACCAAACAGAGCCTAAGACAACTTTGTTTTTTTTTTTGGGCTTAATGAATCATTATTTAATAAAAATATAAGGTTTATTTATGAAAAGATTAATCTTTATATGAGGAGAGAGAGAGAATAAAGGAAAAGTCTGTAAACTTTTTCTTTTTCCGGGATGAAATCCAACGACGATGCGACGTGAAGGTGACGTCAAAATTTCCTTTTTTATTTTTGGGTGAAATTTTAAATGAGACTAAACCTAAATCTGATTGAGAGAGAGCGCAGGGGTTAACTTCAGACACAAAAAAAAAGTACAGTCCAAGTCCAAAGTCCCAAGCTTTTAAAAAATGAACCGCGTCAGGAATTTATGCTCTCTATCAAACCATTTGATCAAGAGACAATTTATGGCCACACCGATAAAGGGGACACTCACCAAAAAAAAAAAAAAAAGACTTATTTTGTTAATTTGATATGAGTGGGATTTTTTAAAATTTAAATAACTAAACTTATAATAAATTAAGCATATATTGAAGTCAACAATCAAAACTAAATAGGATTCCATGTCTAGTGCCTGTTTCTTATATTACATTTGCGTTCAATATCTTCCTTTACTTTTTGCCACTGTTCATAAGAATGTAATGATCCAAAGTAGATTTACTTGGTCAGTAAACAGTATGTTCAATTTAATATGGACAACCCGTATGAAGTTTATCACGAAGGTTCAGTAGAAAATAAAGATTGCAACGGTAAATCAATAAATGGCAATCTAAATTCAGCTATATCTTATAGTAATGTACATATCTTGGTGTATAAAGGATGGAGGACTTCACTTGCTGTGTTTTGCTTTCGAGAGAGTTTTAACCAAACCCTTGGCAATCTTCCAGAACCAAAATATGTTCATGATTGCCAACACAGGAGGCACCACAAGCAAGCTGTAAAAGCCGAGAGGAAACATTTGCTTGACCTGATACAAACAACATAAAAGTTTGATAATTGATTCAGGCACTGGATACATCTGTGACATCTTCTTAAGGAATCAGAAAGCAAATGCTAATTACCTCATCAAAATGGATCCACATGTGGATAAAAAAGAAGATGAACAGAAAAATCCTTGCTACCTGCAGCACAATAGATCCAGGTCACCATGATAACTTGATATTTAAAAAAAATTACTATGCACACACAGAGCATAGTAAGACCTGCATTGGAGCCAACAAGAAAAGCAGTTCCATAATTCCATTACAACCACTGGAACTCAGAAACAGCAAAGATCATGACCGTGTATGAAACCACTACTTACATCCATTGTACATTAAAAAAGAAAAAAAAAAAACTTGGTTACTCCATCTGTTAAAATACAAATAGCTTTAGCGTTTAAAAGCATGTGAATGTCCGCTAGCTAGATGACAATATACTTTCCTATATCAATATCATATTCTCAACTTTGTAATTAATCTACCAAATTTAAAGGTGGTTGCTCTTACAGAAGCCTTCTGAGCTCAAGAGAGCCAACCAAGTAGGTTGTGAATTTTTTTCCAAATAAATAAGTAAAGAACGAGGGAAAATGTCTATATGAGGCTTCATGGTCATACATTCAATATTCAGTTTTTCATTTTCTCATAATCCTTTTGATAATCTTTGTTGTCATTGCTTCTGAATTGCACCTTTGGCCTGAATATGGCTCATCCACAACCAAAAAGAGCAAATTACAAAACGAAGTACCAAAATGAAACCATTTGCATGGCCATAAGCAATTCATTCAGGTATCTAACCTATCAAACAGTATTTCGTGACAATAACTAAGATCAAGAGTACATTAGACAGTACCAACCACCCGAGGAACAATGCAATGCCATTTCCAACGTAGAAATTGGAGTTCTTAAGACCAGCAATATCCAAGTACCTGTACATGTAATTAATGCAATAAGTCAATGGTGACAAAGGTAGAAGAAAGTAATTGGATTTCCAAACAACAGAATTACCATCTTAGATTTACGAAAGGAGTAGTGCTCTCAGAAAAAAGAACCATTAGTATGTAGATCTGTCCTTGACCACTTAGTAGAGAGAGGATGATTGAAAACATGGACAGTCCATGGTGTAGAACCTATGTGTAAATAAATAAAGTTGTTTTACCACTTCTAAATCACACAACAAGGATATTGAGTTCATCGTATCATATAAGTAAAATGATGTGCTTAAAAGCCTAGGATATCGCATAATGAATCAAAAATAGCAAGCAAGTTTTATTTATCTACTTACATATTCCAAACCTCCTAAAGCTGGAAAAAGCCAAAGAATCATCGCCAGATCTGATAGAAAATAACCTATAGAAATCTGTAAATAGAGAATAATACAAAAGCAAAAAGGAACAAATAAGTGAACGCCATAAAGAGAAAGTCATACAGGTAGGGCGAATGTAATATTAATAATGCCAGACAATAACATAAAGCTTATTGTTAATGAGATTAAGAGAGACAATATATATCAAAATTCAGAAAGAGACAGAGATTAAAATATAGCGAAAACAGAAAATAGAGAATTATAGGCTGCAATGCAAAAACAAAACAAAACTGTAATCGAACTCCAAAAACTCTCTCAGCTAGTAAATATTTCAAAGAAAAGCCAAAATGGGCATCATGAATGTTAGAAAAAAATTAATTGGGTATGCAGAGTGCAACACCTAAGTGTGCACCAGACCAATGGGAACAAGTACGACTAACAGTTGGTTTGGCATTTTTAGATTTGGTCCCAACATGCATATTATACGTCAAACCAACTGCTTATTCCTATTAGTCACAAGTCACAACTGAGCGGTGCACCATGTGTATGCAAAAATCTTTCCTCTTTTTGAAAGCGGAAATGCCCTTGTTATTACCATATGTGGTGTGTGCCCGGATCTAGTTAGAAGAACGGTAAAGACTAAAAGCACACTAAATTTGACAAATTTAGAAATCAACTTATGTCAAATCATATGGACAAAAAACAACTTTGTTATTGCCATATGTGGCGTGTGCCCAGATCCAGTTAGAAGAACAGTAAAGACATAAAGCACGATGAATTTGACAAATTTAGAAATCAACTTATGTCAAATCATTTGAATGAGAAACAAGCCTAATTGATAGGATACAAGGGACAACAATGAGATCAACAACCAAATTCTGCCTGTATCTTCATCAACTTACCCCCAATACGGTATTTGACAAAGTAGATGATCTAGTAACAACAAGCTTGTCATGTGAATCCTTATTGAAGATATCTGATAAGATCAGGAGGTATAAAGATGCAAATGACACAAGTACAGCATGGAATGTTGAGAACCCCCTGCTTTACAAAAGGCATTAATGTTCATGTGAAAATTCAATTATGGATAAAATCAATGAGAAGAGGAATCATTATTAAAGGCACTTCACCGGTTGTTCCATTCAGTTTTTTGTGCAGTGCTCAACTTGCCATATCCTTTAAACAACAGAGAACTCACAAGAGCGGTTAATCTATAGACCTTCAAGAAGGGGCAAAAAGTGTCAAAGTTGCTAACGGTCATAGATTCCTCATATCATGGAAATCTATACAGCATAATCATCTCCATAACCAAAATATTTCAGCATGTGAAGCTACAGAACAGGAAGTTTCTAGCTTTGAGATATCCCATGATATAATTAAGAATCAGATCAGTTCAGCAGAACAAGAGTGCGATAAAGGTGTAGCTTGCTCATTGGAATTTGAAATGAGAAGTACATTGAAGAATTACATAGATGTTATAAATGGCATTAAATACCAATGTGAAATATCATTTTTGATTGTTACATTGACAACTTTATTCATGACATATAATCTTTTGCCAACTAATAAAAGTCTTAATTCTTTTATTCTTTTTGGGAATTGTTTAAATAATGGTGACATCATACATAACAAATCCTTGTTGGAGTAAAAGAACATAAATAGTTAATTGAACCACATTTCTTTTGACAATAGAAGCTGGAAGAGAAATTAATAAGAAATCATTATTTTAAAAAGAGTTACTACTACTGCAATTTTAGTCCTATGGCATTCCAAAACTACCCACATATTGACCCTACATCATATACGAAGTAGTTATCAATACATGAGAGTTACTTTAAAAAAAATGCAAACCTATAGAAGTTATTCCTGTTCAATGGAATTACTTTATGCTTCATCACCATAAATCACACAACTGAGATACACCATAGATAACAACATTATAAAGAATGCCTGTTTCCAAAATCACACCCACAATTTGACATACAAGTGTTAAATAATGTAATTGTAACACTTAAAGTAATTCCTATAATACTAATTTTACATTCCTTGACTGATTGGCACTTTGGATGACAATAGCCATGATCAACAAATAGTCTATTCCCTCATATATTCTGTTGAATTCTTCACCTGACTGATCACTCATCTTTATGTTTTTAAGTTAGTCACCAAGTTATGTATTACAGAGCATCAAAAGAAGGGGAAAAAACAGTACAACCTTTTGTCCAATTGAACTTTCTGTATTTGATGTGTTGTAACACTACAACAAGCTACAGTAGTAATAGTTAGATGGTCTTAGAAGAGAAAGAAAAGGAATACGTCTAACTAAATTCAACCGTTATGGAATTTAATTCAATAAGGATCACGTAGATAAGTTGATTAGGGGGAAAATACTTGCTGTTCACCATTTAGCCTTCACAAGAAAAGCCGTACGTGGCTCCTCCACCCCTTTTTTCTTGTGAAGTTCAGATGTATTCTATTTCCTCACCATTACGGGGATAAGAGTTCCTATTTTAGTTTATATAGACATGGTTTCACAAATCTTAAGAATCAACTCAAAATTCACCGCTACACTAAGCAGCAATTCAGTATACTTACAATAACACAGAAGATGATGCCGGTGAAGACGGATACCAGCCATTGAAATTCTTTGCTTGGACTAGCATGGTCATATAAGGCTATTAAACCAAAGGGAAAACCAAAAGAAAATGTACTTGCCATCCAGTCACCTCGTTGAAATTGCTATATCAGATCAAACAGCACGAACGACATTGTATATGGTTAGCTAAGCTCAAAGTCTAACGAAACACATGATACAACGATGTAGGTGAGAATCTAGTCGAGAAAGGACTTCAAAAAATAATGACTTATGTATAACATGCCTAAAAAGAAATAAATTGTTTTATGTGTTTCCGTTCTTCAGCCCTTTTTATATGATTTTTAGCACAACATGACTGCCACAATCCCCTTACCCCGTTGACCGAATTTCTTGGAAAACAAACAAACCCCATCGGAAAATGAAGAAAAGAAATAGGGCAAAGGCGAAGGCATTTCTCATTACAAATACAAGTCCCAAGTCTTATAGTCCACCAAGAACAAAGAGAATAGGCGCAACAGCAAATTCTTTCCTGTTCTTGTTCTCGGTCTTCTGAGGCAAAGGGTCAAACAGAGCGCAGCTACGCAGGCCAACAAAAGCCGCATAAAGAAGAAGCGATGAAGCAGAGGTACAGAATCACGCAAAGGAAGAAGATAAATGAGAATTGGGGAAAAACCCATATACACTTACTGCCTCGTTCAAAGTTGAGAAGGCTCTTCAGACTCCGCAGACACCGGCTAGTGGCTCCGCGTTTCGAATAAGCAGAAAAGAAAAGAATGGATAGTAAGTAATGAAATAAGGCTGAGGAGACCAAAAAGTAAATAGAATCTTACTATTCTTGTTCGTTGGTAAGCCCACTTTTCCCTTTTCCATTCACAAGGCATTAACCATTTTCCTCCCTCGCTTCGAAATCGGGTCTCGTCGGTTTTGTCATTTGATTTCGGCAGTTGCGACATTAAGTGAATTATTAATGAATAATTGATTATTAAGTTTGTGTAATCTTGCAGAGATCAGTTCTCCGTTTGATTAAAACTATATGAATTTTTTTATTTTAAGATATACATAAATTTTTTAAATTAAAAAGTTATGTTATATTTTAATTTAATTTTAATTTCTCTTAAAATATTATTTATTAATTTAAATATATATTTTCTGAATTTAATGAAAATAAAATTTACTATTTTTATTTTTATTTATGCATATTTAAAAATAAAATCTACTTTTTTATTTATGCACCTTTACATATAATATATATTTGTATATTTGGATTAATAACAAGTATTTTAGTAAATAAATTTAAAATTAGAATAAAATATATATTTTAAAAATAAAAAAAAATTGTATAATTTTAAAAAAACTCATAAAAAATTATTATAATTTACTTTTATTTTTTTTAGAATTAATTACACTCCCTTGAATTTTGTTAAAAGTATATAACACTCTCTTTTAATTTTTAAAATATATATTTTCCTTTTCTAAAATTAAAAATTACATTACACTCCAATCTAATTTAAAATTTTTTTGTCAAAAGCTATGTTAAGGTTGTTTCTAATGTTGGGTAATCTAATGTCATATTGTTTTTAAATCAAGATATCCTTCATTAATTTAAATATATATTGAATCTTTTTTTTTAAAACAAGACTCAGACATCATGTTATTTAGTAACTTAAATACCCTCACCATTCATAATTATTATTCATTAAATTATATCCAAATACGCACAATAAATTTTTTTTTCAATAAATTTAACAACATCTTAAATTAGTTATTATTTATTAATCAACAATTAGTGTGACATGTCCTCCACGTGAAAAAAAAAAAATAACAGTTTTAAACTTTTTTACCTTTTTCTTTGTATGTAAATTAACTAGCTCATTATTAATTGTTGCAAACAACAATTTTCAACTTTTTAATGTACTCATTCAAATTTAATTTATTAGTGAACTAATTTTTTAAATTTACTTTTATGTTTAATTTTTATTCATAATAATTAACCATAAGTTAGTTAATTTGCTGAAAAGATTATAAAAGAACTAGTTAATTTTATTAGTGAGCCCTTCACTTTTTGGCGTGGCAATGGTTCTCTTTGAATATATAGGTTAGATGAATTGTAATCTAGTATAACTCATTAAACCTTCAGGCAAGATCTTTGTTTCCCTGTGTTATTTTGTGGATTTTAAACCGTGTTGTGGATGAAGAGAGTGAAACTCTCGTGCAAAGCAATTATAGCCTTGTTTGGTATCTTGTTTTTAGAATAATTTTTTATTTTTAAAAATAAAAAAATTCGTGTGATAATATATTTTTAATGAAATGTTTTATAAAATAAAAAAACAGAATTTTGTTTTCAAAAACAGAAAAATAAAAACACATTTTAGATGTTTTGTAATATTTGTTTTGTAGAATCAGAAAAAAATAGAAAAAAATTACTTTTCAGAATAATAATTCAAATAAATTTTTTAATTTTTTTGTTCTCAAAATTTATTCTAAAAAACATTTGTTTTGAAAATAATAAAACAAAAATAAAATCTATATAGGTCATTGGACTGTTGCATTTAATTGAGAATATTTATATTTTAGAGGAGGTTTTGATAAAATTTCTGTAAGAACCTTTGAATTTATATAATCGATAATTTTTCTAATATTGTATTTCTTTCTTATTTTTGTTCTGTAGACTTATGGGTATGAGGATATTTTGTATTTTATGCTGATTACCTTTCCAATTTAAGGGTATGATAAAAAAAATTGAAAATAAAAAATAAATGGGTCTATAAATATGAAGAAAAAATTATTAATTTATTCATATTTATATAAATAATTTTAAAACATTTCATTTTATATTTTAATTAAAAAATTGAAAACTATAATAAAATTACAATAAGATAAAGAAGAGTGAACAGAGTCCAGTATAACACTGCATTCATTCCTACAAGGGCTAGGTTAGGTAAAAAAAAGCCCTCTCAAGTAACGTGGATCCCACCTCTTGTCTTGATATTTTCTCAATAAGATTCCTTGCAATAACTAGAAAAATTCTAACCTAAAAGAGACTAATGCTCTGGTTCAAGGTAAATGTATTTTTTCATATAATTTATATAATATTTATTTTATTTTTATTTTTTATTTTATTTATTAAATTATTATTTTATTTTTTAAGATTAAAAATATAAATATTTTATTTTATTTCATTTACTCATATTTTATATATATGTATATCTTTTTACATTATTCAATAATTAAATATACTTTAAAAAAGAGAGACAGAGAAGAGAGGCGGAGGGGGATAATAACATTTTTTTTAAATAAAAAATAATTTCCATATAGTATTGGATTCCGAATCCCCTGCACTGGGATCCAAAGTGATACTATTGTGGCAGCTCTGAAACTGCAAGATGGATCAACGTGTTGGATTTTAAACGGGCCGCATGCTATGGATTTGATACTTTCTGTCGGGTCCAATTAACAATATTAAGAGTAATATAAATTAATATTTACTAAATAATTTTAATAGTTATAAAGTCATATTTTAATTATTATTTTTTCCCTTAACTTTATTATTTTTAATTTTAATTTTTTAATTTAAATCTAATACTTTAATTTTTAAGTTGTTACGTAATTATCTTTTAATTTTATTTAGTATTTTATATTAATTTCTTAACTGTTTCTTTAATATTTTAAAGCCATTCTTTAATTTTTTTTTTCTAATGTTATAAAATAATCCCTAATGAATGTAATAACAAAAATATAAATATAACACAAATTAAAAGTTCAAAAATTAATTCCATATAAATAAATAAGTTAAGCCCTAAAATAATAATTAGACCTAAAATCAAATTGTATTTCAGATTCGGCCCTATATTCACATTTATAATGATTACGGTTTATAGTCGTAAGCTTATGACAAACTACAAAAAACAACATTTAGTTCAAGAACTCCATTTCACTGGTTGGTATTTTGGAAATCAAGAATTCATGATATAAAATACCTAGATACAAATTACCGTAATAATGAAATTTTGCTGGTATGACAATTGAATGTTACCATTAAAAAGATACAGTTAATATTTTATAAAAATTAACAGGGTTTAAATTATTAATATTTTATAGAAGTTTAAAAAAAGAGTTAAGTATAATATAAGGTAAGATTCTTAATAGAATTAGAAATGAGTATATTAAAAGAATTAAAATAGTACTTATTATAGAAAAGAATATAAAATCATGTGTTAAAAGATTTAGACACATGTAAAAAAAAATTATACAAACCTCAGTAAAATAAATAAATCAAATAGAGAGTAATTTAATAATTAAAAATAATAAAAAATTCAAAAAAAGTATAGATAAAATCATTTTAAAAAAATTTAACTTTAAATAATTTATTTATAAATATATTTCCCAATAAATCTTTATAATGTCATTTTATTCGTATAGTTGACTCCATCCAATAAGAAAAGTTTATTGTTGTTATCCTATAAGGTGAAATCCCAATTCTAATCGATATGGCATATCACTCGATACTATTCTAGGCCTCAATCTTGGGATACACTAGGTACCTTGGATACCACATGCCAAACACACATTTTGAATGCCACTTCCGATCGATACTAGGGTGAAAGTGTCCGAAGCACGCTTGTTTGAACGAGAAACACGCTTCAGAACAGAGCAGAAATTAAAACCACATCCAGTAGTTATTATTAACATGCTACTCCAAGTAGCGGTGTCTGAAAGTTGAAATCCAAACTGACGAAAAACAAACAAGACGGCTCTCAAAGCCATAACAGCATATTTACGAGCACCCAAGCTTATTACAGGTAATTATTTAGTCAGCTTTAAGTGCACCTCAAGGTTTCCACTTTTCATCATCATCTAGTAACCTCCTTGTATATAAGCATTCAAGCGGTCAAGCTCTTGACGATGCTCACTCACCACTGCACGAACTACATCCCCAATTGATACCATGCCAATCATCCCCTTTTCGTTAATGACAGGAATGTGTCTGATTCTATTATCTGGAAATGGAAAAAGGGGAACATGACTGACTTTCAAGGCCCAAGTTTATGATTTTCTTAATCTTCCCATTAAAGGCCACAGCAACTACTTACCTGTCATCAGTTGCATTGCCCGCAGAACTTTGGTATCAGGTGTGACCGTGATAAGTTTGTTCTACAGACACCATGCAACAATTTTAGGATTCATGAATGTCTAAACAGACAGAACAGAAATTCATATAGCAGAAAAAGATATTGTCCTAGATGATAAGGGCACGAGCTTTGACCTCTTCAGTCATAATATCTCCAACCTTAGTGGACTTGGATGATCTTCCCTGCACGATGATCTTCCTGAGGTAATCTGGATAACAAGATGACAAAAGGTTTCACTCAAATGACACAATGACAAATCCACTTCAAAATCACACTACTTTTCATATGTTTTGGAGCACTTAACCGTCTGCAAGACTACATATAGATACAGACCGACACAATCCCTCCCCCCCTTTCTTCGTTAACCGGTGACATTTTTTGGGTCCCTTAATATTGGCTTCTCCAACATAAATAAAGTTCTCCTATTCATTTTTGAGCATTTGCAGGTCTTCACAGCACGTGTAAGTGGCACATGTGTCGGGAAATTATTCCCCGACATTATTGACAATCAGTTTTGCAATTCCTCCATTTCTAATGTTCCAGATCCAACTACACATCTTAAATTAATTTAAAATAATCGATACTAATGATGGAAAATCCCAAATATTTTTTCAAAAGATAGTCTAATAAGCCAACCATTTTATAATGTACCTAAATTTTCTATCCTTAGATAACAAATCCAAATCCCACATCAGGTACCTCTTTCTGTTATAATTCCTGCAATTGCATTTTCGACTCCAGGTTTTACAACCACCAACGCTCCAACATTGTGCTGGGTCATCTGTTATAGATATTTTAGCCAAATAACTCAATCCTATGCAAACACAAACCATATCACCACAATAACAACTGCAGTAAGATTCAAGATGCGTACCGATTTAACAGCATCATAAACAGTGTCATCTGTAGCGCACCAAAGCCAGGAGCCATCTGCACCTTTACCTTTTGCTCTCAAGATGTCTGCAATTGTGGTGCTTTCAAAACCATGCTCCTCCATACGAGCAGGTGCAGAAGACTCAAACCGTGAAAAGACTACTGGCTGCAACAGGGGATTCACCATGCGAACTCGTTGCAGTACTGCATTTTTTATGACATTGCCATGTGACAAAAACGCTCGCAATCCTCCTTGCATTTCAACTGTCTAATAGAAAGAGAGGTTAGACCTCTTAGAATTTGCATATTTGTGACGCAATTAGCTACAGCTCACTAATGCACTTATTCATAGATGTGGAAGTAGTGAGCTCCACATGCAATCGTGCACACGCACAGTACACAAACACCAAGTACATGCAAATCAGCCAGTTCACTAGGAAATGCAATTTAAAGTGGTTTTGGAACTACAAAATTTACTATTTGAATTGGAACAACAGTTATTAGCGGATACATAATCAAAATAAGACACAGATTGTTATATCAAATATTACATCTTTAAGAACTTGTAAGATGAACAGAAGTAACATGGTGACCATCAAATAAAAGGAGAAACAATAGGCAAAAAGGTAGGTAATATCATTGCACGGGTTTGTAGAGCTAACAAGTAATAGCCTGATTCATGCAGTGTCATCTTGGAACAGGTCACGTTTGTAATTACCACCAAAAGGATTCCCATAGAAAAACTAAACAACTTCAAGTACAGAAGAAACATGCGTTTGGCTCCAAAATTAGGATTAATTTGGCTAGTTCGATATCAATAAAAGAAATCAGATCCCAAATTCTAAGAATGAGAATGTTCATGAAGTTGAAAGATGTTAACAATAAAATATAGAACTTGATACCCAGAAGAACCAGAAGTTATGAAATCCGATGGGCAAACTGAGTAAAATGTTTGGATCACACTCAGCTGTCTTCGTCTAAACTAACTCCCCCCAACCATTCTCTTTTTCCTTTTGTGTAGATTTCCTTTTTTTTTTTCAGAAGAAAAATTTGAAGGAGAGGAGAGGGGGGGGGGGGGGGGGGGGGGGGGTTGTCACTGAAGCCTCAGCAGGCCTTCATGTGAACATAAAAGTTTGGTTCAATGCCATTAAACCAAACTGGCCCCCAGAACAGTCACAAGGTTAGGGTAGGTCATTAACACAACACACAACCCACATATCAGTATCAAAATAATAGCAATAACTCAAAGTAGACTCATGAAAGATCCTTTCGAGTTTATCTCGGTCATAAAAATTACAACAATTGAGATATGGACCCATAAGCTCAGTGATCACCCAAAGCGTCCAAAATATCATTTCAAACCGATTCAGTCGAATTTTCTGGATCGAAACTCAAAACTGATCAGATCTATTATTTACTAATTATACAAGTACCAGTATCCTCAATCAAGGACGGGTACAGTAAGAGAAAACGATGTAGAAGAACAAGAGAAAATTTCTGCAAGCTAAAACAAGCTACATCAATAGCCGAAACGTCAAAATTGAAGATGACTGAGACAAAGGCTAGAAAGAAGAACCGCACCGCAGAGAGAGAGAGACTCCACTTGAGAAAGAGAGCAGAGCAGCGGCGAGAAAGGAAAGATAGTGAAATGGCTGAGACCCTAGAAATACTCACTGCACTGCACTTCCTTTATCTCTCAAAACTGACAAAAACCGTGACGTGACGTTATCTTCGTACTTTTAGATCATCCATTTCACTGTTATTTATATATTATTCTTATTATTACAATTTGGTGGGGATCTTATCTTGCCTGCGTTATCCTCAACCTTTTGAGATTCGGGGAATAATTTGAATTTTCTCAATTGAAAGTGGTAACTTATTTTTTAAAGTAAAAAAATATAAAAAAATAAAAATATATATACACATTTTTTATTTATTAATTTTTTAAAAAATATTTTTTTTTATTTACTTAAAAGAATCTAAATTTTATGAAAAATCTGTTTCAATTTTTAAAAGAAAAATATATAAGGAATCATAGGAGGTCTTTAATAATTTTTATAAGAAATTTTCATCAAACTTTAATATTTATTTTTCTTAAATGGAACTGATGCATGAATGTAAATAATTGATTGCCAGCCTATTTTTATGGGTTTTTTTAGCCAAATCTGTTCAAGGTAAAAAAAATGAGCCAAATTTGTGTCAATAAAAAATATTATACTGAGATACTATAGATATTCTGGAAGTTGAATTCATGAAGTCTGATTTGTCAATTAATATTTTTTTTTTTAAAAAGGTTTGAAGTTGGATCCAATGACTCCAACTTCAAGAATTTTAAAAAAAAATTATTATAATTGATTGGGTCTAACTTCAAGAATTTTTAAAAATTAAAATAAAATTTTTTTTGTTAAGACTAGAGATATGTGTTTGATAAAATTTATATAACCAAAATTAAAGAATTAAATGCACCAACGTATTATCAATGACTTTTTAATGTATCGGTCTAACAATTGTTATAATATATTAATAATATTTAGTTAATGTATTAGTAACTAACTATTAAGTATAATAATATATAATTATAAACACTCTAAGTATATAATTAATAACAATTTCTTTACTAGTATGTGATTGTTTAAAGTATCATTACCAATATATTATAATAATTATCACTAACATAATAAGAAGGCATTCACTAATATACTTAAATTTTTAATGTATACTAAAGAATTAATGCATCTATAAATTTCTATTTAAAAAAAATTAATAATTAAAATGATTGCTAATGATAGGTTGGTAATTTTTTTTTAAGTTTTCATATCTTTTAACATAATTTCAAAAAACTCCTAACATTTACTATTATATAAAAATTTTTTAAAGAAAATTAGTTGGGATCGGTTCAATATTAGTTTCTAATACTAATTTTAATGAAGCATTATTTCTTATATTTATCTTTAACCCATAATTTATAAATAATTAATAATAATAATTTTTATTATTTTCACATTTGGCATCATAATCATCACCTTTCACATCTCTTACCTTGATTTATTTTGAATTATTCATAAAAATTTAAGAATTTATAATTATGAATTATTATAAATATTAATAATTATGTTAAAAAAGCAACGGTGTTATCATTTATGAAAATTTAAACATTCAAATCAACCAAAAAGTAAATAACTAGTATTAATTTTAGATATAATTTTATTTTTTTAATTTTATTTTGTTATGTAGCTAAATATGACTTAAGTTTTAATTTAATTCAATTTTTTAAAAAAATTCTTGAAGTCGGACCCAATGGGTCCGACTTCAGTTATAACTTTTTTTTTAAAATTCTTGAAGTTGAAGTTATTAGTTTTGACTTTAAGCCTTTTTTTTTTAAATATTAATTGACAAATTAGACCTCATGAATCCGACTTTTAGAGCATCTACAACATCTCGGTATAATATTTTTCTCTGACACGGATTTGGCTCATCTTTTTTTACTCTAAACAGATTTGGCTCAAAAAATCTTGCAAAAAAATTGATATTTTAGACAATTTTTATTTTGTTATACCCGCACCTCCTGTCACAGATAATTTGTAGTTAAATTTTATTTGCCTCTTCATTTTCTTACGCCAGGAAAGATTCAGTAAATTACACGATTTTTTTAATTTTGTTAAAATGATATAAATTTTTGTTTTTTAAATATATTTTTAATTCAATTTAAAATTTTTTAACTAAAATATCCTTTAATAACCTTAATAAGCAAATATGTATCACATATATATATATATAAAAAGAATAGGTTTTATTTTCATTAAATTTAATCAATATATATTAATTGATAGCATTTTGATTAAAAATTTAAAATTAAACATAATTTTTTATTTGAAAAAATTGTACATATTTTAAAAATAAATATATTTATATATAATTTCAAAAAATTTTAAAAAAAGCCCATGTAATTTACTAAGATTTGAAGCTAACAACAAATGTATCTAAAAACACATATTCTTACTTTTAAGTATAACAAGATGGTAACAGACCTTCTAGACGAAAATAATGTAAGAAAAGAAGGAAAAGAACATGTATGGATTTTATTTAAATGGGTCCCATTTATCTTTTTTTTAATTTTTTTTTCATAAATTGATGTGATAAATCTTTGTATATGAATTTATTATTAAGTTAATTAAATTTGTTTTTATTGATTTTATTAACTTAACCGAACTCAAAATTTCCGTTTATATTATAGTGATTAAAATTGGAGTCGGATTCCCTAGCGGATCAGTCCTTCTTTTTGGACAATATAGCGGATCATGTCAAAAGCAAAAGACTGAAATAAATAGTCTTAAATTGCGGTCAGAAAGATGGGACCCATGTGTGCTCTTTTTTTTTTTTTTTTGGGCCCTGAATAGAATCCTGATATATGGTTGGATCCAAGTTCGTCAAAATTCACTTTATGGTTTCCATGGAAAGGCAATATACGAGAGTACTGATTGCCTCATCGTCAACCGGAAAAATGAGTTATTTTTAAATAAAATTTAAGTGTTTATCATTCTGTTATGTAATAAATTTGACTATTTAAGATTTGATTGTCTGGACGGCTAAGTTTTACTTAAAATAACTCTTTTTTTTTAACTAAAAAATAAGACAATCAAGACTCAATATACAAATAACATTATGAATGCTCTCTATTGGTATATCTAGGCTAATATATGAATGAGCTAAATCAATTGATGAGATAATATAGTATTATTTAGTTATATGGTTCAATTTATTTAAAGAATATTTTGATATTTAAATTTTAAATACACCAAATTGATGTGAGAAGATATATTTTATTTCTTAGAAAAAAATATTTTCAAGCAAACCAAGCCAGTAAAAAACAGAGCCTTTTCGTTCCATTGTAGAGTAATTTATTTGATTTGGATATTAAATGCGTTGGATTGCTAGCTCAGTAGTCTACAAATTGCAAGGGAACGCAACTTTTACAAATATTGAATACAGTGCATCAATCATCTTCTTCGCGAACCAATACAAGCAACTTTCGTGGAATAAATTTTTTAATATGTTTTTTATTTAATTTTTAAATATATTTAGAGTATTAAAGACAGTTATACTAATTTTATAATTAAAGACATGTGTGTATCTTAGAAATATATCTGGTTAAAAATTATTTGATATATTTACAAAAATTCTTCTCGTTTGCTTTATCTAGATAATTTAGGCATTGTATATAAGATATTGGCCGCATGCCCATTAATTTCTTCTAGGGTGCAAAAATGGGGCCTGCAAACAACATCTTCCACTCACAATAAATGCTTCAAACTTTTCATTCCCCTTTTTATTAGGATATGTTTTGTTTTGATAGAGTGGTTGCATAAGAGTGTCTAAATTATTATTGTTATTATTATTAACTTAAGAATTATAGCATAAAATTAAATACTAAAGTAAAAGCAAAATCATCCAAGTGCACAATTAAAGTAAGAGAATCATGAGTCATTAACAACAATGATTGAAATTCCAGACATTTTAGTAATTTTTCAATTTCTACATCTAAACATGTCAAATCACTTAAATTGAAATCGAAAAACCACAATAAGCAAAAATTTTAAAATTTCAGATTGTTCAACACAACCCCATCCCTTTCCGCCATGATTGTGAGCCATTACAAACTCAGAACCAATATCAAAAACTACAATCTGGGAAGAATGGGGGGGGGGGGGGTGGTAGTCCTTTTCTTTGTGTTGAAACATAGTTTGTTTGTTATATCTGAGCACTTTAGATTTTTATTTTATGTATGTCTCATATATTTTAAGGTTCTGACTTGACAAAAATATTTCTCAATATTAAAGTGTGCCTGGTGAATTGATAACATGAAACTCGCATACTGTTTCAACGAATTTAGAATTATTTTAGAAAAATAGATTGTTCCTAAAACTATATCACTTTTTAATGTATCTCATTTGCCTTGAGAATTTGTTGGTGGAAACTAATTCAAGTTTTTGAATCAAGACTTAAATCCTTGAACACAAATTACCCAAAAAGTTTTGGTGTGGCCATTTATATCCTTATTTTGTTTAATTTGCCATGGGAATATAACTATGATGTAATTATAGAACAAGTTTTGGGAGTAATAGCTGCTTTCCAAACAAATTTGCTCCAAAAACTATTGGAGTGTGTGGTGCAATTCAAATATCTATAGTAGTTCAGAATTTGAGTTGCTTAAAAGTCTTAATGCTATTCTGAATGTTCATCTTGTTGCATGTGTAGCCGCTGGCCTTGTAATTTTTAATGAATTAGTTACAGGCCCATTTGCTTCTACTGGTTTTTTGGAATATCTTTGATATCTTGGTGGTCTTAGTTGTTTTGAAGTATGTTGAAATGGTGCTTTCAGTCGATGCACATTGCATCAGCATTAAAATGTGAATCTATTTCTGTCACACAGCAAAGAAAAAAAAATGCTGTATCTGTCATCGGCTCCAGTTTGGTTTGCACCTGCCGAGTAGATTATCATGTCCTAAAATGGGTATTTGAATGACTTTTACCCTTGGTGCCAAAACTGCAATGAACAGAACAGAAAAAACTTAATGACTTTTACCTTTTTTTTTTTTGGCAATGAACAGAACATATAACCAGAATATAAGTCTTGAATCTGGATTTATTCATTGCAATATATTCCTTACAAATAGTGGAACAAGAAAAAATTTACAAATAACTGTCTTTACAAAGAACTGCTAACAAGAATCAAAATTACACATACAGATTGTTTCAGTTTTAAAGTAGAACTCATCACATTTACTTACAAAGAACCACCAATCAAATTTATACAACTCGATAGTTTTATGTTGTTTAAGAACATAATTTTATTGATAAAAAAAAATGAATAGGGCTTTATAATATGTATCTAATATTGAAAATTTTGAATACTATTTCTAAAAAATCAAATATAATTTAAATAATTTTTAAGGCCCAAGATTAACGTAATTTGCCAATAATAAAACGAGATGGTAACTAACTGTAGATAAAATGTTAAAAAGAAAATTCCTGAAAAACCCATTTCCTCCAGCTGGCGCCTCGCTTTGCCTTTTTTTTTTTTGGGGGGGGGGGGGGGGGGCCAGAAGCCTCCCTTGGACTGACTACCTCGCGTTCTGGTGTTTTGAGTTCCCAGTCTTCCTACACCGTGGGATGAGTCAACGGTTGGATTTTACTCACTGGAGAGGAAATGCGCGCGTCTCGCGATTGAGACGATCCAAACGGCCAGAGCAAAATTTTGAAGAGCAATGTTTCAAAGAAAAATAGCGGGAAAACTTGGCGCTAAATCTTTCAGGGCTCTTCCTCTGTATAAACCCAATCTTCCATCTTCTTCGCTTCGCATCACACCATTTTCCTTTCCTAGCTATTATCATCGTCTTCATAGAATGGTCCAAGCAAAGTTGCAGAGCAATGGCTCAGAGGTCCCAGAGCCTTCGCCCAAGATCCAAAAGCTTCAACACAACGGCGTCGCCGAAAATCCTCAAAACGTTTTGCCTCTTCTTCGAGTGAAGAAGCTCTCTGACAAGGCCGTCATGCCTTCTAGGGCTTCCCCTCTCTCCGCCGGTTACGATCTCTCGAGGTGAGTCTCCAGATCAGAAGTTTTGTGTGTCTCTCTCTCATTCTTTTTGGGAAAACTGAATGTTTATGGTTTTCGGGAAATGTTGTAGCGCGGTGGAGGCGAAGGTGCCAGCAAGAGGGAAGGCTCTGGTAGCAACTGATTTGAGCATTTCGATACCTGAAGGAACTTATGCTCGTATAGGTAATGACGAGTTTCAAATCTCTTTCAGTTTTTGGACATTGATATCGGGAACAATTTGATTGAAATTTGGATGTTGTTGGTTTGGGAATCTTGGGTTCTGTAGCACCACGTTCGGGCTTGGCTTGGAAGCATTCAATCGATGTGGGTGCTGGTGTGATCGATGCGGATTACAGGGGTACAGTCGGAGTGGTATTGTTCAATCATTCGGACGCTGATTTTGAAGTGAAAGTGGGAGACAGGATTGCGCAGCTAATAATTGAGAAGATCATGATGCCTGAAGTTGAGGAGGTTGAGGATTTGGATTCCACTGTCAGAGGTGAAGGCGGTTTTGGATCTACTGGTGTTTGATTTTCTTGTTCGCTTTCTCTGTTTTGTGTTGTGTTATGCTTAGGAAATTAGGGTTAGAGGCCTACCCTGAGGAAGCCTCCTAGTAATTTTGTAGAACAGCTGGTGGGCATGTTTATGCTCCTTCCTGCATATTAATGGCGCTGTAAGAATGATCTTTACTAGATTTATAAACTACCCATCTAATTTTTGTAGCAAGTGTAAAAGAAAGGAACAAAGGAAAATGGGACAATCTCTTTGATGGTGGGAACCGTTCGCGTTCATACTGAGCCTCAACAATGCGCATTTTTATGTACCATGAGTTGTGATCTGAGGGATTTTGTATATGTAGTTGGTTGGTTTCTTGAAATGGAAGCAATGATGTAGGTTGTTCACTTACTTTGAGCAGGACCTCTTTGCTCCTTTTTGTTTCTTTTGTTACTAGCTGCTGGGTTCTTGTAGGCAGGGTTTAATTTGATCATGTGAATGTTTTTCTAGAAGCAAAAGGATAGTCTCCAAATTGCTTGCTGCTAAGGTAGGTTGATAGTTCAGGTGAGTGCTACTTTATGGTTGCGTTCATGGCTCATCCCTTGTGGCCCTAGTGCAAGCAGGTGATGGCGTTAGTAGAATGTTTGTGTCAGTTGTAGTTTAATGGATCAGTAAATCCCAATTAGGGAGTTTTTTGGAGTTATTTTTTTATGGGAAAATAGTGACTTGAGTTGACTATTACATTTAGCCTTTTTTTTTGTTTTTTGATATTATTACATTTAGCCTTTATGTTTATTAACGTTGCTCTGCACAGTGCATGCCATGAGTTTCTTTTTTTTATTTTGGTGAATGCTATGAGTATCTATATAATCACAATCATGAGTTTCGAATTCACGGCCTGTTGGAAGGAGGTGCCGCGTAGACTGGGCCTTTTTCATGAAGTCATGTATTGGTTCTCAGGTTACTCAATTTCTGTTTGGAGAACTTTCGAAATTTATGTGGTTGTTGCGAAGTAGTTTAGGATAGAACTACGATAAGCTGAGCACCTAATTATATAGATTATCAAACAATGTATTAAAATTGCATTTTTGTTTTGATCGGTTTAAGTTATAACTAAGCAGTTTTACTGACAATTTATTGGGAACTATTTGAAACGAGTACACCGAGTTTCCATGTTAGTAACAAGATTAGACAATCGGTGAGGTGAAATTGCATGTTTTATGCTACGACTATAATAAGCGCTACGTTTCCTTTTATTTGCATTGCACTGTTTCAATTTTGGCTTCATTCGTGGTTTTTATTTTAAAACATTTTTCATTATGTGAATTTTAAGTCGTGAATTTTTGTATGATGGCCATTTCTGGTGGCCGGATTAAGTAAAATATGGTATACAAAATATATCAATATTTCGGGCTGTTTGCCACTGACGTCATATATGAAAGCGTAACAAGTTATATCATAAAAATAAAATTTTCAGGTCTGGTTTTGGTGTTGCCTCGTGGCTTGTTTGTTTGCTTATTGCATTGTTTTCATTAAATATTGTACATCAAGAATTGTGGGAGATCTTGCTTTTCATATTCGTTTATCTCCATGTAAAAGGGGTGGGCAAAATATTAAGATTCAATGGGTATTCGTAAAATTTATCTTCTCGGGCTAATACGATATCTTAGAATATCAGCTCACAAGGGGGCATTCATTCAACAAACACGAAAACTTGTAGGCGTAACACAGACTTACAATGACAGATTGAAGTGAACAATGATTAAAGAAGAATTCATTACTTATGGAATTTAACATCTTACGTAAGCAAACACCCAAAATAAAGTGTACATTATCTATGGAACATTTTTAGATTCACAACCATTGCATAACATTAAATCCGGCTCCATTTTCGGTTACTGTCTCTTGTAACTTCTGTCAATTCCATAATTTCTCTCTGCATACAATCTAAACTAACATTTCAAAAGTTCCACTGAATGAGATCAATGCCATCTGATTGATATTATCCTGAGTCACGGGCGCAGTATTCATCCAGGAAAAGATATACTGTGACAAGGCTTTAGGTCCAGTTAGCTACAGTGAATCCCAAGCACATGCTTTCGCATACGAATTGAAAAAAAAAGGGGGGGTTGAAGGAAACAACAGTCTGCAACTCTGCATAGTACGAATTAGTCAACTTCCAAAACTCTTCCGACTAGTGTAGACATTGATTCTGTACAAGTGCTATAAAGAGGAAATCGACCTTAGAAATTGAACTCATATAAATAAATTGAACTCTGTAAGTTTAAGCTTCCATAATGACATTCTCTCTAACGAAGACAAATAATAGCCCATTAAGCCAAAATTCACATTTTGTGAATTGACACAAAATTTATGCTTTGGAAACTTCTAAAATACTTCTAAAAGGATGCTTATGCCCCCTTACCTTGAAATCTCGTCAATTAACACAATAATAATTCAATTCGGAAATTGGTTAAAACCCTTTTTGCAAACCCTACAGGGACTACTCTCGATTACTTCGAAGAATTTTAACAATAGCTCATAAGGTTTATAACAAATGAAATAAGTCATCTTAGTTGTATCTTCTTCCAGATCCTCAATTAACCATATCCTGATTTAAAGCCTAATTTAGAGAAACATTATGAACCTTATATATTACCATGCAAATTATTAGTGCGTGAAAAAGGTCTTTCACAAGGGTGGGCTATCTAAGGTTACATTAATACAAGTTTTCTATTTCACTAGTTAATATAAACTTGGTAACTTATTTAGAAGTGCTTAAAATTTTCTGCTCATTAGTACTTAGTACAAGATTACAGTTTACATAGCCTTGTCCACCTTTCAAAGATTCCTATAACATTCCTTCCATATTAATGACTTTATTTTTGCACCTATAACATTCCTTCTATATTAATTACTTTAGTTTCTAAGATAAACATATATTGCACCTAACCATGATCTCCTTATCACTCTGATACAGCTCAATTCTAGAAATGTGACTAGATATGAGGGAATTTCATATCCGTAAGCTTAATGAAATCGTTCAAAGTTATTCCTTCCAACCATGTTGAATTTTCAGTTAGTAGAAGACTCAATTAAAACCTCTTTTATTTAATATGCCAAACCAATAATATAATAATTAGTATTTAGTTCAAAGAAATTCACAGGAAAAAAAGTGGAAAAGAAATCTATGGGGCTAAATATTTTGGATACCCAACACAGGTTTTAGAAAAATCAAAATGTAAGGTTTTGTTTTTTTTTTTTCTAACAATCAAAGTCTAAATGCTCTACTGTTTAAATTTATAAATTTTATTCAAAACTTTAAAAATATTCTACTTATTATTCGTTTACTTCTCTTTTCTAATAAGCCTATCAATGAGCCTTCAAATATAGCTTTCGGTGCAATGGGGAAACACCCAACTAGTTTTCTAATAACATTGAGGGCACATAAGTGAAACACAGGGCTTAAAGAAGATGAAGCTAGATGGATAGAAAAGCGAATGTCATTGAGAGACAGGAGAGCTTACTCTTGGTTACTCCTACCAGATTGCCATTACGATCACTTTGTCCATATAAACACACCCACCATCACCGTTGTTGTTTCACTACAAATCCCAGTTAAAAAAAAAAAAATCTCCCAGAATGAATGGTTGGTCATGTGGCTTCTGCGAGTTCTCAACGCTTGTAATCCGAGGACGATAGTACATGGTCTTCGTTTACTTCCCGATCATGGTAGAAGCTGGATGTATCTATCTACCACTTTGAAACCTACTCCGAAGTAAGAAAATAATGGTGGATAATTGATATTTTGATAGAATACTTGAGGAAAGGAAAATAAAAGGCATTAAATAATAGAAAATTTGTTTTTAGTAATTTTATATGATTGAAGTTTTAAATTTAGACTCACAAAAGTATATTACAATGAAACTAATGTATTAAAAACTAATTGTAATTGAAGGTAAAAATTAGGATAAGTAAATGAAATTTTCCTAAAAAACTTCACACACTTCTATTACTTTAGGTTACTTACAAGGCATTCTTATCCTTGTATATTTTATATGGTAAATTATGCTCTTTTTCTAAAGAAATATTTAAATTATATGGTCCTCTTTTATTTTAAAAAAGTACACTTTTGTGCTTGAAACAATAAAATGTAATAATAACAGATGCAACAAAAGATAAAAGATAAATTATTCTTCCCTTTTATAAAGGATATCTAAATTATACAATCTTCTTCTTCTTTTAAATTGCACTCACTTCCTTAAATATCAGAATATGTGCTGCACTGAACGCTTTGTAGCAAAAAATAAACTATTATTACACTTATTTTAACCAAAATATCATTTTATTCATTACTTATATAATATAATAAGTATTAAATATATATTTGACTAATATAAAATAATAATATGATCTTCATTACAATTTAAATAACATTGAAATAAATATTTTTTTAAAATATATTTTCTAATGAATTATATTTTTAACAGAAGAAATTAATATTATCCTTAAAGATATTTTAGTTATTTCTTAACTTCAAAGGGTGCTTATATATAGTAATAAACTACAGAGGAGTGTTGTATGGTTTAAACATCTCTTATGAAAAGAAAAAGTAATTTAGCCAAAGATAAACTACAATTACACACATTTTAACTAAAATACCCTCATACTTATTACTTATATAATATAATAATTATTAAATTTAGTTTTTTCTAATATAAAATAATCATTTTGTAAAATTTAAAATAAATTAAATTTATGATCTTTGATTCAAAATAAATAACATTGATATAAAATTTTAAGAAACACATTTTTTTACTAAGTTACAATTTTAATAAAAGATTTTGTTGAGAGTATTTTGGTTTTTCTATTAAAAGGAATTTTGTCTATATTTTAACAATAAAATAATATTTTGTAATTTAGGTATCTTTTAAAAGAAGAAAGAGTAATTTATCTTATTTATTTTAAAATTTTATATATCCAATAACATCTAAATGTATTATTTTGACAGAAGAAGGAATACTTTGAGCAAAATTTGAGATCTAATGTCACTTTTAAATGTAATAATAAATAAATAAATAAATATTATGTGAAAATTTAGTGTTGAGAAATGTTAAGTAGGAAAAAAAAATTGAGATTCTCTTTTCATTTAAGATAGGGAAAAAATAATTCTTATAAAATTTGAATACAAGATCTTATAGCTGTGACTATTGAGGTTGAAGTGTAAAGTCCGCTTGTGATTTTGAAGCCCTCCAATTTTGAAAATTCAATTCCCTTGATTTTCTTCAAACCAATATGTCCGGAATTCTTTTTTTTCTTTTGGAAAGAAATTAATACCTCATAATATAATATTTGTTGTACACTGTTCAAATGCAGTCCAATCATATTATATATATATATATATGAAAATAAACTTTTTTTGACACTCTTCTTAAATAATGTAATAATATTTTTTTTTATTAATGATGGGGCCCAACCAATTTTTGGTGGACCTACCACTATCGTATCATATATCATATATCATATATATTATTATATATAAAATGTCGTGATTTTGCATTATTTATTATATACTATTTATTAACATCACATCAATAATAATTTTATGTATTATTTATTTATTATTTATGTATTATTTTTTTTCTCTTTCTACGGGACTCATACATTTTTTTTTTTCCCTTGTGAAGCCCACAAGAAATTTTTTGAACCTCCTGCACCTTGTAGGGCTAAAGGTGAAGGACTTGTGTAGTTTTCAGGGAAAAAAAAAGGGGGGGGGGGTGTTTGAACTTAAATAACCTTCTCGAATAAAGAAAAAAGACTTCCTTTTATTGTTTTTCTTTTCACAAGACATATCTAAAAGCCCCAATAATGTTTTATGCCTTTAGAGTTTAGAATACATAAAGATACTGAGTAATCTCCACGAAAAAGCTAATGAAAACATTAACTACAATGAGCAATGGGTCTAAAAGAGCTTAAAAAAACATTTGAGACACGTGCAGTGCTCTAAGCCTGAGTTTGAAGCTTTAAAAATTAACTAATTCAAGGAGAACTGCTAGTTAATGTTGGTAACATGAAAAAAAAAAATACAATTTATACATACTTTCTAATATTTTTTATTAATTTTTCAATTAAAATATAAAAAATTAATTTTTTAAATAATAATAATAAGATAAACGTATAAATTTTACAAATAAGTAGATAATTTTTTATTCAAATTATACATTTATTATATTTTAATTAAAAAATTATATACTCATTATATTTTATTTAAAAATTTTAATAATAAAAATATAAAAATTAAGAAAATAAATTTTAATTGAAAGAATTTAAAAAGTAATATTTTCACTTTTCAGTACATTAGTGGGTAAATATAAAAAATTAAAAAAATAAATTTTAATTGAAAAAATTTTAAAAATAATATGTTCACTTTTGAGTGCATTAGTGGGTAATTTAATATTATATATAAATAGTTCATCAAAAAAAATATTATATATAAATATACAAGTTATTTTTATTGATAATAACTTCACAAAAGGTTATTTAAGTGACTAGGGCTTATTTAAAACTGTTTTTGTTTTAATGTTTTTAAAATAAATATCTTTTAGAACAAATTTTGAGAATAAAAAAATTTTAAAAATTTGTCTGAATTATTATTTTGAAAAGTAATTATTTTTTTTATTTTTAACTGATTTTTTAAAACAAAGTTACAAAACACTTAAAAAGTATTTTGAATTTTTTTATTTTTGAATTTTTTTTATTTTACAAAATATTTCGTTAAAAAACATATTATCAAATAATTTTTTATTTTTTTATTCTTAAAAACAAAAAAACTATTCTCAAAACAAAAAACCAAACAGGCTTATGGTATCAATGCCAGTCCCAAAAAAAAAATATTAATATCAATTAAATGATCTTCATTTAAAAGTTAATAAAATAATCAATTTAAAATTATTATTCTATAACTAATTAAGATGGTTAATTTTTAAATATCTAAATCTGAAAAAAAGATCAAATCATAAAATTGAAAGATTAACGCTCCGTTTGGATGGAGGAAGAGAAAAGTGGGGGGAGAGAAAAGCGGGGGGAAAACGGAGGAGGTAAAAAGTGAGAAGAAAAGTACTCTCCCTTCCTTGTTTGGATGTGGCGAGAGAAAATATACAGGGAGGGGAAGTAGTTAATTCTCTTTGGACAATTTTGCCCTTCCTGCGCTGCCCCCGATACATGTTACGTTGTAATTCAAAAAGAATTATTTTATCTTAATATAAAATACATATATTACACTTATTAATTTAAAAATAATTATAGGTACAATTTACATGAATTTAAATTAACACAAAAATTTATTTATAATTAATTAAAGATATATTTTTAATTTTATATTAATTAACTTAAATAATTAATTTTATATTAGTAAAAATAATTTTATATTAATTGCACCTCTATTTAATATAAATTAAATTAATGCATATGATTAATTATAATAATTAGGATTCTTTGAACATGTCAACATGCCAAGACAATATGTACGGGACAAGTCAACATCCTTCACGTAAAGTTTCAATTCATGCCATGCCAAGATAAGGAGACACCTTCACGTGAAAGCTTCAATCCATGCCAAGAAAAGGACGAAAAGAGTTGAATGGCTGGGGATAAGGCAAGAGGAAAAGATAAGGAAAAGAAATGCACGTGAACTTTGTTCTTATCTCAATGACTTACATGCAATGTATAAGATACTTTAATATGTTTCTCACAAGGTATATAGATGCAAGAGAGGGAGTACCTAGGCATGCAGCAGTTGCAGTGAAGATATCGTGCAGTGAAGGGATTAAAGCCTGGCAATTCACGTGATGTGGAGTTGAAGACAAAATTATATAATGCGTGCTACCTAAATTGCGATTTGTTTTTTGAGGCATCCTGTTATTATCACAAAGATAGAAGGTAATATATTTGTATGAGCGTTGATCGTGAAGATTATATGTTCGCATAATTCTTTTATGTCTATGTATTATTATTTATCGTGTAGATGGATAGAAGAATCTACGGAGATGTTTTGTATTCCTGAATTCGAGCAGGAGATAATATAGCAAAAGAACTTATTTTTCCAATCGGTGAAACGGGGTATGCAATTTTTCCTTTTTATTTAACTAATTTTTTTTTTACCAAAATTGAGGTATATGCATTTGTCAGATTTGGCCCTGATGGGAAAATGATGCTGTTGAATATATAGTGTCTGTGATGAAACGTAATTACGTAGGAGCTTATAACTCATGGAAAGAAGTTCCTGAATCAGTTCGGCAATTATGGTTTGCAGAATTTCAAGTAAATTTGAACCGCGATGTCAGGTTTATTATTTTCACTCTATTAAAATACATGTGCTTACTGATATTTTTGATCTTAATGGATAGAAACACTATGTATGGACATGGGATGATCATTTTCAAATTTATAAAAATTTTAAAGATTGAGTAAGAAACCGGTTAAAAGATTTGATTAGTTATGTTCGAGATAAAGGAAAACATCCTACTTGGATTAATGAAGACATTTGGAATGATTTATGCATTAGTTGGAAAAAGCTGAATTTAAAGAGAGAAGTAAACGTGCAAAGAAGAATAGAGTTTTAAACTCTGTCTATGGGCCATCTCTCCATACTGGCGGAAATATTCCATTCATAGATCACATTGTAATGTTAGCTGAGGAATTAGGTAGGCCTGTAATTCCGATAGAGCTGCACGTCCGAACTCATCAAAACTCAGTATCCGTGAATGGATTGATAAAAAATCTAAAAAAACTTTTGTATGTATTGTCTTGTTTTTTTTTTTTTTTCAAGAGGTTTTACATAAAAAGTACAACTATGTAACACCCTTCGTTATTTGGTTTGTCTCAGGATGAATATGCGAGACTTAAAACTAGTATAGCAACTACAGTGGGTGATTCACAAATTTTTACACTGCCAAATGAAGTTGCTCTATGGACAATAGCTGCGGGAGGGAAAAAAAGTGGAAGCTCTATATATGGCTTGGGAAGTGTTGCATATGAAGTGGTAGATGATCCAATATATGGTTATAATTATAGTAAAAGAAATAACATTTTCTCACATCCAAGTGCAGCAAAGGCTATATATCCAGGAGGTCACCTCCATCCTAATATTGATCAAAAGTTATAGGATCTTTGGATGCACATGGACACCAATGATAAATTAATATTTGAGATGCAACGGAAAGTTTATGAATATCATGCGAATAATAGACCATCGTGTTCGAATAATTCTAATAAAAAGAATTAATGGACAAGGTGATGAGGAATTAACGCCACTGTTTTAAATTATATTTTGTGTGATAATGTAAACTTAGTTGATATAAGTTTATGAATTTGTATTATAATGCTGGTAACGAAAAGTACAACCCTCATATTTTATTTATTACCCTATCTATTCCTCTTTCACGTGATACTTTTGTCATATGCATAATAATATTATGATGCGGGACCTACATAGTCATACATGATAAGCTCTATTATTGTTACGCATTATAAAATAATATATAATAAATTTTAACCATGTGTGAAAATCTTTTCTTGCCTATTTTGCCTTTTTTCGTAGATAACTAAATCTAAAAACTATGTATAGTTTGTATTTTTATTTCTTATCCTTATCTAACTTAAATTCACATGTCTCCATGAACAATCATGCATATGTACGTAGGCACCCACACACATCTGTAACACCTTAACATATGAACTCTATCTAGCCTCCCTTCTGGGCTTGGTTCCATATGATTTCCAAATAATCAATACTTTCCGTAGCATTTTTATACTATGAAACGGGGTTTTTAACACTCATCTTTTGTCCCGTGGGTCCTGTGAACCCATCAGTCACATTCTTTACTCACACTCCATTTATATAACTCAGACATAGCATAAAACAAACCCTAAGCCATGGGTATGGAGTCAAAAACCAGAAAAATGCGATTTCTCACATTCGCCCAAAAGTCTGATTTTTGGCTCTACTTTGGAAAATCATATCTAATTGTAGAAAAATGGGAATCTAACAAACCATAACTTCTTGGAAAGCTCTAAGTGTTAAATTTACACTAAAAATAATTTCTAACCACAATCTCAGCGTTTGGACCATGTTTAATATCGAGAATCAGACAAAGATCCGGCTGTCTCTGTTTCTGGCGCAAATTACTGTCATGAACTTCAAAAATCCATAATTAAATCCAAAAATATCCAATCTAGGTAAACTATACCAATTTGAAAAGATACAGATGTCTACTAGAAGAAAAAAATAAGTCCAGATTAGTTCAGTAGCCCCTACACCCCGAAAACTGATGGAACAGTGACGGTGGTCGGATGGGCTCCCCGATGCTGATACAGAACTTCAGAAGGTTCATTCTCTCTTTACAGACCTCCGATTTAGGCGATTCTAGTTCCTATAGGTCACTGTGATTTTCTAATTTGTGTATAAAATTTCATAATAGTTGACCACCGTTTGGTCTATATATGACATGGATTTTGTTTCTATCCTATAGGAACAGTACATGACCAAACTACCAAATTTTTTTAATTTCAACAATTCTCCAAATATTCGCTAGATCTCTAAAAATTATCCACTTTAGCTTCTCAAGAAGCTCTCTACAAACTCTAGAGGCATGCCAAATTTCATGGCAAGAGGAGCTCATCTGGTTATACTTTGACGTAACTCACAAATTTACCGGTTTTGGCACCCAAAAGGTCCAAAATGGGTCCAAATGGCCTCTCATACATTCTCACACCTCATGGACAAGTTTGAAAGCATAAAAATAGTTTATATAATATGTCCAAGTGGTCCAAATCAATATACATTTCAAATTTACTATGCTACGGCCAAACATACACTATTACATTCATCCAACAAAAGAGGCAAAACTCACATTTCCATTAATTTGGCTCTATGCATAGTTTGTACATCTTTTCATACATATACACTTGCTACAATAGTTACATCTCAAAAATAGTAGTTGTATATTCATTTGACACCACTTTACAATAAAATATCCAAAATAAAGTTAAAGTCTAGCTAAGCATGCTTCTAGGCTCCTTGGTGTGCACTTGCTACTCCTTGAGATTCACCTAGCATGATAATATAGGAGGGGAAGGGGTGAGATTCATGGAATCTCAGTAGCTCATGCACTCATTCAAGTAAGCAATTGTGAACACCGTATTTTGTCCAGACAAACTAAAAAATAATAATAAAAGCAAATTAGCAACAAAAAAAAAAGATATGAAAAATAAAATAATAAAGAAAAGTCATTAAAAAAAAAACCTAAAACCCAAATAAAAAAAAAGAGAAAAAACATGAAAATAATAACAAAAATAAAATTAAATTAGAAAAAATAAAATAAAAGAGAAGAAAAGAAAGAAGACAAAGATTACCAAAAAAAATTAATTTAAAAAAAAAACAAAAAAAAAACAAAGCTTTAGAAAACAAATAAGTAAAAAAAAATCTGTTTATATTTGGCCCAAATTTTGAATTTAGTTGCCCCAAGCCCATCAACTAAAACGATTTGGCCCGAATTTTGAATTTAGTTGTCAAAAGTCCATTAAAAAAAATGATGAAAAAATGAAACAAAAAAAAAAAGATAAAATCCCAATCATTAAAAAAAAAGTATTATTAAAAACAAAAAATAAGAAAAAGAGAGTGATAAAATAAAATCAAAATAAAATTTAAGTCCAAAGCCCTAACCTAAAACAAATCCCTTTGGCCCAATATCTAAATATCAAAAACAAAAAAAAGAGGGTTGAAAAGAGAGAGTAAAAAAATAATAATAAGCCCATTCCTTCAGCAGCTTTCGGACCTCTGCAACCCAGTTTGAAGCCCATGACCCATCATCTTTTTAAAAAAAAAAAAAAAAAAAAACCCACTTCTGAAATACCCTACCCGACTCAAAAAACCTACCTGCTGTCCTTTTGGTCCCCTTAATTCTGTGGAGGACAGGAGGGACAGGGGGGACGAGAGGACACACGGACAGAGGCACTGGGTGGAGACGCACAAAAATGTGCAGAGGGGAAGCACGATGGGAGTACGGAAAGAGGGGAAGGGACCACACACAGAGGAGACGGACAGAGGTTTCAGAGTGAGACGGGGGATCACACCCAGCAGCAAGACGCGGAGGGGGAAATGAGAGTCGAGAGAGGGACTGAGTGCGAGGGAGGCCAGCAGAAAAAAAAGGGCAGAGGATCGAAAGACAAGAAGGGAATGAATCACAGAGAAAAGGAGAATGGCGAGGCAGAGTGAGGAAACTCAGAGAGAAAGGGTCACCGGAAAAATCGAGAAGAAGAGAGAGAGAGGGGGAGCGTGAGATCGAAAAATCGGGAACTTGAGAGAACCACCGAAGAAAACTAGGAGACAGCGAGAGATTGAAGGGAAGCTTGATCGAAGGAGTGGGTCGAAGAAACCAAGACGGGGAGGTCGAGCAAAGGAGCAAAGAGGAGAAACGAAAAAAAAAAGGGAGAGAGCGAGAGAAAAAAGAGACACACCCGGATTCGGAGATGAGAGGGGGAGACTGAGAGAGGAGGAAGGAGAGGGAGAGACGCAGAAAAGGTACAGACAAAAAAGAAGGGAGGAGACGCACGAAAGGAAAAAATGCTCTGAGCACAGAGAGGAAAAGGGGGGAGTGGAGCAGAGGAGGACGGACGGAGAAAGGGAGAGAGAGAACAGAAGCAAAAAAAAAGAAGAGGGTGGTGAGACGCGAGACACACAGAGGGAGACGCGAGGAGGAACAGAGCCGAGAGTAGCAGAGAGGGGAAAAGGAAAAAATCGAGGGAGTGGGAGAGATTTTTAGAGACAGGGGAAGGAGGAAACAGAGAGGGAGAGAGATCGAAAAAACTGAGAGCTTTAAGGGACAGCCGGAGAGCCTTTGAATCAAGAGGAACAAAAGAAGAAATAGAAAGGGGGAAAAATGGAAGGGGATTCCTTCTGATTCGAGAAAAGGATCGAAAGGCACAAGGTCTGGGGTAGGTAGAAGAAAGCGCAAATGTGGGGTTTTCGCAAATGGATTCGGCCAGTCGGAGCCAAGAGAGGAAGACTCGCTGAAATAGAAGTTTGAGAGACGAATGGTTAATTTCCAGAAGGGAGGAAAATCAAAACAGAAAGGAGAAGCCGAGCAACAGGATTCATTGAATTGGATCATCCGCAAAAAGGAGAAGAATGTAAGTTTTAAAGCTTCGCCTAATTTGCTCAGTTAGGTCTGATGAATGGGGAAATATTAATCTCATGCTATCTTTCTGTATGTGGATTTGATTTCGGGTCTCCTTCATATTCTTCGCTAGCTTGAATTTTCGTCCTGGCTGTGTGGTCTGGATTGGGGAAAACAATGTGCTGAATAAGCGTAATTGAAAGAAGCTCCCGGAATCCCCCATATATTGCCTCTATCGTTCATTCTATTTTCATGCTTGACTTCCTCTGAAATTTGGTGCTGCTCTTCTGAGTATGTTGTTGCTATATACAAATTTTGGAAATCGTATTAAGATGTTGGTCTTGATATACAGTTTGATTCTGTGGAACAATAGGGTTTGATTTTTATAAAAAAAAATATTTTCCCTGTATGCTCTGATTTGGCTCTATATTGATGGAGGATTATCCTGTATGCAATTATGAATGACTTGCTACCATAAGAAATGATTTTGGGCATGAAATTTGAGTTTTGATGTTCTGAGATGATATGAATCAGTTGACTGACGCTAGACTGTTTACTGGATTTAGGGTTTTGAATTAAATTTTTGCCAATAATTTCCTTGTTGGGTCCTTTTAATGTTCTACTTATTGTGGTCATTATTCCTCCGTCATAGTTTCTTCTTGACCCAGTGTTTTTTTTTTCGTGACCTGAGTTTAGCCTGGGTTACTGATTTGGAATTACATGTGAACCCTATTCGATGTTTACTGGTAGCTCTAATAGTCTTAAGCATGATTGTAACTTGGTTCTTAGCCTGAAATTGAAAGGAAGATCCTGTTCAGAACTCGCTGGTGATTCTTGAACAGGAATTGAGCTTGATTTTTTTATCTGTAAATGAGCACAAATTCTGCTGAAATTTGCTGTCACATACCTGATGTCGTAGGCATAATCATAACTTGGTTTTAAACTTGTTTTTGCTGCACTTGCACCGCGAATCATTAGAGTCAATGATCAAGGAGGTCTTTTAATTCGCCTAAGCATGTGGAAAATGGTGCTGGTAGAAGCTACCTTCCTAATAAGAAGGTGGCTGGAATTTTTGAGATGTGTATTTCTCAACTGACACAAATGTAAGTATTTACAGATTAGGGGGGATAATTTGATTCTGATGGTTGATGCATTTCTTGCCCAATTTTTACTTTAATGTGCTGATGCCATGATGAAATGGAAATTCAGGTTGCTGTCTCAATGTTTTTTTTATGGCGTAGCTTGTGATGGTTAGTTCTAAATATTGCAGTAGCTACATTGAAATGAATACTCTATTGTCTATGTTAGTATGAATTAGCCACTAATATGAATTTGGTTCCTAACATAGATTCTGGCAAATCCTATGTTTGCTTTCACTTGCCAGAATGTTATCATGAAAGTCCTACTGTTTCTACCTTTGTTTATTTGTGTATTGTAGCTGCTAAAGTGCCAAATAGGCTTGCTGATTATTGTGTGTTTACTTACTGATGCTTTGCTGCATCATGAGTGAATAATATTTCATGGAAACTAATGCACATCTTACTTTCTCTATGTGAGGACCATGGCTTGGAAGCTCATAACTCGGTGATACATTTGGGAAGGTGCGATGAGGGACTTCAATGGACGAGCAGGGAAGAAATTTTATTCTATTTTACTTCATTTTTTTTTTATCCACGAATTATGATGATATGTAAAGTGTACCTAAAAAAAATCATAGAATGTGCACATACAACCATCAATTATTGTGGGTCTGTAAGATATATCAGTTTTATTTTATTTTATTTTACGTTTTAGAGTTGCCGCGTGTGATCTGGTATCGCCTCAGGCGTTTAGGAGTAACTCAGTGCTGTGTGTGACAATAAGTCCCCTCAGTCACTCAGTTGGGTCATCACATGTTTTAGCATAAATTTTGGGCTTCAATAATTAACACACAAAAAAAAAGAGGAAAAAGGGAGAGTTTTAAAACATAATAAATAATTTCTTTTAGAAAGGTGAAATATATGATTTTGAGAAAATCAAATAAACTTTACCTTTTTACAAAAAAAAACAAACCAAAACCAAAGAAAAGGTTTTTTTAAATAATAAAATATTTCCAGATTTAAAATTTAGCTTTTCTCTTTCTCGAAGGTTTGTCAAAATTAAATGAAAACATTAAAAATAAAAAACAAAAGCAAAAAAAAAAAAAGAAGAAAGATAGTTTTTGAAAATAAAAAAAATCAATCAAAAAAAATATAAATAATAGAAATAAAAAAGGAGAAGATGGTAAAGAAAATAAGGTTATTTTAGCTCTCACATATTAAGACATACAAATAAATCTTCAACTTGTTTTTTTAGTGAAAGTTTAAAATGATTATTATTTTTCTTTTCCCTTCTAAAAAAAAAATAAATAAATAAAAAAAATAAAAAAAATAAATAATAATAATGAAAAGAAAAGACCAAAAGTCAAACAAAAAAACAAAAAAATAAAAAAAAAAAAAAAAACACAAAAACAAAAATATACAAAAAGTCAAAAAATCATAAACAAAACAAAGATAAACAAAACTAAAAACAAAAAGAAATAAAATGAAAACAAAATAGAACACAAAATAAAAATTAACAAAAGAAAAGAGAGAAATCAATAAAAAAAAAACAACAACAACTAAAACAAAAAAAAAAAGAAAAAAAGAAGAATAAAATAGAAACAAAAAAATAACAAAAATAATAATAATAATAAAAATAAAAACAAAAACGAAAAGGAAAATGGGAAAAATAGGAAAAAGAGAGAGAAAAACTAAAAATGCAAAGAAAAATAAAATTACATTTTCCTTTAGCAAATTAAAACACCTCAACCAATTTCAAAACTCGTTTTATTTGTTAAAAGAAAAAGGAATTTATTTTCTTCATCTGTTCACGAAAAAAAACAACACCAAAAAAAAAATAAAAAAAATAAAAAATAAAGAACAAAAAAAAAACAAAAACAAGGAAAAAAGAGAAAAAACAAAAAACAAAACATAAAACAAAGAGAAAAAAAAAACTAACCAACAAATATAATCTCAGTCGAACTACGTGGACTTTGATCCCTACTAAGGGTACGTAGGCCCTAGGCTTTCATCCTAGGTCAAGTCCGCCTTTGTAAATAAACATTTTTTTTTAATTTCATTTCTTTTAATTTTATTTCTTTAATTTCCTTTAATTTCATTTTATTCTCTTTCCTTTATTTATTTTTTGAATTCCTCTTTGTTTTGCTTCTTTCTTCTCTTTAATTTTATTTCCTTAAATTTTTCCTTCTATTCTTTACATGTGATTGGTTAGGGAGAATTAAAATGTAATAGAGGCCATATTAATTTTGCACAACTGACTTAGGGTAACTGTTCTTAAGAACGGGTGTAGTGGGGTGCCTAACACCTTCCCCACTCACAATCGACTCCCGAATCCGAATTTGGTTTGCAGACCATTTTTCAAATAAAAAAGGTTTTTCCAAAGTTTTGCCTTTTAAAAAATAAAATTTTGGTGGCGACTCCTGAACCCTATTTATTTATCTGATTCTTTTTACTTTTAGTTTTGATTTTTGAAAAGGCGCCACGCGGTCGCATTTTCGGGTGTGACAGCAATCAAGACATATAATAAGTCAAAGCATGTAAATTGGCATCCAACCACTCTCAATCACATAATTCATGTTGTACATGCTAGGGAAATCATAACAATGCCAAAAATGGGCTCCAGGGATTTTTGGTCTAGCCTCACCCGAGTTTAAGGACTTTTGGATGGTCTCACTCGAGTTTAGGGACTTTTGACTTGGCCTCACTCGGTTATGAGACTTTTGGCCTTGTCTCACCCATCTCAAGGGACTTTCGGCTTTACCTCACCCGTCTCAAGGGACTTTCGGTACTACCTCACCCGAGCAATTCTCACAATCCATCACACAAGCATATTGTCAACAATGCATCATAGCAATAACATATGGCATATCTCACACATCAAGTATATACATAAACATACAATGACTATTACATCCAAGAAAGCAACAAGAAAGAATGAAAAGAGAGCTACCTTATAAGACAACACAAGTCTTCCCTTTCAATTTCTCTTCTCCCTTCTTAGGTTCACAATCACACCTTGATAGAGGTACTTCACTTGAGCCTAGACACAATCATAAGCATGGAATTACTCTCTTAGAATGTAACCTTTAGAGCAACCTTCCTAACATACAAGAACCTAGGGTTCTCTCTCTCTCTAGAATGCCATCAACTCTTCCTCTTTCTCAAGCTCCTAAGGTAGTGGCAATAACATTTTCAAAGAAAACAAAGAGATTTAAGGGTGTTTTCCACTTTTCCTCTTCTGACCCATGCCCAAAGTCTCACTAAACTCACAAACAAAATCGTAGAAAGAGAAGGCAAAGAGAGGATATCGGAGTTCTAAGGAGAAATTGGAGGAACTTGCTTACCTTTCTCTTGCTCTTCCTCATTCTCTTGGTCTCTCTCACTCTCCATGTCTCTTTTCTCTCCTTGGGTCGAAGTCTAGGGCAAAAATGAGAGAAGGAATGAGTTTGAGCGTTTAATGAAGTCATTTTCTCGCTCTTTACTCTCTTTCGGACTGACCCTTGCTACGGCGAAAATTAACCCTCGCTACGGTGAGCTCGTGTCAGCTGCCTTCGCTATGGCGAGGTTTAACCTTCGCTATGGCGAGCACGTATCAGTTCCCTTCGCTATGGCGAGTTTTAACTTTCGCTATGGCGAACTCGCGTCAGTTCCAGACCTTTACTCTCACTATGGCGTGCGCTACGGCGAGCTGCCCCCTGATTTTTGTATGGAATGCTCGCACGTACTCGCTATAGCTAGAATCACCTTCGCTATGGCGAACTGGCAATCTCACTATAGCGAGGAGACTTGGAACAATTTTTGAATTTTGAAAATTTCTAGCTTCCTTCTTTCTTTTTCTTTTCCCCGGTTGTTACATTTCTACCCCTCTTAAAAGAAATTTCGTCCTCGAAATTTAAAGACTTACCTCAAGGGAATAACTCTAGATATTTTTACCTCATTTCATCCGCCAATTCCCAGGTTGCTTCCTCAGATGTCAGACCTCTCCAGATCACTTTCACCAGAGGAATGTTCTTGCTCCTCAGCTGTTTTAACTTAGCATCCACAATTCTCTCTGGTCTCAATACATAGGAAAGATCTTCCTGCAATTGCACATGCTCATATTTTATGACATGTGAGGAGTCTGGTAAATACTTTTTCAACTGGGAGACATGAAAAACATTGTGGATTTGGGTTAGGTTAGGAGGTAAGGCTATTCGGTAAGCCACGGGTTCAATTTTCTCAAGGATTTCAAATGGACCAATATACCTAGGACTGAGCTTCCTTACCCTCATTGACCGACCTACTCCCGTCATGGGAGATACCCGAATGAACACATGGTCTCCAATCTCAAACTCTAACGGCCTCCTACGCTTATCAGCATAGCTTTTCTGTCTACTCTAGGCCGTGAGGAGTCTCTTTCTAATTAATTCTATCTGTCGGGTGGTCTGGTCCACAATCTCAGGTCCTATCATACTCCTCTCACCTAACTCAACCCAACACAGAGGGAATCTGTACTTTCTCCCATACAAAGCTTCATAAGGGGCCATCTGGATACTGGAATGGTAACTGTTATTATATGCAAACTCTGTTAATGGTAAATACACATCCCAGTTACCCCTCATTTCTAGCACACATGCCCTCAACATGTCTTCCAATGTTTGGATGGTTCTTTCAGTCTGACCATCTGTCTGGGGGTGATAAGTAGTACTAAACCGCAATCTGGTCCCTAAGGCATACTGCAATGACCTCCAAAAGTTCGATGTGAACCTAGGGTCTCTATCTGAAACTATGCTATTGGGTACTCCATGAAGTCGTACTATCTCTCTGATGTACAACTGGGCTAATCTATCCAGTGTATGAGTAGCCCTGATAGCTAAAAAGTATGCAGACTTCGTCAGTCTATCCACAACTACCCAAATAGCATCGTGTCCAAAGGATGTCCTGGGTAACCTTATAACAAAGTCCATGGCTATACTATCCCACTTCCACTCAGGGATATCTAGAGGTTGCAACAACCCAGCCCGTTTTTTATGTTCTATTTTTACCCTCTGACATACTAGGCATCTAGCCACGTAATCCGTCACATGGCTCTTCATCCCTGGCCACCAGAAAATCTTTTTTAAATCCTGATACATCTTGGTGGCACTTGGGTGGATAGTATACTTACTCTTATATGCCTCTTCTAAAATGTTTTCTCTCAACTCATTCTAGCTAGGCACATAGATTCTATCTCGGTATACTAACATACCATCCTCAGACACCTTAAAATCTGAGGTCTTACCTTGGGTAATCTCATTCCTGATCCGTTTCAGGAACTCATCCTCTCTTTGGGCATCTAAGATCTGGGTTTTCAATACATTCTCAACTCGAGTTTCACTCAAATACAACTTACCCGATACCACCTGACAAGAGAGGTTCAAATCTCTGAACTTCTCTAGGAGCTCCTGCTCCCTAATCATCATATGGGCTACATGGATGGATTTTCTACTCAGGGCATCCGCTACCACATTGGCCTTGCCTGGATGATATTTCAACACATAATCATAATCTTTTAGGAATTCCATCCATCTCATCTGTCTCATATTGAGTTCTTTCTGGTCAAACAGATATTTCAGACTCTTGTGGTCACTATAGATCTCTATGGTTGCACCATATAAATAGTGTCTCCAAATTTTAAGAGCAAACACTACGGCAGCTAACTCCAGGTCATGCGTGGGGTAATTCTCCTCATGAGGCCTCAACTGCCTCGAGGCATATGCTGCTACTCGACCCTGCTGCATCAACACACATCCTAATCCTTTGCCCGAAGCATCACAATAAACCACAAATGGCTCACTAGGGTCAGGGATAATCAGTACAAGGGTAGTGGTCAGACAGAGTTTCAACTCCTGGAAACTCTTCTCACATCTCTCATCCCACACAAAAGGTATCTCTTTCCTGGTTAGCCTCGTTAGTGGTAAGGCCATTCGAGAAAAGTCCTGAATGAACCGTCTATAATACCCTGCCAAACCTAGGAAACTCCTAACCTCAGTGATCGTTCTAGGTCTATCCCACTGTAACACAGCCTCAACTTTATGGGGATCAACCGCCACCCCATCTCGTGAGATCACATGACCTAAAAATCGCACCTCGGTCAGCCAAAACTCACATTTACTAAGTTTGGCATACAACCTTTTATCTCTCAAGGTGTCTAGGACCAATTTCAAATGCCTCTCGTGCTCCTCAAAAGATTTAGAGTACACTAAAATATCATCAATGAAGACCACCACAAACTGATCTAGATACGGTCTGAATACCCTGTTTATATAATCCATGAACACAGCGGGCGCATTCGTCAACCCGAATGGCATCACAAGGAACTCATAGTGCCTATATCTCATTTTGAAGGCCGTCTTGGAGACATCTTCAGTTCTCACTCTCAACTGGTGGTACCCAGATCTAAGATTTATCTTGGAAAACACAGATGCCCCAGCCAACTGATCTAACAGATCATCAATTCTAGGGAGAGGATATTTATTCTTGATAGTAACTTTATTCAACTCTCTGTAATCTATGCACAAACGCAAGTTACCATCCTTCTTTTTCACAAATAACACCAAAGCTCCCCAAGGTGAAACACTAAGGCGGATAAACCCTTTCTCTAACAATTCCTCTATCTGTTCTTTCAACTCAGCAAGCTCGGCGAGAGCCATCCTGTAAGGAGCTTTGGACACCGGTCTAGCCCCAGGCACTATGTCTATAGGAAACTCTAATTCTCTCTCAGGGGGTAGGCCACTAAAATCAAACTCTCTAGGGAAAACCTCCAGGAATTCCCTGACAACTGGGATCTCCTCTATCCCTTCTTCTACCTCAGCCTGAATAGAGAAAAAGATTAGAAACCCTTGACATCTACACTCTAAACATCTCTCAGCCTGGGCAGTAGTCATAAAGGATCACTCAGCTCCTACCCTAGGTATGGTCCCACAAGCAGGTAGGGAAATGGATCAGTGTTCACAATCAAATATGGCATTATTTGCGGCCAACCAGTTCATACGAATAATCAAATCAATATCACGGAAGGGCATACAAACCAAATCAATAGTGGTATGACAATGGTTAAACTGAACAGTGACATTTAAGCAAGTATGGGAAGTAACCACGTAGCCTCTAATGGGTGTAATGACAGACAAGTCAAATGGCAAGACACTAATAACCAGACCCAATTTCCTCACACAATCATAAGATATAAACGAGTGACTAGCACTTGAATCAAACATAGCAACTACAGGAAAGCCATTCACTATCAGCGTACCTCGGATCAAATTGGGAGATGCGCTGGCTTCCTGCTGAGTAAGGGCGAACACTCGGCCTTGGGTCTGTGGCCTAGGAAGAGGCGCTGTATCCATCTAAGGACAGTGTCTAGCAATGTGCCCCAGCTTCTGACACTTAAAGCATGTCACCGAAGACTGCTGGAAGGATGATTGGCCCTGAGAAGGTGGCACACCTCGCTGAGGCCTTCTATTCCATGGCCCCTTGCCTCTCCTCTTAGTACTAGGGGTCAAACTAGAACCCTCTTCTGGTTTCGGCCTTTTTAATCCCAAAACCCCCTTTTGACTAGCTGTGGTCGCAACAGGCATGATAGCTTGCAAATTAGTCTCAATCACCCTGCTGACTCCACAAGGGTATTGAACTTCTTGATCCGCTGTGGAGTGACTCTGTCGCTAATCAAGGGTCTCAACCCAGTCTTAAACTGCTCACATCTCCAGGGTTCATCATCATACCTCTGGAGGTAAGAGGAATACCGAGACAACTCAATGAACTTGGCCATATATTGATCCACAGTCATCTCATCCGTCTGTCTCAAGCCCATAAACTCCATCTCTTTCTTCTTTCTCACCGAACTAGGGACATATTTCTCATAAAACTCGACCAAGAAAGTCTCCCAAGTTATCTGTATATTCTTGGTCTCCATCAGAGGTTGCGTGCTACACCACCATCTATCAGCTTCCTTTTCTAACATGAAAGTGGCTAGCTGGGCTTTCTGTTCGGTGGTACAATCCATCACCGAGAATATCTTCTTTAATTGCATGACCCAAGCCTCCGCCTTATCTGCGTCCAACTCCCCGTCAAACGAAGGTAGATTATTTTGCCTAAACTGCTTTAATACTTTCTGGATAGGCGTCTGGGTCTGTGGAGCAACAGGCTCCTGGGGAGACGCAAGTGGAATACTGGATGTGGATGGTTGAGGTACAGGGGCATCCCTTCTGTCTTCTTCTTGTCTAGCCAGGGTATCTTGTAAATGCATGATCATATCATGCTGCTGCTGGGCAATGTATCTCTGCTGTTCCAGCATCTCTTGGTGCTGGCCTATCATGGCCTCATACCGATCAAGTCTCTCCTTGATGGCCCGCAGAGGATCCTCAGGCCCAACAGGGACCTCTGGCTTAGCTCTCTGAGCTCTGGGCAGTCTGCCTCTACCCCTGCCCCGTCTAGTCTCAACCATATCTGAAAGAAGTAGCAATCCTCAGTTCATAATATTATCACTAACACATATGCATAAGGATGCTACCACTTCCATGACCATTCACACCAAACACAAGCAATTCTCATCATTTAAGAGCCTATCATTGAGCAAAAGTGCCTGAACCATTGCTCTGATACCAAAAATGTAATACCTTAACATATGAACTCTATCTAGCCTCCCTTCTGGGCTTGGTTCCATATGATTTCCAAATAATCAATACTATCCGTGACATTTTCATGCTATGAAACGGGGTTTCTAACACTCATCTTTTGCCCCGTGGGTCCTGTGAACCCATCAGTCACATTCTCTACTCACACTCCATTTATATAACTCAGATATAGCATAAAACAAACCTTAAGCCACGGGTATGGAGTCAAAAACCAGAAAAATGCGATTTCTCACATTCGCCCAAAAGTCCAATTTTTGACTCTACTTTGAAAAATCATATCTAATTGTAGAAAAATGGGAATCTAACAAACCATAACTTCTTGGAAAGCTCTAAGTGTTAAATTTACACTAAAAATAATTTTTAACCACAATCTTAGCATTTGGACCATGTTTAATATCGAGAATCAGACAAAGGTTTGGCTGTCTCCGTTTCTGGCGCAGATTACTATCATGAATTTCGAAAATCCATAATTAAATCCACAAAAATCCAATCTAGGTAAACTATACCAATTTGAAAAGCTACAGATGTCTACTAAAAGAAAAAAATAAGTTCAGATTAGTTCAATAACCCCTACACCTCAAAAACTGATGGAACAGTGACGGTGGTCGGATGAGCTCCCTGATGCTGATATAGAACTTCAGAAGGTTCATTCTCTCTTTACAGACCTCCGATTTAGGTGATTCTAGTTCCTATAGGTCACTGTGATTTTCTAATTTATGTGTATAAAATTTCATGATAGTTGGCCACCGTTTGGTCTATGTATGACATGGATTTTGTTTCTATCCTATAGGAACAGTACATGACCAAACTACCAAAATTTTTCAATTTCAACAATTCGCCAAATATTCGCTAGATCTCCAAAAATTATCAACTTTAGCTTCTCAAGAAGTTCTCTACAAACTCTAGAGGCATGCCAAATTTCATGGCAAGAGGAGCTCATCTGATCATACTTTGACAGAGCTCACAAATTTACCGATTTTGGCACCCAAAAGGTCCAAAATGGGTCCAAATGGCCTCTCATACATTCTCACATCTCATGGACAAGTTTGAAAGTATAAAAATAGTTTATATAACATGTCCAAATGGTCCAAATCAATATACATTCCAAATTTACTATGCTACGGCCAAACATACACTATTACATTCATCCAATCAAAGGGGCAAAACCCACATTTCCATTAATTTGGCTCTATGCATAGTTTGTACATCTTTTCATACATATACACTTGCTACAATAGTTACATCTCAAAAATAGTAGTTGTATATTCATTTGACACTGCTTTACAATAAAATATCCAAAATAAAGTTAAAGTCTAGCTAAACATGCTTCTAGGCTCCTTGGTGTGCACTTGCTCCTCCTTGAGATTCACCTAGCATGATAATATGGGAGGGGAAGGGGTGAGATTCATAGAATCTCAGTAGCTCATGCACTCATTCAAGTAAGCAATCAAGACATATAACAAGTCAAAGCATGTAAATTGGCATCCAACCACTCTCAATCACATAATTCATATTGTACATGCTAGGGAAATCATAACAATGCCAAAAATGGGCTCCAGGGATTTTTGGTCTAGCCTCACCCGAGTTTAAGGACTTTTGGATGGCCTCACCCGAGTTTAGGGACTTTTGACTTGGCCTCACTCGGTTATGAGACTTTTGGCCTTGTCTCACCCATCTCAAGGGACTTTCGGCTTTACCTCACCCGTCTCAAGGGACTTTCGGTACTACCTCACCCGAGCAATTCTCACAATCCATCACACAAGCATATTGTCAACAATGCATCATGGCAATAACATATGGCATATCTCACACATCAAGTATATACATAAACATACAATGACTATTACATCCAAGCAAGCAACAAGAAAGAGTGAAAAGAGAGCTACCTTATAAGACAACACAAGTCTTCCTTTTCAATTTCTCTTCTCCCTTCTTAGGTTCACAATCACACCTTGATGGAGGTGCTTCACTTGAGCCTAGACACAATTACAAGCATATAATTACTCTCTTAGAATGTAACCTTCAGAGCAACCCTTCTAACATACAAGAACCTAGGTTCTCTCTCTTTCTCTAGAATGCCATCAACTCTTCCTCTCTCTCAAGCTCCTAAGGTAGTGGAAACAACATTTTCAAAGAAAACAAAGAGATTCAAGGGTGTTTTCCACTTTCCCTCTTCTGACCCATGCCCAAAGTCTCACTAAACTCACAAACAAAACAGTAGAAAGAGAAGGCAAAGAGAGGAGATCAGAGTTCTAAGGAGAAATTGGAGGAACTTGCTTACCTTTCTCTTGCTCGTCCTCCTTCTCTTGGTCTCTCTCACTCTCCACGCCTCTTTTCTCTCCTTGGGTCGAAGTCTAAGGCAAAAATGAGAGAAGGAATGAGTTTGAGCGTTTAATGAAGTCATTTTCTCGCTCTTTACTCTCTTCTGGACTGACCCTTACTACGGCGAAAATTAACCTTCGCTACGGCGAGCTCATGTCAGCTGCCTTCGTTATGGCGAGGTTTAACCTTTGCTATAACGAGCACGTATTAGTTCCCTTCGCTATGACGAGTTTTAACCTTCGCTATGGCAAACTCGCGTCAGTTCCAGACCTCTACTCTCGCTATGGCGTACGCTACGGCGAGCTGCCCTTTGGTTTTTGTATGGAATGCTCGCACGTACTCGCTATAGCTAGAATCACCTTCGCTATGGCGAACTGGCAATCTCGCTATAGTGAGACTATTTCTCGCTATTACGAGGAGACTTGGAATAATTTATGGATTTCAAAAATTTTCAGCTTCCTTCTTTCTTTTCCTTTTCCCCTTTCCCCGGTTGTTACAACATGTATATCAATATATATACCCATATATATTTCTTTTTAATGATTAAACTTTGTCGACTATTTTTCCCTTATAACATTATTTCTAACTCTGCATTTACGAAGGTGCTAAGGTAAGCAGAGAAGATTATTATTTTAGACTTATAAGCATGGGCTATATTGTTACACTATTGTTAAAATATTTTATGAACATGAGTCATATTTACTTATTATATAGGATGTTTTCAAGAAGAGGAAGAAAGACGCAGAGGAATTTTTCTCAAGGAGAATCATCCACTGTTGAATAAGACACACAACCAAATTCGCCAATCTCACCTAACGTTCAACCGGAATCAGATAATGTGCAACCAGAAGTGCATGAAATGCATGATGAGCCCTCTACTGACCAGAATGAACCTCTTCCCACACTGATCACACCTGAGGGGACTAGGTTTCTAACTTTACTTCTTCTACGTATATTATTATATAGTTAATTACAGTGGGTCGTAATTTCCTTTCTTCCACTTCTATTCCTCTAGGTTCAAACCAAATAATAAAGCTGTTTGTACTTCCATTATTGCAATCTTTAAAGATAAATACGATGGTGCATGGAATTTTGGAGTGAGGTTCCGCACGAATATCAGCAATTATGGTTTCATGAGTTTGAGGTTTAACTGTCTCCTTTAGTTATTATACTTAAAAAGTTGAATAATTGATTTAATCTTGAACAATATTTAATTTGATTGTATTAATGTTGCGATTCGCAATGCAAGAAATGCTATTATTGGGACCCAGTACACCATCATGAGATCTGGTATAATTGGAAAAATCGAGTACAAAAATGGTTAAAAGATATCATTGCACATGTCCGCGATACACGGAAAAGACTCCAATGGATAAAACAACAAATTTGGGAAGAATTATGTGAGCATTGGGATTCTAATGAATTTCGTGCCAATAGTGAGTAAAAAAAGAAATATCGTGCAACTGCTTCCTTGCACACAGGAGGCTCAACATCTATGGAGAAACATGCACGAAAATTGGTATCAATTTATGCATTTATTTCCTTCTTTTAAAGTATTTGTACATTTATTTTTCCCTTTTCAACTATTATTTCTTTTAATCTTACCTTATGCCATTTTATAGGCCCAGGAGTTGGGAAGAGATTCTTTATTTTCTGAGCTTTACCAAAAAACGCACCAACAAAAATCAACTAACTCTTGGGTAGATGAGAAATCAAGGGCCGTTTGGGTACATGCATATATATATTTATATATATATATATATATTTATTTTGCATGCACATGTATAATTTATATTAAGTACTTACTTTTATGTTGTTAGGATGAATACTTGAAACAAAGAGCGAGTACAGAAAGTTCAAACTCAAACGACAATGCCACAGATATAAATTTATTTGTCAGCGCTGCTGAAGGTAAAAAAAAAGTGTTGTTTACGGTTTTGGCAATATGTCTTCTAAAATTATAAGGGATGCTAAGACTGGATATTCGTATAATCAAGAAGCCTCCTCGAGTCAGGTGCCACCATACCCCTATGCGAATTATATTCAAGACATGATACAAAATAAATTTATTAATATTTCAACAAAATCATATTAAAGTCATTTTGAGGATCAACAGTGACAGATTAAAGAGTTACGAACCCAATTACAAGAGATCATGTATAGCACTAATGTACGATCCCAGGGGAGACGAAACTCATCTCAACCAACCTCAGGTGTAACACAGGCTAGGAATCGAGATGGCATGGAGGATGACAGTGAAGAGGATGATTAGATTAAGTTATATTTTTCAAGTTCATTATAAAAACTAGAATTAAGTTTCTTATAATGTTATGCTAGTTGTTTACTATTTGTATTTTGTATGTATTTTATAAATATATATATATATATATATATGTTTATGTTCAATGGTTGATCCATTTCCATTTAGCCCGTATGCAATTAAATGTTTATATGGGTAAATAAAAGATATTTTTTATGAGTTGGCATACACTGCATATAAGAGAAAGTTAGTATAAATGAAATCAAGTTAACTGCAGTTTTTTATTTGTTTCAAATATCAGATAAAGTTGTAATTTTATTTTACAAAACCAATAAGGTATAAAAATAGTGTGCAAAGAAAAAGGAATAACAAATAAAGAAAAAAGTGTTAAGAAATAAAATCAAAACAAAAAAACCTCTATAATAGAGTGGAGAATCAAGAAAGTTATAAAAATATTGTGTAATCAAAAAAGAAAATTGTGTTGAGAATGAAAAAAATTGAGTAGGGAATGAGAAATGAAAAAAAAAAATTCAAAACAACAAAAAAAAAAATAAGGGAGACAGCCTCGGTCCGACTCCCTATTTGGTCGGACCCAAGCGAGTCCGACTGAAATTCAGTCAGACTGAGGCTGTCTCCCTCCTTTTTTTTTTCCTTTCACTATTTTGAGTGTTTTTTTTACATTTCATACTCAATTTTTTTTCGACTGAGGCTGTCTCCCTATTTTTTTTTTTCCTTTCGCTGTTTTGAGTGTTTTTTTTACATTTCCTACTCAATTTTTTCCCTAGGACATGTATTTTTTTCTTCCACGCATGTTTTCCACATATTTCTTTTATATTCTCAAACTTTTTAGGAAATTATTATTTTTCCAATAATGTTATGTTAATTACTTTTCTCCCTTATAACAATTTTCCTTTTTCTCTGTACTCTTTAACCTCAGCCCTCAATGTAACAAAAATTGTATATATATATATATTTGTTTTTTCGGTCTCTATAAAAATATTATAATTTTTGCTTAATTGCAGAAACACAATTTGTATGAACCTCCAAGATATAACCATTCTACATAAAGGCGAAGCAAAAATAGTTAAATCTAAATATTAGTTTAGTGTGTTCTAACTCATTATAATTGTCTCCCGCAAAATAGAGTAAAACAACCCTAGTTAAGCATAATCTCATGAACAACAAGTGCACCATACAATGATGATTCATACATTCAAAAATGTCACCAGAGCTGGTAACGATCACTGGGAACTGCCCGCATCACTCATCATCTAGATCAACGTCTGTAGCCGTAGATGCCGAGGAACTTCAAAAAACTTTTGCTTGCTTTTTTCCTCGTTACATAAGAAAAAATAACATTTTAGTTTGGTATCATCAGTTAACCCAATTTGTTCCAACTCTTCCCATACTTCTTCTTCATTATAATGCTGAGGTCTGCTTTTCTCTAAGATTGAAAGTCCCTTTTCAGCAATTTCAGCTTGCTTTTCAACTACTGCAACTTGCCTTTCAGAAAGTGTATAGATTTATCTTGTAATGAATTTTCATCTCGCATTACTTCAGCTAACTCTTTAATTCTCAGAGAAATTTTTTCATATCGATTTTCAATATTATCAACCATCACTTTCTTGCGCTTCTGACCTTTTGACGATGCAGTCCCAATTGAGTGATTTGAGTTCGCATACGTGGGACTAAATGAATCCATATTTACTCCGGAGTTCATGGCCTCGTAACCCCAATTAAATTCACTCTCACTTGTTATTTCATTCATAGTTCCCTCATCACAATAGTCATTTAGATCAATGCACTCTTTTTGCCATCTCTTCACTTTGTCCTTCGCACTCTCAGCATATTTTCTTATTGCTTGGTCTGTACCAAATAATTCATATAATTTATCATAGTGTAAAACAGGTGTAGTCATCCACTTTTTAGCCTGGGGTTTGTTCTGCAACATACAAATTTATATGTCATTCTAATGTGCATTCCAATGTCAATGAAAGCAAACTTCTGTGATGAAAAATTAATAAGAACATCAAATTGATTTACTAGTCACATACGGTAATTATAATAAAAATACCTCAATTAACTCATGCCAAATTTGAGTTTTAGCTTCAAACATTTTTGTAACGGGACTCTAAGAAAAGCCACTTAATCCATGAAATAAGTCATAGAGTTATCCAAATCGTTGGGATAAAGTCTTTTTTTGATTTTTCAAGTGTTGCTTGGTAATATGCAGCCCAAAAGAATTACGCAAAGCCTGTAACACATTATCATATGCAAAGGTTGTGAAGGTACCATCCGGTCAATTGCCTTTTAACATCTCATCTAATAAGGCATTTAGAAAAGCTTCATCCATCTCAGGCGACCATCGAAGATTGTCTTTCATTGAATCCTTCTGCTTTGGAGTCATCGTTGAAGTTATGCATTGAATAGAATAACATAAAATCTCAAACAATCGGAAGAAGTCCATCTCAAAATCCAGGGTATTATAATTACTAGCCACGTAATTATTTAAGAAGAGGCCCCATAATTTTCTTAATAAAATATCTAAATATTTCAAATAATATTAATATACATTGTAGCATAATATTATATTAATTGCATGAAATGATTATATGCTAAATTATTGTCTATTTCGATAATCATTTCACATTTGACCGACAATACTATCTCTTAACATTGATTTTTGTCTATATTCCTTCTCTTGACCATAACCAGAGTAAGTCTCCATTACATCAGAGGGGTTCTGTTGTAATTCACGATCAACTTCAGCAATTAAATTCTCATCAGGATCGACCCCCATCAGAAAATTATGTAATATGCAACAGGCTATAACAATATCAGTTATAGTTTGAAAGGAATAGTGTGGTTCAGTGTCGCTCGCTATGATTGGAAATCATTTTTTCAAAACTCCAAATGTTCTCTCAATGACATTCCGCAACGAGACATGTCGATGATTAAAAATTTCTTTTTCATTCTGTGGTGAACGAGCTAAATATTCCTTCAAGTGATAACGCACTCCTCTGTAAGGTGTCAATAGACCTCGCATGAGTGGAAACCCGGCATCCCCAAGATAAAACTTGCCTACATATATGCAGATATCGATTATCAATTATAGACTTAAAAAAATTTATACCTATCACTATAAACTGTTAATGGGTGGCATAAAGACCTTGGGGTATTATAAGATTATCTTCTCATGATAAGGTATTTTTAAAAACTCTAGAATCTGAAGCTATGTCTTCCCAACCAGCCAAAACATAGGTGAATTTCATGTCAAATGAACATGCGGCAAAAATATTTTGGGTAGGATACTCTTTTCGCCCTCTGAAGCGAGCAGCCTCTTCTCTAGGCACTTTTGCTTGGATATGAGTTCTATCTATAGCTCCCACACAATCCTATCATTTACAATTAGTTAACAACAATATATTATGGAATAATTACTTTACTCATGAACTAGGTAGATATATAGATAATACCTTAAAATATGGGTAGAATCTATTATTGTTAAAAATTTCGATAGCAACTTCTGTTCCAGAGGGTTGTGCAAGAAACTCAGCCTTAAGTGAAACTACCGCGCGTAAGACATTATGAAAGTGGCGACTAATAGTCTCCCCTGATCGATGGAAGTAAAAACATAGTGTTCTATTTTTTATATTATGGGCCAATGTGTGGAGAAATTTGGCAACTTGTTCCTCAACTGTAATCCACCTTGAATCTTTTACTCTTCAAGTATATCGAATTTTCTCACATAATCCCCTAAAAGCCTGTGGGCCCATGCGCAAAATATCACAGTATTTTTTTTCATCTTCTAGCTGTATCATCAGCTGTCTTCTCATATTATATCGATCAATATTGCTAACACTAATAGATTTATTATTTAGAGTTGACATCTTTTCCAATAAATGAATTACATGCACAACCAAGCATATAAATCGGATCAAACATGTATGCTTACGCCTGTCCAACTCTTCTATTAAATGATTCAAATTTGACTCAGCATTTGTTATTCCAAAATTAATTAATTGCTTCACTTCAAACTCAATATCATATATATCTTCTTCCACTTCCTTTGTCAATTCCATATTATTATCACTTTACTAGATAATCGCACAAAGTATATAAAGGGAGATTGTATATCGACAAAAGAAAAAACTTATGAATAAACATTATATATATATATTGACAAAAGTAAGAACTTATGAATAAACACTATATAATATTATAAGAAAGAGCAAATGCTATGAAGCAAAAACAAGTTATATATTACATTACAATACAAAAAGTAACATGACTATTCGGCAAGTCTTCAATACAAAAGGAATCCAAAATTCTACTAGGTTAATCACTAACAATTGAGGCAGGGTTCCTTCTTCTATTTTTCTCCAAAAAAATTGGTTAACATATTTTGTAAAATGCCTAAGAATATTGTTACCTTCGGTGCAACTCACTTTATGTCAGTGGAACAATTACATATATATCATATAAAATTTACATTTTCCGTGGAATTGCATGCATAGTTTTGTGGTGGGAAGTAAAACTCAAAATTCATAAATTTATTCTACAAATTGGGGGCAAATCTCAAAATTATTAAATTTATCCTACAAATGTTACATTACAAATTGAAGCAAAAAATCTAATTTATGCTGTAGCAAAAGTTTATCATGGAAAACAATTTTAAATCATCACCTACGAAATATAAACATCATAATACCGAACGTACTTGTGAAAATATAAACTGAAATATAAACTAAAAGGGTGAAAATACTCGACTATGATGTTGCGAAGCTTGATGGAGAAAACCAACGGATCGAGCAGCAATGTGGAATTTTTAAAAAATATGAAATGAAAAGGGTCAAAATAGCGAACGCCGCAAGTTTAGAAGGAAACAAGGAGGTCGAGCTAATATGAAGTTTCGGGGCAACAAAAAATTAGGGTTGTCTGGTCCGTTTATCAAGATAAAAGATATAAAAAAAATTATGTTTAGGGGTAATTTAAAAAATAAAAATAACACATTACGTTCAGTGTGTTTCTTTCTCAAAATCTCCCCACGTCAAGAGAAAAAAAAAAAAAAATACAGGCCCCACATTCATTTTCTCTCTAATTTTTTTCTCCCTTCTTCCTGTTCTCCCCATCCAAATGGAAGAAAACACGACCCCTCCCCTCTGATTTTCTCCCCCCCGGGTTTTCTCCTCATCCAAACGGAGCGTAAGTATTCTATTTTCCTCGTTCAATCTACATACAGTTTAAAGAATAGATTTGTTACGTTAACCCCTTGTTTGGTTTGAGGGGAGGGAAGGGGAGGAGAACCTCCCTTCCCCTTGTTTGGTTTGCAATTTTGGAGGGGAGAGGAGGGGAGGGAAAGTTTAATGAAATTTTCCCTCCCCTCGCCTCCTTTCCCTTCCTCTCCCCTTCCTTCTTATCCCTCCAATTTGGGAGGATTGAGAGGGAAAGTTAAAAAAATGACTAAAATGTCCTCTATCTTAATTATTAATTTTATATTTTATAAAATTTTTATAAATATAGTTAAAAAAAAATTTCAATATATCAATTAACACAGGTATATTACCATATTAAGAAAAAAGTAAACATATCAATATTTTCAACTCAAATACATTTTAATTTTATAAAATAAAACATATTAAATTATATATTTGTTAAAATAATTATTTAGTTAATTTTATTTATTTACAAATTTTTTTAAAATAATTATAATTATAAATAATTTCTGACATTTATTTAATTTGATTGTGACAATATTAAATTTTTAAAAATAAAAAAATAATTAACAATATTATCATTACTTTTAAAATATATAAAAATAAAATAATTTATATATTAATATTTTTCTTCCCCTCCCCTCCTAAATCAAATAATATATTTCTCCTTCTCTCTCTCCGTTAAAATGCTTCCCTCCCCTCCCCCTTCCCTTGAACCAAACAAAATTCTAAAGGTTTTTTGACTCACGACTTATCCCGACCCTGACGCTACAGAGGCCAAAACTACTCCCAAGGGTGGTCACAACAAACTCCACCTTGCCGCTCTATCCCTCTCTCTCTCCCCTTCACGTCGTTGAGCTGAAAGTTGAAATCCCCGATAGTAAAGTGTGTAAGATTCAGAAATCTTCGCACTTTCCGACCTTTCACTTCAACATCTTCTTTGGCTTAACCCTGCGCTTTTACTCTTTTTTCTTCTTAATTTGTCTGTTCTTTTCCGCTCCATAGCTTGAAAAAGATGGAGAACCTTAATCTAACCCTAATATCTTCTCAAAAACCCACGTTGTTGGGGCATTGTCCTCCAAGAAACTCCACTAAAGACGTCTTTAGAAGAAAGCCTTTTTCATTTGGAAGTGCAATAACTGCGCCTCCTTATTCTAGATATTTCGTGTCTGCACTCTCTCGCTCTCATGTTACTCGGGCTGCTGCTAAACCCCAGCAAAACCCAAAATCTGGTAAATCTCTTCTGTTCGTCTATTGCAATATTGTATGCTTTTAAGGATTTGGGGAGGGTAATAGGCTGTGATAGGTTCTTATGTAATGTTCATTGTCGGAGTTGAAGCAATAATTCAAGTGTGTTATAATCTTATCGTTAAATTACATTGAAATGTTTTGACAGTTAAATGCTGGTTCTTCTGGTTTTATAATAGTGAGACTTATCAAAAGATTATATAGTTTAATACAGTGCTCTGGATCTGCTACATTTAGATTCTCAAGGGTTTAAGTTTTTCATAAGTCGTATTATCAAATTTGTGATTACTTCTGCTAAGATGGCAGTGTGAGGTGGATTTAGGAATAGAGAAACATAGTATATATCAATTATTTTTGAAGCACTTAGCGTCTGTGAAAGGGCGTCATCATGATCCACGTACAAAGTGTGAGTTGTGTTCAAATATTTCTAGATGAAATGATGAATGGGTTTGGGGTTCCTCTTGTCTTGTCTATTTTATTAGTAGATGTAGAAAGTGCTGATGAACAAGGCTTAATTAGTTTTTTCATACTTTAGTGAACCGAAAGCAATAGTGTTTTGATTTGATGTGCATCCATGGTATAAATGCGTTGACTTGATCTCAACGCACTTTCAAATTTGGCAAGCTTATCCGTGATGTATTTCTCCTTCTCTTCTCGTTTTTTGATTAACAAATATTTGTGGTATAAGCTGCATGTTTCTCAGTGTTTTCCGTTCATCTCTTTTGAGGCATAATATAAGACATGCTAAGAATACAGTGCAGGAGAAGCTGATAGTGGGGCATTTTGCTAGCATTTCTTCATCAAGTAGTCAAGAAACATCATCAGTTGGAGTTAACCCACAATATTCAGCACCACCTCCGTCATCAACTATGTAATCAACTAATATTTTAAACATTCTATCTCATTTTCATTCTACATTTTTGTTCTTTGTTTTTCTAAAAATTGTGTTATAGTGAGGGAAAAGATTTTTGAACATTTGTACATTTTTTATAATTTACTATTACTCTTTGCTTAAAATTTCACATTCTTGTTTCTTTGTTCAATATATTTCTAGAGGGTCACCTCTCTTCTGGATTGGTGTTGGTGTTGGGCTCTCTGCACTTTTCTCATGGGTGAGAACTGTAATCACAACTCTGCTTAATATATATCAATTGGGCTTTTTTTTTAGCTGGATGTTAAACGAGTTTAGTGTTTTGCAGGTATCTGCGAGAGTAAAGGTGAGTGTCAATTTCTTGCAATGCAAGGGTATAAGCTGGTGCGTTCTTTGAGTTTACTGTAATAATGGGCATATGATATATCAACAATTTATGTCTGTTTCAAAGAGTGTAATTACCTGTAAAACTTAAACCCCTCTCCCATGGGTTGGATAAGCCCATTGCAGAAATCATTATCATTAACAGTCAGCTAGATTTGCAGTTGCAGCAAGATTTCCTTTAATTGTAAATAATAAATTGGTTTACTTCTCAATACCTCTGATCTCAGTCAATAGCTTTCTTTTAGAACATGCTTCTGCTTTCAAAGTGAAACAAGTAAGCCATAATAGTGAGATTAAAACTCTGAAGGATGTCTATGCTCTGCTTAAATAAGGTTTGACATGCTAATTAAGTAATCATCTATAATCTGCAAAGGACTCAAAAAGCTGGTTGAGATATGTATATTTACTGAAGAACACTGCATTATCAGGAAATTGATTTCCAATTTGAGTAAGAGTGAGACTTCTAGTGCAGCAGTTGTATTAATTTGTATGGCAAGACCGCTGGTTGGTCAAACCTGGGGGAAATTTTCCTTATTTTTATTAATGCGTGTGAACATGAGCAAGAAATGTTTTGTTTACCTTTCATCTCCCTTGTTTCCTTAATTTGCATACTTCCAAATAAGTTGTTTTCTTTTGGATAAATTCCTTTATTGGAAGTTGGATGGTTTTCTTCCATTTGTTCCTTTTGCTCATATTTCTTTTTTTAGGGGGATTCCTGATCCTTGTGTTTCTGTATTTGAATTCACTTTTAGTAAAGTCTTCTTTTATAGAAGGTATGCCATCTTTTGCTTTTCTAAAACTTATATTTCTTTGACCATGTCTAGAAGTGCTGGAGAGGAAGGGATGGAACAGAAGGGAGGAAATGGAATGGAAAGGAACTATATTTCCTTGTTTGGATGATTAATGAGGGAAGGAAGGGAAAGGGAAATGGAAAAAGGTTATAACCTGGAGTTTAAAATTCCAATGTGACGTATGTAAACTTTTCTAATTAATTCAGTTTGGCAGCAGAATTTAAAATTACATGTTTATTGATTAAGTCATTGAGGGAACTGTTCCCCTGCTATTCCATCCTCTCCTCAAAATCCAAAACTTTCAGAAAAGGGAAACTATTTCCTTCCATCCCTTTATTAATCCCTCATCTAAACACACTCTTAGAGAGAATACATTGCAATTCTTGTCATAATTTTTCTTTCTTCCTCCTATTTCATTTTTTATTTTTTCCCAATTAGGGAAAAAGTTGTGCTTGTTGCTTCCTATGTAAATTCTTTGCTAACTTATTATCAAACACTATTTTCCTTCCCTTACGTTTTATTTTGTTTCATTAATTTCGAATTGGAACACATCTCATTGGTACAGTTCTGGGATTGGTAATATGGATTAATGAGGGTAGATTGGAGTGGTGTGCTCAAGAATTGTGAAATAATAGACACCCCATCAAAGGTATGGGTCAGCTATATGCAGGCAATTAAGTTGAGGTGGGTGGGTATGGATATGATGAAATCCCTTTTCACTGCATGCCTTTGCTGTCCAACATGGAACAGTCTAAGTAGTTAAAAAGCAAATTTTCTCCTCTTCTTGAACTTATATTGTCAATGTATGACATATTTTATAGGCTATATTTCATTGGATGGACATTTATAAAGTGTCTCCTTGGTAGGGGTTACTCTGTAGAGAGAGTATACAGAGAGATATTATGGATTTATTGCACTGAATGCTTAGAAATTTAAAATAAGAATTTATGGTGGTCTGGGCATTCAAATAACCATAGAGAATCAGAGACATATATAATTTTTGAAGGTGATGCCTTGGTGAGTCATCTTGTGGTTATTTCATATTCTTACTCATGATTGTAAGCTACTTGCTTGAATTTTAGTCCCCATAGTGAAATTGCTCTTGAGTGTATTCTAGGCTGAGATAAATGAATAATCTAGTTTTTCTTAATAATAATAATTGATATTTAATATTGGTATGTGAGTGATTATTAATGTCAGTACACATAAGTGCAAAAATGTGTCCATGGACATATGGCTATCAACACTTCAAGAAACATGGGCACAAAATATATGTACACTTGCTCCATCTGTTTTTTTTTTTTTTTGGGTGGGGGAATACACAGCTCACCTGCTTTATATACTAGCTTTGTTGGATAATATATAATTTGAAAATTTGAACTGACCCATCTTCTTTTGACAAATATGAGAACATAGGCCTTCAAAATGTCAAAAGGAACTCTAGATTTATAATGCAGGTGAACATTGTATCTTTCTTTCTAATTTAAAGGGGTTGGGAGAATTATTTAGGCTTTATTTGTGTTTCATCTTTTAGCCAATAGTATGATACTATGATTGCTGTAGTGAAACATTGCTTCTTATTCACTCTATCCTACTCTCATTCTGGTGTTTTGATTGAATTTGATTTTTTGGTTTGTCTTTGAGAGAATGAGTAATGTTAGAGATGGCTTCTCTTTTATTTTATTTCCATGTCAATTGTAGTAGGAGCTCTGTCTTACCTCTTTTTTTCTCGGATTTTGTCAGGGTTATTTGCAGTACTATACCTTGAACCCCACCCCCCCACCCCAAAAAAAATGATTTCTTCTTGTAACATTTATCTTCTGATCTTCTTTCAGAATTATGCAATGCAACAAGCTTTCAAGACCATGATGGGCCAGATGAATTCACAAAGTAATCAATTTAACAGTGCTGCCTTTTCTCCTGCACCTTCTTATCCATTTCCTGTGCCTTCAGCATCGGGGCCTGCTGCACCTGCTGCGTCACCAGGTGCTCCTCAATCTCAAGCATCTTCAGCATCCGGCGTGTCTGAATCTGCTGTCACAGTAGATATACCTGCAACAAAAGTAGAAGCAGCTTCAGCCACCAATGTGCAGGATGAAACACAGTCAAAGAATGAACCCAAAAAAATTGGTAAGTAACAAGACAGTCTCTGCTTAGCACTCCCATTCCTTTTTTGTATTTTTGTCAGATAAGACATTGCTTTTGAACTTCATGATGCTGTGAATACATGCCCTCTAGGAGATGTGAATCTAGTTAAATAATTGTCCTCCTTCTTTGGTTTTACCTTTTTTTGCCTATTTGGTAAAGACACATTGAATTTTATTATTTGTTTTTTTGGTTTTGACGGGGAAAGAGGGAGGGTAATGAATTTTTGGGTGATTTGAATTGCTGAATTTAAATACAATGAAGTTTACAATAGATTTGATGCTTTAATGTTGAAACTTACTTCAACAAGCCTAAAACAGTGGCTCTTTTGGTTCTCTTCTTTTAGATAAAATGGCAAATTTCTGAGTCTTGGAGCAAGGGACGATGAAGACAGTCTGTTAGACATGGGTCTCTATCTCCATTACAATAGATAATAGTCAGTCACACCCATTCTTCGTTTGTTTGGTTTTGGAGTTAGACTTCCACTTAGTGGTTTAGAGGATTACAAAGCTTTGACCGACAGTTGATCCTTGGAGTTCAATGTTATCACACACTCACCTTCTGTCAGATCATTTTATTCTGTTCTTTATTTTCTTTCCTGGAGGGATTACATTAATACAATCAAGATTCGAACAAATGCTCATTGAAATTTGATCTATACATGAGTGGAGTATGAGCATAGAAAGTACTGATACCATGCCTACATTTAATTGTTTGTATATTTTTAAAAGATCAAATCAATAATTAGTGTTTAGCATGCTTCTGATTAGTGTATCATTTTATGCATGTTAGTTTAAACCAGATTGCTTGAAGAAAATATATCTTGTGTTTGTATGTTTCCATTTTTTCCCCCCTTAAATATTTTGTTTTAACTGAACATATTTTGCTAATGCCATGGAATTTAGTGCAGTTGTTATTTGCTTTTTGTTTTTAAGGTGGATAACAGTTATTTTTTTCATAAAAAGAAGGTGGATAACCGTTCTAAATGATTAGATGTTCCACTGATGTGCTAGACAAGATTTAAGGTTGACTGATATTGCTATGCTGCATTTGAGATAAAAACTTTTGTGATGCTTGGGATTTACTCTCTGGTACTTGGAACTGGAATGTGTGCATGTCACTGTATTATTTTGCTGGGCCTTGGCTGCATGGTGGTAGTATGTTGGATCTCAAAACCATTTGCACCTCTTGGTGGAAAACAGGTAGAAAGTGAAATAACTGTGATCAATGGAATGTGAGAAGTTAAGATAAAGGGGAAAAAAAAGGCAAGTAGAAAGATAAATTAGGACTTAAATGTTTAAATTTTTATTTAATTTGAAATTGAAACTATATAGTCACATTTGTATCAACATTTATTTTATTTATTTAACAAATATTTAATATTTAATTAGATAGAATGTTTATGGAATTTTTGAGACATGAAGTGAAGACGAAGAACTTCCAGTGTTATCTTTATTGGTAGTAGAGATGATGATGTTTGATGATGTCAGCTTTCATATTTGTATACTTGTATTGCACAAGTCTTGATACTTTTCCTGTCTAAGTTCCCAATAAAATTTCTATTACAGCTTTTGTAGATGTTTCTCCGGAAGAAACTGAGCAGAAAAATCCATTTGAAAGCTTTAAAGATGTTAGTGAAGCAAGTTCATTCAAGGAAGCTCGGGTTCCTGAGGAAGTGAGTATTTAAGATTTAAGTTTTGCTAATGGAGTTAGGTTGTCCTTAAAATGTGATCATGATGTGCATTAATTGAAGGTTTCTCAAAATGGAGCGGCATCTAACCAGGGTTTTATTGAGTCACCTGGTTCTCAATCTACAGGTAGGTAATGAGTCAGTTGAAACACATTACATTTCTGCTCTTGCTGGGATTTTAAATAAATGCATGGTCACTGTTTTATTTTGATGATAAATATTGTGTTCTCTTATTGTCCAAGTTGATGTCGTGATAGGTATGAATTATCATGTTTTTTTACTTTTAATAAACAACAGAGCTTGCATACAAGACAAAGTAACTAGAGCACAAACGAGAAAGAAAGACCTTGATGTAGAACAAGAGGAGAAAGGGGAGGAGATAGAAGGAAAGGGGGGAGATATTAGAAGAAATAGAAAGAAAATTTTGAAAGGACTTCTTATTATTCAATTTTAGGTTTTGAACCAATATAATTGCAAAGACTTATATTTATAGAAGCCTAATCGTAATCCTAATGAAAGATAACTTCTAATAATAAAAGATAAATATATAAAATTCTAATCCTATTAAAAGTTAAATGCTTAATCTTAAAAAATAATTAAAAACCAATAAATTAAAATATATCTAAACTAGGATTTTAGGATTTTCTACACCTAGAGTAGACTTTCCATGATTTTACATCATTTTCTCCCGACTTGGGGAAACTCTCCTTTGGAGAGGAAGACTGTAGGTAAGATTGCAACATGCCCGGGTCCAAGCTTAAGAAGTCTTCCTCGGTGATCCAAGTAGCGTCCAAATTTGTGCGACCTTTCCAATGAATAAGGTAATGATGGAGAGGGCCATTAGTAGTAAGAACAATCTAGTCATCCATGATTGCATCGATCACCTCAATAGGTGGCGGAGTAGATGGTAGAGTGGGCATGGGGGCTTGACATGTCTGAACACCTCATCGTTGCAAATTTTAAGAGTTAAAAGTGTTAATATTACCCCTTTATACCTTTCAAATGTTGTTTGCTGGAAGTTGGGTTGAAAGAATGAGAATAACAGCGGGAAAATCTAGAAGAAATGTGCTGGCGAGTGCAACACAAGGCCTATACACAGGGAGCTTCGCTAGTGTGTGGGGGTGCGTGTGGCAGCCAACGGCAATAATGTTTGGTGATCTAGCTGGATTTCTCCTTTTGGTTCTACTGATATGGTCAGTTGATTGTGCTGGTGGACGGGGGTGGGAGAGCTAGCGTGGAATAGTGTTACGCCTTATGTCCCACCCCTTTGTAACGTTTTGTCTTTTTGGTTTTGGTGGTAGAAGACAGCAGGAAGTGGTTAGGCTCTGATACCAAATTGATGTAGAACAAGAGAAAAAAATGGAGGAAATAGAAGGAAAGGGGGGAGATATTAGAAGAAATAGAAAGAAAATTCTAAAACTCTGCCTATGACGAATTTTATTGGTCATAGCCGGTCCCAAGCCCGGAAAAAGAGGAGGGTTGTGTTAGGCAGTCGACAGGCAACGTAAAATTTTGTCGAATCTTTATGACATGAACAATCGATATATTAGACGTAAGGCTAGGTCGTTGCCCGTAAGTAACGCGCTGTATAGCTCGAGTACAGTGAGAAGTGAGCAAGAGCCGCTGCATCGTCGCCGGGATGTAGTGAAAAATAAGCAAGGGCTACCACATTTTAGTGAACGAATGTGGCTAAAGAAGTTAGTTCATGAGAGTAGGATTCGTTTTGGAACTTGGAATATAGGTACACTTATGGGTAAGTCTATGGAAATGGTAGATACTATGATTAGGAGAAGGATTAATTTTATGTGTTTACAAGAAACTAAATGGGCAGGAGAAAAAGTGAAAGAATTAGATACTTCAGGTTTTAAATTTTGGTATACTGGTAAATATAAATCTAGAAATGGGGTAGGTATAATTGTAGATAAGTTTTGGAAGAATACTGTAGTAGATGTCATAAGGTTAGGAGATAGAATCATTGCATTAAAGTTTGTAGTGGAAAAGGAAATCTTTAATATTATTAGTGCTTATGCACCACAAGTAGGGTTAGAAGAATCTCATAAGGTAAAGTTCTGGAAAGATTTAGAATGTTTAGTTCAGGAAATACCATTAGGAGAAAAGATTATTTTAGGAGGGGATCTAAATGGTCATGTGGGAAGGGTATCTTCAGGCTACGAGGGTATTCATGGAGGACATGGTATAGGAGAATTAAATGCAGAGGGTAAAACTATTTTAGACTTTTCATTAGCGTTCGATCTTATATTAGCTAACACTTGTTTTAGAAAGCGTGAAGAACATCTTATCACGTATAAAAGTGGTAGGGTATGTTCTCAAATTGATTTCTTTCTTATAAAGAAATCGGATAAAAAATTTTGCATGGATTGCAAAGTTATACTGGGAGAGAGTTTAACTACTCAACATAGAGTTTTGGTTATGGATGTAAGAGTTAGGAGGAGAGTAAAAAGTAAATGTGAAGGTAGAGTGGTAAGGACTAAGTAGTGGCAACTAAAGGGGGATAAAGAAAAGAATTTGCAGAGAAGGATTATAGAAGAAAGACCTTGGGAAATACAAGGAAGTGTTAACGATATGTGGAATGAAATGGCTAAAGAGATTAGGAAAGTGGCAAAGGAAATATTAGGTGAATCAAAAGGTGTTGGACCTAAGGATAAAGAATCTTGGTGGTGGGATGCAAGTGTACAAGATAAGGTTAAAGTTAAAAGAGTGTTATAAAGTGTGGTCATTATGTAAGAGTAATGAAAATTGGGAAAAATATAAGGTAGCTAAAAAAGACACTAAGAAGGTAGTGAGCGAAGCGAGAGCGAGGACATTTGATGGGTTATACCAATCTTTAGGTACTAAAGTTGGAGAAAAAAGTATTTACAAGTTAGCTTAAAGTAGGGAAAGAAAGATAAGAGATGTGGATCAAGTGAAATGCATTAAGGATGAAGACGGGAAAGTGTTAGTCACGGAACGAGATATCAGAGAACGATGGAAGGGTTATTTTCATAGGCTTTTTAATGAAGGGCACGAGATTTTATTGCAATCTGATAAGCTAGACACGGAAGAAGAGGATCGAAATTATACTTTTTACTATAGAATTTGTGAGGTAGAGGTAATAGAAGCATTAAAGCGAATGGAGAATGGCAGAGCAGTTGGACGGGATAATATACCCATTGAGGTATGGAAGAGTTTAGGAATGAAAGGTATAAGTTGGTTCACAAAGTTATTTAATGGAATTATGAGATCTAAGAGGATGCCAGATGAGTGGAGGAAAAGTACTTTAATCCCTATTTATAAGAGTAAAGGGGACATTCAAAATTGTGCAAATTATAGAGGAATTAAACTCATGAGCCACACTATGAAATTATGGGAAAGAGTAATTGAGCGAAGGTTAAGGAAAGATAGTCAAGTTACGGAGAATCAATTTGGTTTTATGCAAGGAAGGTCAACTATGGAAGCAATATACTTGTTGCGAAGATTAATGGAGAGATATAGGGAGAATCAAATAGATTTACACATGGTGTTTATTGATTTAGAAAAAGCATATGATAGAGTGCCAAGAGGAGTTCTATGGAAGGATTTGGAGAAAAAAGGAGTTCGTATAACTTATATTCGAGCAATTCAAGACATGTATGATAAGGTTATAACTAGTGTAGTAATAAAAGGTGGACTTACAGAAGATTTTTCGATAACTATTGGTCTACATCGAAGATCAACTTTGAGCCCTTATCTTTTTACCTTAGTTTTGGATGTGTTTACTGAACATATCCAAGAGCCGGTGCCACAGTGTATGCTTTTTGCAGATGATATTGTCCTAGTTGGAGAATCGAGAGAGGAAATGAATGAGAAGTTGGAGAGGTGAAGACAAACTTTGGAAGCTCATGGCTTTTGTTTAAGTAGAAGGAAAACGGAGTATATAGAGTGTAAGTTTAGTAAGAGGCACACTACTTTTAGCGTAGAAGTAAAAATTGGAGAACATATCTTACCACAAGTCACACAATTTAAGTATCTTGGATCTATCATACAACATACCGGGGAAATAGAAGAAGATGTAAAGCATAGGATTTAAGCGGGGTGGATGAAATGGAGGAGTGCTTCGGGTGTTATTTGGGATAGAAGAGTACCACTCAAACTTAAGGGTAAATTCTACCGCACAGTTATAAGACCTGCAATGTTGTATGGAATTGAGTGTTGGGCAATAAAAAGTCAACAAGAAAATAAGTTTAATGTTGCAAAGATGAGAATGTTGTGGTGGATGAGTGGACACACTAGACGAGATAGGATTAGAAATGAATGCATTAGAGAGAAGGTGAAAGTCGCACCTATTGTAGAAAAGATTGTAGAATCGAGACCTAGGTGGTTTGGTCATGTAGGAAGGAGACCTATAGAAGCCCCCGTTAGGAGAGTAGATGTGATGGAGAATAGTCCAATAAGTAGAGGTAGAGGAAGACCAAGAAAAATTGTAGGAGAAATTATTGAGATTTAGATTTAAATGGTTTGTCTAGAAATATGATTTATGATAGGGATTTATGGCGTCGATTGATCCATGTAGCCGACCCCACTTAGTGGGAAAAGGCTTTGTTGTTGTAGAAAGAAAATTCTAAAAGGACTTCTTATTATTCAATGTTAGGTTCTGAACCGGTACAACTGCAAAGGCTTATATTTATAGAAGTCTAATCGTAATCCTAATGAAAGATAACTTATAATAATAAAAGATAAATATATAAAATCCTTATCTTTTTAAAAGTTAAATGCCTAATCTTAAAAAATAATTAAAAACTAACAAAAAGATAAAAATTGATATATTAACCGCTTTCTAGAACTAATAAATTAAAATATATCTAAATTAGGATTTTAAGATTTTCTACACCTAGGGTAGACTTTCCATGATTTTGCATCAGACTTGTAAGGCCAGCTAGAAGCCATACTATCCTGTATATCTTGCAAACCAAAATCCAATGAGCAAGCATGGTTTGCCACCCAATCTGCACCATAACTGGCTTCCCTGTAGATTTTGCAAATCTGATAGCCAGCACTAGAGAACCTACCCAGCAGCACAGCCACCTCTGAGTCTGCCTCCAAATTTACCATCCTATATCCATTTTCCCAAGAAATCAATAAATTATTATAAACACTCCACTACCATCCTGGTCAAAAGTGTAGATACCCAATTTAGCAGACAAGCCCACAGCCCAGGTGCTAATAGAGTCAAGAAACTGACCCTTACACAAGGCATGCATGCTGGGTTTTGCACAACTTCATTGAGCTATACCAAGTCAACAAATAAGCCAACAGCTCAGGTGCTAAAAGAGTTATGAAGCCGACCCTTACATGAGGCATGCATGCTGGGTTTAACACAATTTCGTTGTGCCAACAAACAGCCAAACAGGTTTATGTATACTTCCAAGAAGTCATACGTTCCACTTCAATTTATCATGCATCCTTCATGTGTTATATGTACTCCCCCCCTCTCTTTTATCCCTCTTTTTCCCTTGCTGTAAGCATAGTTATCAAACCTGGAGTCCTGGACCAGTGACTTGGTTATCTGGCCCCTTGTCCAGTCCGTAAAACCAATCAGATTAGATTTACATTTAAACTGGTTCAAACCCACAGGTTCTTTGGTTAGCCTGCTCTGATTTAAACTGCTTGGTTGAACTGGTTTCTTATTTACAAAATGCTATTGCTCAATCTGAGTGGGATTATTCAAATACATTTCCTCGCATTTGAAGAGGAAGAAGTTCCATAATTATAGAGAACTGAGAAAATCTTTTCCTTTACTCCACCAATGTGGGACTAGCATGTTGTAGTAGTTTTTTTTTTTTAAAACATTGATGAGTAGCATGTGTTATCATCATAGAGCAAGCCCTTATTTTTTGTCTGGTATATGCAAACAAATGTCATACACCCCATTCCTTGTTTTTTTTTTGGGTGTGGATCACGCAAAGGCCAAAGCTATTGTCACCATGTCTATGTTTATTGGTAATTATATAGTTTATGTTGATTTATATAAAAACAAAATGTATCTTGAAAATATGCTTACTAGGATGTAAATGAAATTAATCTAAAGATACTTTTTTGTAGTAAAGGATTAAAACTTTTAAGTATTAGAGAAGTATATTATTTTAAGCATTGAAAATATTAAAATTTAACTTTTATTATTATTATTATTTTACCTAAATAGCTGATACTGATATTGTGTGTATGAATTAATATAATTATTAAATTTATTGTGCTATATTTAAATAAAAGATATTTAATCAAAAAATAACTTGTTCAAATAGTTTTGCTTAGTAACCTGACGGTTTAATAGGTGACCTGGTCACCTTGCTGGTTCAACATCTTTCCCCTTTAAATAACCATGGCTGTAAATTACAGAAAAAGGATGATAAGACAACCTCCTATAGAAACCACAATTAAGAAACCAAAATGGGCCTTAAATCTGAAACACCAAATGGAAGACATGAACACTATCCTTTCCCACAGCATCTCAAGAGACAAAGATGTATTTTTCAAAATGAGTGTTCCTTTCCAACCAAATGCATCATGTACTGTAGAAATTTGGCCTCATTTTTTTCCTCCAAATCCCTTCAAAAGAAATCTTTCCATTGTCTGAGGACACACCCATTATTCACCAAAATCTTCAATCAGCTTATTCTGTGAAGATACGGCCACTGCCCCCCTTACAATGTAAGAAATGGTGTGTTGCTGATTTCGAGCTATCCACACACGTGATGCAAATATCACAAGAAGTTATTATTTACTTCTAGATTCAAATTCAATATTGTTATTCTTTAGTTTGAAACTATGCCAGTCAAATATGGACTAGTTTGAGTTCCAAAAAGCATTGTTTACTAGTAACATTCATACTATGGGTTGAATTTAATTGAGATTTGTTTAACTGCAATTACTAAACATACATTGTCTGTAACTTTATTCTTTCATTGTCGCCTTAAATGAGCTGCTTTCTGGTTTAAACAAATGCTTTAGGTTTGATCTTGTTCACTTTTGGATAGGAAAATCAATCTTATCAGTGGAAGCTCTGGAGAAAATGATGGAAGACCCAACAGTGCAGAAGATGGTTTATCCGTAATATTAGTTCCTTTTAACTTAGTGATTATGATTTTGCATTCCTAGTAAATATTTGCTTTTGGCTGTCTTTGTAATGCGTCCTTTCCCTGTCTATGCCTTAAAATTGCATTTCCTAATCATACATAGGAAGGTAGGATGTGTCTAAAGTTCTACTGCCTTATGTAAGCTTTTTAAGTGCAATTTTAGATTGTAATATTTGTCTTTTTCATTTTCTCATGGTGCATGGCAATGAGGGGTTTTAGATGAATTCTTCAATCTTTTTGTTTATTTTATTATTTATTTTCCTTTGGAGGCTTTCTTCACCTTATTATTGTGCTTCTATTCTATACTCACCTATCCATGAAACTTTTCCTATTATTAACAACAAAGAGCATGGAATTTTCCGAGGTGTGGATTTGGCCTCTGTGCTAGGATGAAATTATACTTTTAACTTTAGTTATGTCAATTTCTAGTGGTTGACCTTGGAATAATTGTTTTTGCATTCAGGCCTTTGCCCTTGTTTTTGTCTTTTCCCCCTTAACCTTCGTCCCCCCTGCCAAGAGAGAAAAAAAAAACCAAAGCTGAGCTTTCTCCAGTGTACTTTTGGTGTGTTGAACTCTAGCCCCATGGTAGCTCTCTTATAAACTCATTGTTACTGATTATACTAGTAAAATCCAAGACTTCTGTGTTTTTATTTTCTAGGTGAAGCAGGTTGCCAATGCAATTTAAACGTATATATGAACCTAATATAAATTATTCTGACAGACAACTAATATATGATCATCCTTTTGAGTTTTTTTCCCTGCTTCTTCCTTCTTTGGGGAGGATATCTTATCCTTTGCTCTTGTACTTTTTGCGTTTATTTTTTATAACTTCCTTCTTTTGCCTTCAAAAGGCAGTGTAATCTGGTTTTCATTCCCTTAATATTTGGTAACTTTTTTGGAGCTTTTTTGTATACCAATTTCGTTTCTTGCTGTTTTTGAAATAAATTGGATTGATTTCTAGCATTCGGATTGCTAGATGAAAATTACAAATATTGTTTACATGCTTGTTTGGATTGTAATTTTTTTTTTCCTTTTTTTTTTGCTGCCCAAAAGAAAATTAATTTTTATTTGGTACTGTTGCAGCTATTTACCTGAGGAGATGAGGAATCCTACTACCTTCAAATGTAATTCCCTACATATAACAATTCATTTTCAAACTTTTGGTTATATGGAGTATTGATGAATGTCATATGATTTAATATGTTGTGCAGACAGCAATTTTCTTTGTTTAGCACCGTACTAGGAGTCAACCAATATAATTTTAATGCTGTATGTGTTTGCTAACATTTTCTCCATGTTCCTTTTTTGGTCTTATGGAGCTAGAGATTGCTAGCCGGGGGAGTGGGGAATTAAACCTGTGTCCCTCATCTTCGCTGAGGACTCAGTTCAAGTGGCTATGTTGTTTAGTTTGTACAAAAATGTCTGTATGTTTCATCTGATACCAGCATCCCTCATCTTTGCGATGGCTCAGTGTCCTTTTTTTTTGGGAGGAGAGGGGGGGGGGGGGGATATGGTACTGTATAATGGAAACTCTTTACATTTCACTTTAATTTCTAGCACATGACATCTTAATATGATTAATGAGAAATAATTGCTGTACCATTGCTGCTTTTAATAGGGATGCTGCAGAATCCTCAGTACCGTCAACAACTTGAAGAAATGCTGTAAGTTCTTCATGCACAGTTCAGCATCATGCTGTTTCTGGGAACCCTTTTATTTCAGTTACCTTCTCATGTGCTATGGGTCCATTTATTAGTTAGAAAAATGACCTTCTGAGAAAATGCTTACATGCATTATTTACTTTATCACATTTCAGTTGGAACTAGTTTTCTGGTGGGCAGAATAATTGTCCACAGATGAATAATGACTTCCTCTTTTCGAAGCCATCATTTTGTGGCAACAAACTCAAGCTTTTCTTTTCCTTTATCTCCTAATTACAACTGCCAAGATGGTGTTTTACTTCAGTTTTCCGTGGGCCATCATGCCCAGGTTGCCAAACATCCACAATCCAGTTATCAACCTCATTAATTTTTGCTACTACCTCGTGGTTCTGGCAACTTCTGGTTTAAGGAGATTGCCTTTCAAATGACAGACTTAATGAGCATGCTAAGCACCAAAAATTATTAGTAAAGCTATTGCATGCCCTTTTGGTTGTTAATCGCAAGGTATTTTCTAGTGGAGGGTCATTTTCCTTTTAAAGTATTGATCTTTAAATAACCAATGCATTTGTTTTGTCTTGCTTCTCTAATCAGAATTTTGCTATATAATTGAAGGTATTTTTCACTTCATAATTACACAGCATGTTTAGTAATGAATGAAAGATGAGAGGCAATTTTGAATACTTCTGTGATCCAGCATACCATTCAGTTTGTTGATTTATGTAATGGCTAATGGAATGGATTTAGTAATTGAGATGTTTTAAAATTATTCCTCAAGTTTCATGCTTCATTTGACAATGCCAAACTTCTATTTTTATTTTCATTCTGTATGCTGCAGTTCTATAAATATATGTAATCTTTTGTTTTAATCTAGTGGTGCAATCTTCCCTGTAGTGAAAATATTCATTATTTTTCTCTTATAATTCTGTGTCTGGTTTCAGAAACAACATGAGTGGGAGCAGTGAATGGGACAGCCGAATGATGGACACCTTGAAAAATTTTGACATGAACAGTCCTGAGGTTAAGCAACAATTTGGTAAGTTTTGATTTTTCTTGCTTCATATTTATTTGAAACAATTTTTTGTTTGAGAGCTGGATGAATTAAGCTGGTTGATTACAATAGTTCCATTCTTTGCGGGCTACTTCAAATTTCCTTGGACTTGAAATTACTCTCAAATTTAGAATTCTTTCTTGGTTCCATCCTATGGGAATGATATTTCCTACTTGCTTAGCTAATGTTATCATGTTGGACTTGAAGGTCAACAGTAAGCACCTGATTGTTTTTTCTTAGTTCTCCCTTATAAAGCATAGATACTTCAAAAAAGGAGTTGTGCCTGTGTCTGACACGTTAGGCACTTGTGTTGGACTCAACACAATGCCTCCAAAAATACCTGGACTCTCCAGATTTTGCTGGGTTGGTTTGTTCATATCTGTGTTGGGTCTCATCTGTCTATGCTTCTTACATTGCATGGTGTGTGTGACATTCACGTTCTTCTTGACCATTAACTTCTTTTCTGAAGTTGATTCCACTTTATCTCTGCTATCTTCTCTACGTCTAATAATTTTCATGAAACCATTCCTTTTAATTCTGCTTTCTGCTGTGAGATACTGATATTTGTTAAAAATAAGAGGTTTCACAGAACTTAAACTGCTAATTAGATATTTGATACTTCTTTATTGAGACCTATAATTTTAAGTCCAGGCTGGAGGTTTGATGATGTAGTTTCTGAAGGAGATGAAGAAAGAGCCAGAGTTAAACGTCTGTGCTTCAGTTTTATTCCTCTCATGGTTTGAATACTTATAGGCCAGAAAATAAAATAATCCCTAAGGGCCTGGCTGAAAATCAAGCAACAGAAAAGGAAATACTTTATTTACATTAAAAACCAAAAAATAAGGAAACAAAACGTTGACAAATCCTCTGGGCCAATCACCATAAAAAACACATGATAAAAAAGCAGGAAACCACACAGAAACCAACAGTTTACCAGTATGGTGTAACAAAAATGTTAAAACTATCGTTCTAAGGCACCAGCACCACCACTTTGTATGTGTAGTCATTTGCTTTTTTCTTCCTCTTGCTGGATGTTTGTACGGTACCCTAAAGTCATTACATCCTCTTAACATGCTTATGCTTGATGGACAGTCTGATTTCTAGCCCATGTTCTTGTTTGGAAGCTTATATTAAACTCATGCTGCTTTCAATGAATCACAACTTACCATCTCAAATCCCCTTGTTTATTTCGGTGAGATTGACAATTTAGAAACTCCTAGCAAAATGTTTTCCAAATAGGATCAATTATCAAATGAGTGGTTATTCTCCCTAGCACTTTTTTTGGTTAGGAACTTAGGATTTCCTATATTGTAACTCTTCCCTTCAGACAATGTTAATGCATTTCATTGTTTGACTTTAATAATGAATCTTTCTTTCCTTCCTCTTTGCTCTTTCTGAACATTTTTACTTTCATCAGATCAAATTGGGCTTACTCCTGAAGAGGTCATTTCAAAGATAATGGCCAATCCTGACGTTGCAATGGCGTTTCAAAATCCTAGGGTTCAAGCAGCCATCATGGATGTATGTTCTATTATAATTATTCTATTTATGTTTTTTTATTAAGAACACTGACTGTATCAAGTTCTAATTGCAGTGTTCACAGAATCCGCTGAACATTACTAAATATCAAAATGACAAGGAGGTATGGGGATGCTGCATTACATCTTCAGCTTCGCTTTTGTCGTTCTTGAAGGCATACACTCTATTAGATTTGGTTTTGCACCCTAGGTTGCTTGGTGTTTGGATTATGCTTAATGTGGGGAGAGGAACAATATGAATTTAAATGCGTCTTACTAGGTTTTAAATGAAAATATTGGTACAATATTTCCATGTCCCCAACCAGTAATTCTTTATGAACCTCATTAATGTACTTTGTTAAATATTTGGCTCTAAAGTCTGATAATTGTGTTTAACTAAAAATTTCAGGTTATGGACGTCTTCAATAAAATATCAGAACTCTTCCCTGGAGCGACAGGTTCACCTTGATTCATTTGCGCGCTGCTGCTGTTGCTGTGTTAAAGTTATTCATGCCTTTACAGATGAGGAAGGGACTGCAAAACTTTTCTGTTCATGGCTCTATAGCTCTGGCTCGCCGTTATAGCACCCTTTTACATGTTAGGATAAATAACTCTAGATGGCGGGGGTTAAATTATTCCCATAGGTTTTCTTTTGGTGAAATTGCTGAAATTGTGTATTCATGTTTGGAATATCAGTGTGGATTTTGCTAGCTGTGATTAGTTCTTGGATATAGCTAAGAATGACACTCCGGGAATCAGAAAAATAAATAAGTAAATAATTGCCTTTTGTTTTTTCTCCGTCTAGGACTCATGAACAGATGTACATTAAAGCATTTATTGTGTAAGCATAAGCTGCATGAGATTGAACTACGTTGTACCACTTACATCGCCCCTTTTCCAATTTCAAATTTTCAATATTGGACGAAGCGCATGATGTCAAAATATTGCCTCTGGCTTTGCTATGGGGGGTAGATAGGGTTTTGCATTAAAGGGCTCTAACTCCTAACTGTCTCATTGTCTTTGAGATTTTTAAATAGTAATAAAATATTATCTTATTCCTAATCTCAAAATGATTGGATGATTGAGATTTTGAGTCAAATGTTGAGCCAAATGCCCAAAAAAAAAAATCAGATATAAGAGGATAAAAATTCAAATGCAATATTTTTTCTGAATTGCATTTTTTTTTTCAAACTTGCCATCAAGTTCAAATTTTTATATTTTGTGAAATTATTTTACCTGTCCACCAGATAGCCTGCGAAGCAAAATATAGACGTTGCTAGTCGTGGTTGGTTGAGAAGGGGAAGCTCCTAAACTCCAGGACAACATGCGCCAAATCGGTATGAGACTGAGTTGGTCGTAAACATTCTAGTTGATTTCTAAATTCTTTTCGAAGTTGCAAGGACCCAGAGGAAGAGAGCCGTCGCTGGATCCTCTAACAAGGATGAACATTGTGGTAAATTTTATGGTATGCGTTTTGTTGCTATCCAAACAAACGTGGCCGTTCTACAAATTTGAATGTACTGACAGAATAACAAGGACAAACAACATATTACATTGGGGAAACCCATCTGTGTGTGGCCAAGAATCGAGATCCCAATAGTTTATTTTTACAAAGAATCCATTTTTGAAACGTTTATGACATTGAAGTTAGTGGGGTCAGGCACCAATAAAACCCTCCAGTCTCCAACGGATCTGTTTCAGAGAGAGAATGGCGAACCCGCTTGTCTTGCCAAAATTTGAATTCTTCTCTCTCTCTCACACACACACACACGGGTTTCTTGGGCAACGTTTCCATCACCATTCAAATCCGAGAAGGCCATTTCCCTTCGTAGTGCCTTACGTTTTATCTATTTTCTCTGTCGTTTCCTTGCCTTTCTTTCGCTCTATCGGTTAGCACACCAGAAATTCCATGGGTGCATGTCTGAGTAAGAAGAATGGGTCTTCTGTCTCTTCCTCTGTTTCTGGAACTAAGATAGTTTCTAGTTCCACACCACCTCTTCAACCCCAAACTGTCAATGTCTCCAAACCCACAGTGGAATCTGAGCGAGAAGTGAGCCTAAAGAAGGAGAAGGAGCAAGAAGATGAAGGCCAACTAAGAAAAGAGGTATTTATAATCAAGCACAGGAAGAGCCATGATGGTAGTAGTAGTAATAGAGAGAAAAATTCCAAACATCCATCTTCTGATGGGGTTGCTTCAACTACTATTACCAATGTAGCAGCAGAAGCAAATGGGGGTGTGGGTGTAAGGACTTCGAGCTGCACAAAAGAAGAAGTGGATGCGATTCTCTTACAGTGTGGAAGACTGAGCAGAAGCTCTTCAGGGAAAGCGGTTTCTTCTGGTGAACGTGGGAGAGGGAGGAAGTACTCTAGTTTAAAGAGAAGTCATGATTTTGACCACTGTGAGAATGATACTACCAATGCCATTGACAATAGTGATTTATTATGTGAAGATGATGATGGGTTGGCCGTAGAAAACCAGCACCATCGCCGGCACCACCGACACAGCCAGAGATCTCCCGTGCCTTCTTCGGAGAGAAGGAGAAGAACCCCCAGCAGGGAAAGAGACCAGCAGCAACGCTCAAGCAGCAGAGAGAGGAGAGTTAGTAAATCTCCAAGCAGACGATCATCCGATCCTACAACCTGCAACCCCACAAACAGCAACAACAATAATAATAATAATAACAACAATACCACTACAAGTAGGCCGGCAAAAATGTTCTCTGTACCTCCTGCTGTTTCATCCTTGGCCATGGATAAGAGTAACAATGGTGGTGGAGGCATCATGAGGATCTCAGTGAAGAGAAATGTTGGTGCAGCCTCACCTCGTTCTCAGTCTCCTGCAAGAGCAAATGGAAATGCAGCAAATGGTAAAGTGCTATTGTTCAGTGAGAATCAGCAGCAGCAACCTTCACTGAGTCGTAATTCTTCAAGGAAAGCAGAACAATCTCCTTACAGAAGAAACCCACTGAGCGAGATTGATCTTGAAACTCATGCTTATCCACAATCGACCAACAATAATAGCGGCAGGGTTCAAAGTAGACCCAAAAGGGAAATTGAACCCGAAGCTAATCAGGTAATCACTTAAATTGTTTTTACATTTCTCAGCAGGAAATGAGTGACGTTTCTGTTTGAGTGAATGAGTGAATTAATGTTTTGGTCTTTTTCTTAATTTTAAGGTTTCTTATTGTAGTCAAAGTGTTTTTCATCATCGGTATAGTCCTCGCATTAATAAGTTAACAAAAATTCTATTACTTAATAATCTTCTCACGCGGCTTTTATTTGACGATGTGACATTCAAATTATGAAGCTTTGCTTTATCGTGGAGGCTTTGTGCTACAAGAAAAAAGCAAATTGAGGAATTTGAAACGGTATAGAAAAACTTCATACTTTAAGTTGAAGATTATCAAACCATGTTAGTAATTCTATCAACTTGCTGTTAATGTTATGTATTGGTGTCAAAATGAAGGAACGAACTAATAAAAGTGGCAACTTGCTGTTAATGTTACCTCGGAGAAAACTGCAGTAAGAGGTTTTAAAAATGAAGGAACGAACTAAGAAAAGTGGCAACTTTTTGTTTTGTCCTATTAATTTGATTGGTTTGATGATCTGTTGCGATACCCACTGCAGAAAACAAGTGTTGATACGGACGACAACACCAAAAGCAGAACAAGCAGCAAGAAGATAAAGGAGCAACAAGAGGAAGAAGAGGTCAAAGGACAGTCTTCAATGACTGAAAATGTTATTCTGAAGACAACAGTGATGCCTTCAGGGCTCGACAACCTTAAACCCCGGACATTAACATTAACAAGAAGCAGATCCTCTAGGAGATCACGAGACCTAGACCACCTCCTCAACCCTGAAACCGTAATGATGCCTGCACAGTCTTACACCTCGTTACTACTCGAAGACATCCAAAACTTCCATCAAAAGAAAAACAACAATAATAATACACCTTCCATTCCTCTTCCAGCCTGTGTCACCAAAGCTTGCTCCATCCTTGAAGCTGTAGCTGATCTCAACTCTACAAGCTTCAATCTCTCTGCCGATCACTGTGCGAAGAGGGTGCCAGATTCTAGTACCAAGGAACTCCCTTTTGTAGAATCCGAGGTTGTTGTCATTGATGATGTCATGGAGCCTAGCTTACATAAGTATGTGACAGTAAGTAGAGGCGGTTCACTCCTAGGTGGGGTAGTTGATATGGAGGACCAAGAATCTTCTGAAAGAGACAGCTTCACTGTGAGTGGATAAAAGCATTTGGGGTTTTCTTCTTCCTGTTCATGGGAACCCAATTCTGGTGATCCAACTGATTGTTGGACTTCTTCAAGATTGAACTCAAGCAAAAGAAGAGAATGTGATTTTGAGGGGATAGTGGGTGGGAGGTTTGGTGGCAATAAAGGTGCTCACGCGACACCAATTGTAGTCACAGCGGCTGCATCCACATAGATACATGTGATAAATGGATTCACCAATATTATACTTCGTGCCTCAAAAACCCAGAATGTGTTTGACATTGCCTCTGTTTAAAGTTGCATACTAGCAGCCATTTTTCACCTTACTATGGCCATCCTTGTTCGTTATCTTGTTTTTATCTTGTTCCCTGTTTCAGTTCATCAACGCTCTTGCTCATTCTTGTCGGCCCTCGCAGGTGGAGCTCCAAGGTTTTTTTTTTTTTTTTCTTTTAAAGTTGGAACCATATATATAAAGTGTAAATGACTGAAAATGGTTGTCTCATCAGTTTAATTTAAAGATTATTATAATAAATCAATTTAAATATTTTAAAAGTTATATTAATTCGATCGTGCCATGAGTTATGTTGACCTCATATTAATAGAATTATCCGCGTAAACAAATTTTCTTCAATATGAAACCTTAATAGCAACAGATTTAGATGCTTTGCAATGAAAAATAAATAAATAAATAAATAAAACATTCAAGTTTTGATTTGAAATTAAATAAGTGGCAGCACATTTAAATGCTTACCAAATAAACACTTTTTTTTTTCCGAATTTCCAAATAAGTTGCTAACCATTTATATTTGGTCTAATTTCATGATGGCGAAAGTTGTCCGCATGGACAACCCTCTTATCATGAGGTTAAGAGAACTCTTCTTATTGATGTATTTTTCAAAATATTTGCTCCAATTTAACGATTATGTTTTAAAACTAAATTAATAAAATAAACATTTTTTAGACTAAAATGATAATTTACTCAAACAAAATATTCGAGTAGTTATCATTATTTGAATGTTCATTGTGATGAAAAATGTTTTGTTATTGAACTCCGCAAGTCCTTGATGACTCTAATCAATCTTGAAACTGCATGTTTTTTCACGCAGTCGCTCTTATGGAGCTTTTCCTCCAAATGCACCGACTTCTCCCTTTTTAATTGTTGAAACTTTGAAACAGGGATACCAATCCGTGGCTTACAATTTCAACAATATCACTTCCTGGAACTTGCTTCTCTCAACACAGACATCCCAGAGTTCATATATTCATCAAACACCTTCTCTGCACTTTCAAGTTATTGCTACAAGGAGTTTAAGCTGCCATACTTCAAATTGATGGCACGATTTATTGGAGTTAATTTCAAACACAACCTAGTTGATTTCATATAAAGTGTAGAAGAGTCAACTCCAAACCAAGTGGAGGGTAAGCTACTCTAAACAAAGTATAATATATGTGACTCAAAATAAAAATAAAAATAACTCTAAATATATATATATATATATATATATATATATATATATTAATTTTAAGAAATTAGACCAACCTAATCATGGTAGATAAAAAGCTGAATTTTGATAATTAATACAAAGTAAAATATCCTATGCTTGTGTAGAAGAAGCATAGTGTGTTTAGTTGACTTTTTTTATTACTTTAAATAATGTCTATACATGTTTTTTTGGTTTAGGATCATACTTTTATAAAGTTGACATGTAGAATAGTTGTTAATCATTTAATGTTGTAAGATAATTTTTAAAATAAAAAGAAATAAGAGTTAAAATAATTTTAATTACAGAATAGTTTTATTTTAAAATAAAAAATGGTCCAAATATCTTTGCCATATCTCACCTGATGGGACTGATTGCCAGATATGCCATTAGCTAAGGGACAATGAGATAGTGGTTAATTTCAAATTTTGAACATTAAAAACTATTTGAGCTTTTGGTGGGAAGGCTTGTAGTGTGTTCTTTTAGAAATTGACATTTCAGAGTTTCTAGTAGCAACAATATTTCCTTGAGAAAGACCATTTTGAGAAATCACCTCCTTAAAAGAAAACCAACATTTCAATCATTATGTTACTCTCTTCATCATTGTTTTTCACGTGCTCTTTTGGTTGAATCTTTTTGGGTTTTGTGCATTTAAAGAACTTACAGTTGAAGGTATGTAATAAGATACTTCCACTTATAATATATGTAATATATTAAATTTGTTTGTAATTCATTGTGAATATTGCATGATTAAATAAAATTAGACTCACATTTGATATCATATCATTGTTCTGTACCTTTATCTTGTATGATTGAATGCTATTAAACCTAGGGTAAAGAGATTTTGGAATCTCTCATATAGATTTAAATTGATTGTGTCTAATAATCATTATTACTTTTCAGTGTATATGAAGTCCTTGTGAATTTTAAATGCTTCGAAATTATGCTAAAATTGTTGGCTGTTTAAAGACCTTAGCTTGTTCATTTTCGAACTTCATAGAAGCCATTTTTTATCCCAAAAAAACTCTTCATCTCTTTTTTGTTTTTTGGGATGAAAATAGCCTTTTGAAACACCCAAATAGGGGCTTTGGAGGATGAAAAATGGTTGATCAAGAAACAGGTTTGTCACAGGTTTGATCAGGACAACTTGGCTAAAAGTCATGGATGACCAAAATGACAAGTCATTTGGGCATGTTGAAGATGCATCTTTGACCATTATCAAAACGACTTCTTGTTCACATCCAACGCAATGAAACACATTGTTTTACTAAAGAGACATTAGACTAGTATGTTTTCTTGTTTCTGGCCCAATTTTGCTATAGGTTTTAGGCCAATTTTTGGGCTACCATAAAAAAAAAAGAGGGTTTTAGGCCTTTAAGGCCATTTTTGTGCAATTTTAGGATAATTTTTGGACAAAAACACTTATGGATCTAATTTTTGGCCATAGGTAAAATTATTTTAATTTAATTAATTATTATAATTTATATTTAGCTTATAATAATGTTTTGAAAGGTTCAATAATTCATAAGAAATTATTTTAATTACCAATTAAAATTTTCATAATTTAAACAAAATTATTGTGGATACTTGGCATATATGGATTTTATGAAAATTAATTAGAATGTTATTTATTTTGTCTAAATTATTTAGAGCTTAAGTTAGGCAAGCTTTAGCACATGTAGATAAATCTTGATGAGAAATTTTAATTAATTAATTTCATATAGTTTACATGAATAATCAATTAATTAAATTCCATAAAGAATCAAAAAGAGAATTATTTAATGAATTAATAATCTCATAAAGTTTAGTAATTAATTAACTAAATACATTCTCACAATGAATTCTAGAAGGAGAATTTCAATTTAATTAGTTAATTACATATGGTTTAAAAGATTATAGTAAGTAATTAAATTCTCAAATTCAATTAAAGCATTTTTAAATATGAATAATGGACTTAGATATTTTGTGATTAGCATATATAGATAAGAAGTAGTCACAACATCTTTCTATAATAAGTACATGCATCCTAAATATGATTTTTCATGGAAATCACATATGGAATTAAAAAAATCAATTGTAATTAAGTGTCTAGTCATAGTGAATCTTTGCGCATAGGTAGATAATTATGATTGCATGCCTATTTGGGATAACATAAAAGTTGGCTTGTGTTTCCTACATAGCCCACAAGTATCAAGGAGCATGAATGCATTTTGGTTTCATCATAAATGATACAAAAATATATGCTATGATAATTTTTTTTTTTTTACCCATAGCTAGATTTTAGCGATATAATATTTATGCTTTTAGTGTATCATGAATTAATAAGTATACAATTTTGGAATATGATGATAAATTAGCTCTTTTATTTATCCAAGAAAGTTTATTTTTTGTTGAAATTTACCTTGTAGCTACTTCTACTCAAATGTCTCTTTTGATGGCTGATAATAGTTAAGATAAAATTATTCTAAATAATACAAATTATAAAGTTTGGAAAGAAGATGCATGCCTTCAATTATGTTAGCTTGATTTTAACTTGGTTCTCCGCATGGATAAGCCACTAGTATTTACTGATTCTAGTTCTAATGAAGAAAAAAACTTGTACAAAGCCTGGGAGAAATCTAATCGGCTTAATATGATGTTGGTTATATGAGGAATAGATACTAGCATTTGTGGGTCTATTCTCGATTTTAAAAATGTTAAAGATTATCTAAAGGTAGGTGATAGACAAACAATTTGTGACTTCAAACAAATGACTTAGAGGTATTTTAATAGCTAAGCTATACATTATGAAATTGATTAGCACCATAAGCTATACATTCTAATTTCATTAGCAAGTACTAAATCAACCTACATGTCACGCCCCTTGTCCCTCCAAGAGAAGGGGATGACCAACACGAGGGAACTATATGAAGCCTTTATCTATAGCTTGGTTTGCTATGCTAAGACAACTTTTAAGAGGCCCTACCAATTAGCAGTACACTAAATAAAATCCTGCCTTGCTGGATATATAAAATGTACTTTCTTTTAGGCACTAGCTTTTTATAGAAATTTCGGCAGAGTGCCCCCTGTAAATAGGATATCCCAAAATTTCTACAAACAGCCAGAGATCAATAAAACAACAACAGAGAGCTCCGCTCTCTTCAATCCAGTCGACAAATATCAATAAACCCAAAAATAGGGAAGGGGGAAACCAACCTACATCCATTTGTCCTACTCACAAAATACTTTCACAAAATAAATTCCAATTCATTACAACTGATACCAAACTAAAAGAAAAGCTAGTCGAGCCTCTAGTTCCAAAAGAGAGGCTCACCGCCACACGCCTCAGCCCTAAGATGAGGGAGGCGGATCAGGTCCAGAGGCGCTATCTGAAAAATTTAGAATTTGAAAGGGTGAGATAAACTCAGTGAGCAGATAATAGATTTCAAAATTTAATTCAAGATTTATAATCAATAAATTAAAGTGTAGGTAATCAAACCATCACACTTCACCATATAACAAATCCTACAACCCGTCATATGAAAGAGGACCCATTTAGACCTGAGTTCCTTGGTGTGGTCTCCCTATGAAGGTTTACCCCTAGGTCGGATTAAGTAGAGGCTACATCGTGTTGACAGCTCCTTTCCCCGTTTCACTCGGGTGGCTACGCCTAACAGGCAGCCCCTACTTGTCTACCTTTCTTATTCATAGGTTATGATTCATCCATTCCAGGGGCGGCTATACCTCGTTGGCAGCCTTTACCCGCTTCACTCGGGTGGCTCTGCCTAACGGGCAGCTCCTTCTCCACCCAGGTTCTTTCACAACCTATGACCTAGTCAAATGAAGGACACCAACGTACACTCATAGGCGAGGCGCACACACACACACACATGGACCTAAAATTCTAGGTTCAAATACCTGTATATATATATATATATTATATATATATGTACATATACGTTATTAACCAATTACTTTATTATATATATATGTGCATATTTATATCTTAACAACTCATTAGGACCAATACTGAAAACAGTGAAAAGAAGATAAATATGCAAATACACATAAGGGTAAGACAAAAATGAATAAATAGCCAAGAACAAAAATCCATGCATACATTTATATATATATATATATATATATATATATATATATGATATATATATATATATATATATATATATATATGTATATATGAGTATATATATATACATTCCCAGCCGTGTTTTATCTCATTCAGAGCAATTTCAAGTAGTAAGTAATAGTAACAAGATTTATGGTGATAGCAAGAGCTTGAAATCTATTATTTACTCACAGACACTGGGCACGTTATTGGTTTCTCCTTGAAATGCCAATTCCCTTCACCGCCAGTGCTCACAGGATTTCCTCAACTGGCGATGTTTCTGGTTGCTGTCTCGCTTCGCCGGATCTATAGCAGCAGCGAGGAAGTTGGGAGAAGCTTCGGCGACGCCGGCGGGGTCCTCCGGTGGAGGAACGACGCTGAGAACTCAGATGAGGGAGCTTCGCTCGCGTCTGGGAGGAGGAAGGAACTGTGACGGGAGAAGGAGCTCGAGAAGCTCCGTATAACGCCGAGGGAGACGTCGCCGGTGAGGGAGAGACGCTGCAGCTTTTCGGAGAAGAAAATCGCGAGCTCACCGGGAGATGGGCGCTGCGACGGAGTGAGGAAGACAGGTACAGGGAAGGAAGTGCAGAGGAAAGCGAAAATCAGGAAAGCTATACGGGAAAAAACGCTGGAAGGGGGGAAGAATTAGTTAATTTAATAATTAATAAATAAATAAAAATAAAAATAAAAATAAAAATAAAACCCCCTCCCCCTTTTTTTTTTCTTCAGTTCTTACACTACACATGGGAGGCAAGTTACTTATGATAGTTACTCCAAATTATTAAAACAAAACAAAAAGCTATCTTCATGTGATCTTTTTTTTTTTTCCTCATAAAACATGTGATTCTTTTAATATTTGCCTATTTGAATAAAAAAAGGAAGAGGACCTTTAAGAATAATAATAAGAATAAAACTACATATCTTTTCTTTTGATTAACTACATACAGGTCAATATAGACTTTTAATTAGAGTTAACTCTAAATGTAGTATAGTTGACTCCTAGTGTTACAAAGTTAACTCTAAGTGCAAATTAATTTTTTTTTTTTTTAAAAAAGTCAATATTAACCTTACCACAATAGGTGAAAAGCTAAATTTTGTCATTAATGCAAAATAGTATGGCTCTTGCTTGAAGTAAGGAAGCATAAGGTGTTAGCATACTTTTAGGAAAGTTGGTAAAAGTAAGTTTTGTATCTTTTGTATAAATACCCTTGTATAATGAAACAAAATGTGATCTTCCTTCAATTGCTTGTTTCTTTGCATTTTCTCTCTAATACTTTTTAGTAAATAGTATTAGAGCTCTCTTGATCTTAAACAGGCTATGGGAAAGAGAAAAAAACTAGAAATTAATGCTAAAACTTTCCACATAGACAAATAAGCTTCTCCAACCATCAAACCATGTCATTTAGTAGCTTTGGTCTCTGAGTGCTTCATGTGTTTGATGGCCAAAACTATTAACTATATGCCATGAAGATGAAGGCATACTTTAGAGGTTTAAATCTAAGAAATATGGTGGAAATAGGAAATGATACTCCTCTACTAAGAGACAATCCCACTGTGGCCCAACTGAAGTATCATTTAGATGAGTGTGCAAAAAAGTTTAAAGCTTTTTCTATAATACATGCTACTATGACTAAGACAATATTTATAAGAATCATGGCTTATAAGACATAGGAAAAAACTTGGGACATACTTAAAGGCTCGTTTAGTACGTAAAAAGTTATGAATGGAAATGGAAAGAAAAAAGAAAAAAAGGTGATTTTGAAAATAAAAAAATAATTTTATTACCTTTATTTTTTATAATTGAGTAATGATTAGTAGATAATGTTAAATAATGATTGAATAACGATTATAAATGCAAAATAGGTATCACAAAAAAAATTTCTTTCCTTTCCATTTTCCTTTACCCTTCCAAACGAGCCTTTAATGATGAATTCCAAGGGAGTGAGAAAATAAAGCAAATGCAAATACTTAATCTAAAAAGGAAGTTCAAGCTTCTAAGAATAAACTAAGTTGAATCAATGAAGGAGTATATTGATTGGCTCATTAAGATAGTAAATCAATAAGGTTGTTTGGTGAAGATCTCCTAAAAAAAAAGGGTGGTGGCAAAAGTACAGGTTAGCTTACCAAAAAGAAGTTTAGGAAAAAATATCATCTTTAGAAGATTCCAAATATTCCAAAGATATTTCTTATCTAACCTTAGCTAAACTTGTGAACACCTTTTAAATAGTAAAGCAAAGGAAAGCTTTCAAAAAGGAGGTTAATGTTATTAAAGCTACACTAATGGTTGCTCAAAAGCCAAATCCTAAAAGTGAAGGTGAATCTAGGAAGTAAAATAACAGGAGAAAAAGTAAGGATGAGAAGGAATAGCATAACAATATATAGAAGTTTTAAAAGGACAAGTTTTCACCTTAAGCTTATTGTAAAAGGACAAACCATACTAAAAAAAAAAACTACTAGCATAGGCCTAGAGTGTAGTGTAAGACCTGTAATTGGTTTGGACATAGTAACAAGGTATATAAAGCAAATCAAGGAGCACAACATGCTTAAGTCACTAATGATAGTGAAGAAAATGAAAAGAAGCTATTTGTTGCCAGTGTCATTAAAGCTTGTAGCATAATAGCTGAAAACTCTGATATGTGGTTTATGGATAATGGATGCACACATCACGTGATAACAAACTTAAAGATTTTTTAGGAGTCTAAACAGAAGTTACTTCTCTAAAGTTAGACCTAGAAATGGAAGGCTAGTAAATGTTAAAGGAAAAGGTGTTGTAACTGTCCAAACTTCCTCAAGTACAAACTCATTTATGATGTTCTATTTATGCCTAAGATAAGTCAAAACCTTTTAAGTGTTAGGTAACTTATTGATAAAAATTTCACTTTTTCATTCAAAAATAAAATTTATGAAATTTTAGATTCTATTAGTATTAGGCTTTTTTTCAGTAATAAATTATAAAATTTTTTCTTTTGAATAGAAAAGTGATGTGATTAAAACCTATACTAATGTGGAAGATAAAACTAACCTATGGCATAAAAGATTTGATCATGTTAATTTTTCCTTTATGAAATCATTTCAGGAAAAAGGATTAGTGATTGAGATAACTTCTGTGAATGATTATACTTATTTGTATGGAGTTTGTCAGTATAGAAAGATAACAAGATCACTATTCCTTACTAATGAAGCAACTCTTCCTTTCACACAGCAGGTTTATATAAGCAAAAGTGTGAAATTTAATGAAAGTAGAAACTAGAATTAGAGGAAAATGACTTCTACTTTCTTTTACTAAGAAATTATTGAAGATCTAAGTTTGTCTTTAAAAGAATATGATTTTAATAAAGATTTTGCTGTGAGAAGAACAAGGCCACCTAATGACATCTTCAACAAAGCCTTAAAAAAAATGGTTTAAATCACTAAGGAAAAAGCTTGATGTCATGCCTAGCAATTGCCTCAAGGAAGAGTGATAGTAGTTATTGTGTTTATGTAGCTACTTTTAAGGAAGAGTATTAGAGTTAACTCCAAGTGTAGTGTAGTCGATTCCAAGCTTCATAGAGTTTACTTCAAGTGCAAATTTTTTTTTTTTTATTTTAGAAAGTTAGTATCAGTCTTACCATAGTAGGTGAAAGTTAAATTTTGCCATTAATACAAAGTAATATGACTAATCTTGAAGTAAGGAAGCATGAGGTGTTAGCAAACTTTTAGAGAAATCAATAAAAAAATAAGTTTTGTATCTTTTGTATAAATGTCCTTATGTAATGAAGCAAAATGTGATCTTCCCTTAATTGCTAGTATTTTTTTAATTTTCTCTCTACTACTTTTGTTCTAGTAGCTAACACTTTTCATACTCCCATTATTCAATCAGCCTAGCTAGTTTCTCTTTTAAAAGAGAGAGCTCAATCTCAAGACGGTTCAGTCTATTTCTAAAAGCAATGTTTGTATCATTCATGAGAGAGAGCCTTTCCATCTCTAGTTTCAAGATTGATTAATTCATCTCATCAGGTGCAGTGAATTTAAAAGTAATTTTTATTTTTAGTTTAGCAGTTATTTCATCAACCAGATCAATAGTTGTAATTAGTAGTTAATGCTTTAAGAAAATCATTGTTTCCAATCTACAGAGGAAATGGAACAATTTAACCAAATAAACTTAGGAACAAAGTAAAAACATGAGTTAGAATTATATTTTTTTATGCAAGTTCAATCATTGGTAAATGAGGCAAACTCTGATTACATGTATATTTTGAAGAGCTCACAAATGTTATAGTTTTGAAGATCTTTACAAATCAATTTTAATTAATGCTTTATCAATTTCAATAGCATTCCAATGGTTTTAGGATCAACTACATTTTTAACAAAAACTTGTAACTTTAACTATTTTCTATTAGTCCTAAACTACATTGATGTACTTGCCTTAAAGAAAAAAAAGAAGCTTAAAGCAGATAAAAGATGTTCTTATTTAAAAATTAAACTACTTCCTCATATAAGTTGTAAGATGTCATAAAAGTAGTAAATTTTCAACATCAATGTAATTATGTTTGAGTTTTCTCAATACCTGACTAGTCACTCTCTATAATTTTTCTACATGTGTTTTTTACCATTGTTAGGCAAAAATTGCACACTAATGTAATGATATGATAGAATTGCTACTTTCACAAGTGCATTGTCAAGAATGCAAACTCTATGATGTAACTCAGATCTTTCCTACAGTCTCCTTAGTACAAAAATGGTATCTTCGATTGAAGGTTGGTCAACATAAATTAGCTAGAAACGATGCTCCAATGTTGGTTCCTTCTTGATACTTGCTTCACTTTCTCATTCAAAAATGCAGTGTTCCTACCATTTAAGACTTGTAGAACTTCTACACAAAATGTTGTTTCATTAACTCAAGCAGTGATGTGTGACTTCATGTTGTTTATTGGACTACTCTGAAGAAACTAATGTATAAGGTTTACTGGACAAGACCTTTTTTTTTCAATGCCACACAGGAAGAAGTCCGCCAATAGATCCTTTCTTATTTAGGAAAGGATTTGTTGGAGAAAGAAAGAGACATATGTGAGCCTAACCTCTTATGCCAATTTCTTAAAAGATCCTAGTCCAAGGAAAAGATCTAAGATCGTGATATTAATAGACATGCATAACCATATGAATCAGATCTAGAAGAAGATCCTCTAAGAAAGAGAAAGAGACATAGGATCGGGCCTACATGAGTAGATCCTATTGGGTTTCACCTGATACTTCTTTCTCTCTCTAATAAGTCCTCTTCTAGATGGGAGAAAATTTGTTGTGACCATCCCATAAGTTCCTCCAATTTTTATCATTTTCATTTTTTTCATATAATTTTGTTTTAATATATCCTTCGATTAATAAGCTATTAAATTACAAATAAGAAAGATAATAAGTTATTATTTACATGGGTGTTTAAAAGGTTTGATTTGGTTTTAGATTAAAATCAAACCAAACCAAGAAAGTAAGTTTTACAAAATGAAGAACCAATTCTATTTTAGATTATAATAAATTTAGTTCGATTTTAGTTTAATTTGGTTCAAGCTAATTTTTTTTCAAGTTTTTTTATTTTTATTTTTTGGTTTCCCATATATATATATAGGTGCTTGAACTATCAATTAAACAAAAAATTACTTAATTAATAGTACACTTCTAGAATTTAAATTTAATTGTTCAATAACTAATTCATGTAAACTCTCAATTCTAATAAATAATAAGTAGGTAGATCACAAACTAATTAATTCTGGTTGGTTTGGTATTAATTGAATCAAATCAAATCAAATCAAATCAAATAAAAAAAAAACTAATTAAATTAGTTTAGACATGTGAAAAATTAATTTGAACATTTTTTTCGTTTTATTCAATTTTGGTCTATTTGAGTTACTTTAATCGATTTGCTTACTTTTCAACACCCCTGATTATATGTAAAGTAATATAATATAACATGGTCCGCATAGAATTTGATGTTTTGGTACGGCTGTAACATGTATATTTTGACATATATATATATATATAGGAAGTAATGGGTTTTTATTTTAATATTTATAACACAAGTGTTTTTGTTTGCAGAATTTTGGAAGAGTTTAATTATGAGTTCAGGGTCAGAAGGATTGGTTTTGATGTTGATAGATGCAAAGATTAACTTAAACATTTGGGCTTCACCTTGATTGTTTAATGAGGCTAAAGCCCTTGACATAATCGATTCAGATCGTTATTCACCCTTTTTTATTAAAAATTTAACTTGCAAGTAACCTTTAGATAAAATCCTACATGACTTCCACGGATCCAGGCTTGAATGCTATGACACTTTATTCATACCTAAGTCATAATTATCTCTAATCAAGAGGGTCACAGAGTCTGGTTTTGAAATTTTGATCCTTTCATGAGAAATAATAATTGTATGAAAAGAGAGATATATAGCCCGAAAAAAAAAAAACTTGTCTTTTTATTGTTAATTATTACTGTGATGTCAATAAAAAAAATCCAAATTTGTGATTTCTCCTATTTGGATTTAGAAAACTTCAAAATACATGGTAATACTGTTTTCTTCCTTCTTTCTAATGATGTACTTGAACTTTAAATTTCTTGTATTTAGGTCTGATTGTTGTGCCTGGCTAAGCAAAGGGTAGAGAAGGCTTTGAACCTTTCTGGGGCAGCTAGGTTTGTTTGACTCTTGAACAGGTGAATTTATATTGCTTCTTAGAAGCATTCACGAAACAAAAACGTAGAAAGAAACAACTACCTCAGAACCCCATCTAACCATGTTGTTTGATAGGTCCAACGTATTCCACTTGTGCCTTTGTCTATGGCCACGCGAACTAAACATCTTCCTCCCCCAACAAAACCGAACCAGAAAGTTTCTAAAATACATGATTCTGATGGCAGCCATGAGATCAGTGAGGTTGTCAGCAAAAAGTCAAGATTCAAGAAGACACGCGTACGTTTCTGTGTATAAATTGTGTTTTCTAGGATTTCTGTTTTATTATGACCCGGTCTTATCACTACGCGTAGGGGTTGAAAATATATTATGCAAGGAAGGAAACTTCTATAGCCTTTTTATAGACGCCTTCAAAGCAAAATGGTAGTAAATTCTTAATTGGGGATTTTCCTTTCCACCATAGCTGTTAAAAAGTAAAATAGTGTTGGTCATTATTATTGCCATAAAAACATGCACACGCGCACATATACACACAAGTGTATATATATGTATGTCTATGCAGGAACTGTTTGCCGTTTATCCTTTGGTTAAAAAAATAATCTGGTTCATGACAAAAATAAGGATATAGATTTTAGTCAGGTAGTTTTTATCCCTAAAATCGGAGTGAATCAAACATGGGATTAAATTGTCCAACATATCATGCCTCATTTGAAACTCCAGCACGTGCATGCCTACTATTTTTCAATGCTTTGAAAGCTTTGATAATAATTTGTGTTCAGACTATTATACTTTTACGTACAAACGGAAAAGATATCCACAGAGGAGCATGCGTAAGAGTTTTCTCTACTATTTTATATTCTCGAGTATTTGAATATAATAAAAGGTCTAGAAACCAAAATAAAATAACTAAGAGCCTTAGATCACATGCAGCAATAAAAGACCTTGAAGGGAAAGCAAGAAAAATTTACAAGGCCGCCATTATACAAGTTTAAAATTCACAATAACGAAATATAGTAGCAATTTCTGGACGCAATTAATTGTTGAATTTTTGGTACACATGACTGAGAAGTCTATACCTCTGCTATAAAACCAGCCCAGATATCAGCCCCCAAGCCATTCTAAGTCAAAAAGAGGAAGCTCTCTAATATTCTTACATTCAATCCCTTCTTGCAAACCCAACCTATATTATCATCTATATATATACATATATAGGGGATACCATAAGGGAAGAATTAGAAACATACAGGTTCTGAGATTTCCTGAACCAACATGGCTGATCATCATCAGAGAATTTACCCTGTCCATGATGTGGAGGCAGCACCACACACGCCTTCAGCACCTCTGTTCCCAAGAGACGTTTCAAAATCCGACAAGGGCGAGCCAGTGCAGGAGCACCCCCTGCCGGCGGCAGTACATCCCAAGCCACTACCAAAGAGAAGAAGATCAAGAAGCTGCTGCTGCAAGTTCCTGTGCTGGACCATAAGCCTTCTGCTGATACTTATAGTAGCAATTGGCATAACCATAGGAATTCTCTACCTTGTGTTTAGGCCAAAGCTTCCCAAATACTCAATAGACGGAATTAGAATAACCCAGTACAATCTTTCAGGAGATAACAATTTATCTGCGACTTTCAATGTGACAGTCACAGCTAGAAACCCAAACAAGAAGATTGGAATATACTATGAGGGAGGCAGCCATGTGAGTGCTTGGTACCTGGACACAAAATTATGTGAAGGGTCTTTGCCTAAGTTCTATCAGGGTCACAGGAACACCACGGTGCTTAATTTGCCTCTTTCTGGGCAAATACAGAATGCAAGTGGATTTCAAAGTGTATTGCAAGAGCAGCTACAGCAGACAGGGAATATCCCCCTGAATCTCAAGGCGAAGCAGCCTGTGAGGGTGAAGCTTGGGAAACTGAAGCTGTTCAAAGTGAAGTTCAGGGTTAGATGCACGCTTGTGGTGGATAATCTAGAAAGTAATAATGATGTTAGGATTAGTAGTAGCAGCTGTAAGTTCAGGCTTAGGCTGTGAATTCACTAGTAGTAGAATATGGCATTTGCTGGTTATCCTGCTATTTTTTCATTTTTTTTCTCTTGGATTTTTACTTGTACTTTCAATAAGAGATGGAGGATTAGATGTGGGTTTTTCTTCTCCATCCATACTTGAGATACCATTCTTGTACTCGAGTTTTATTTTTCCAGAGGCCTCCCTTATATATAGCATCATGTTATCTTTTAGGGTGTGTTTGGTTGAGAGTTTTTGGAGGGAAAGAGAGGGGAGAGAAGGGAAAAGAGTCAAATTTGCCTCAAATTGGGAGATTTTAGAGGGGAGGAGAGGGGTGGAGTATTTTTTAAGTTTTAATTTATTTTTTTGTTCTTTTTAATTTTTTAATATTTTAATATATTAATATTTAATAAAAATTAAGATAATTTTTTTATCAGAAATTAAAAATAAAAAAAGATTGAAATTTATAATTTTTTTAAAAAATTATTGATATAAAAAAATTTTTTTATAAAAAATAAAATTAAAATAATATAAAAGATAAATTTATCTAAATATAATTAATTCCCTTCTTCTTTTGAACCAAACAATAATCTCATCTTCCCTCTCTTCCCCTTCCTTCTAACCAAACAAAACTCATTAAATCCCCCTTCTTCTCCTCCATTGAACCAAATTGAGCCTTATATTTAAAGAAATGATTTAGAAATGGAGAGCTGTCAGTACCTTGGGAGTTGTTTAGGTGAAGAAGAAAATTGGTTCAAAGAGGCATGGAAATTAAAAAAACAGAGTTTAGATTTCTATTGCATTAAAAAGATTCTTTTTGAAATAAGAGGGAGTAGAAAATAGGTTAGAACTAGTGGTGGTAGTCCTATATTTGCCCTTGTGTTGACATTTTTCTAATTCGTGGAACATTCAACCTTCAAGTAAAAGAGATGTCAGTTTTTTCATTTTCATCCTCTTACCGAATTTTTTTTAGGTGCACTTGGTGCACCATACACCAAGTGCCATTAATGATTAAAATTTAATTTGTATAGGTAGAGTTATATGTAACACAAGCGAAATTCATATATAGATTAAATTTTAATCATTGAATATATAAATGACGTGACGTTCCTGATACATGTTACTCTCTCTTACATGTAGTTTCCAATCACCCGACTTTATTCCAAGTGTCACATTTAAGTTAATTACTTATTAATGCTAATTAACTAGTATAATTGAGTTTAATGTTAGAAGATGAAAGTAAATAGCTTGATAAATTAAGATATCAACAAAAAAATCATATTGGTAATCTCCTTTGGTACACTCCCCCTACTTCAGACCAAACTATACTTTAGGTCCGAGAGCTTTGCCACCATAAAAGCTTCATATAAAGGGCAAATCCAGCTGACGCGCCCTGAAATATTTCCCAACTCCGATTTCGGGAACTTCCTAATGGAATTCAGGATTTCCAACCAGACAAAAGAGAGACAGCTGATCCGACAGTATTTTACAGCCAATGATATTAAAGGGTCTCTTTTAACAATAACATTTATCCATAAAATTAAAACTATCCAATATTCAACATAAGAAACTAACATGCAATCATATCTTAAATTTAGGTTCAGGAGTAACGGAGAAGGAGGAAACAAAACCAACTCAAAAGCAAAACTTTTATCCCTGTGCCACTCTTAATGCCTCAACGGTTTGCCTTGGCAACTCTCTCGATCTCGTCCTTCTTCTTAATGGCATAGCTAAAAAAAAAACAAGAAACAGAATCAGCAAACACAGAAGAACAAATGATGATATACAGAAAGAAACAAGGATGCAACCAGATAAAAGGAACAAGCCACAGAGACACACTAAATGATTCCCACCAAAGAGTTGACAATCCAGTTGTTGACTCTTGAATACCTGTTTGATGACCCCTTTGCAGCATTGATAAGCTCATCAGCCAAGCATTCTGCAATTGTCTTAATGTTCCTAAATGCAGCCTCACGAGCACCTGTTGTAAGGAGATAGATAGCCTGATTTACACGACGCAGGGGAGAAATATCCACTGCCTGACGTCTGACAACACCAGCAGACCCAATTCGTGTAGCATCTTCCCTTGGCCCACTGGAGAGATAAAGCATTAGGAAAAATACAAAAAGGTAAAGGTTGCATGGAATTATATATGGCTGGCCAGAGATGTAAAAGGAGATGGTCACTTGTGTATCCGTTTCTTGGCTGTATACCTGTTGATCACAGCATCAACAATAACTTGGATAGGATTTTGATCAGTAAGCAAGTGGATAATTTCCATGGCATGCTTTATGATCCTCACAGCCATCAGCTTTTTCCCATTGTTTCGTCCATGCATCATAAGAGAGTTGGTAAGCCTCTCCACGATAGGGCATTGTGCTTTCCTGAATCGCTTGACTGAATATCTCCCGGCGGTGTGGGGCACATAGGTTGCATGCTTGGCAGGAGCCACACCAATATAATCAGCCAAAGATATGTCATTCACCTACAATCATAATACCTATAATTAATAAACAACTGATATGTGTTACCACATGCCTTCACTCTTCACATGAAAAAACTACTCCATCAAATTTAATAAAAATAAAAAATCAAGAACAAAATCTTGGAAGGCATGGCATGTAAAGTAAGCAAATAATTAAAGTCATTAGTAAGTAACGTAAAGATACAAGTAAAATAAGAATCGGAAAAGTGGGTTGCTGACAGCAGATTATATGGACCATTTAGCAAAGTTGAGTTTGTGACCATCAAGAAATATAATCTTTTGATGGCAAATGACAGCCACCAAGAAAAAGAAGCTGAAGACAAACCTAAATTTTCCACCACGAAATATGATAACAACATTCCCATTCCCTCTGGAGAGGGAATTACCAAATTTTCCACCACTTTGTATTTGGACATTGTCTATTTCAGTAGAAGATCACTTAAAAGCTAAATTCTCAATTACCCTGCCTCTAATGACGGTTACTTAAAACGATGGATGACAGTGATGACATGACAATCACAAGTAATTATGAGCATGTCAACACTAGGAAATCAGGATAAGGGTATTGCTCAACAAAACGATACTTCAGCCTTTTGTAGTGTACAAATAATATCAAAAGGGAAAAAAATCAAATAAATTACAGGGCAAGCAATGAGATATAGTTGCTAATAAACATGTCAAATCAAATTTGTGCATTAATTCTTGCCATATTATCTGGCCTATTATGAAAAAAGCAACTCCCTTTGAAATACAATGATGAAATATGGCATCAACGCCTGACATGTAAAAAATAATACGATAACTATAAAATCAATTTGCATCAATTACTGCTAACATTTTGGGTAAATTATAGATTGAATATGTAAATGAATAGCAAGCGAAAATGGGACTGAGAAAAATAAAAGGAAAACCTGAACATCCTCGAAGGTCCAACGATTGAAGAGCTTGACATCGTTGGCTGGCTCAGTGAAGTCATGACTGAGAGGTTGAGCTACTGCGGCCGCCATAGCAACTTACCTTTACGTGCAACAGAGACGCACGCCGAGCTATATTGCAAGAGTGTTGGCGACGACTGCCAAGAACCTCATAAGAGACTATCGATAACCAAACCCTAAATTCCCATATCACCACTTTCTTTTGGGGCAAAGACAAGCCCACCATTTGATTTCTTTTTGGGCTGGGCTAGATAGACCAACAGTTCTAGTCAATATAGCTTTTTACTATTTGATGTGACAGAAATTTCTGACCCAAAAAGTAAAAGAAATTTTTAGTTTTCAACTATAACAAGTGACAAAGTTTAAATGAAAAAAAAATACATTACATGTTTTATGATGTATTAAAAAAAATATTAATATAATAATCAAATTTAAGTGTAATTTTTAATATTTTTATTATTAAATTTTTTAATAAAATTATTATGTGTAATAAATTATTTTAAAAAATTTAATCATATAATAAAAGGATTTTCTATTATATGTATAAATTATCCAAATCATCATTAGTAAATCTCACATAAAGCTAACGAAAATGATATCTATACACTTCTTTAAGTTCAAATGAAATGGTTCAATTATTTGAAGTAGTGATGAGAGATCAGCCTAGATATTCAATTGATGGCTAACTCCTTTGACCATGGAAGTTTTGAAGAGCCCAGTTTATCTTCGTAGGATTCTCCTACTACAGTTTAATATTTTTCAAAACTAGAATTTTTAAAAACTAAAACTAAATAAATTTAAGATTAAATTGTTAACTTAGTCAAAACTAAATTCTTAGGAAAAAGTATGTTATCAAAAAAAAATATTATAAAATCATAAAAATAACGTTAAAATGTCATATGAATGTTGTATGTAAACTTTGAGTGGGTATCATGATTACAGATGAGTGGAACTTCACCCACAGAATATGCAACAAAAGCAAATTACAACTCCGATCAAACTTAACAATCATCAGTATACAGAGTTTTGGACAGCCCTCCGCTAAGTCTAATCATCTTTCGCCATCATCATCTCCGGTGTCTTCTCCGGTTCATCTAACGCCGAAGACGAAGCTGTAACAAGCCTTTCCACCGGAACTTTGGACACATCACGGCGAACTCCGATATCAGAAGCCAATCTGCTCACACAGTACATGCCACAACCAACCAAAGCCAACCCACCAAAACCGGTGGTCAAGAACCGAAGCGGCGAAGAAACTACCGCACTAACCGCCGCCATATAGGACGCCGCTTGCCCGCTGCGGCCAACGCTGATGCTCGTGAACACAAGCAATCCTGTCTTGCAGTAAATGGCGAAGTCCTCACAATTATTCTTGAACACATTATAGCCGCCGAAGCCGTTCTCGAGGAGGAACAAGGCGCGGTGAAGCACGTGTTCCGGAGGATCAGATTCGGCCAGAGTGCAGGTGCCTCCTCGGGCTTTGGCGAGAAAAAACGAAGGGGAAACGCCGTACTCGAAGAGGTATAGATCGCCGCCGGAGAGGAAGCAGTTCAGGCAGGATGAGATGACGCCGTGAGATCTGGTTTGGTCGCCGCATCTCGGGCATGGAGGAGTGTAACCGGTAGAATTAGGGGGCATTGAAGTGAGGAGAAGACGATCGAGAACAGTTCCGGTGCCGATTTCTTGGCCGGCTCCTCTGGTGAAGTGGATCACCATTCCGTCGCCGATATAGATTCCTGGTGTCTTGGAGGAAAGGAAAAGCATTGGATAGCAGTTTCAGTACCGTGATTTATATGAACAAAGTAAAATTTTACAAAGCATAAATCTTACAGAATACTCAGCAATTTGGTCAGAATTCTTTCACTGATTATTTTCCGGTTCTTAAATTCTCTTTAGCTTTTCTTCATCTTCTAAATTTTCTTTTTTAAGAAATTGAAAAGAGACAAGCATAAAATCTAGCAATTGAATATTAATCTTCGCTTGTGATATTAATTGAATCAATGCTCTCATATGATAAAATTTACGTGAATTTTGTTATGTAAATTTATGGTGCGTGTGGCTAAGTGTATTTGCTAATAACATCTTTTTAATGTGCTGCTAAAGTTGATAGGTAATAGGTAGATTTCACATCACTAACACACTGAGATATTTATATCTTTCTTTCAACATACTAATAATAAGATGAGATCGAGGATTACCAACATTAACTTTTTTATAGGTGATCAAGAAATCAATAGCTAACTACTAACATGTTAAGAAGACCTTATCAACATATTGAAAAGTTGTAACTAACACAATACTCAATACTAATTGCTAATACATTAAACAGATATCACTAATATCTTCATAAGATGTTATAAGCAATTGTACACATAATATATAAATTTGTATCGTTAAATTCACCTAAATTTTACAAATATAGCATTTTACTAAAGTGTAAATGTCAAATACAACCCTAATTTAGCTTGCATAAGTAACTACAATAATATGTTTGTCGAAACAAAGAGTACCCAGGATTTAATGGTCCTTAATTATATCTTAGTAGACCAATTGTTGCATTATATTTGAGGACCAACAATACAAGTTCAATTGAAAATAATGTGATAAAGGTACTTATATTTGCAAGAAGAGTTGTTTACAACATATAACAATAAATAAACTCCTTTGTTCATCTAAACTCAGTTTTCGGTGCCACTGATTGACAGAAAAATAAATATAGTGGGAATCAAATTTTAGATAGAACTAATTTATAATTGTCAGTAAACATACAGATGTGAATTCACAGATTTTTTGTACGTCTCAATCTACTATCTTATGTGAATGGAAGCAAATAGCCTTTGAAAATTAGGTAGCAAGAAAGGCATATATAGAAGAGAGAAAAAGGAGGGAATGGAGGAGGGGATGACCGTGATGTGCGTAGATGTAGGCCTGCCTCCAGGAGTAAATGTGATCGCCGGGCTTCAATTCTTGCCAGTGGATCTTGTTGGAAAGCACTCCCATTTCTTGTTCAATATCAGGGGTCTCCGATTTTTCTCTGGAGAATAGAGATGGTTCAAAAAACAGAGGAAACTAATGAAGACGCTCCAGTACAACCTGCAGGGGATTCTTGGAACACGCTAGAAGTGAAAGCAAGGGACGGGAACACGCAACGCAATCTCTTCCTTCGCCTCCACGTATGTACCACAAGTGCAACACAAACGGTATGTGAGAAATTGAGAATCTCCCAACGCGGATTTTGTTGATGGATGTTGAAAATTCAAAATTGATTAAAACTGATACTTTGTGACTAAATAAAATCAAATTAGTTAGAAAATTGGCCAAATCTGATTAAATTTTTTGAAAATTTTTATTTTAGATATAAATTAAAAATATTTATTATAAATAACCTTAGATTTTGAAAACATTTTAAAAATCTAAATGACAAAATATTTTAGCAAGACAAATTAAATTTCATTTTATAAAACCTATATGCATTTTTAATTGTTTATCCAATTTTCTTTCTATTTTTATTTATTATTGTTCAAAAAATAACTCCTCACAAATAAATTTTTTTATATTATTTTAAAAGTCTAAATGACAAAATATTTTAGTAAGACAAATTAAATTTCATTTTATAAAACCTATATGCTTTTTTTAACTGTTTATCCAATTTTCTTTCTATTTTTATTTATAACTATTCAAAAAATAACTCCTTACAAATAAAATTTTTTGTTTAAAATTTAAGATGATTTATAATAAATGCTTTTAACACATGATTCTTAAGTGTAATTTTTTTAAAATTTTTTGTTTAAATTAGTTTGTACTTTTTAAATTTCTGGCAGTTTAATTTAATTTTTTGTTTAATGTCATAATAAACCGAATCACATAATATAATACATATATAGATTAAATATAAATAAATAATTTTATTGGTAATACTCTTTTGATTGATTCATTTTGACTTGACTTGTAAAAGAAAAAAAAAATGTTACAATGAGATTATTGTTAATGAGCTTTTTGTATCCTTACACTATTGTATTTAGGTCTCAATTGTGAGAGATATTTGAAGATAGGAAAATTGGGCCAAAATAAAAATAAACTCAAAAAATAAAGTCCAAACTGCCTAAATTGAACTGCACGAAACTTATTTACTGGTAGCTTGATTGAGTTTGGTGTAATTTTATACTATTAAATCAAACCAATTAATTTTTTTCTACACTAAATCAGTGACGACGACTCGATTGATCAACGTTTAAAAATTTTACCGAACAGAATGAACACCTTCATTTCTTACTATTTTTTGAGTCATGACAACTATGCAATCATATCTTTTCAGTTTGCACCTTAATAAACGAAACCAATCATTTTCATTCTTAGTCCGTGAAATTTTAAAAAAGAAAAAAAGGAAATTTTTTCCCCATTTAAGATCTTTAAAAATTAATTTATCAAAAAAATTCTATTTTCTTATACCAAGACTTAGATCAATCATTTAATCGTACCTTTTGATTTATTTAGTATAATAGTTGAATTTTAGAACTTCAATTAATTTTTAGAGTAAATAACATTATTCTCTTTTAAGATTTAGCTAAATTAAACATGATATTTTTTCTTTTAAAAAATTATATCTAACTCTCCTTTAACTTATTTTTTATAAATAAAATTAATTTTTTATATAATATATATTTTTAAAATAAAATTATTTAAATATTTTTACTATCATATTAAAAATAAAATTAATATCATATGTGCAAAAAAATAACTTTTTTGACCAACAAGTAAATTGAAGGGGATGTTTTTACAACATAGAGAAATTTAAAAAAAAAAAAAAAAACCCCCTTAAACTTTGGGTTACTTATCAATGATTCCTCGAAGTTTCAAAACTGACAATTATGTCCTGAAATTTTTTTATTCTAGCAAATATATCCTTCTATCTATTATTCTCTTACCAATATTAACTTACATATCATCACGTCCTCATAATCAACATGTTAGCAATGGGAAAAAATAAGAACTTGCCATGTTGATTGTAATAATGTTTGAACTAACAAATGAGTTAATATTGGTAAGAGAAAAATAGACAAAAGAATTCATTTGTTAAAATGTGAAAATTCAAGTTATAATTGTCGTTTTTGAAAGTTTAAAGGCTATTTATAAGTGACTCAAACTTTAATGAAAGCATCTATATGTCAAAATATTAATAGTGTCTATTATAATTTTTAAAACAAGAAAAATTTTAGATGTAATTTAATTAAATCTTTAACAAAGTTATTTAATTTATTTTAATTTTTATTTAAAAAATTATTTAAAAGAATTACAAAAAATTTACACACATGCACACATGCAAAAAATGACCTCAATAGTTATATATTTATTTTGCCTCCACAAACATGGAAATAACGTAATGATATCTTGTCTTTTAATTTAAAAAAGATAACAATTTGGCCAAATCATCATATAAGAAGAATGCCTAATCTCTTTACTAGTGCGTCCTTTCTTTCTTTTTTTCCTTCAAACTAATGTGTGTGTATTATTATATATGCATTTGGGCATTTAATTTCTTTAGTCTCCCATAATAACGTAAAAAATAAATAAAAATAGTATCTTGTAAAAGAATGTAAATATAAATTATGATTAAAAAAATTTTTAAAACATGCGAGAAATAGTAAAAAGTTATATAAACTCTTATTACTTTTCTTTGTTATTTTTAAAATATAAAATATATTATAATTCAATTTTTATTCAAAATATATTAAAAAATTAATCTAAAAAATTCAATAACTATTTATAGATAAAATTGTACCAAATGAACTAACCGAAGAAACATGATGCTCCATTTCGAATCCATCGGACCAGATTTTTTTGTGGTAAAAAAATAAGAGCTACCCTTTTTTTTTGGCGAGGGGAGGTTGTTTTCTAATTTCCAACTTCGATATTTTCTTTTCCTCTATTAGTCCAGGCTTTCTTTGTTGGAAAGGGTATAGCTAGAAATTGAAAATTGGGCTTTGACCCAATAGAAAACAATTCCAGGACCACAACTCCATCGGGTGATCTGAAAAACATAAATCATTAATTAAAAAAAAGATTGCATTAATCTATCTAAAATTTAATTAAATTACACATAATATTTCTCTAATTTCAAAATTATCACCCAACCGTCTGCCATTTGTTATATATGGTAAGAACCTCTCCTACTACTTTCTTTAAGTTAATTTTCTATGCAAAATGTTTCCTTCGAACAAAATTACTTAGAAATTTAGCCATTATATTAAAAATAAAATCATATCCTAATGTAAAGAAAAATAAAAGTATGAGTAAATTGCTAGAAAATGCCAGGAAGACTCAAGCTTTTGAACTTTATTTTTCTTAATATGAACAACTCATCAAATAATAAATACCAATTTGCTGGAAAATGGGAAAAAAATTGTACCATTAAATGTTGCTCCATTAACGCTTCAGCTCCTAACTTTTGACCTTCCAGCACACTTCAGTCACTTCAGATGCGATAAGCATGCTTTTTCCCAGGAGTGGATGCAGAGTATACAGATTACAAAAATTAGTAGACAACAGATTGCCTTCAAAATGGAACCCACCACTACCTCATTGATTATGTGAGTAGTCAATGATACTCAGGCGTTTCATATTTGACAAGATGAAAATGTCAAATTTATAGTGATTGTACAGCGATTGCGCCACGGAACATTTGCTTCTAATTTGGACGAGCCCAAGCAGATATACTTAGCCCCGATACCGATGGAATGCAACAGGAAATCATACCAACACCTGAACATTTCTCAAGATCCAAGAATCAGTTGCCTCAATTTCTCATCAAATTTCCCATGTACACAGTGATCCTAGTCTGTAATATCAAAACAAAGCTTAGCCTCATCCCAAGGCCCATTGATCTCAAACTTGTATTCCTGAAGCCTTATAAGCCAATAAGGGCAGACCACATTGACAAATACTAAGAGACTAAGAAGCAGCACGAAAAGTAACCGATCCAGCATATACACAAAACTCAAGGTCATGGCCATCAACATTATGGAAACGCATAGGTGTAAGCGGAAGGAATACTTTTTAATACAGTAGGTAACCAGTGGAGCAAATAGGAAAACTAGCAATGAGAAGAGCATAATGGCAAACACATGTAGTCTTGATGGAAGACGAGAAGCAATAAAAACAGAGGCAACCACAGAAGCATTTACAGAGATACAACTGGTCAAGGCTGGATTCTTTAAAGCCCCAGGGGTTTTTACAGTGGATTCTGAATAATCATGCAGAAATAAATGAAGCATGAGTAGTGACACAGTTACTGCCCAAATGGAATCCGAACTAATGGATCTTGTAAGAGTCTGGTAAATGGGAGCCAAAACATATAATCCAGTTATAAAAAAGCAAATATTGAGAAAGTAATGGATGAGAAGATTGAGGGAAAGCATTTCTTGAGTAAATATGAGAACTAGAAATCCTGAAACAAGAAGACTTGCATCAAGAAACAGAAGAGAATTTTCATCCAGAGTTGATCTTAGTGTGTAAGTCCAGACCAAGACAACGAGAGCAACAATGCATAGATATTCAGAAATGGATACTGAGTCTAGCATCACCTTTAGCATGTCCCTCTTTACAACACTGGCATTCATGACCATACCTTCAAGAAATGATTCATCAGTATAGTTGTCATCATAGCCAGGTTGCATACCACCATATGCCACTTTTCTCCATCTGGGATGAGGTGGAGAAGAGTTGTCAGCATTTTTAAGATCCATGCCAATCAGTTATGCTATTTCAGAGGGCTCTTGATGTTCAAATATATCATATGGCAAGATCTAATTATCTCTTCATAACAAAAAACTTGCTCCACATACGTGACTCCTTTGGGTTCAAGCAATCAGTGATATGCGATGTCATATATCAGTCTCAGTCTCTTTGGTTTTCAAGCATCATGTATCTTGATGGAAAGACGTCTCCAAACACCAAAGAATTTAAAGATGAAAAAATTATCCAAAAATCAGCAGTTGAAGTAACCTGATCAAGAATGAAGTAACAAGAAGGGGGGGAAAAGTTTAATGGCAGCATAGTTTATCAAAAGCTATCATGGCAACTAAAGACAACTGAATTCACACTATCAAAAATATAAATGAAGAGATCAAACCATACAACCAAAAAACTGATTATATATTAGGAAATAACTTATGTGCAATATTTATGCATTTGATATAAGGTATTTCAATCAAAGTATGACATGTGAAGTTTTTTCAAAGCAGTCAATGACACGATGGTTTGTTGGAAAAATGTCCACATGTTATGTTTTATTTGAGAATCTCATAACAAATATTTAAGGAACTTAACCTAAGCATTATCTTGTATATTATGACAATACACATATTGGTACAAACTTGATACCATTGGTTCTTTTGAATAATTCAAGATATTCATTTTTACAGTAATGACCAACCATCAAAGAGATAGTAGAAATCACTCGCACAAGAATGTGCACAATGAGTTGCAAAAGAATAAGTTGGAAGACCTAAATAGAATAAGTTGTAAAAAGCTTGAATTTTAATTAAATCTTATCAAAAAGATTACAGATTGTATTCCATTGGAGGTGCAGAATGCTCAACTTCTACTATCTTGTGAAAAACATGGATATACTGTGATCCAAAAGAGCTCTAATTTATTATTTGTAATGTTAATTTCAAAAGCAAGAACTGGACTAAACCATACTGGTTAAGTGAGATGAAAACATTGCTTCAGTACTTAAGACGACACAGTCTATTGCTATTATCAAGTACAAAAAACATATTCCAGGCATGGAGTGAGTTCAAACCAAACACTAACACACAATACCCAAAACCAAAAATTTGAGATACAAATTAATTCACCAAATAATAATACACCTTTTTGTGGAAATATTTAAAAAGTCCATGTTAGGTCTTGCTTCACTGTTGGGAGCATCAATCTATATGAGAATGGGACCGGTGGTTTTGATAGGGCTTTTGAATCATGCTGGGTTTGTGTTGTGGCTGAAACTGTGAATAGATTCCAGATTTAAGATTCCAGTTCTGAAGTGGCCTCAATGGTGCTGGCAGCTTCAATAGGTCAGAATTAACATTTCAAGGAGGGAGATTCCAGATTGGGAAAGAAGTCAAGACTCACGAGTGATTGTGAAGAGGGTGATTTGGGACTTTGATATTCTTTGTTGGCTTGATGGATTGAAGAAGATGATGATTAGATGGAAGGAGTTTTTTTTTTTAAAAAATGTTTTGGGCCCACATTGGACCAGGTACTCAGGCCAGGGAGAAGTGGTGTGATCCAGCTCCACTCTAATACCCAAGAGTTGAATTGCAAATTGACCCAAAAGATGTCTTATTTTAAATTGGCCTCTTTCGCCATCACTCTTCATGTTGAAGCATCATGCTAGAAGATAAATAGAGCTGATCAACTATAGCAGTTAACAAGGCGATTCTTAGGTATAGCTATCAAAAATTGCTTCTTCAGATTGGGGGTGATATATCACTCTATATTTCCTCAGCAAGGATCAAACCACCAACCATTTTCACTCTGTCACTCCCTCTGTCCCTGTCTTTCTCCCTCTTTTTACCTCTACAACTCTTGCTAAAAACAAGAAACATTTCTTCAATTAAAAGCCCAATATCAAATTAATTAATAATCACAACAGTTTCATGAAAATGCTAATTTAAGCATATGTTAAAAGTTACAGATAGAGTTTCATATTTTAAGCTCCTAACAAAATGTATGACAAGCACAAATCGACTGAGGTCATGCATGAAATCCACAAGCATATACTCAGAAACCCAATACACTATTTGATGCTCTAAAATCTAAATCAGTTTAGTTATACAGCCATACAATATAATTAATTAATTACACATTATGTCTTTAAAAAAGAAAAGGTACAATCAAAGCAAAAGGGAGAAACCTTTTGATTTGGCTTGCAGATATACAAACAAAGGAAATGGACCTAGTTGAAGATATGAGTAGAATAAGAAGACATACTGGCACAGAATTAACCATGAGGATGTTGCCAGCAGCCACCGGTGGTCCACAAAACCCAAGGAGTCAAGTAGTGCGGTGGAACAACCATATGAGTGTTCCAACAGGGTAAAGAGGGAAGGTTGCTAAGCGGAGGTGGAGCCAACAAATGCTAAAGTGTCCAGAAGAAAATTGGAAGTAATACATCACATTAGGCCAGATATCCAGGCAAGGAATAAAGGGCTTTCAGATCCTCTTTAGAATTTTTGTTTTTTTGGGGGGGGGTTTTTGTTGGATTTGTCTTCCCCGAAAGTTTTGGGCCTGAGTTTTACTGTTAGTTTCATTGTGCCCATGTTAAGCCCGGTTTTGTCTGCTGGGTTCTCCCAACTAGTCAAGTTTTCAGACCAGAAGTTTATAAAATAAATGGAAAAAATTAAGATGCAGTTATCTTTGATATTAAGTTTTTCAATTAAAACATGATAGATGTATAATTTTTTCATAATTACATAATAACTGTATGATTTTTGCAGACAAGTATATAGTTTTAGTCATTTTACAACCCAGCATCACATTATTTGTTTTTTTTAAGAAAAAAAAAATTACACATTATTTTATAGGACAACCTAATAGCAAAGATATAGTAGATTTAGTCCAAAATAAATTTGTTTAACTCCAACCCACCATTAACCCATTTTGAGGGCCATGATTTTCCTACTTGTCATACATGAATATAAGATTATTTGGTCATATATTGTCACATAAATTTAAAATGCTAATTTTTTTAGACTATTTTTAATAGGGGGTGGTTCACAGAGCAAATCCATTATAGGGTAACAATCTTTTTATAGAAGACAAAATTATTAGAAGTTGTCTCACTTGACAACCTGTTGAAAGTCGAGCATGCATCACAAATTCACTAACTCACTAATTCTCCAAACACATGCAGCAAAACAAACTATGACTTTTTTTCAAATTTCCAATCATAAACTGAGCAGAACAATCCAGATCCATCAGCAGAATTTTAACAACCCGAGGCTTTCCAGAACAATCCATTATATACAAAAATCATTCGAAACAACATTCAGCTTAATGAACTAACAACCCGATGCCTAGGCAGGTTCATATGTGCCCCTCTACCAACCAAGGCCGTGGTTACAGTTTTTCAAAAGCAGGTTTTTGTCTTTAATAACAATCAAATCAGAATCATGTCCCCACACACCATTGAAGGTGATAGAGGCAATCTCAGAACAACCTCATACTGTGACCATATATCACACAATCAATTCTTCAAACCAAAAACGAAATAAAACGGCAGAAAACAAAAGGGAAATTGATCCACACAGAAATTCATGCCAGAATATTCAATCATTTTAATTCCAAGTCTACACAACCAACATGCTTTGAATTCATCTAGGCCCCTCCATTCAAAATCAGCGCAAAAACGAAGAAAGGTATAGCATACTTCATACAAAATTTAGATCAATCAGAGCGAATTCATCCAGGTTTTACCCAAATTGACTCATACAGAATCAGATTGCACAGTGAAAGAAAAACGCCATCAACAGATTAACCGGAGTAGAGAAAAAAGTCTTGTCTAAATTCTCTGAAACACTCAACCGAAAATCTTACCCATTCCCACAACTTGAATCGGGCCAAGAGCAAATTAATCTCATACATGCTTATCGATTCAGCAAATTCAAATTTCAGGAAGCAGAACCAGGATGGAAAAGTTTACCTCTGAGAAGTCTCGGGTGTTCGAAAAAGTCGCCGCTTGCTCTCAATCAATCTTGGGTTCCCGTTCTCGTGTTCAATTCGTTCTCCCTCTCTCAATTTCTAATTTTACCTCTTCTCTCTTCCGCTCGTTGTTCAGCCTCAATTTCCCTCTTTTTTTTTTTGACTCTGATTCACAGCTCCCTCCTCCTCCTCTACGTTGCTGTCTCTTCTGATTATATAGCAGGCTTTCAAAGTACACTCCAAGAAATTTCCCAGAATTGCTAGCCTCTCATCCCAAATCCTCTTCCTGAACCTCTTCAATCTTTCCTATTCTGTTCTCCTTCACGCCTGCCGCAAGTAATCGGACTCAGTGGGGAAGCAAGACTTTCCTTTTCTGCTCCTTAATCGCACTCAATCGTGCTTTTGCCGTCTCCCTGCCAAACGCAAACGGTGCAGAAAGGGAGAGAAGCTGCAACGCTTGAATACCTTGCGTCTTGGAGCCGATGTTGTCGGCTAAAACGCAGCCCAACCTTACGTTGTGGACCATTTGTCTTTGTTTTCTTTTCAAAGAGCTTTTTGGTATAGGCCAAGTTAATTTAAATTGGTCCTGAGCTATCTCAAGTTCGGCTTGGAAACTTGATCCAGCCTGGGGTCAATTTAATTTGGATCCCTTTATTTAGACTCGGCCTCTTAATTTGGCTTTCTTTATTTTTTTATTTATTTTTTAACTCAAAATTCCAAAGACTCAATTAAATTAAAGATAATTAAAAAATAATTATGATTCAAATGCCTAAAAATTAAATAAAAAACTCAATACAAACAAAACAAAACAAAATTATTTTTCATGAGATATTAGAATAAAGTATTGTGTTCACAAAAGTTTTATTAAAAATACGGTCACAAAATTATTTTTTCTTCTACGCATGTCAATATATAGTGTTTTTTTCTTTTAGTGAAAAATGACATTTTTTAAAATATTTGGTATATGTTACTTTTATCATGACATCTTGAATATCAAGATGAGTTTAAAATATTCTTATTGTTGAGAAATTATGGAATTCTTCCATTAAATATAAATTATATTATATTTTAACAATTTTACATAAATAATTTTATGTAAGATCTTACTTTTAATCTCTATTATTTTACTCAAGTTTCATTTTAATCTTAAAATTTTATTTTAATTTAATATATTTCTCAAAGTTTTAGAAAGAATTCAATGTCATCCTTTTCTATAATAAATTCACTTGCACTTAAAATCTATGCAAAATTCTTTTTTTTTTTTCAATGGACAATGGAATTTGAACGAATCAGATCTAATCACATAAATTCAAAGAATATTTTTCTCCTTTCCACAAAGCACAAATGATATTGGTAAAAAGATGGATTTTTTTCCTTTAAAAAGATTAGACAAAGTAAAACAATACAGCGCAAGTTTAAGATGGATCTAGGTTTTTATGCTAGGGTCTTTAGTCAACTAATTAAGGCAAGCGTGATATCATATAAAACACTTCCATTAGAATTAATAGTGTTAAGAAAAATGATGATTTAAACCATTTTTAAAATTTTGATAATGATACTAAACCAAGGTAAACTTCTAGAATTAAAATAAAACACAAGTGAAACTTTAAAGACTAAAATGAATTTTATCTAAATTTTTTAGTACTATAATGAATATAAGAATTTAAATATTAAATAAATTTTTATATACCTTATATAATCATATTCATCAATAATATAAACTAATGTAAAACACTATGTAGAAGCAAATTTCTTTATACAACTACAAACTTCATCTTTTATTAAGAGATTTTTTTTAGTTTTAATACACATTTAATCTTTTAAATTCATTAAAATTTTATATTATTTTTCTTAATTGAAATTCAGGCAACAGTATCTTTTTATTTTGAAAATAATCCAATGTTATCTATTTATCAGGTTATCATCTAAAACTTTGAACACCAAACACAAAATTTTATTAACTTAAAAACATTATATATTCAATTAACATCATTAACTCACACTTACATTTAACATATATCAAACTTTATGTTAAATTTTAAATAGAAATATAATAAAAAATAAAATTAGATATTTTAATAATAACATAAGGACTGTATTATTAATTTAATAAAAAAAATCCAAGGACAATATTACCTGTTGTTGAATTAAAAATAAAAAATAAAAAATTTGTTTATGCTCTACCCAAAAAATAAATAAAAACTAAAACTAAAACTAAATTCCTTTATCTTATAAGTCACTAAAAATTGTATTTATACGATGCTGCTACCAAGCGTTCCTCCAAGGTCCAAACGGTTGAAACTTGGCATGCCATGTTGGATTGATGGATTGGATGGATAGGAAAGAAGTCAAAATTCTTACATTGACTTAACCATTGACCCCCAGACTCTGCTTTCTTCCCCATTCACTCTCTCTCTCTCTCTATCTTTCTCTCTCGATCTTTTTCTTTCCCCGGTCATGGCTTCAACAACGGCATCGCGTCTCTTCCGTCTGCAGATCGCAACCCTCCTTGGGCTTCTCGCCCTCTCCATCTCGGCCACGGCGAGACCGTGCAGAACCTTCTTCATCTCCTCCTACTCCGTCTCCCTCAGGCACCCTTCCTCTGCCGCAACCCTCACCACCTTCGCCGAGATCAGATCCCTCATCCCCGTCTACATCGTCGGCAACGACGATAACTATGATAAACCCTCTTTTGCGACCAAGATCTTCTCCGATCGCGCCCTCCCTGGCCATCCCCTCGACGAGGAGGAGCACGAGGCTCAAATTGAGGGACGGAGATCGCAGATACGGGCCCCCTTTGGATTCTCGTCCGATGATTTTAGCTCGTTCCGTGATCGTACCAAGGACATTATGAGCGTTGTTGTGGCTCTACTCTTCGGCGTTGGATGCGGGGCCCTCACTGCTGCTACTATGTACATGGTATGGTCTTTGTTCTCTAATCGCTATGATTATCGTCATTCTTATGGTGATAACTATGTCGATAATGTTGAAGAAATTGATAGCCCCAAGAAAATGGGGTACGTGAAGATTCCAGCGGTTGAATCTGTGCCTGCACCGGCCAAGGAAGCGGTATGAGGATAGATAATCTATGTAACCGTCATTTTGCATGTAGGTGAATGGAGTTTGTGAACCTTATTGTGGATTGTTAATAATCATAGTTAAATTGAAAATGAGGCAAACTTTTGGCCCATATAAGTGTTTGTCAATTACGTGTTTATTGTCCTGCTTATGACACGTTTGTTACACTGGAATCTAGTCTGTTGTTGTATTTTCCGCTATCAATTTCCTTGGTGTTATTCCTTGCTAATCTTAGCGTCGATGATATTTGTGCCTCACACACACACACACACACACACATATATATATGCGGAATTGCGGAGGGTGTACGATAGACCTATCACCAAAGCAAGAAATACTTTATGATCTGCTCACTAATATAATTCTGAAACTCTGGTTATTCCTTCATCATCATATCCACTTTTGGTTGTGTCAATTTCCCATGGCGTTACTCCTGGCTAATCCTAGCGTCGACGATATTAGTACCTTATGATTTTTTTTAATATGCGGAAGTGTGGAGTGTGGACTAATGATATGTTGAACTTGAAACTAGATGGACCTGCCACCTAACTAAGAAATACTATATTTGTGTTATTTTATGTTATCTGCTCCCTAATATGATCCTGGAAACTTGGTTCTTCCTTCATCATCATATCCACTTCTGGTTTTGTGTCCCCCTTTCATGGTGGATTCAAGGGAAAGTATGCCAGAGGAACTTCTCATTTGCATTGCTGCTCTAGAATTATTAAACCTAAAGCAAAAATTTGCTTTTGTACTTCTTTAAGTTGTTTCTAGAGCTGTGAGGGAAAAAATGATCTATTCCGGGACCCGCTAGAGGCATTCTTAGTTGCACTTATTAGCAGCCTTTTCTCTATATCAGATTTAATATTTATAAGGAAAAAGGGTGGGGTGTAAGGCCATGATTCCGGGTGAGTTTTCTACCTTTAGCTACATCTACTTTATTTCACATTATCCTATGTACAGTCTGTAATTGTGAACTTTTTTAAAATTACTTAACTAAATTTAACATTATTATCAAAATGGGGAAAAGATTAAGTCGTTGCATTGTAACTGGATTTTTAGGCTTGCCAAATGAATTTGTAAACTAATTGTACTTTCTAAATCAAGTCACCTCCATAGATTTGCATACTACCCTTGAGGCTTAACGTTTTGGTTGGGTGTAGACCTATAATGTTCAGCCTTATGAAGTATGGACTGACGGTTATCTTACAAGATGATGGAGGTAGGCATGATGCATTTTCAAAAGGAAACAATAGCTTGTAGCATAATCGCTTTTCACGTATCTATTTCTACTGACTAATCCCTATGTCAACAATCAATATCTGGGAAATAATGCTACGTATTAGGATTTCAGGCAATGGGACAAATAGTATTGTTCTCCCTTATTCTGTTTTCCTGTACAATCATGCAGGAAGGCATTGAGACCGGAGGTAAGAAGGGATAAGAAACCCTAAGTTATTGTAGAAGAATGTATACTTGACCACTTGCAATGATGTGGTCAAATACTTTCTAGACTTAACGGTGCATTTTGGCTATTAGGGAACATTGTGCTATAATGTTAAAGAGCCTGTAACCTCATCTGCAACATGACTTGTCCATTTAACCAAATAGTTTCTCAACGTTCTCCTCTTTCTTCCATTGGTCTAAGTGTTTGTTTGGCCTCACTATGGAATTTCTTCTTTTATGAGAAATCCGTTTCTGAAAAGTGTTTCTGTAAGAATCACTAGTGAAAAAGCGATCTAGACTGTTCCTAATTTTTTATTTATGCTAATAGCAAAAGCTCTAAAAAACTGTTTCTCTTCCTTAACAGAAAATAAATTCTATTGCCATATAAATGCGATTTGGTTGTGTGCCAAAGGATATCAGGGATATTAAAATGCTTTTGAACGGGCCCTAAATCTCTCTGTTAGGTCTAGAGCTTTCTGTTTTGTAAAAGCTCTTTTGCGTCTTCTGTATATCTGTTGAAGCACGAACTCTATCGAAAAGAAATTTCAATAAAGACAATGAGGACAAAATTGTGTGGACCGTTGATTAAATCCATTTATTTCACTTCTCATTGTTTGTTTGTGCATTTTTCATAGTGTTAATTTGTCAATTTCGCGGAGCTTGTAAAGATTGAGAATGAACTTGGTTATTGCAGATGCAATGATAGTTGGCCCAGCTGTAGAAGTGTATTTAAGCCCCATTCGATGCACCCCATAGGATAAGGCTGGATGGTATTACATAGGATAAGAATGTTATATACATTTAATAAAGGATAGACATAACCCGGGGAAAAAAAAGTTGGAAAAAAATGAGCATAAATTTGAAATTTGTACTTTGTAGACAGAAGCAAGAGGAATGCTGGATACTGAGTGTTTGAGTTGTATTTGCCTCGAGTCCGAGTTTGCTAAGGTATTTTAGCTATCTTAAATTTATCTTCTGGCTGACTTGTGGTAGTTTGTGTTCAAGATAGCGTAATGCTCCGGTGACATTCATATATCTTTACTGGTGTTTCTGGACAACTGAACTCATAATAGACATAAGTGGAAGACAGATTTTGGATCTGCACCGAGAGTGAGGGAGAGATATGAATATTAACATGCCTATAGGTTGATTTGCTCAGGTAATTTTGCATATTCTGGATAACATAATGCTTGATTTCCTGAGAGAGAGAGAGAGACAGAGACAGAGACCTTCACGTACAGTTGCATTTACAAAGCCAACAGATCCAATGGTCTGAGTCCTGCTGATGATGATTATTGTTTCGTTACATTTGTCGTGGCTGTTAAGTATAGAACTTGGACAAAAATAAATTGGAGCATGTCCTGTAACTGGAAGGAGTGGAACATACTGTAATATTAACATAGTATTTAAAACCGATCCGGACCAGCTGGTTCAATTGATGAGATTAGGAACCAGTCTCCTGTCTAATCTGGAATTGACCCAAAACCGGTGGGTTATTGAATTAGTCAAATTAGGTCAAATATTGGATTGAAGCGAACAATTCTTTGTTAAAACCGAACTAAAAACTGATGGCTGAACCGGTTCTTCATCTCAAACCTGCACGAAGGAGGAAGAGTCAATTATCCTTTCCACCCTTCTCCACTTGCCTCTTTATCATTATAATGGAAACAAATATATATATATATATTTTGGTTAAATCTTTTATTTGATAAATAGCTTTTTAAAATTTGTTATTTTAAAACTTTTTTTTATTTTTTAATAACAAGTATAATCTTAAAAAATATAGAATTAATAATTAAATATTTAAAATTTATTTATTATATTAAAATTTAAAAAACATATATTTAATTATCATCAATTTAACTATAATCCAATTACAATCAAATTAATAAATTATGAATCACTATCTTTACTAGTTCAAAATATCTAGTCCAATTTTAAGAAGATTGAATATTAACGTTCATATCTTTTCCTCTCCAATCTTTAGTAATGCTTGATCTTGTGCATTGCAAAAAATATTGCTTAATCCTGGGTGCATTTGCTTTCTCATCTTCTGGAGATATTGAAAGCTCCTCGTTTCCTAGTGAACCAATGGCGTTTTGGCGCACTTATATTGCACTTGCGTTGGAAGATCCTCTGAGAATAGAGCTCAAGTTAGATATCCCAGGAAAATCATTTTTTTTTCAAACGAATCCGGCACACAGCAAAATTAATCTACCTGTAAATTAACAGCTTTACAATATCTGAGTTTGACAATAGATGAATGAAAGTGATTGCAACTGTTATAAAATTATATCTATCTTTAAGGTGAATAAGATAATAAGATTAACTTATCCCTCGTCAAAAACATTTACCACTACGTACCTCGCACAAATACTATTAAGATTCACAAGAATACTTCTGGGATTAGGACTTCTGGTAAATACAGCTTTTTCTACGAAAATAATGACGACACACCATCTGTAAAACACGTTGAAGAGATACTTACATATACTGCTAAAATCGCAAAAATTGTGGTAGCTTCAATGGCAATAGCATAAACCTATAGAAATCGCATCAAAATAGAAAGATAGGCTTTTCTAGTTTTCTGTCTACTGTACATTAGTCCATGCAAGACGTTAACCAAATGCTACAATAGGCAGTAACACTATCTAGCTTTCTGTGCACATGTTCGAAGCACAAATGTTCGTCCTAACCTTCATCACGAAGATTTTTTTTTTTCATCAATCCTCAGGATGAATAAGGATGGTGAATGTGGAATAGAAACATACAGAATATTTTCTACATATGCAAGGTCGATAGGAAGTGTTCAAACAGAAATAATAAAACATTTAAAACTTATCATGCCCGTGGAACCTGAAGCATTGCATTTATATATATATATATATCATCATCTCAGTATTCAAGCGAGCCCATTGATGGAAAACCAGAAAGGTCCTGAGATTCTGCACTGCTGCTATTCATCCTTTGTCCCACATTTGGACCAAGCGATTCCACCGCTTGCTCGCCCATTTTCATAATATCTTCAGGTGAGAGTATCTTGATATACAAAACATTATTGACGAATGATCTACCAGATGTCATGCAGGAAATCCATACACCAAAACAATGTCAATTATAGCATATATTTTATGTATTTAGAAAATCAAAGACAGTATTTTAAATCATGAGATAAAGACAAATAAAAGTAGCAAACTTCAGGATATATTACTCTCCCTCCCCCTCAAAGATGTCCACATTACACAATCATCTCTAATTTGAAAATCCACACGCTTTTCCTTTGAAAATAAAAAATGCATTACAACTACACCAATTTTGACTAAAATATTTTATATTTATTATTTATATAATATGTCAGATATTAAATTATATTTGACTAATATAAAATTAGTCAATTTTCTAAATTTTGAAAAAATTAAAATTTTTCATTACCAACCAAAAATACATAGCATTGAAATAGAAGTTTAGAAACTATTTTTTATAATGTTACATTTTTAATAAAGGTAATCAATATTATTTTTCAGGGTGTTTTGGTTATATTTTAGCTTCAAGAGGCTTTGTGAATGTTTTTATGATAAAGAGAAAGGTTGTGTAATTTAAATATCTCTTAAGAAAGGTAAGAAAAATTTACCCTAGACTCTAATATTATGTAAATGTACTTACTCCCACGGACCGTCTCCAAGGAGAAGAACATCATTCTCCTTGTCAACAAATACAAGCTGCCAGCCTGATCTAAGAGGGTCTTCTAGCTTCCCCTCAATTCCAAACATCTGGGCCAACTCCTCACTCAGCTCATGATAGCTGCTGAACCGGGAGATGTCAAGTGAGCGCCCAACTGAACCTGATTTGTAAACCTGTGGAGGCAGAATATAATTACAACAGTAAATAATACAAGGGCACAGAAATCTGAATCAAAGAATATCATTTCATGTTATGACTCAAACCTTGACAAATGTCCGAGCCTGGTTTTGTGGATCAACTTGCCCTGAACTCTGAAGCAACTCTGATGAATCTTGCATGCAAGCATATAGAGGACCCTGGAATCCAGACTCCGCTAATGGCATGGTTGATGCATCATTACCCACCGAGGAAGTTGAATAACCGGGGACAGTAGTGGGGAGCAGAAGTCCAGATGGATCAATATTAACACCAAAGAGAGTAGGATTTTGGGCATCTGAACTACAATGTGATGGCACCATTGCAGAATCTTTCTCAGTATATTGTGTGTGTGACAGTGAGTTGCCAAAGGCAGCACTCACCTGCACAGGTGCATACTTTGGAGTCCATGATTGTTGGGGTAATTGTTCAGTCTGCATGGACTGACTGGTTCTGGGCAAGTTAAAAAGATTGCTACTCCCTTCAGGACAAAGTGAACTGAGCATGTTCTGTCCAGGGGAAACCGATGAGAACTTTATGCTTGGATCAAAGAAATCAGTTTTTGAATATGATGGTGAAGGAGCATGAGAGTGTTGCCTCTGTTGGAGCTGGTCACCCTGAATCAAAAATGTATCATGATAATTATTCTGTTGCTGCTGCTGCTGTGCTTGGTCTTCTTGATTGTTATGTGGTTTCTGAAGGAGGTGCTGAGACAGGTTCTCTGCCAACATTTGGGCTTGTGGCTGCAAGATATTAGAACTCAATGATTGCTGAACTGCTTGATGCTGCAGAGAATTATGGTTTCCTGATGGTTGAAGATAATGGAAGGGTTGTTGCAAATGCATCATTTGTTGACGCAAGAGATCTCCACTACCTAGGTTCTGCAAACCAGCTGCCAACATGGCTTGATACTGTTGATTATGGTCATTTCCTAGCAAAGTTGGATCCAGTCTCTGCTGCATCCAGGGCAACAAACCAGTACCTTGAAAATTTACGGAGTTGAGACCTTGATCTCCAGGTCCACCTCTCAGCCAAATTAGCCCTGCTTCATCTCTGCCATCTGTAACAAGATCATATGTAAAGGCAAGGAGACAAAAGAAGAGATAAGCGCTGCAGTGTGCCCACAGCAGTGTGCCCACTGCAGTGCCACAGTGCTGTCAGCCTGCCCAGGGCAGTTGCTGGCAGTGGGAGCACCAGCACCAAGCTGCTAGATGTTAGAACATCTAATTATGGATTATCACTAGAACATATATCCCCCTTGTGTTTTGGATAGGGGTATTCAAAACCAATCCAAACCAACTGAACTGAATCAAATCAAACCAAACCAAACTAAACCGATTAAAAAAAAAAACTAAATCAGTTTTAGACATTATAAAACCGATCAGTTTGGTTCGGTTCTCGATTCTATCAAGTTTGACCAAACCAAACTGAACCAATATTTTTTTTAATTATATTAATTAAGTCCAAATCATGCATAAACCTTTTATCAATAAAAAAAATGATTTTTTTACTTTACTTATATTTAAATAAGCTATATTGGAAATGTTATTATTTTATTATCTTTATATATGATATTCAATTACAATTGTAGAATAATTACATATAATTACGAGGGATATTTTTTTTTAGAAAAAATGATATATAATAATTACTTATTTTAACATTATTATTGGTAGAATGTTAAGAGATGCATTATATTAGAAATTAAATTTTACATATTACAGGAAAGAAAATTAAAAAAAAAATCAAATAACTTTTACACCAAAAAAAAAGCATTATCCAAACCGGATCAAATCAAACAAAAACCGAACCAAACCGATTAGAAGTTAAAAATGACAAGGTTCAATAAAATGCTAAACCGACAACCTCAGTTCGGTTTGGTTTTGGTCCAAAATCAAACCAAACCGGATTAAATTAAACAAAAACCGAACCAAATCAATTAGAAACTAAAATTGACAAGGTCCAAGAAAATGCTAAACCAAGAACCTCAGTTCGATTTGGTTTTGGTCCAAAACCGAACCAACCCGAACCTATTAACACCCCTAGTTTTGGACATGAAGAATGAATTGAATGCTAGAAGACTACATGTGACTAACTTGATTTTCATACATAATCATATGAGTTAACATAAGCACAAAGGTATGTGTTGCAAATATTCTTAAGGTGGAAATTTATGAAGCCAATTTGACAATTGAACGAACTTTAAAACAAATTAAAAAAAGGAGGAAATTTTGAGATTGAGTATAACAAGTACCATGCAAAGTCGAGGGGCTAAGATGCCATGGACGCTTCAATCTGAGGGGGAATAGCGATGGATACATTGGAAATGTTGTCAAAGGCTCAATTTCCCACAATGATACCCGTGGCTGCCTATCTCCTGCTGTTGATTCATCCCAACCAACCTATGCACAAAAGATGAAAGGACAGAAATTAAAGACTTGTCAATATACAGGTAAGAAAATCTTCTTCAAAATGTCTAATGAATTTCACATCATTTACTTTTTAAGGTATGGAACAAAAATTTTTTAACCTGAATCTATTAAAAGCCAGTAGCTGCAGACAATCTATATGGACATTTCCATAGGCACACAGTTAATTATAATTTATAACAACATCTTTTATTTATGTAAGAAATTATAGAAAACAGTAACTTGTACAATTAAGTGACATTGAAAATGAACTTTCCAATATGCCACATGCACCGTAAATTTACACAACTTGAATATCCTGCAGCATCACCCAGGCAATGCGCTAATAATAAACTAAAGCTGTTCACAGCCTCAAAACAAACCTGAGTTTCCTGTTGCCTATATTCCATTCCTCAATTGGACCCTCTCATTATGCTATATACCAGCCTTTGATCTATGTAAATTCCTAACCCTTAGACCTACAATTTAAATTCCTCTTTGTTGTCAACAATTTTTTCTGCCACCCGTTGACCATAAAATTTCAATATTTAGAATTCTGATAAGCTATCCCATATCATAAGTTATTTCAACAAAATGTACTAGCTCAACAAGTGTACCAACCAAGACTAGAGAAAACATGCAGACAATATTCCAGACATATTGCAAGATACTCCATAGTTTTATATGGAAAATGAAAATACAAGATAGAATACATGAAACAGGATTAAAATAGTCTTAAAGTGCATTCACCAAACATGGATACGAATGTGATAAGCATACCCTTCTCCTTAGGCAAAACCCACAGAAGAACAGGTATATAATAGCAAAGTAGAATTAACTTTCACAAAACAACAGAAGATATTATATATAATGCCACGTAGTCTTATGAACATTTTAAAATGTAATTTTACTTACCTTAACAGATCGCCAATGAGAGTTTGGCCAACGAACAGGATCCAGATCACTTATGCCAGTTATTGTACCCATGTACCTGCAAGGAGGAGGTAATTTGTGTAGGTAAAGGTAGTATAGTAGGGTGCCAAACTACCAAAAGTCAACATTTTACACATGGTTTCCATTGCCTTAAGACTGCAGTTCTCAACCTTCTTATCTCAACCCAAGATCATATTTTAACATGCAACTACGCAAATTGACCTGTTTAATTACTCATGTTTGCTAAATGGCTTTCATAACCAGAAGTCTATTTATCAAGAAACTTGCATCCTTATAATAGGTGCAGATGCCAGATCAACCCTATTCTGAGCAGTCTATTAGTATCTTGACTTATTTAGAAGGTTTTTCTTTACCACAACCTTGTCTACCCATGAAAAAAAAAAAAATAACTGATAGCTGCATGAAATATTAATAGAGGCTGAAGAGAGAATAAAAATTGATGGCCACAGACACCTGCGTACACTTGATTCCTCAGTCTCAAAAAGCATCCTGAATCGCATGCCAACTGAGACACGTGTATGGTACACAGCCTTGACATATTTTGAAAGTGGTATGACAAACTCAGAAGGACTAGCCCTGCCCATGATTCAGCTGTCAAAAAGAGCATTATGATTTCACATAAGGAAGTGTCACAGGTGGAAATAAGTCAACACTCACAACCTTGGATTATAGAACACTGTAAAACAGCTATTAGTTGCAGCAGCATGAGCGGCAGCTGCAAGAAGTCCAATGTGCATACTATCAGTTGAAAGAACTGATGATGGCATCACAGTTTGCGGCCGACTGGAACGACGTATTCCTAAAAGAAGCTGATTCTTTTCATTCCTAACAATAAGAATCAATTCCAAAAAAAAAATCAATTAACAAGCAATTTCCAGCTTTTATGGAAAAAGGGGAGAAAAAAGAAGTTGGCCAAATATTGGAAGAGGGAAATATATACCATATAAAAAGCACAGAATCTCCAGCCACAAGTCTCTTGGCACTAACAAATACACTCCAGCCTGTTGTAAGCAGGTGTCGTTTTGGCTGTCCTGAAATGATACACAAGATACACAGACATATCAGCTTGACTAGAAAATACAAATAAGCCAATATAAGGTCATATATAAATGGTAATATTAATAATGCTATCTCTAGGAGATGGTATTCCAACAAGTGCACACAAGAGTTGGTTCAAGCATCTTCTGTGACTTTTTGGTTGCAATGGAAATACGTACTGAACACCCCCCCCCCCCCTCAAAAAAAAAAATTGTGGAGAAACCACTACACCCAATTCAGACAACTGGAAAAAAAAAAAAAAAAAAAACCATTTGAAAGTAGGTATTACTTCACAAAGGCAACTACATCAAACTCAACTATATTCTTCTTTCAAGTTTCTTAAAACAGTGCCGATCACATGCTACCAAATATTAGTAGAGGATCAATATATATCTAAAAAAAAAAGTTACAATAACAAATACAAGACCAATCTATATCACAGGGAACTTGACTGACTGCCCCATTCGCAAAAGTGATGTTAAAGGAGTACGCAACTGAACAATGCTACAGATTATCATACAAAGCTGGACATAGCATGCCATGGCAATCAGTTGTGCTTGCCAAATAGTACAGATTAGCATGCAAACTCGCATGTATATGTCATGGTAATAAGTTATGTTTGCCAAATGATTCATTTCGTGAACCATTGTGTGAATGAGAAGCTTGCCAAACATTTTGTGCAAGATTCGATGGCTTTCACAGTAGTAAACCAATTCTATTGGTCTCACATTGAAACACAAGTCAAATTTCTTGGAGACAAAGACAGTACCTCAACTAACAAGGAAGATTTATCCCTGGCCAAATTTTCCAGAGTTTCTAACTCCACAAAACACCAGAAGGATTTGATTCAATTCCCATATTTATAATGGAAAATAGATTTTCCCAACAATCATCTCATTTTCTGTCAATGGACTCCAAATCCAGATGAGTCAAAATTGTTCAGATTTTTCTTTTTTTTCCCCAGTCATGCAGTGAGAGAACATGGCCCCAAAAGGTGGATGGCAGATAGATTTTCATAACAGAATCATCTGTTGTCAACGGCATTCAAATTCACATGTCAAAAGTTGCTTCGATCTTTTCGTTCGCAATGAGAGAACATAACCCCAAAAGGTGATAGAAATTCGTATTCTGTAGTTGAACTCTGAATTACAACCATAAATTTGGAGGGAAATTCATAAGCATCGAGCTTAATTTTCATATACAGCCTACCATCATGGTTGACATATCATTCAAGTTCCTCAGGAAGAACATGCACTTAAAAGACTTAATCGCTGTACAGCAACATTTGCTCATAACAGTTTTATTGGTATTTAATATTATAATTGACAGTCACTGTTGCAGACAATTACAGGTTAGAGGGACAGCTGTTGCAGACAATTACAGGTTAGAGGACAGCTGATTATTTTCCTGCTACTTGACACTAGACCTGATCTTGAAACTGAAGGACTTGCCTACACATCCATGAAGTTTAAGAAAAAGTACAGAAGAAGATTGCCAGCAACTAGTAAGCAGTATATATCTGATGCATGTTCACCCAGACACCCCCAAAAGAAAATTAAAAATAAAATAAAAGGTTCCTCTGATTTGCAGGTTGGGATAAAGCAATAATTGGAACACGTCTTACATATCTTCCCCCTAAGGTGCCTTAGTTAACCCAAGATTCTAGCAAAATTCCCACTCTGGTAGAGGATCTTAATTTGTATAATCAAGACAATCGATGCAAATTTCCACAAGCTGGTATGCTAAGAAGTCGATTTTACTGAAACCTGATGAATGGGTCATTTCTACAAGAAAAGAACTTGTAGCAATTTTTGGAACTCATGAAGTGGTAGCAAATATTCAAACAATATGTGGATTACTACTTCAGAATTTCAGAAGAATAAGCAATGTTTCTTTATAAGTGATCAGAAGTTTATCCTCAAACAAGGGATAATGACTAAAAACCTATTTTGGTCCCTCACAAAAGAGGTAATTTTCAATCTGGTCCCTCATAGAATTGCCTTTTCAATTTAGCCCCTCACAAATAAAACTATTATTAATAACATTATTCTGTTAATCTACTGTTAATGAAACTAACAATCAATATACATATTATATAATAATAACCAAGCTATAACCTATCAAAAAACATTTTATATGTCATTACATTTGTTAATATCATATATAATAGACTGCCAGAAATAACATTATTGACAGTGGTTTTATTTGTGAAAGTCCAAATCAAGAAATATTCATATGTAAGAGACCAAATTAACAAGACAAGTCTATGAGGGACTAAATTGAAAAATAACTAATCTGTGAAGGACCAAATTGAAGAGATAACTCTATAAGGGATCAAGTTGAGAAACACTCCATTTGTAAAGGACTCAAAAAATATTTTATATGTTATTATATTTGTTAGTTTCATATATAATATATTGATATAAAGGATATTATTGATAACAGCTTTATTTATAAATGACCAGACCAAAAAATATCCATATGTAATAAATCAAACTGAGAAAACAATTCTATAGAAGACTAAATTGAGAAATATTCCATTTTGAGAGACCAAATTGAAAAGATAATTCTACAAGGGATTAAATCAAGAAATACTCCATTTATAAAGAACCAAAACAAGGTTTTAGTGGAACGAATAAATGTTAATTCCCACCATAACAATTAGGATTCCAGAATATGGTTATCTTCTCCAATTCATTACAAGTTCAAAGACAACCAAATATTGCTTTAATAGTCAATCTTAGTTTCAACATTTCCAATTTGAAATTAATAATAAGAACCTAAGATGGCAATCAAATTATGCCCACAGAGTCAGTTTTTTTAAGGATTCCGGAACACGCAAAATAAGTAATTATTGGCATGCAATTCATGAAAGATACTAGGAACACTTATATCAACTAATCCCCCTGCAATGTATTCATAAAAAACTGGATAGATTTTTCATATGTTGGCTCAGGTTTTGACAGTGTAGATTTTGTCCGGGAAGGTAAACTCATTTAATAACCACCCCTTTTCTTATACTTTATCCCACTGTGAAACAGCCTTTCTACCTCAATCAGTCCAAAGAGCCTTCATTTTCATTACAAAGATACAGAGATTGGTTTAAGTATGTTTTCTATACAGCATTACAGACTCTAGCCTAGAAAGGGTTAAAAAGTTAGAATCAGGGTGGTACATATGAAGATAGGGCAAAGTAACCTTTGCATAATAAGCTTCAGTTAGCCTAACACGTCAGTTTCCTCCTAGCAAAACTACCAGTTCAGCACACATGTTCTTCAAGCTCTAGATTCTAGCAGATAATAATCTTCGTATAATACTAGCTCATTGTTATCAAAAGCACCAAGGTGGAATATCTGTACAGAAGAGCTATAAAATAGGAGACCGTTATAATTAAAAGATAAAGAAATCAAATAACATTCGAAACAATGAAATATTATAAAATACAAAATAATAACAACATTCGATACAATGAAAAATTATAAAATAAAAGATATCAGGACAGTGTGAATAAAGAAATAGAACCTTACCCCGAAAAATATGTCTAAACTTCCACTCAACATCATGGAGGTCCCTCGCAATTAGTTCTTGTGCAGGTGGTTGCTGTGAGAAGTCCTGTACAGCCCAAATAGAATAGAAATGCATCTATATCCAACCAGAGTCAAACAGAAAGGCAAAATATGGACTCTACCAGTGGAGGGAAAACTTTCTCAGCTGCACGACGAGGAACAGAAAATCCTCCATGTGTGCTGGTGTCACTTGCTGTTAATGTCTTGCAAAAATAATTTGACGGCTGCTTACTCGGAATGCCCAATTCCAAAGGAAGAAATGTATCCTTCTGCTCTTGCTACATGCACAATTAACAATACCCAAGTTCAACCCCAAAAAATGCAACTCCCCCCCCCCCCCCCAAAAAAAAAGATTCAATAAGATTACAAGAAATCAAGCTAACGACACAGTACCGGAGTCAATGGCTGCAGTGTCATTTGAGCATATACTTCATCTGTTTCGACATCAGCCTGAAAAATATCGGATGCTCTGGTTGATTTTGGAATTCTAGTTCACTCTTATGCTTGGCAAACATAACTCAAGTACTCAACTATTATATTTACATGGAAGATATAATAATACCCACATGCATTGTGACATTATGAAGTTGGCAAATTAACTGGGGTGGCAAGCTCGGATAATTGGGTATGTGCCCATCAACTTCTCTGTTAGTTGTGGCTGCAACCTACAATCATTTTCATGACAAGTTCAGCTCAATTTCCATTCGTAAAATTAACCACATGTAGTAACCACGAACTGCTTCTGAACCAAAATAAGCCAGAAAAGTTCTGTATCTTAGCTAGTATGCAAATTAGACGACACTAAAGGATCTAGAGTAGAGTAGGGAGTACTAAAAAGGACCTGCTCGCTATGACCCTGAGGGAAGTAAACCACACGAGTCCCTGCCGTTGGTAGGGACACAAGGGGACCCGCGCACGCATGCCATAGCTCAGAATTCAAACACTTCTTCTCCCCTCCTCCTCCTACCATCATTCAGCACAACAAATTATCATAAAGGGAAAAGAAAATAGATACAAGGATATTGAAGAGGCACAAAAGGGGTTGAAAGGGACACATTATTTTTATGCATGTATGACACAATTAAGAGTTCTCAATGGGTGGGTAAAATATAAAAAAAGCAAAAGAGAGAAATGGAGTGGATACCTTCATGTCCCTGCTGACCCAACCCTGATGTCGAAAGCTTCATATCAAGCTTTTCTTTTCTTTTCTTTTCTTTTAAAGATACAGAATCTAGTAATTACATAAACAATACATGAAACCCTAGCTCACAGCTACCTAGTTGAATTTGCTTCAAGCCATTGCGTTCTCCTCCTTCTTCCTCCAACTTGCCAATGCACTCCATGCTTACAAGTGAGAGAAACCTTACGAATCAAACGAAGCCTCAACCCAGAAAATCCTCAAAGTACAACATCTCAAAATTCAGAACCGGCCACTGCTGGAAGATTAAAGAGGTCAGAATTAAGCTGAAGGTGGGTATCGAGAAGCAAGCTTTTTTCAGCAATTTCAGGCAAACCCATGACCGAGAATCCAAGCTCAATTCGAGTTAACTAGAAACCAGGGCACGCTGTCCGAGATCGCCATGAAATGAGCAGTACCAGAGCAGTAGGAAGGAAGCAAGAATGAAGAAACACAAGTGACTGTTGAACTAAAGGCTCTCTTTGTGGCCTATCACTTTCGATTGAGAGAGACCCAGTAAGAATTTTGGCTTTGAAACGCACAGTGATAAGAGAGAGAGAGAGAGAGAGAGAGAGAGAGAGAGAGAGAGACGAAGCAAATAAAGTAAGGACCTTTGCCTCTTATAAGGGGGTACCGACCAAAGCTGGACCTGTGTGCAGTAGAGAGAGAAAGAGTAGGAGCGTCTCTGTAAGAGTCATGGGAAGAAGCAATCTGACCCGTTGGATGATCCGTACTGGAAAATCTTGACCGTACATTAGAGACCGATGTGACAGCAGGCATGTGCCACCATCCTTTAGTGGTCGTTGTCAGAGTACGGAGTATTGCGAGAAAAATATTACCATAAAAAATAATATTAATTAAAAGTAAATAATAATAATAATAATAAAATATCTGTAAGAGAAAGAGAGAGAGAGAGAGCGCGTGCTCTGCAAATGGATGACGAGAGACTGTGTTTGAGGCGTAATGAGTAGCAAGAAAAAGTTAAAAGCGAATAGTTACTTATTGATGGCTATGAATGAGTACCCTCTCCCCATTTGCATCAAAACATGGAGAAACTTGAAGGGGTTGTTTATTTCTTTTTACAGATCTCAATATAAAAATCTATTAAAGATTTAAACTTTAGTTTCAATCATTGTCATTGGACAACTGTTATTTTATATAGCTGTTGTAGTCAATATCTCATTTCTTTTGAAAATAAAGTTATACTTTAATTAACCAGATATTGAATTCAACTTCTTATTTTTACATAAAGTGAAAGGAACAGAAAATTTTGAAGAGAAATCTCAACGTAGTTATTCTGAATAACATCGCTTACATTACAATTAAATAGATTTCCATATTAAGTTTATTCTGCTCAAAAGAAATATTATTATTCCATATGATAATGTGAAAGTTTTCAAAATGATGAAATTTTGGTGCAAGTGAGGATGATACTTACCCTATTGTATTATAATTATTTTGTAACCTTAAAATGAGCATGAAGTTTTCAACCTGACAAACTGAATGATGATAAAAGCAATTATGAATATGAAAACACAAGAAAACTACTTATTTTCCAAGGAAAATATTAGGGGTTTTTAATTTGCTTACAGAAGAACAAAATCAAGAAACATAGGTGAAAAAAAGTCAAAGAAACAAGATTGGGGATCACATGCATGTTTGTTCTGTAGATCACTCATTCCAAACACATTCTCCATCTGTGTCATTAAAGCCTGGCAGATAATAATTGAGTAATGCTTGATGCGGATAATTAAGGAAACAAAATATTTGTTTGTCGTAAATCTCTTTTCAAGTGTGCACATAAACAGAAGCCATTTGTTAAAATTGCAAGATCAATATTTGGTAACTATACAAAACTGTCTTGTCTGTGTGAGACATTAATAAGTTGATCTTTGATTAAATCATTAATTATTTTTTAGTTCACAGTTTGACTCTTGGGTGGCTGGGATTTATGTTACTTTGCTTATAAACACACCAATTATCATTCTTCGTTGTTGTAAAATGTTCATCAGTCTGAATTATTGCTGCGATTTGGACTATTTCTCCTTGTTAGAGACGTTAATGAAATAAATCTCAATCTTTCACTAATGGATGATGCTTTTTACTCATTCCTATTGCTTTTTCATGTACCCTGGGTTGAGCAGGATAAGGAAAGTAAAAAAGGATGAATGTTATCTGCATTGAAACCTCCAAATAAGACCATTAGGTGCAAATGAATCAGCACGAATCCGTGAAATGATCACAGCGTGTATATCTTATTTGGATTTTTTAAATTTAATTTAGATAGTTTAAATTTTATTTTTAAAAATTTTTATGTTTTTATCCTACAAAAAAATTAAGATAATTCCCCAATTGATAACTAAAAAGATAAAGTTTATTATTTAAAAAAATAAAATTTAAACTGTTCAAATTAAAAGAATATATGCCATTGATTGGCTGAAGATCCAGATGCCTTTTAGTACCATTTTGGTCTGATAACCCTAATATCAATTAATTAAAATTTTAATTATTTTAATACTAGAAACTTTATTTTATTTTAATAACTTTTTAAGAAATTGTATAATATCATTTTAATTCTTTTGAAATGATAAAATTGAAATAAATTATATTTTCGGCTATAACAAAATAAATAAGTCTAAAAATTCAATTGATTAATAAAACCTTAATTAAAATAAAATTTTAGTCAATTTTCATTTTACCGTTGGTTGTTCCTCTAGCCCAAAGGACAATTTTCAAATTGTTTGTAGTAAGTACCAAGTACCAATGGCCATCTTCTCACATAGGCTTTTGCGACTATGTACAATTATTGCAAAACATCACTGAACCACCACTGACCCCTCATAACTCGTGGAATTTATGCTTGGGGTGCCTTTCAAATAATTTATATGAGAAATTTTTTTAAGTAACTTACCCCAATATTTTATGAAATTTGATTAAGCTTTCACGTGATATGCATTTTTTCTAGAATAAAAATTACTTACGGCTATATTTGATAGCAATGAGAGAATATTGATGGAAATGGCAGTTTAAAAAAAAATAAAAAATATCTATTATATCTTAATTATTATTTATAGTATTTATTTATTTTTATTATTTTTTAAAATATAGATGTAAGTGTCATTTTTTTATATTATTTATTTCTTATTTTATTTATTTTTTTTGTCTTGTACCAAATACAATTTAAAGGCTTGACTGAGAGTTGTGAAGGGAGTGAACTAGGGTAGTTATTAATGGAATAAAGGTGGAGTAGAGTAAAGTTGAGTCAGAGAATCCGTTGATTGGAAAGTTAATGAAAAATAAATAGTATCTTACGCCTTGTTTATTAAATATTACAGTGTTATTAATACGCTGCATGAGGTGAGTTTGGAGACTAAAATTTTTAATATTATGATGTTAGCACTTTTAAAAAATAAGTAAGTAAAAATGAAAAAAAAAAGAAGAAAATACAAAATTATAAATAACCTAATCCACTCAATTTGAAATGATTTGAAAATTAGTGTGAGATAAGTTAGGATAATATTAACCCACCCCAGCCGTCACATTAGTTTTTAAACATCTAATAAATCATTCTATCTCACCCCACCTTACTTGTAAACTATCTTTCCATTCAAGTCCTTAATAATCATTATTATTGTCATATTAAAAAAAATAGAGTCTCATGTTGAATCTTAATATCAATTTAATTATTTTTACTGTTATATTAAAACTGAAATTATATAATATTGTGTTGTGTAGAGAGTTTACTTTTTTTACAACAAATGAAAAAACAAATTACAATATATATCAAAATCTTGAGAGAGCCAAGCTTAATATAATTTAACCAAATCTCAAAAAATAAAAATAAAAAGTTACCTACCCCTACCATTTATCAGTACTTTACTATGAGAAAGAATTGCAATTGTACTACTCCAATGTCATGCACTGTTATTTCATATAAAAATAGTCAAAGCTGCGTATATGATTCAAATGAAGCATATTTTGTCTTAATCTCATGCCTCCTTGCTTTTATCTAACATTCAGATGCTCTGTTACTTAAAATTTCAGTAAAATATGATATTAATCTTCAAAAAATATTATCATCATTAATTTATTCCTTAAAAATTTATTGTTATTAATTTAATCTTAATATTGAAAAAAATACTTTTATTTAGTTTTGGCTTAGCTAACACGCAAATTTAAAATATACCACATCACACCCTTATTTTTATTTGGGAAAGCAATTTCTAGCTGAGTTGGGTCATGACTAAATTAATATATTTTTTAAACTATTATGACAATTAAAAATAATCAACTTTTAATGGTTAAATTAATGACAATAATACCTAGAGAAGTGATCACTCAAATGAACTATTGCTTATGGATTGGGGAACATTGACTGGTCCATGGTCTTTTATCTTTCATTTGAGTTTACAACGGCAAATGTTTATTTCAAATCTTTGACAATCTGTAATCATCAAGTTGAATTCCGTATTTTGTCTCAAGGCTATTTTGCAGACAACTTTGCCATTAAAAAGTAGCTTCATTGTTATTGTATATATATTTTGTTCTCTTAATTTTGTCCTCAAATGTATCTAATATATCTTACATTGAATGACAATTAAGAGTGAACTTGATACTCGAGTTACGAGAGATTTTTATTTTACAAATTAATTTTTTAAGATGAATTCTTCTTGTAACTCAAATTGTGTTCTTGAAAGTATTTGGTTTGATCCTTCCTAGTGACGCCTTTTTGGTAAATATTTCCTAATTTGATACACTTGCTTTAAAGTTAGAACAAAATTTTCGTCTCAATGTTTCTTTTCAACACCATAAAAAGATTAATACTCATTACTCAATTTCATTCACAAGTGTAAAATAACAATAATAATAATAAAACACATAGGGGCTTGTTGATTTTGTTGTAAAGAATTTCAAAACAAGTTTTGAATGGTAAAAATCATTATCAATATATATATATATATAACTAGTATGGGTCGCGACTTTTGAACAATACGACTTCAGCCTGTGAACAGTGCAACTTCCATAAATCACGTGCAATAACATTATTAATGTTTGTACATATACTATTTACATCTATACATATATTGTTCGTGCACTATATATATATATATTGCATGAGACTTACTAAAAAAATTTCCCCTACAACTGCAGGAGGCGGTGCTAGTTACATATATTAGAGTAGTTTTTAAAGTAAATTATATAAATTTCACTTAAATTTTATTAAAATTATATAAATGTTTTTACTTTCAAAATATACACAAATATTTTTAATATAAAAAGTAGATTATATAAACTTTGTTTGAATTTATTTGAAATTATATAAATTTTTCATTTAATTTTAAAATATATACAAACTTATCTAAAAATAAAAAGGTAGATTACATAGATTTTTTTTTATTTTGTTAAAATTACATAAATACTCTTTTCATTTTTAGGGCAAATTTATTTATGTTTTAAAATTTTAACAAAACTAAAAAAATGTATATAATTTATTCTAATTCTTAGGAAAATAGTAGTAATCGCTATGGACAGCTTTCATGGTATTTCTACTTTATTTTTTTATGATCTTAGTACATACATTGTTTAGGCACTATTATATTCAAATACGGGGATAGATAATGGAATCGTAGAGTTCTCAGTTGTCCCTGTCAAATCGAGTGTTGGTGGGGAAAAAGAATTGGATGGAGCATAGTGGAAGAGGAGTTGGAAGCCTTCAATGAGAGATTTGGAAAATATTTGATTCCTAAACTTTATCGAAGACTTGCAAGTTGCAAACAGGAAAAAAGGTCCAAAGATGAAAGAGATTATAGTTTGACGAAGATTTTCCACAAGTTTCAACTATCAACCCATAACACTTGAGGCTCTTTGATAAATATCTTAAAATATAAATCTATATTCACCTTTTTCAAAATTTAAAGATTATACTAATTTTTCTTCTAAATTTGCTGTGAGTAAATATATCTTCAACAGTCAATTAAGTTTATAATTTACACGGCGCTGACTTCAATCATATAATAATATAATATCGAGAATTCAATTTCTTGTGATTAAAATTAAAATTTTATATATGGGGATGGTAGGTATTTAAAACAACTATCCAAAACAAACAAGGATGGGTAAGCAAACAAATAATTGTTTTATTTTACTTTTGAAAAATGTCATGATTGAGAAATTGAGCTGGCTATAAATGGGAAAGGGTTTTCCCATCCAGGGAGGGAGGGAGGGACCCAATCCCCATAGCTTTATATCCAATGAACTGAGGCAATTTCAAGCACTAACCGAAGCAACCAGAACAAACCCACTCTCTTCAATCGATTGCTACTTCAGGAAACCATTGATTGTGGTGAGCATGGAACCTAGTTTTCCCCGATAAGAAATCTGTCTGTCGTTTACTTCAACACATCCTTCGTTTTGTCAAAAGCGCACACGCAACTTGAAAACGGTAAAGGGTTGGGTGATGATTAGACGTGGCACAGCCCTTGTTGGGCAGCTATTTGTACTAGGGTTGATCACTCCGACGTGGATTAAAAAAAAAAAATTAATCAGGCTAATTTGAATATCAAATAAATTATGTTGGTTCAACTTAATTTTATTAATTAAAAATTTATTTTATAATAATTTATATAAAAATTTTATTATTTATAAAAAATTTTAAAATTAATAATCAAAATAAAATATTTGAACCAATTCAACCCATCATTGGTGTACCCCTATGATTTTATATGTGGCTTCCAAAAGAAAATTTATAGTTACTTACTAATTGAATAATAAATTGATACAAATTTATTGAAGTGAGTGTTTTGTATAACAAAATTTGTTAACATATTTATTTTAATAAATTTTTATTATGTATTTTCTTTTATCTGATGGAGTGCCAAATGTTTGCAAAACTTAACGTTGACTATATGTGCACTTGTTGACATGATAATAATAGGTGACACAAGTGTCATGATAATGCGTATAGTTGTTAGATAAAGAACCCTCAATTATCTATGCCTCGCTGGTTGGCTCCCCATCACTGTTTTCAATGGTAACTTTCTACCAATTCATTGATTGAAATCTTCCTAACTGTAAAGTGGTTGATCCAGAAATTAATTAGATGATCGGTGGTTTTTTTAACCCCAAAAAAAAAAAAACATGAAAGGTTTTCTTTTAACTTTTTTTTATTTAATTCTTTTATATTTTGAAATAAATTAAGGGTTGGTTTGATTGTTTCAGTTCTCTCACAGAAGGTATTGCAACAAGTCTAATTGAGTCAATTATTATTAGCTTTTTCTACTTTATTATTCTTTATAAGGTTAATTTTTTGAAAAAAAAAAATTATTATATTACAAATTTTCAATAAATTGTAGTTGTTCTAAATAAATAGTATTATATTATATATTTTTACCTACTTTGTGTTATAGATACAATTATAAATGATTAGATATATGAATTTTGGTTAATGTATATGTTGACTGCTTTAGATTTTGTTTTATTGATAAATAATCTCCTTCATTCTAACAACAAGCAACTAGTTATAATTAAACATTGACATTGTATAATATTGCAGGAGATCTAGTTAGAATGAAAAAGGGTGGGAGAGATGAGATCTAACAAGACTCTTTTGTGTGACTCCACATTTTTTTCTTTATTTCTCTCCTAAATATTTCTGTAATTATTGTAGGAAATTCAAATCTATTATAATAATGTATATAACTATGAGGATAATTTAACTTCGAAGGTAATGCCCAAAAAAGAAAAAACATAACTTCAAGGGTGAAGAAGCTAAAATTCAGATAGCCATTAAATGAGCCAACTGGGAGTAGTACAAATACAAACATATCTTAAGGGTAAAGAAATTAAATCTAACATTTTTTTTGTTGGCTTCTACTCCTTTTTCTTTCTTTTTTTTTTTCTTGGATCCAAACGTATCTCAAAGGATGGAGAGTGATCGAATGACCTAATTTATAAAATATTGCTTTAAAGTCCCTCCTGGGCTGTTACTGCAAACCAAATATTTGGCTTTCTTCTTGAATATCAAATTGAACACCCAACAATAAGATGAACACATTTCCAGAAAATTCTACATATTATTAGATGGGATATGGAAAAATTCCCTAGTTGAAGAAGCAGAGCATGCAGAAAGAAAGATGAAGAGACTCTTATTCTAATTTATGAAGTAGTCCATTGGTCTCTCAACCATGCTTCAGAGTAAGAAGCGAGTTTCGTTACAAAGATAGGAACTAGAAAGACACTTTAACATTGAGTAGTGCCATGAGCTGAGAAATGAACTCAGGGTGGCCAGGCCACCCAGCTCCGGTGACCAAATTTCCATCAGTGAAGCAACGGTGAAGGGGTTCAGGTTCCAACCACGTTGCTCCAGACAGAACAACATTCAGCTTCACAGCTGGGTAAGCTGTGCATTTCCTTCCCTGTATGAAATGGGGCATAACCAACAAAATAAAAATATTATCACCTAAGAAACATAGATTATGATATAGATAGAACATTGTAATGTGACAAAATTTAAAAGTGTCATGTTATACTTATGTCAAACATAAATTTGACAAGTTTAATTTTTTTAAAAAAATTTTATGTAAGAAAAAAAGTGACACAATAAATAGAGTCTAATAAGACCTACCTATATAAATTCCATATCTATTATATTACTCTCTTTTTCACATAATAAATTCTTAAATATGAGAGATTCTAAATTTAAGATTAATTTCTTTATAAGTTGTTGATGGTTAATAAATTATAATTTCTGACAGCAATATGAATTATTATTATTATTTCTTTCTATTAAGAGTATTAGGTCATATCTCTTTCTTCTTTTCTTTTTTTTTTTCCTATTTCAACATCAATCGATGTGTAGGAAATATAACGGCATGAGATAATTAAGAAGAATTTCTTTTTATGCAATAATCAGGAAGAGTTTTGGTAGAATTTGTGTACAATTGACATATAGGTCCTTCTATAAAAAAGCATACAAGTATATAATAGGCACACTAAATTAAGCTGAGACCCACTTATAACATTCTTTTATGAAAATATTTTCAAATAAACTTGGTCAATAAAAATATAAAAAAATTAAGTCAACCTTTGATAAAAATGTATCTATATATTAATATATATGATCAACTTCTAACATGTTTACATATTCATTTCATTTCTAGCTAAATATATTAATTGATCTTTCATAAATCTAATCTAATTATAAAAAGTTTTGCTTCAATGTCTATTCAAAATCTTTTTTTTTTTTTTGGTATAAATTAAATCTACCGAAGCATTTCCCAATATTCACACTAGAAGCACTAATAGTTTACAAGTTCAAAGACTAATTGCCAGGTACATTTCTTGTATAATAGTAAATTAATTAAAACGAAGTAATTATTGCGATAATAGATTCTGCTAAAAATTTTGCCAGAAATATATATTACCTTAAGAACATCAGCAGCGGCCAAAATCTCTTGCCCCTGCGAGATAGAAGCGACAGCCTTATTACTCTGCATAAAATGCTTGACCAAGGCAAGGACAGAGTGATTCAAGGCCAAATAAGCAGGGCCTCGACCTCCGGGGATGACAAGAGCATCATAGGACGAAGCATTCATATCATGGTAGTTAGCATTTAGCACAAAGTCATATCCAGGCTTCTCACTGTAGGTCTGGTCACCTTCGAAGTCGCGAACGGCGGTTGCGCAGATCTCGCCGGCCTTCTTTTTCGGACAAACCGCATCCACATGGCATCCCAAAGCCTCAAGGGCCTGAAACGGAACCATCACCTCATAATCCTCCATGAAATCCTGCAATTTGAAAATGTTTAAGGATTATCAATACAAATTAAAGAAAATTACATAATTTTTTTAAAAATTTTATGGAAATTATACAAATTATTTCTTTATTTTTAATATATATATATATATATATATGCAAATTTTTCATAAAATAAAAATTATCCTATATTTTGGTTTAATTCTAAATTTCTTTGACCAAAATATTTTTTATTTAAAATTTTTTGTGATTAAAAAATATATATTTAAGTCATAGATGGTATTTTAATCAAAAATTATAAAATTAAACTAAAATATTATATGTTTCTTGTTTTAGACGAAATTTATATATTTTTTAAAAATAAAAATTATATATATAATTTTAACAAAATTTAAAACAAATTTATGTAATTTACTCTAAAACAGAGAAATTAATTTAAAAAAATGAACAAAGCCTATAGTTAGACATATGTTTACTTCCTGTTTTACCCCATTTTTTCTAAAGACTTGGTGTAGTGAATTTGACAGTATTTATGAATAAATAATAATTTTCATTCAAAAAATTGCCCCCCCCCCCCCCCCCAAAAAAAAAAGATCATAACCAATTTATTCTCTTAATTACATAACTAGTGGTATTGTTAGGATTTGGATGCTCTCAAAATAGTAAAGTGTACTTTAAATAGAGAAAAAAAAAAGATAAAAAAAATTTATACATATTTTGATTCTATTTAAAAAATACTTTATAACCTACTCAATTGTAATTGATCTAAATGCAGCCCTTGATAAACAAACATCAGAATGCTTTAAACTTACTCCACAGAGAAACAAGATCTTTTTATTGGAGCCACTTATGTTGCCCCCTAATGCCTTCACAAAATGGCGTATATATTCGGGATGCCCCATATAAGTAACAGCAGTAATGAGATTCCCATCAGCCACAGCTATAGTTGAGGCACTGCTTTCAGGTTCAACCCAATGCGCCCCAGCTGCAACCAGGACTGGTCCAAGTGTAGGAAACGCTGTGCACTTGCGACCTTTGATTGCTCCGGCAGCCGCCAGAACCAACGGCCCATGGCAAATTGTAGCAATTGGTTTTCCAGAATTGGCAAAGTTGGTCACCAGTTCCACAACACTTGGGATGTGAGCAAGATACTCTGGTGACCTCCCACCTGGTATCACTAACCCATCGTAGTTCGTGGCTCTGATTTCATCAAACGTTGCGTTGAGTGTGAAGTTGTGACCACGCAGCTCTGGATAATTAATCTGAAACCAGTATTCAAATCATGATGAAAACTGTGATCATGGTAAGAGACAAACCAAACCCAACAAAATTTGTGTCTGACTGAAGTAATTAAAAGAAAAAAAAGGATAATTTTAGTGAGTATTAATTTAAAACAAATATTGAAATAATTTAGTTATGTGCTTGCTCTATCAAGAATAAAACAAATAAACTACTTAATTTTTAATAAAATTTAAATTTTTTTCTTACCAGTTGTTCGACTAGACCTGGTCTTGACCCGAGTTATGAAAAGCAATGTTATGAATGAATACCCAAAAAAAAAAAATCTTTTCTTATAATGATTAATTATCTAAAATGAAAAAATAACTTTTACGAGGTTGGCCTAGTGATTAGAGAGAGTATACTTCCTTCTTTGTGTATTTGAATTTAAACTTTGGGCCTTGATTTTAGAGTTTATTTTCTTAAATACACTCAATCAATATAAAAGATGTGCTTTTAGAACTATTTAAAAAAAGATTTAACTTCAGTTAATGTACAAGCTAATTAGAAGATATTTCTACCTATGCAAAATTTATATGTAATTTTTTATATCTATATTATCAAATTTTTAATTAAAATATGATAATTATATAATTTTTTAATAATAATATGATAATTATATCAGTTTTGCAAATAAATATAAAATATTTATAATTCAATATTGCATAATTGAATTTATTAAAAAATTTACATATATTATAATTTTATTGAAAATTTAATAATAAAAATATAAACAGATAAGTCAAATAAAAAAAATAGATGAAAGTAATTGGATGGAAATAATTCAAGTCTCATTCATTCATTTTTGGGGGAAACCAAAAAAAAAAAACTCTGCATTTCAAATTTTATGAAGTTAAATGTCCAAACACAAGACAAGCTCACGTGAATGTCGAAGACCTTCTGAATGGACGTGGGGCAGATATCGCCGGCTTTCTTTCCGGGGCAAACGGCGTCGACAGAGACGCCATAGGCTTGCAAAGCTTGGAATGGAACCATCACCTGCAACCCAAACCATATAATAAGAAATGAAAGGGTAATTAATAATGAAATATCACTGCACAGAAATGGAAGCATATACCTCAGAATCTTCCACATAGTCACCGCATAGAAACAGAACTTTTTTCTGAGCCATCGCTGATGTTTAGAAATTAGACGCAGAAGAAGGAAAATGGTGAAGTTTAAGCTGCTTTGTATTGGGACGAAGTTCGGTCAAGTCAATGCAGGGAAGCCGCCATGAGCGCGGTAGCTAGGAGTGGTTGTTTTATGTCACTTTACGCATATCTTATATAATGCGTTTTACAAATTTTAAAAGCCAGAGTTGGTGTTTGGGCCTGCATCGATCAACAAACTCGATTTAAAAAAAACTCAAAGTTTTTGACTTTCGATTATTTTAGATCATTTTGAAAAAGAGAATAAAAAAGCTTTCCCCCACTATTATTAACCTCTGAGACATGTCTTCATCCTCGTTGGTGTCTTCTGGTCTCTGAACACGCTTTGACCATGAAGAAGCATATAAGACCTGCCATGTTGATGTTATTACTTGTGTGGCAGAACTTTAATATCTCAAAATTTGTGTTTCCTCTTACTGAGAGTTGATAAAAATTTAAATAAATTATACCAATTTTTATTTTGAAATTTGATTAAATTATATTTTATTTAAAAATGATACTTGACTTTTTTTAAAAAATTTATTTTGTTAATAAATTTAATTTTTTAATATAATATGCTTTTTGTCTAAAAATAAGATTATTTAATTATTTTTACTCTTATATAAAAAATAAAATCACAGTTTTATATTAAAATTTAATACCAGCTTAAATACTTTTAGTGTCATTTTAAGAATAAAATCACAATCTCATATTATAAAAAAAATTAACCCTTTTATCAAAAGATAAAGTGAGCAAGAAGCTCTATAATATATATCAAAATATTAAAGAAGTCAAATATAATTTTTAAAACGAAAAAAATGTATAATCTAAAGTTGGGGTAATTGACTTTAAAAAATAAGAGACGAAAAATAATAATAATCGAGCGCCATTCTAATTGCAGATAATGAATTTACTAAGAAAAGCTTAAAAATTGAATGAGATAGAAAAGAAAAGTGATGAAGGAAAGGGTTATTACTTAAAAAGTTAGTATGAACACCGTATTTTGTTCGGACTAATTATAAAAATAATAAAATTAACAAAATCAAATTAGCAAAAATACAAACCAAAAAGAGATAACAAAAGAAAGGAAATAGAAAATTAAGAGAAAATGAAAGAAAAACAAAAGGAAACAACAAAAAAATTAAAATTAAAAGTTTCAGAAAACGATAAAAAAATTGAAAGAAAAAATAAAAAAAAGGAAAAAAAAAAGCTCAAAGCCTAAAAAAAAAAGAAAAAAAAAAAGGAAATTGTAAGAGAAAAAAAAAAAAAAAAGAAAATAGGGGCAATCTGAAGCCCAAATCCCCTTCCCCCCGTGCAGGTCCATTTCACCAAACCCTAGCCCAATTCCCTTTTCTCTGGCGTGGCTCTGGCAGAAGGGGCAGCATACAGAAGCAAAGAGGCAGGGAGAGAGAAGAAATTAAAAAAAAAAATAAATAAAAAAGGAAGAAGAAAAGGCCCAAACAAACAAAAAGAAGAAAGAATCTAAAGCCCAATCTCTTTTCCCTGGCAGCAACCCATCAACCCAATCCAAAATAAAAAAACCCAACAACCCAAAGAAAAAGAATTGGCCCAATTAATCTAAAGCCCAATCCGAACCCAGCAACCCATTAGCCTTTTCTGATGGAACCACTGCAGGGAACACATGCATATCACCTATTTGGCCCTTGCCATTGATGCAGAGCAGATGGAAGGCACAGACCAGACGGCAAAATGGAAAGGTCACCAGATAAGAGCGACTGTCTCGAGGAGTTGACCTCCTCTCAATTTCCTTTTGCCATCAGAAACCAGGAGCAGGGATGAGAGGGAAAAGACGAAAGGGACGCATCTCTGGAAAAACTAGGGGAGATTTGAAAGGGAGCTTTCAAGATGCGGAGACCGAGAAAAAAGAGAGAGGAGACGACAGAGACAGAGGGGGAGGCATCGAGGCATCGAAGAAGAGAGCAAAGTGAGAGAGATGCGAATCGATAAAAAGCGGGGGAGATGGAAAACATAATTGAGGGAGGAGTAAGAAGATTTCAGATTAGAGGAAAATAGGAGGATTTCGAAGAGGGGAGCAGAGAGGGAGAGATTGGAGGGAAGGCAAGGAGTAACAGAAAAATCAAAAGAAGCAGCGAGAGACGGAGGCTGAAAAAAGAAGAAGAGGGGAGCTCGGAGGGAACAGAGAAGAACTTCGAGATGTGAGGGGAATCGAAGGAAGAGGCCGAGAGAGGATCACCGAGGGAGAAGGAAGCAGGGGGAGCTTTCGGGATCAGAGGGAGAGACTCAAGAGAGCAAAAAAAAAATGAGGGAGAAAGGGGGTCTGGAGGATGAAAAAAAACCAGGGAGTAGAGTGAGAGAGATCCGAAAAAACAACTATGAGACAGCGAGAGATTGAAGGTGAGAACAGGGATTCAAAAATTGGAAAAATAGAGAGAGTGAGGGGAACGAGGAAAAACGGAGAGACAGAGGGGGAGAGCAGTCGAGATTTGGGAGACGGAGGAAAACGAAGGCATTAGAGGATTGCTTCCTTCGTTTCGAGTCAAGGAGAATTGGAAAAGGGAGGGAGACAGAAGCAAGAAGTCGAGGACGTGAATACAAGGGGTGAGGATTTTTGGACAGAAAAATCTGAAGAGGGAAGAGCTCGTTTGTCTCCTGCAACTCCAAAGGTAAGTCATGAATCTGGATTGCTGTTCTTACTTGTCAATAGAATTCTCTTGTAATTGCTGATGGTCTGTGCTGGAATGGTGTAAAAGCCGAAAAAAAAAATATAAAAGGGGGGATTAATTAATTATTTAATTATTTTGTTTTCATTTCTTCTTTCCTTATCTTGTTCAATCCTTTCTGACTCTAGCTTTTCTTCTTTCCGTCGGACAGCCTCACCCCTGCCTTCTTCCTGTAGCATTTCCCTCCTCTCCATCGCGTAATCCTCTTCCCTGCCAGATCGCGAGTTCTTCGCCGGTAAACTGCTGCATCTTGCTCCTCACCGGCGACGTGATTCCGACGCTACGCAGGGCTTTTCGATCTCTCTCCCTCGTCGCTGTTCCTTCCTCCTTCCAGACGCGTGCGAAGCTCCCTCCTCTGAGCTCTCAGCGTCGTTCCTCCACCGAAGGACCTCGCCGGCATGGCAGAAGCTTCTCCTAGCTCCCTCGCTGCTGCTGCAAGCTCTGCGACGTGAAACAGCAAGCTAGAAACACCGTCAGCTGAGGTGAGCTTCTCTCACGCCCAAATTTTTCATTTTCGGTGCTGGTCCTCCCTCAATCCCACAGACTCCGGCTAATTTCCCCCATTTCCGGCCCTTCCCTGCTCCAAGGAATGAGAAGGATGGAGAGGTTGGTCTCTCAGGCCATGCTTCATAGTAAGAAGCAAGCTTGTCCTAGATAGAACATTGTAATGTGACAAAATTTAAAAGTGTCATGTTATACTTATGTCAAACATAAATTTGACAAGTTTAATTTTTTTAAAAAAATTTTATGTAAGAAAAAAAGTGACGGTTTGGACGGCGCTGGAGAACAGGAAATAAAAGAGGGTTTTTATTTTTGGGTTTCCTAACTTTATGGGATATATAGAATCCTTAAAATTTCACTCCCTTAGAATGATATATGAACTTCAAGGATGAAGTAGGATTTATATGGAAAGATTAGGTTAAAGATTTCTGTACATGAGTATGGTTCTGTGAATAATAGGTTGTTTGGTAGCTATTAGGGAATTATATAAATGTAAGTGTGATCATTGTGAACCTATGTAGTGATTTGGTGAGTTGGGTGTTATCAGGAAATCCTGTGAGCACTAGCGGTGAAGGGAATTGGCATTTCAAGGAGGAACCAGTAACGTGCCCAGTGTCTGTGAGTAAATAATAGAATTCAAAGCTCTTGCTATCACCATAATCTTGCTACTGTTACTTACTACTTGAAATTATCCTGAATGAGACAAAATATGGCTGGGAATGTATGTATACTTATATGGTATCTGTATGTATACTTATATGTATCTATGTATGCATAGATTTGTTTTCTTGGCTATTCATTTATTTATTTTTGTTTTACCCTTATGTGTATTTGCATGTTATCTTCTTTTCACTGTTTTCAGTATTAGTCCTAATAAGTTGTTAATATATAAACATACATATATATATATAATAAAGTAATTGGTTAATAATATATATGTATATATATATATATATATATAGGTACTTGAACTTAGAATTTTAGGTCTATGTGTGTGTGTGTGCGCCTTGCCTATGAGTGTATGTTGTTGTCCTTCATTTGACTAAGACATGAACTGTAAAGGAATCTGGGTGGAGAAGGAGCTACCCGTTAGGCGGAGCCACCCGAATGAGGCGGGTAAGGGCTGCCAACGAGGTGTAGCCGCCTCCAGAACGGGTAAATCATGATCTACAAATAAGAAAGGTGGATAATAGGGGCTGCCTGTTAGGCGTAGCCACCCGAGTGAAACGGGAAAAGGAGCTGCCAACACGGTATAACCGTTACTTTATCTGACCTAGTAGTAAACCTTCATCAGGAGATCACACCAAGAGACTCAGGTTTAAATGGGTCTCCTTCTATATAACTGTGATGGGATTTGTTAAATTGTGCAGTGTGAGGGTTTAGTTATATATATATATATACTTTAATTTATTGGTTATGATTGTTGAACAAGTTTTGGACTCTATTATCTGCTCACTGAGTTTATCTCACCCTTTCAAATTCTAAATTTTTCAGATAGCGCCTCTGGACCTGATCCGCCTCCCTCATCTTAGGGCTGAGGCGTGTGGCGGTGAGCCTCTCTTTTGAAACTAGAGGCTCGACTAATTTTTCTTTTGGTTTGGTATCAGTTGTAATGAATTGGAATTTATTTTGTAAAAGTATTTTGTGAGTAGGACAAATGGATGTAGGTTGGTTTCCCCCTTCCCTATTTTTGGGTGTATTGATGTTTGTTGACTGGATTGAAGAGAGCGGAGCTCTCTGTTGTTGTTTTATTGATCTCTGGCTGTTTGTAGAAATTTTGGGATGTCCTATTTACAGGGGGCACTCTGCCGAAATTTCTATAAAAAGCTAGTGCCTAAAGGAAGGTACATTTTATATATTCAACAAGGCAGGACTTTATTTAGCGTACTGCTAGGCAGTAGGACCTCTTAAAAGTCGTCTTAGTGTAGCAAACCAAGCTGTAGATAAAAGACTTCATATAGACCCCTCGTGTTGGTCACTCCCTTCTCTTGGAGGGACAAGGGGTGTGACAAATGGAATACTGGACGTTTTTATCATTCCAAATAGTTGTGGGTGGACCCCGAATGAGTTGCTCTGTATGCATTCTAAGACACGCGCAATAGGTGCTCGATAAAATGCCTGCTAGAAGGTGAAATTGAATCTTAATGTCTGATCATGGTTGTTGGAAAAGGAAGTGCTGGCATATTCATGGTGTGCTTGTTTTGATTTTCCCTCTGGCTGTGATTTTGTGATGAGTAGTAATATCTGAGACTTCTATTGGAAAATGATTTTGATTTTCCCTCTGGCTGTGATTTTGTGATGAGTAGTAATATCTGAGACTTCTATTGCCAGAAAATTTTGAAGCTGAGATATATAATGTGCCGCTGTTTCAATGCATTACATGTATGATTGGGTGGTTCATTTCATGGTTTAATCTTGTTTTCAATCTCCCGTTGCGTTGAATGTTGAATGAGAATGAATCTCGTCACTGAAAGGATTCTATTTCAGATTTCATTAATTTTAGGCCCCAGCTGAGGTTGCTATGAGAATGGATCCTCTACAATTATACTTTTTCTACTGTTGTGCTGTTTGTGGAGAGATAGACATGTGAATGAACTCATTATAAAATAAGAAAAGGAAAAATTAAAAACCCGTCTTTATGCTAACAGAACAACAGCAGAGAGGATAAACAGCAGAAGACCCATTCTCGGTTGCCATGGTTTCTGATTCATTTGCTAAGTAGTTGATTCTGTTTATGCTGGTTGCTATATGGGTAGCTCTATACAGACCTTGGTTCAATCTTGGCACATATAACATGTAGGGATTCTTGTACATGGAATTGAATTTGGACTTCCTGGGATTACCTATTTTCTATCCCATGCTCATATTAATTGAGGTCGTTCTTCCAATTAACACGCCAATCTTATATGATTTCAACATACTGCTGAAAGATGGTGGTTACTATAGTTTCACTTCCTTTTAAGTTGATGCAAAATGTATTATTAGACATGATGTTTGTTATTCCTTTTAAGTTGATGTTTCATTTTTTCCCCCCCAGTTTGTTTTTACTGTTTAACATGTGGAATCATACGTGGAGAGCCTCTGATCAATTCAATCAAGGGAATGTAAAAGGTGGAATCACATAAAACTTGGCAGGGCAGCACCTACGGAACTGATCATCAATCCAACCAAAAGGATGAGAGGCAATTGAGTTATAGTTGTATAATTTCGCCTTCTACTCTTGTAAATATGTTTAAGAGTAATATAGTGGATTATGGTTGAACACCAAACACCCACCCCCACAAATTATTTGTTCTAATGTTTTACTTATTTATTTTATTTTGTATTTCGTCACATTTTATTTTTAGAATAGCGGTGTGGGATTCTTTGTCCCCTCAAGCACATAAGGAAAAACCTAAGGATCATGTGAGGTAATAAGCCTCCTTGGTATTTATTAGGTATCAAATTTGTATTTTAATAAGTCTTGGATTTTAATGGCCCAAACGTAATTTTGTTTTCAAAAGAATATTAAAAAAAAAGAGAGAAAAATAGACTTTCGACAAAAGAAAAAAGGAGAAGAAGTTAAAATAATTTTTGATTCGCAGAAAAAAAAGAAATGATAAAATATTTTTTTCAAATCCTTGAAAAAGGTAATCAATGAAATTAAAAATAAAAAAAATAGTCTATTTGTGAATTAAGTTTAAATTCTTCAAAACCAAAAAATAATAATAACAAAAAAACAAAGAAAAGGAGTTTTTTTTCTATGATTAAGAAAAGGTTTTCAAATTTAAAATTTAGCTTTTCTTTTTTTTCAAAAGTTTACCAAAATTAAAAGAAAACATTTAAAAAAAAAAGAAGAAAAAAGAGGAAAAAATTGAAAACAAGAAAAATGATAGAAATTAATAAAAACTTATCAAAACAAAAAAAACAATAAATAATAAAAAAACAATAAATTAAACAAAACAAAAAAAGAGAGACAAAATGAAAAAAAATGGAAAACAAAAAATGATGAAAAAAAAGAAAAATTGAAAATGTAAAAGAAAGCAAAATTAATTTTACTTTTTGCAAACCAAAACATATCAAACAATTTCAAAACTTATCTTATTTGTTAAAGGAAGAAGTAATTCATGGTTTCTTTGTCTTTTCATTAAATACACAAAGCAAAAAAAAAAGTACAAAAAAAAAAAAGCAAAGACAAGAAAAAAGAGGAAAGAAGTAAAATTGGTTCTGCCTTTTTGCAAATAAAAACACTCAACCAACTTCAAATTCTTGTTGTTTGCAAAAGTCCAGATGATTTTTATTCTTTTTCTCTCCAAAAACAAAAATAATAATAATTAAAGGTCAAACAAAAGTCCAAAAAAAAAAAAATAAAAACAAAAACAAAAACAAATAAGAGACACCAAAAAATCCTAAAATAAAAAAAAAACAAACACACAAAAAAAACAAAACAAAAAAAAACATAAAGCAAAACAAAAATAAACGAACAAACAAAGTTTTTGACCGAACTACGTGGACTTTGATCCCTCTCAGAGGGTATGTAGGCTCTAAGCTTTCATCCTGGATCAAGTCCGTCCTTATAAATAAAATTTTCTCTTCAATTTTCAATTTTTATTTTTTTTAAAATTCTCTTCTTTTATGTTGTTCTTCCCATTTTGTTTCTTTAATTTCTTTCTTCTTTTTTATTTTATTTTATTTTTTGATTTCATCTCTTTTATTTCTGTTTCTTATTTTGCATGTGATTTGTTAGGAGAATTAAAATAGATTAAAGGCCGTATTGATTTTGTACAACTGACTTAGGGTAACCGTTCTTAACAACGAGTGTTGTGAGGTGCCTAACACCTTCCCCACTCACAATCGACTCCCGAACCCATTTTCTGATTCGTAGATCATTTTTCTTATTTTTCAAATAAAAAGACTTTTCCAAAATTTTACCTTTTCAAAAATTAAAATTTTGGTGGCGACTTTACTACTTGTTTTAATTTCGATTTTAGTTTTCATTTTTTCTAGAAATTGAATCGAAATTGTTTCTTTTCAAAAAATTTCTTTAAAAAAAAAAAGCGCCACGTGGTCGCATTTTCGGGTGTGACAGTTAGAAACTTCAACCAAATAATAATAATAATAACTATTTAATGAGAGATTTGGTTCGAAAGATGCCATTTTCTTTTATCAAGATGAAGAGACTTATTTTAAATTTCAATAAAAGGAGAAAAAGGGAATGAATAGACTTCAAAAGTTTTAAAAAATTAATAAGTTTTATTTACATAATTTTATTTAATTTTAATTCAATATTAATTCAAGTATTTTATAATTAAATTTTTACAATTTTAAAAAAATTATTTTAACTTGTTATTAAACTTTTCATCAATATTAAATTGTGTTGATATAATTAATTATGTATTATTCTAATATTTAGATTATGTATGATTAAGTCACATCATTGTTCTTTAACATAAATTATGTCACATATTATATATATATATATATATATCAGAGTGTGTGTATTATATTAGTTAATTTCACTTTAATATATATTTTTAGTCTTTTAATAATATAAACTATAAATATTTAAAATGTTAATATACTTTGTAATTAGTTACGTTAGCAAAATTTAAATTATAAAATTTTTTTAAACCATACAAATTAAATTCAAAATTGAGTAAAACAAAGTAATTTAAATAAAATAAAATAAAATAACAAACTCATTGTCCTCCTCGTCCCATCTCACTGTGAAGTGGCTTCTAAATGCCTCCATAATACAATATATATGCTTTAATTTTTTGCCGTTCTTTTGCTCTAAGTTTGGTTTGTCTTTGATTGTTTTAATGAGTTAATTTGACTTTAATATATACTTTTACTTGTAACATAAATTATACATATTCAAAATACTAAAATAGTTTATAATTAGTTATATTAACAAAATTTAAACTATAAACATTTTTTTTTGCTTCTACTCCTTTTTCTTTCATTTTTTTTGGATCCAAACATATCTTAAAGGATAGAGAGTGATCGAATGACCTAATTTATAAAATATTGCTTTAAAGTCCCTCCTCGCCTGTTTCTGCAGACCAAATATTTGGCTTTCTTCCTGAATATCAAATTGAACACCCAACAATAAGATGAACACATTTCCAGAAAATTCTACATATTATTAGATGGGATATGGAAGAATTTCCTAGTTGAAGAAGCAGAGCATGCAGAAAGAAAGATGAAGAGACTCTTATTCTAATTTATGAAGTAGTCCATTGGTCTCTCAGCCATGCTTCATAGTAAGAAGCAAGTTTCGTTACAAAGATAGGAACTAGAAAGATACTTGAACATTGAGTAGTGCCATGAGCTGAGAAATGAACTCAGGGTGGCCAGGCCACCCAGCTCCGGTGACCAAATTTCCATCAGTGAAGCAACGGTGAAGGGGTTCAGGTTCCAACCAAGTTGCTCCAGACAGAACAACATTCAACTTCACAGCTGGGTAAGCTGTGCATTTCCTTCCCTGTATGAAATGGGGCATAACCAACAAAATAAAAATATTATCACCTAAGAAACATAGATTATGATATAGATAGAACATTGTAATGTGACAAAATTTAATAGTGTCATGTTATACTTATGTCAAACGTAAATTTGACAAGTTTAATCTTTTTTAAAAAAATTTATATAAAGAAAAAAGTGACACAATTGATAGAGTCTAATGAAACTTACTTATATAAATTCTATATCTATTATGTTACTCTTTTTCTCATATAATAAATCTTTGAATATGAGAGATTCTAAATTTAAGATTAATTTCTTTATAAGTCGTTGATGGTTAATAAATAATAAATTATAATTTCTGACAGCAATATGAATTGTTATTATTTCTTTCTATTAAGAGTATTAGGTCATTTCTCTTTCTTTCTTTTTTTCCTATTTCACCATCAATTGATGCGTAGGAAATATAATGGAATGAGATAATTAAGAAGAATTTCTTTTTATGCAATAATTAGGAAGATTTTTGGTAGAATTAGTGTACAATTGACATTTGGTCCTTCTATAAAAAAGCATACAAGTATATAATAGGCACACTAAATTAAGTTGAGACCCACTCATAACATTCTTTTATGAAAATATTTTTAAATAAACTTGGTCAATAAAAATATAAAAAAATTAAGTCAACCTTTGATAAAAATGTATCTATATATTAATATATATGATCAACTTCTAACATGTTTACATATTGATTTCATTTCTAGCTAATTATATTAATTGATCTTTCATAAATCTAATCTAATTATAAAAAGTTTTGCTTCAATGTCTATTCAAAATCTTTTTTTTTTTGGTATAAATTAAATCTACCGAAGCATTTCCCAATATTCACAGTAGAAGCACTAATAGTTTACAAGTTCAAAGACTAATTGCCAGGTACACTTGTTGTATAATAGTAAATTAATTAAAACGAAGTAATTATTGCGATAATAGATTCTGCTAAAAATTTTGCCAGAAATATATATTACCTTAAGAACATCAGCAGCGGCCAAAATCTCTTGCCCCTGCGAGATAGAAGCGACAGCCTTATTACTCTGCATAAAATGCTTGACCAAGGCAAGGACAGAGTGATTCAAGGCCAAATAAGCAGGGCCTCGACCTCCGGGGATGACAAGAGCATCATAGGACGAAGCATTCATATCATGGTAGTTAGCATTTAGCACAAAGTCATATCCAGGCTTCTCACTGTAGGTCTGGTCACCTTCGAAGTCGCGAACGGCGGTTGCGCAGATCTCGCCGGCCTTCTTTTTCGGACAAACCGCATCCACATGGCATCCCAAAGCCTCAAGGGCCTGAAACGGAACCATCACCTCATAATCCTCCATGAAATCCTGCAATTTGAAAATGTTTAAGGATTATCAATACAAATTAAAGAAAATTACATAATTTTTTAAAAAATTTTATTGAAATTATACGAATTATTTATTTATTTTTAATATATATATATATATATGCAAATTTTTCATAAAATAAAAATTATCCTATATTTTGGTCTAATTTTAAATTTCTTTGATTAAAATATTTTTTATTTAAATTTTTTTGTGATTAAAAAATATATATTTAAGTCATAGATGGTATTTTAATAAAAAATTATAAAATTAAACTGAAATATTATATGTTTTTTGTTTTAGACAAAATTTATATATTTTTTAAAAATAAAAATTATTTATATAATTTCAACAAAATTTAAAACCAATTTATGTAATTTACTCTAAAACAGATAAATTAATTTAAAAAAATGAACAAAGCCTATAGTTAGACATATGTTTACTTCCTGTTTTACCCCATTTTTTCTAAAGACTTGTGTAGTGAATTTGACAGTATTTATGAATAAATAATAATTTTCATTCAAAAAATCCCCCCCCCCCCCCCAAAAAAAAAAGATCATAACCAATTTATTCTCTTAATTACATAACTAGTGGTATTGTTAGGATTTGGATGCTCTCAAAATAGTAAGGTGTACTTTAAACAGGGAGAAAAAAATATATAAAAAAAAACTTTATACATATTTTGATTCTATTTAAAAAATATTTTATAACCTACTCAATTGTAATTGATGTAGATGCAGTCCTTGATAAACAAACATCAGAATGCTTTAAACTTACTCCACAGAGAAACAAGATCTTTTTATTGGAGCCACTTATGTTGCCCCCTAATGCCTTCACAAAATGGCGTATATATTCGGGATGCCCCTTATAAGTAACAGCAGTAATGAGATTCCCATCAGCCACAGCTATAGTTGAGGCACTGCTTTCAGGTTCAACCCAATGCGCCCCAGCTGCAACCAGGACTGGTCCAAGTGTAGGAAACGCTGTGCACTTGCGACCTTTGATTGCTCCGGCAGCCGCCAGAACCAACGGCCCATGGCAAATCGTAGCAATTGGTTTTCCAGAATTGGCAAAGTTGGTCACCAGTTCCACAACACTTGGGATGTGAGCAAGATACTCTGGTGACCTCCCACCTGGTATCACTAACCCATCGTAGTGCGTGGCTCTGATTTCATCAAACGTTGCGTTGAGTGTGAAGTTGTGACCACGCAGCTCTGCATGCTTAATCTGAAACCAGTATTCAAATCATGATGAAAACTGTGATCATGGTAAGAGACAAACCAAACCCAACAAAATTTGTGTCTGACTGAAGTAATTAACAGAAAAAAGGATAATTTTAGTGAGTATTAATTTAAAACAAATATTGAAATAATTTAGTTATACGCTTGTTCTATCAAGAATAAAACAAATAAACTACTTAATTTTTAATAAAATTTAAATTTTTTTCTTACCAGTTGTTGGACTAGATCTGGTCTTGACACGAGTTATGTAAAGCAACGTTATGAATGAATACCCCCCAAAAAAAAAATCTTTTCCTATAATGATTGATTATCTAAAATAAAAAAATAACTTTTACGAGGTTGGCCTAGTGATTAGAGAGAGTATACTTCCTTCTTTGTGTACTTGAATTTAAACGTTGGGCCTTGATTGTAGAGTTTATTTTCTTAAATACACTCAATCAATATAAAAGATGTGCCTTTAGAACTACTCGAAAAGAGATTTAACTTCAGTTAATGTACAAGCTAATTAAAAGATACTTCTACCTATGCAAAATTTATATGTAATTTTTTATATCTATATTATCAAATGTTTAATTAAAATATGATAATTATATAATTTTTTAATAATAATATGATAATTATATAAGTTTTGCAAATAAATATAAAATATTTATAATTCGATATCACATAATTGGATTTATTAAAAAAATTTACATATATATAATTTTATTGAAAATTTAATAATAAAAATATAAACAGATAAGTCAAATAAAAAAAAATGGATGAAAGTAATTGGACGGAAATAATTCAATTGTCATTCATTCATTTGTGGGGGAAACCCAAAAAAAAAAACTCTGCATTTCAAATTTTATGAAGTTAACCGTCCAAACACAAGACAAGCTCATGTGAATGTAGAAGACCTTATGAATGGAGGTGGGGCAGATATCGCCGGCTTTCTTTCCGGGGCAAACGGCGTCGACAGAGACGCCATAGGCTTGCAAAGCTTGGAATGGAACCATCACCTGCAACCCAAACCATATAATAAGAAATGAAATGGTAATTAATAATGAAATATCACTACACAGAAATGGCAGCATATACCTCAGAATCTTCCACATAGTCACCGCATAGAAACAGAACTTTTTTCTGAGCCATCGCTGATGTTTAGAAATTAGACGCAGAAGAAGGAAAATGGTGAAGTTTAAGCTGCTTTGTATTGGGACGAAGTTCGGTCAAGTCAATGCAGGGAAGCCGCCATGAGCGCGGTAGCTAGGAGTAGTTGTTTTATGTCACTTTATGCATATCTTATATAATGCGTTTTACAAATTTTAAAAGCCAGAGTTGGTGTTTGGGCCTGCATCGATCAACAAACTCGATTTAAAAAAAACTCAAAGTTTTTGACTTTCGATTATTTTAGATCATTTTGAAAAAGAGAATAAAAAAGCTTTCCCCCACTATAATTAACCTCTGAGACATGTCTTCATCCTCGTTGGTGTCTTCTGGTCTTTGAACACGCTTTGACCATGAAGAAGCATATAAGACCTGCCATGTTGATGTTATTACTTGTGTGGCAGAACTTTAATATCTCAAAATTTGTGTTTCCTCTTACTGAGAGTTGATAAAAATTTAAATAAATTATACCAATTTTTATTTTGAAATTTGATTAAATTATATTTTATTTAAAAATGATACTTGACTTTTTTTAAAAAATTTATTTTGTTAATAAATTTAATTTTTTAATATAATATGCTTTTTGTCTAAAAATAAGATTATTTAATTATTTTTACTCTTATATAAAAAAAATCAAAGTTTTATATTAAAATTTAATACCAGCTTAAATACTTTTATTGTTATTTTAAGAATAAAATCATAATCTCATATTATTTAAAAAAATAACTTTTTATCAAAAAATGAAGTGAGCGAGAAGCTTTATTATATATATATATATATATATATCAAAATATTATAGAAGTCAAATATAAATTTTAAAAGGAAAAAAATGTATAATTTAAAGTTGGGGTAATTGACTTTAAAAAATAAGAGACGAAAAATAATAAAAATCGAGTGCCATTCGAGTTGCAGATAATGAATTTACTAAGAAAAGCTTAAAATTTGAATGAGATAGAAAAGAGAAGTGATGAAGGAGAAGATTATTACCTAAAAAGTTAGAAACTTCAACCAAATAATAATAATAATAATAATAATAATAATAATAATAATAACTATTTAATGAGATATTTGCTTGGAAAGATTCCATTTTCTTTTATCAAGATGAAGAGACTTATTTTAAATTTCAATAAAAGGAAAAAAAGGGGATGAATGGACTTCAAAAGTTTAAAAAAATTAATAAGTTTCATTTACATCATGTTATTTAATTTTAATTCAATATTAATTTAAGTGTTTTATAATTTTAAAAACTTTATTTTAACTTGTTATTAAACTTTTCATCAATATTAAATTTTGTTGATATAATTAATTATATATTATTTTAATATTTAGATTATGTATGATTAAGTCACATCATTGTTCTTTAACGTAAATTATGTCACATATTATATATATATATATATATACACACACGTGTGTGTATATATTATATTAGTTAATTTCACTTTAATATATATTTTAGTCTTTTAATAATATAAACCATAAATATTTAAAATGTTAATATAATTTGTAATTAGTTGCGTTAGCAAAATTTAAACTATAAAAATTTTTAAAACCATGAAAATTAAATTCAAAATTGAGTAAAACAAAGTAACTTTAAAAAATAAAATAAAATAACAAACTCATTGTCATCCTCGTCCCATCTCACTGTGAAGTGGCTTCTAAATGCTTGCACAATACAATATATATGCCTTAATTTTTTGCCGTTCTTTTGCTCTAAGTTTGGTTTGTCTTTGATGTTTGTTAATGAGTTAATTTGACTTTAATATATACTTTTACTTGTAACATAAATTATACATATTCAAAATACTAAAATAGTTTATAATTAGTTATATTAACAAAATTTAAACTATAAACTTTTTCAAAACTATGAAAATTAAATTCAAAATTATGTGAAACAGAATAATTTTAAAAAATAAAATAAAATAATCATCCTTGTTCCATGTCACTATGAAGTGGCTTCTAAACACTTGTGCAATTCAGTGTGTGTGTGCGTATATATATATATATATATATATATATATATATATATATATATATATATATATATATATATATATATATATATATATATATATATATTCTTCTCTTCTTAATTTTTTGTCACTCTTTTACTTTGAATCTGATTGGATTTTGATTTCTTTAATAACATAGTAATCTATTAAAATTAATATCGGGTACCATGCAGCTGTACGAGACCCGCGAAAAACTTTTAAAATACAAAAAATGGAGTTCAAGAAGGAAAAAAAAAAAAAATAGTTACACACAACCCAAGACACAAGGTCACACTGATCACAGTAAAAACAATGCAACTTCTTATAGAATTATATAATATATAGATATCAATAGAGCCATGTTTCATTCTGTCAATATATAGATATCTATAGAGCTATGCTTCATTCTGTCCCTTGTCCACAAAAATTACAATAAACTTCCACTCATTCAGGACTGCATGTTACATATTATAGCGCATATCCACCTTGGTGTCTTCAACTGTGCCGCCTGCTTTTATTAGTCTAAAGCATCAAGCAGCGGATAAGATTATTCATCACCTTGGTGTCCTTGGCCTGCCCCTGAAAGAACCTCTGGTATTCAATTATATCAACATTAGTTCTTCAAAGTTCAAACTATCAATATGCCAATAGACTACGTTTTACTCCTTTATTTCAATTCTGTCATCGATGCTTTTTACGTTGTATATATCCATGTGTGTGTGTGTGTGTGTGTGTCTGAAGTTATGGGTAGCTCAACATGGAAGCAGATCCTCGACATTTGAAGGCGGGAACTGCGCAGCGAAGTTGGCAATCCTGCAACCCACAATGCGCCACGCGTTGTCCCTGCTGTTGCTGAAACACAAGCCAAAAACGCACCGTTTTGATTAGTTCAAACGGAATTCTGTTTACCCAAACGGCAGCCCAGGCACGTCTCTCCCAAACAGAATTCAAGACTCCATCTCTTCCCAGCTTCAAAGTTTTCTTTCTTCCCCTGTTTACCGAAACGGCAGCCCAGGCACGTCTCTCCCCAAACAGAATTCAAGAACCCATCTCTTCTGAAACGGCAGCTTCGAAGCATTTTTTTTGCCCATAGCTTTTGGTATGGCGGGTTTTCTTTCTTTGTCGGTGTTGTTTTTCTTAATCTCTGCAACATGTAAGCATCCCTTTTCTTCTCAAAATCGCAAATCAGGCGATTTGGGTTTGTTTATTTTGGGTTTTTCTCTAATCCCTTTTTGTTTTACAGGTGCAGAATTCTCGAGCATTTCAGGGGTCAACTCTGCCCAATTGGGAAACGATCTGCCATCGCCATTAAAGTCCGTGGAGCTCATCAAATAACATGATCGCCAACATATCCTCCAATCAAACACTCGCAGACCAATGGGTCAAAACCAACGTGCTTCCTTCCTACCCACAAACTCTTATTCGTTACCTCTTCGTCGGCAACGAGGTCATCAGTAGTAGCCCAGCCGAAGTCTGGCCCAAACTTGTTCCTGCAATACTACGAATCAGGTAGTGCTAGTGATGGTCATCTGTTGCAAGTCTGGTGTTGATCTGTGCTATAATGAAGATTTTATATTAATTGCTATGTTATTGTTGTTTGCTTCTTTAATCTACTCTTTCAAAGTTCAGATTATTCTACATATTGCCCAATTCCCCCTTTAACACATGTTTCCCTCCCTTTTCATAAAATAGATAGATATTGAATATGGTTTGAGGTCATACCTCATAATTCATGTCTTGTGTCATCCATGTTGTAGTTTTTCCCTGCTTCCATCTATGTATCTGGTTGTTTTTTGTGCGATGCTCCAGATTCTGATTTGGCTTTAATTAAAACTGTTAGTAATATGCAGCTATGCATAATAGATATCTGCCCTGCACTGCAATGGTCTACATATTATGAACACTGCTTTTATAATTAGGATTAGCAAGCTTTTTGTTGTACAAGTTAAATCAATTGACTAATACACTAGGTAAATTCCTCTTTGGTATGGCTAATTTTTATTCACTTAAAAATATATGTTAGTGTTACTTACAGAAGTATCTACAGATTCTTGGCATTGAAGAACCTAGCCTCTGTTTTCTTCAACAAGGTTATGTTTATTATGAGAATGCTTTACATTGTTATCTTCAAACTGTGGAGATTGACTCTAAAGATTCTGTTGTCTGGAACCAGCTGTAAGTACCTAGCCTCTCTGTTGCAGAATTGATTATGAGGCATTGGCCATCACATTCTTATACTTTGCATGTTAAAAATATCATTGAAGAGTCAGAACCATTACCATTTGCTCCTAGAGGCATAGACAAGCTGGAACCTAAGCATGTGCAGCTTAAATTTCTTGACAAGAGAAAAGCTACTAATGAAAATCTGGATGAGGATGTTGCATTTAAGAAACTGAACCAGAACATAGAAATTCACCTAACAGAAGCTTCTTGGGTGGCTCTTGCTGATGCACTGCTGGAAATCTTATTTCCATTGAATGTGCAAAGTTCTGAGATGCAGCCTGAGAAAGTAAGCAAGTCTGGTGACATCAGATTAAGCATAAATATATCCTGTTCAGAAAATGGTATGAACTTTGTGGAAGGGAAAGGGCCTAGTGGTGACAATATTGCTTTTGGTGATGGTAACATAGAAAGGTCAAGTGCCTTTAAAGGAAAAGAAGCAAATACCCAAGAAGAACAGCCACATGAGAGGCAAAGTTCTCGTCTGGAAAGGCTCAGAAATCATAAACCAGGGAAAGAGGAATCAGATTCTGCATGTGAGAGATTCTCTTGATACCACTACATCATCCAACATACTAAATACTAAAGCTAATGAAGTTTCTAAATTTGTAAGAGAAACTTCAAAAAATTATGGGGCACTTGTAAATTAAAAAACCAGATTACTTGAGTAGATTACTATGTATAGGATACTAGATAGAGTTATTGTATTTGAATAGAATACTATGTATAGGATACTAGACAAAGTTGTGTAGCTGCTATTAATGTAATGAAAACTGAATTCATGTTGTAATGGAAAGATAAACGTGATAAATTCAATACTTTGATTTCTTTCATTGTCCCTTTTACAAAGTTGTGAAACAATATGTTGATACAAAAGATATACAAAAGTGCAACATACAATCTGTTGAGTTGATTTAGTAATGACTAAAGTTGCACGATACAATAAACAAAAAATGTTGTTTTTAGCTATAGGGATCAACCATCTTGATTGTTGTCATTTGAAACACCACCATAGAACTCTGGAGCAGGATGATCGAGTGGCGCCTACATTATGAACAACAAAAGTTACAAAAGGGTTGCAACTTATTACAACTTGCAAAACAATAACATACCAATTTTTTTTTTTTTTGGTTTTAATTCCAAGTCCTCTTACCATCAAGAATCTGGTGAAACTAAATTGATCCTCAGGTGTTTGAAGGTACTCATAAAGTGTAGGAGGTGCTGAACAAGATATTTCACATTCCATTTGACTTAAAGTTTCATTGTCCTACAAGTAAAATAAAACATCATTAAGTATTTAATGAAAACAAATAAGAAATACTAGAAATAGACATAATTATAAATTTATATACCTTAGATTGTTGAATTTGTGAATTTCCTTCCATTGGAGCTTTTCTTCTTTTCTTGGGTTGAAGTTCAACCCAACTTTTCATTCGTTTTTTGCTTTTTATTTTAACTCTTTTCTTTAATCCTTTTGCTTGTGTTGCACCCCTAATTACTGGTGCCATGGGCTCACTAGTATTATTGTCCACACTCCTTTGCCTTATATCAAGCTCCATTACTTTTTTGCATAAATCATCTATGGCTTTATCTACAAACTTGGATTTTTCATCACAGGTAGATACCTCAGATGCCAATCTTATCATTTTGGAGCAAAGTTGCCTATACCAGCGCGTACTAGATAGCTTGGCATCTCCTTCAACCTGTTTTCCGGCTACATCAAATACAATACCATTACGTGCATTTATTGTCCACCTCTTTAAGATGTATTGATCAGGAACTAATTTAACATCTAGCATATTAAACACTTTCAAAATATGACTGCATAATATCCCCACTGTTTGAAACTTCTTACAACTGCAAGAAAAAGACTTATGAATAGGATTAAATGAGACCCTCCACTCCCCCTTCTGACCATCTTGGGTGACAACATATTCAAAAATAGCCTGACTTTCATCTCTTTGCTTGATAGAAGCAGCTAAGAATAAGTCAAACTCATCTTGGAATAGGTCAAAGATTTTGGAGGTATAAATTTGTGCAAGTTGCTTCAGCATTGGCGAATTCTCACACTTCAACCTAGGTAATTTATGTCGAGCCTCATACTCACATGTCTTTTCCATATATCGTTTCTCATCCACTATTTTTTCAAAATGCACGAAGAACTGTTTGATATTCACATCTGGTTTCAACCAAGTCTTGACATATGCATTCAAATTTTCACTAAGTTGTGTACTTCTCATCCCTAAGGTGAACTTTTTCTTCATATGACATGCTGCCCATTTTTCTTTTTTATCATACATAGACTTCAACCAGGTGTTCTCTTGGACATTGTACTCTGTAATCATCTTATGCCAAGCCACCTCGAACTCATATTCGTCATCATATTCATACATACATTTCTTAAATTTAGTGAGGAAATGAGATGCGCCCTTCATTAAATTGCCTAGGTGCTTGATCCCATTCTGCATCAAGTGTCATGTACATAGAAGATGATGAGTCTTTGGCATTACCTCACCTACAAGGTTGGATCCAAGGTGAAATTAGTAAGAGACATAAACTTCATATTAAAATAGTTATGTAACAAGGGAAAAAAAAATAAGATTCTTACCTAGTGCTTTAGCCATTGCTTGATCTTGGTCTGTGAAAATAGTTTGAGGCTTCTTCTCCCTGTGTGCTTCAAGGAATTTTTCAAATAGCCACTTGAACGAGTCTATTGTTTCATCGTACAATAATGCAGCCCCAAAAATTACAACTCCTCTATAATGATTAAATCCTGAAAATAAGGCAAGTGGTCTATATGCACTATTGGTTGAATAAGTTGTGTCTAGACAAATTACATCTCCAAAATAGTCATAATCAATGATCATTCTTGCATCGGCCCAAAAAATGTTTGTTATGTGTTCCTCATTATCTACTTGATACGCATGGAAGAATGATGGATTTTCTACCAATTGTCTTTGGAAATACTGCAAGAGACCATCTACTTCCCCAAAGGCCATGCTTCGTTGTCTTTTTGTTCGAAGATAATTTTTGGCATCTAACCTAGTATACCCAAGACTGTCTCTACCTCCTGCTTGCGTGCATGAAAGCTGAAATGATGCTCTTTGTTGTAATCCTGACTCTTCAGCTAATTCAATCTCATGTGCTTGAACTTGGGAGATCTTACGATGAGATGCCAACATATGTGTTGTTGCTGGGGATTGGAGAGGGTGATTATGAGTCTCAACAAACTCATGGATTACTAATTTCTCATTCTTCATCACAAGTGCAATTCTTGCTTTACACTCAGTTCTTGTCTGAAGCCTAGGATTAACAGTTAAAAAGTCTCTTTTGTCTGGTTTTCGATGACCCTCTTTACAACAAACAAATCTACATGAACTAATAGAGCCATCTTTCTTAAAATTGCAATATTGTTTTCTCACTCCAAACCCAGTTCTTCCACCATAAGTTACCCAAAAATGCCAAGCTGCTTCTATGCCATCAAATTCCATACCAACTCTTGGCTTCCAATTATATTCTGAATTCACCATCTATAGCAAAAAAATTCCATGAACAACACATTACAAAAAAATTTGCATGCCAATATCAATGGAGAAAAAGCATACAATGGAAACTTATAGACATTTCATAGAACTATTTGTACAACTAATTAATTTACATAAGCTTTAAATTTATCAACGTATGCAATTTCTATTTGTAAAATTTTTGGATTTATATCATCTTCAAATTTATCAACACTCAAATAATAAAAAGTAAAACCCATTATGTTAGCTTCTTTATTTCTCTAACTTCAAATCTTTTTCAAAAGCTAAAAAGCTTTGAGGCTTTGAGTGCTCTGCCAAAAGTATTTATTCTTCCAGTATAAAAGCCTTGAAGTCGAATAATATATACAACGTACTGTACAACCCACATATTTCGAACAAGCCAAACAAAACTCAAGAGCAAATATCTTTCCAAGACTCATATATATATATATATATATATATATATATATATGTAGTATAAAGACGAAGCTCAATGCATTACCAATGCAGAGAATATAAGTTATTCTAATATCTCCACTACTATCCTTCCTTTCTCCGACACTTTCGAGGGCGTCAATATTGCTTTTGCTCTCTTCTGGTATGGACAAATTTTTGGAACACCATTAATCTCCTCCAAAATGATCCAGAAGCTTACTTAAAATGGCGCCAAAATTACACCGTGAGCTGCAGTAATGAACGTCGAAACAGGGGAAGAAAGAAAACTTTGAAGCTGGGAAGAGATGGAGTCTTGAATTCTGTTTGGGAGAGACGTGCCTGGGCTGCCGTTTGGGTAAACAGAATTCCGTTTGAACTAATCAAAACGGTGCGTTTTTGGCTTGTGTTTCAGCAACAGCAGGGACAACGCGTGGCGCATTGTGGGTCGCAGGATTGCCAACTTCGCTGCGCAGTTCCCGCCTTCAAATGTCGAGGATCTGCTTCCGTTCAACATCCACATACCTAGAAGAGGTAGCAGCAGATAGGGAGTCGTTTCCTAGGCTTAGTCTCTTAAAAAGTGACTCGGGTTCATCAAGCAGTTCGAGCTCAAGCAAGGCATCCTCAATGGCCTGAGCCAAGTTTTTGTCATCATCAGCACTATGGAAATAGTCTCTGTTCTTAGCATCAAGGACTAGTTTTTTCCATATAGAGTTACTATTGATTAGAGTTGCTGCATTCCCCAATATCCAGAGACAATGCCTGCAGGAAATTAGTAAACCAATTTTTAATCAACTTATGCCTATTCTCTAAAGTCTAAACTTGAAAGCAACAAGACTATCTTATACAGTTTCCTTAGTAACATACCTAGCGCGAGTCAGTGCCACATTTGCTCTTTGCCGATCACAGAGAAAACCTACTTTTCCGCTCCCGCTAGACCTTACTGTGGAGATTATTATGATATCTTCTTCTCCACCTTGAAAACCATCAACAGAACGAACACTAAGAGAGAAGTTGGGATCAGAAATTGAACTATACTCCTTAACTTTCTCCTGAATCTCATAAACCTGAGTATTAGATGGAGATATGACTCCTATGCTGACTTTCCTCCTTGTGTTGAGAAACTCTGTAGCCAAAAAGAAATGGTGTCATGAATATAATATATTAGATCCTTAAGTTGAAGGCTTCTTTTTTAGGGTTCTTTAACACAGGAATAACACACATGTGAGAAGAGGAAAGAGTAAGAGGAACCTTGATGAAGGCTTTGAATAATTTTCGAGATAGCAGAGGCCTCAACCGTGTTCTTAAAACCGTGGCCTTGTCGACCAGATTGCTCTTTTCCCTTGGCAATGTTGATAAAAGAATAGGTCCCATACATTTCTCCTTCAAGGAAGCGCTTGTTATAGCTCGTCCCCCTGACATTTGGGGCATCAGAAAGTTGCTCGTTATAGAACTCCCTATTTGGGAATAAGCTGATTGATGGATGCATTCTGTACTGGACATTAAGCAGATGATTCCTATATCCCAATAACACCAGCCTCTCGAACAAACTTCTTCCAAATTCAGCCCCTTTAGAAATCTAAAACAGTGTATCATTTTAAACATATTAGACATAAATCATTAGGTGTTTCCACCATCCAAATCATTAAGAATGGAAAGCTCAAGTACCTCGCTTCTAACCAATGCTGGCAGTTGCCTCTCATCACCTATAAGAATAGCATGGTGGAGGCCTGGCACTTGCAATGGAATCGCCGATTCACATTCTTTGAGCTGAGCTGCCTCATCAATAACTAAAAGTTGCAGAGGTGTCATTCCTTCTGTGTACAATCTAGTAGAACTTGATGCAGTACAGAAAACTAGACATGCATTCATCAAGCAAAAATTTGCTATGATATATCTTTCTGTAATGTTTGGAAGTGAAATTGACTGAGAAAGTGATTTTAGTACGCGAAGGCACTCTTCTTTCGTGAAGCTTGAGCTTCCAAAGATATTATCAACGCTTTCTCCAACTTCATAATCATCAAGATCATGCTTGAAGTTGGTATGGCGCAAGGATTTTTGTAGAGATTTTAGCAAATCCAGAGCTCTAAACATCCTCTTCGCCACCTCAAGTGCAATGAATGATGTTGGTAAGTGTGTATACAAGGTTTGCATGCAGAACTTGAGCTTCTCTCCAATGAAACTGAATCTCTGCTGCACAAATTGCTCAAATGTCATGACGCTGTTCCTTTTATCTTCCTTATATAAACTGTATTTCTCTGCAATAAAACTAAATTTCTCCTTCACAAATTGCTCTAATGTCAAAGGATCATCATTCTCCTCTTTTTGATTATAAAAACGATATAATAATTCTATATTACTGATTTTTTCCTTAGCAAATTCTTCTAATGACATAAGATCATCATCGTCCTCCTGATCATTTCCACCAAGCTTATATAAAGGATATTGCTTTTGAGGTTCTTCAAGCAAACTGATCATTGATTCCAAATAATGTTTCCATCCATTCAGTGGAGCAAAACACTTCAAAAGTTTATCAACACGATAATCAAGAAAGACATCACGAAGGCCCTGATAACCTTCAACTTTCATTCGAGAACTGTTGCCAAATAGTACTATGTCTCCAAGCCCATAGGTGCCATACTTAAGTGAATCCTTCACTATACTCTGCAATCGAGCTGCTACTTCCATCACTGCTGTGTTAGTTGGAGCACATGTCAATGTTCTGGTTTTCAAATTGAGCAGGGAAAATAACAAAGAAGCAACCGTCTTTGTTTTGCCAGTTCCGGGAGGGCCCCATACAAGTTTGACAGTGTTATTATGACTACATTCCTTCAAAGCGACACAACTTAAAACTGCATCTTGCTGGGATTCATTTAGATTCTGAGAGTTGATCGTGTTCTGTATACTAGAACAGGCTGCACTGGGATTTTTTCCACAAAAGCAAATACTACAGTTTTCTCCATCCTGTAAAATACAGAGCAAGCATTTATCGGCAATTATTGAGAGCAAATGTGCTTCATAACTACTTGCAGGGAAAGAGAACCACACAACAAGAACTCAAACTACTGATAAGCATTGAAGGAAGGGCCAGCTTTTCAATGATTGCAAAAACATATATAGCATCATGCTGCTAGCACACAACACAACTTTGCATAAACATGTCACAAGCATGGTAAATTTTAAAACATGCTTTTAAATTTAAAATATTTTAAAGTAAACTTGATCTATTAGAAATAAATAAAATAAGTTAATCATGAATAAAAATAAATTCATATGATCTATTCATCTTTGATAGATAGATAAACTTGCCCACTAAATTTTACCATAATCAAAGTAAGTATCCTTATATGAACAATTACAAATAGCTATGTAAGCAGCATTACAGCTGGTATGCTTTTAAACTGGTGGACAGCTCATTATAGATTTTTCCTATTGAGGTGGAAAACTGAAAATGATCTAGTGATTCTTACAGTTGAATCAACTTGCAGCACTTTCTTGATGATGCTTATGTTTGCTCCCTCCAGCTCTGAGTTCAAGGCTTTCCAAATAAGAAACATAGGTAGTCATGTTCAAAAGGTAGACAGCATAAAGCTTTTGTTCCTTGGTGATCCTCGAACCTGGTTCCATATCCATGCACTTTGATGACAGTATTGAAATCTTATCAGTACTTTCATCTTTTGGCCCATGAACATAGGCAATGTGGTAGTATGTTCTGGGCCTGTTCAAGTCATCTATGCCTTTTGGCCTAATGTCTGTGAAGGCAATGAGATCTCCCACCTGAGGTTCATATGGTGCAACACCTTTCACTTCATCAGTTGTACTCTTCACTTTAATATGATAGAACAACTCCTTGGGAGATTTGAAGAGCCTGGACATTTCTACTGTCAAGATTTCACAGATAGGAGCTCGAGACACTCCTTTTAAGCTTGAAGATAGATCACTATGTGTTTCCTCAATCAATGCAGGAATAAATGAGTTCATGTATTGTGTAGTTGATGAGAATGTCTCTGGGATCTTTCTCACCTGAGAGAAAACATTGTATAAGGAACAAGATTGACTGCTTTAAATACTCATGATCAATTACTTGCTGTTTGTGTCAGCTTAGACGCCCTCTTTTGGAAATAGACATATATTATTTTCAACAATAAGAAACATCACCAACTAAAAGAGAGTGCCAATAATAGAATAAACAATAAAATGGAGAAGCTAACCACATGAGTTTTCAATACATAGATTAAATAGAAAGCTAATGTGCTTTTAGTGTTCATGTGTTGGATAAGGGGAAAAGAACCTTGTCTTTGCAAAGATCATTGTTGAGAACATCCTTCAGAGTCCAAGAAAATACAATTTCCACCAAGCTTGCCAGCTCTTCCCCTTTTGCACTATAATTCCTGTTCTCCATTATACACTCTTATTTCTTTCTTAACTCTAAGGCAATCAACAGCAAACACAAAATATCACTCCTCACAACTTATCTTTGTTTTTATAATGGAAGCCAAGACACAAGGACAGATATAAAGAATTGCTTCCCTCTGAAGAAACTGATAAACAGCCTGCAGGGATATTTGTCTTTATAATGGAAACTAAAACACAAGGACATATATATAAATAATTGCTTACCTCTCAAGAAACTAATAAACAGTTTGCAGAGACATTGTTCAACAGCTACCACATTCACATACACATTAGGAAAGTGAAAGAAGAAAAGATGATTCTCAGGGCTTTTCCCATGTTGCCTCAATCAAAGTCAGAAAAATGCAAAATGAACGTACACAGCTCAAGTTCACACAGCTGAATAAAGTGTGGAAGAGTAAATTAAGGGCCTAGTCTTTGTAACAAGACGTTGACGTCAAGTCAATTGCAAGTCATTGTAGCAAAAGAGTGGGAAAGACAGAGGTTGGCTTCTTTAGCAAATGCCCATTATATTGCCGGCACTGTTGGTTACTTTCGCTGCAATTTTGATGTATGTGAGCGGAAAAAACTTGGAGGGTCTGGACAATTTAGTTTTGTTTGGGATTAGTAAAGGTAATTAAGGAAGGTACACAATGGGGCCTAGTTGAAAACGAGGGGGGAGATGGCTTTTGGTTCTCCTGTACTAAACTCGTGATACACACACAAAATTATATATATTAATTAAAATTAATATAATATATTATAAAAAAATCATCCAAATAACATTATATGGGTCTCAAATTATATTAATAGTTATTTAACATATTTTATTTTTTATTATAATTTTATATGAATAGATTTTATATAAATAAGTCCCAAATCTTAATTTGAGAAAAATTTATTCATTATAAAATATTTTCAAATAAATGAATCTAGATTTGAGGATTCAAAAATTAAAAAGAAGATAACAAATTTTTTATCCACTAAATAAATATTATAGTATTTTATCCATAATTATTTATTCAGGCCTAGAAAACTTACCAGTGGCATCTCAAAAATATATTAAATAAATTTGGTATTAATTAATTGTTATAGATATTAATAAGTATCTAATGTTCTGTGAGATTTTTTGTCATATTCACTCTTACAACCTGGATGGTACGACAGGAGGAAATAATTTTTTTTTCAAAAATTTTATACAATATTTATTATATTATTATAACCATTACTTACTAATTTATATATATTTTTATTACTTTTTTAAAATCCTCAAAATTAAAATTTTTCATTCCTTTCATTTTTATATTTTATGCCAAAAGGGCCTGTACCTAACGTAATTTGGGGGCGGTACATAATGGGGCCTAGGAATTCAAAACGATAGATGAGACAAGTGGATGACTTTTGGTTCTCCGATACCGACAAAAAAGAGCAAAATACTTATTCTATATATTAAATTTTAAGTTTTAACGTACATTTTTTTATTTATTTAACGAATCTTTCTTGTTTTTTGAGTTTCATGTTGCTAGCACAGACCCCTCCTAATATATCTGTATATACTTATTTGTAAAATTTATTTCTTTGAATTTAAGTATAAATTTTGTCTGAATATTTCAAAATTTTGGAGCCGAGTAATGTAATATTTATTTTGTTCCAAATCTATAGAACATATGTACTTATTTATATTTATACATACAATATTATATATATTAGTCAGTATAATATATTATAAAAAAGTTTTGGAAAATTTCAAATAGTTTTATGATTTTTGAATTATATTAATAATTGTTCAAGATATTTTATTATTTGTTGTAATTCTATTTAAATAATTTTTTGTAAAATCTCAAGTCTTTACTTAATAACAACTTGTTTATTACGAAACAAGTAGACTAAATAAGTCCAATGCCGGGAGTTAAGGACTTAAAAGAGATGAAACTTTTTTTAATCCACTAAATAAGAATTCAAGGATAAGGATTATAACTTTGTTTGATATACAAAAGGAACTTTTATACTCACTTATGTACTATTATGTATTTTTCAGAAATGTATAACACAGTAACTTCTCAAAATGCTGTATACGGTAACTAAATTATCAAAAAACAAAACGCAAATGGGACGCTCATCTTGAACATTACTTGCTCTTGCAATGTACTAGGATTGTAAAACTTTTTTAACTTTCCACGCTTTACTTTTGTTGTGGTTGGCTTTCAAAATGTAAAGCATTACTTATATCCTAATGGCATCATTCCTCTTTAAGGGGAGACTTTGACCTATTGTTCCTAGAATTTAACAACGAAGATTTTCTTGAACATTCACAATAATTGGGGATCTTTTTGCAAAATTTTCTCTTTGGGGGTGTAATGAGGTAAACACGTCCATTTAGTATAGTTTTTGTTGAATACCTAGAATTTTATTTAATTTTTAGTTTGATCTCTATAATTTAAAAATCTACTATATAGATAAAATATGGAGAATCACATTATTTTGAAATTGATAAATAGTGTGACGTAGCTCAAATTGCGTGTAAATAGAATTAATAAAATAGATTGAACTTATTAGATTTGATAAGTTTGATTGACTCATTTTTTATTTTATTTTAATTATGATGAGTTTTAATCCAATTCACTTAATTCATCAATTGTACGAACCAATCCACCTAATCTGCGGGCTGGCCCATTAAAATTTTTATTAAGAAAAAAACCCTAAAATGCTCAAGCCTTCTGTTAAATTGTTAAACATGTTTTATCTGGCCAGATTCATCCAAAAGCTTTATTAGTGTTTTTTCTCTCTTGGTTATGCTTGGCGTCTATATGTGTACACTGATTTTTGCATCTTTATATACCACTGAGCAATTCTTACGTACATCCGGTGCGCCACGTCATTTGTACACTCTACGGCTCAGATTTATTCTGCACGTGGACCCCACCTGTACTGCACATGGACCTCACATGTACAAATTCAATCTTAACCATTCATTTTTTTAGGTGCACCATGCTCTAAGTGCATCTAAGAAAATTTCTATACCACTTGCATCTTTATAGAGATGCTGCGATGTCCCTTCATAATAAACTCCAGACACCCATATTGTTGAAAACGAATGTCATCTTTAGGGGACGTAACGCAAATTCCTAGTCGCGTAGCCCATTGGAATGCATTATGTATTTTAAATTAGCTGCCTTCACAACGGACGTTTTCATAATTTTACCGTTTTACTTAGAGATGAATCAATCAAAAATTTGTAACATATCACGTAGAGACATTGGAGTGATGAATGTTGGAGACATTGTGCTATAGTTTATTTTTTGGATAGGTTAAACAAGTTATTTGATGAGTTAGATTTAGAATTTCAACCCATTTAATTCGTAATTCGTGGTTTAAGATTTTAGCCTAATGAACCAATGATTTGATTCCCTACAGGCTGAGTTGGCTCATTTAACAACTCTACGTGCAAATATATTTTTTTTGTTCTCTTTTTTATTTAAAAGGTTGGCTATTTTTTAATTTTTTAATTCGCAAGATTTGGCTACATGTTAAATCCTTATAATTCTAAAAGCATTTAATATAATCCTTTTTATTAAACTTTCGTTGATATGGTATTAAATTTTATTAATATAATGAATTTGTGTCATCCTTACATTCTAAGTATATCTATATAATTTATATCATCTCATTCAAATTACTTAATTTTGATAGTGTCACATGTCGCTAACTTTAATTTTACTCGCTTTGTTGAAATGAGTAATAGATATTTAAAATAACACGTAGCTAGACTAATAAAATTTAATGGGACATTGTAAAGGGATTAATAAGACAGAATTAAAAATTAAGAACCGAGCCAAATTTAGAAAAGGGAAGATTGCATCAGCGTGAAGTGGCTTACAGGTTGCAAATGACAAATTCAAATTGGTGTTTCAACTCCTTTGAATTTGGTTCCCCTTAATCCTAAACTCCAGAGTAGGGTGTATATGGGCCGAGCCAAACAGGGATTTGGCTTACCCGATGCTTGGCCCGATTTTAGAGAAATTTTAAAATTAAAGTCTGTTGTCCTAATCCAAACTCAGTCCAATTTAATATGGAGTAGGGTCGAGCTAAACTGGGTAGCCTGACATTTTTTTCAATTTATTATAAAAATTATAAAATAATTTAAATTTGTTTATATAAATCTTTATAAAATTATATTTTATCTTTAAAAAATTAAAATGTTCATATAAATTTTTATAAAAAATATATTTTTTTAATTTTTTAGATTTGATTAAATTAATATATCTTTTAGGGGCAATCTAAATTTATTATAAAAATTATAAAATAATACTTAAAAAAAATTTTGTATATAAGTTTTTATAAAATTATATTTTATTCTTAAAAAAATTAAAATTTTGATATAAATCTTCATAAAAAAATATTTTTTAAAAAAATAAATTTATTTTTAGGATCGGGCTAGGCCAGCCCTTATCGCCCTAAGGGTTGGCCCGATGTTGGCCCGATGCCCGGCCCGGCCCAATTTTGTAGCCTGACTCTGCCTTAAATTTTTTTAAAAAAATTTTTGTGTTCGACCCGACCCAAACCAACCTGATTTGATCGGGTAGGGCTAGGCTCATCGGACCTTTGAACCCGGTGAACACCCTACTTCAGAGTGATACAAAGTACTTAGTAGTTAGTAATTTTTTTTTTTACCTTTTAGCCTTTGTTCTTCTCCAATCTTCTAAAATAAGTTTGGATTCTCTAAATAATTTGTGTATTCTACAGCTATTATGCTGAAACTAGATGTATACACAATTACACAATCTATAAATTATCATAACAAAAAAATAGAACACCATCAAATGTACCTTATTAAGAAATTATTGGATATTAATACACTCTAAAATTTCTCTCTATTTCTACTTCCTAACTTTCTCTGGAGGGTGACATTACGCCCCCTTTTAGAAACTTAATCCGACCCATCATAAGAAATAAGGCTTCCTATTTAGATTAAGAATAGGATTATTGTCTTCTTTGTATGTTAGATAATTTATCTTCTGAGGATGTGATAAATGATCTTATAAAAATTAGTTAAGTTAGTTTTTCTATACAGTTAATTGGTTGTAATTCTGTTATCAAATATAGCTTTATGAAGTAGCTTTGTAGTATAAATGGAGTTGCAATAGTTTGAGGATGTAATTAGTTAAATACGTCATTCTCTCGTGAATTCAATCTGAAGCTTCCTCATTTCTCTCTTTCTCTCTTCTGTTTCTCTTCACTTTCTTACTTATCACTTAGCTTACTATAATTTTGGACTTTGCTTTCTACAGATCATTGGCAGTTCCAAAAGTGTCATAGACCATCCTATTGCAAATTTTTAGTTAATTTACATATCTAAAAATAAAAGCTAATTGCTGTTTCAGGCAGGTTTATTCTTTCTATCCTTCTTTCATTTTGGTCTATGTAAGTCTATGATTCACGTTATATATTTTCTAAAATGTTATGCTTTCTATATTTCTCTGTGTTGATTGAATCATTGTAGTGATATTATTTTTGGAGCTTAAGATATTGTTCAATCAAAAGGGAGGAAAGCACGATGTGTTGAAAGCCAAGTTTAGTTGGATTTAGATAACATTTAAGTAAATTATTCAAACTTTACGTAAGTTTTGCTTGAATTACATAATTTTTTTATATTTTTAAAATATATATAAGTTTTTTTTTAATTTTATTAAAATTATACACATCTTTTCTCTATTTTTAAAATATATATAAACCTGTAACACTTTAAAAAAATTTCATTTCATTTAACATCTTATTAGCTTAAAAATTTAAAGTATAATTAAAGTAAATTATAAAATTAAATTAAATACTTCAAAAAAAAAAAGAGTAGTAAGATAAGTTGCGGTAAGTTTAAGAATTTTGAACTTCTTGTAGAAATAAATGGAAGTGACGTAAGAATTATCTTAAATCATTTTGATTTTTTTCTTAGCCAAATTCGAATTTTATCCAAAATATATTAAAAAAATGCCAACACCACCATTTTCCCTTCATTGTTCTCTTTCTCTGTCGCATGAACATCCCCAGCCCCGGGTTCTCTCTTCTTTCCATTTTCTTTCATTCTTCCTCCTCTCCATTCTCTTCTAAGGGAGTGTTGGGTTCAATGGAGGGGAGGGGAGGGGTTTTAATGATATGTTGTTTTGTTGATTTGAAGGAGAGGGGTTTTAATGATATGTTGTTTGGTTGAGGAGGGGAGGGGAGGGGAGATAAAATTAAATGGACAATTATACCCTTATGATATTAGAATTTTTAATTTTTTTATTTTTATAAAAAAAAATTTCTTGCTTTTTATTATTAAAAATAATTTTTTATTTTTATTCAAAAATATTTTTTATTTTTATAAAAAATTATCTTAAATCCAATTTAAAAAATAAGATTTATATTATATTTTAAATGAAAATAAAAAGTAGGGACAATTTTGTCAAATAAGGATAAAATTTTCTCTCCCCTCCAAAAACCCCCACTTTTAGAGGAGAGGGTTTGGAGGGGAGGGGAGGGCCCCTCTAAGTTCCCTCCCCGCCCTCCCCTCCCCTCTAAGTTCCCTCCCCTCCCCTCTAAGTTTTTCATACCAAATAAGGGGAGGGCCTCCCCTCCCCTCCCCTCCCCCCCAAAAACCCTGAACCAAACAGGCCTCTTCCTTCTTTCCTCCTTTTTCAATCGTTCTCTTCCCTTCCAGCTGCCCTGTCTGCTGCGAATCCAACCCCCTCAACCAGCTGTCGCGTTTCCTTTTCTCTGTCGCGACAGCAGCCTGGAAGTGGATAAAGTGTGGGGTTTTAAGCTCAAGTGAGTTGCTTTGATGCTGCTCCATTTCTCCCTTGATTTTCAGGTAAAAAAGCATCTCTTTTCCTCATTCTTTTGTTGTTGAAGTCCAGATTGTGCCTTAAGCGATTTGATCTATAAAACTTGCTTCATTTGGCGTATGAGCAGTGGAAAGAGTCCAGCTAGGGTTTGGTCCGAAATTAGAGAAATTTTAAGCCTTTCTATACGAGTATTAACTTTATTTCTCCTTGTTCTTGACTCCCTCAAATTGTATTAAAAGTGTTTTAATTTCTTTTTGTGGCTATCTAGCGAAAAGTTTAAGTTAAAAGATCTTGTTTGTGAAACGGTAAATTAGTGTATTAAATGGAGTTAGAAATTTTTATAATCTAAAATTTCAAGAAAAAATTCTATATTACAACTTACCTTATTCTAATTCAAGTCTATGTTGGCCTAATGTTTAAGTTAAGGGATAACAAATTATTTAAATAAATTTTAGGAGGTGGAGTTTTAATTGTGCAACTTTTTGAACCGCAGGGAAATTTAAGGGTTAAGAAAGAAAATTTATTTAATGTTGTAACTTAAAAAGTTAAATGATATAGTTAAGGAGGTAGGAAACCTTATGTTACTTAGGCCCTAAATGTTGAGTCTAGGTAAAAATATTCTATGGTAGAATATAGAAGTTATACTTTTAAGAAAGATAATAATAAATAAGAGTAACTTGACTTAATGTGATTTAATATGTTACCTAGTGACGTAAATTGTTTATGGTTATTATAGGAAATTTTGGAGACAATTCCCCATCAGTTTAAGGCCCAAAAGAATTACGATGTTACTGTATGTTATGAGTAAATAATACTTGCTATGATAAATTTATATTACTTGTTCATTGTAAACTAATAGAATGGTAAACTTGATTTTATTGCATTGTGTCTAACAAGGAAATATTACTTGTTATTGGAATATATTAGTTATTGATTAATTAGTTAAATATACTTGGATAATTACTTAATTGATTATTTTATCTATCTTTTGTTAGTGTATGATAATGTTAAAGTCAAAATGTGGTCTAATACAAAACATTGTAATTATGAGTATCATTTGTTAGTTTTGGTGCACTTCGATAAGAATCCCAACCAGTAGGGGTTGCTAATCCCATGAATTGGCCACCACACATAGATCTATTTGAATTACTAAGCATAAGCTATCCCTCCGTGTAATTACCCTCTTGGGCGATGTGCTTTGCATCTGTTTGATTTGATTCTATTTAGATGCATCAATTGTACTTCTATGAATGATTTTATAAAGTTTGATTTATACGCATTATTGAATTTATTTGATATAAATGAAAAAAATAATTCTTACTAGATACCATATTATTACTTATGTTTTCAATATAAATTCAAGTTTAAAGGTAAGCTATTATTCATTATTTGTATTTCTGTTATAGTCAGTATTACCTACTCAATGGGATTCAAATTCATTTCTTTAAATTTCTTTTTCATTATAGATAGTAATGTGGGTCTAGAATTGGCCTCGGTAGCATAGGAATGACCGCTCCTTGTTGTTGAGCCTACATTGTTTTGCTAAGACTTTCTTTGTGAAAGTTTTATTGAAATTGTAATTAAGTATATTGCTTCTTCTTAATTATAACTCCACTTATGCATAGATAGGTTCCCACCCCATTTGTCTTGTTTAGTGTTTTAGGTTGAGAGTAGAGTTCTCTTAATTATTGTGATTAGTAGTCTCACTATTTATAAAAATTTTGAGTCGTCCTATGTTTAGAGAAAATCTTATCAAAATTTTCAATAAAGGAAAATATGTTTAAATTTATATAAAAGTTTGTTTTACTTTACCTTTGCTCCTTTTATGTTTGTGATTCTAGTTGAAAAGAAGCTTATGGATTCAAGTTTCAACTTGTAGACCGGGCCAATTATACCTGTAAGGTGGTGTGACAAAATTTCTCCTAAAATCAAGAGTAAATTATACTAATCTCTCTTTAGTTTTGTTAAAAATTCTCTCTATTTTTAAAATATATACAAACTTTTCTTAAAAATAGATATAAGATCTATGTAATTTATTCTTTATTTTAGGGGATATTTGTATATATATTTTAAAAAATAAAGAAAAAGTTTGTGTAATTTAAAAAAAATTCAGAAAAGAATCTATCTAATTTATTTTTTATTTTAAAAGAGATTTGTATATATTTTAAAAATAAATAGGAGGTTTATATAGTTTTAATAAAACACCAAGGAAATTGCTATAATTTACTCTTACTAATATTAATGAAATGGCCGTTGAACACACAAAATTGTATAAGAAGTCATGCAATGGTGAAATCTACAATCGAAAATTTTCAACATTCTTCTCCTGTCTTTGTTAGTGAACTCTCAACAAAATATATTGTTTTACCAGTGTACAATAACATAGCCCACGGGAAGTATTTGCATATTTAATTAATAAACCATGAGAAGCGAATGAGCCTTTTGTTTTTACATAAACAATACAGGAGTCCAAATTTTGAACCTCTGAACTGTGGTTGGTATGAACTTCCCAGAGTAATTTTATTCAGGATATATTAGGCTTTTTAAAAAAATTATTTAAATTACACACTTTTTTTTTCCTTTAATATACTTTCTTTCTCTAAAATTAAAAAATAAGCTACTATAACGTTTATTTTGATCAAAATATTATTATATTTAATATTTATATACTATAATAAGTATTAAATATATATTTAATTAATAAGTTAAATCATGCATAATCTCTTAAACTTTGGATCATATGTAAATGACCTTTTTTATTTTCAAATTTTGGCAATAAATCCTTGTATAATTTTAAATTTGTGCAAATATTGTCCTTATTATTAATTAGTTTATTATTTCATTAACAAAGTGTGACATATAAAAGGGATTATTTACACATAATTTAAAATTTAAAGGATTATCTGTACAAAAATATAAAATTTAAATGGTTCATTTTCACTAATGTATCACACTTCATTAGTCAAATAATGAATTGACTACTAATAAGAGGGTTATTTATATAAATTTAAAAGTTTAAGAATATCAGAAGTGTTATTTGCATATAATCCAAAATTTAAAAAAATTTTACATAACTTAGCCTAATTAATATATGGTAGTCATTTTTTTAGACTTAGAATAAATTTAATTTATAATTTTTAGTATAACATAAAAATTAAAAGGTTAATATTTTATTGTTACATTTATAATAAAAAATTAATCATTTAATTCTTATAATTTATCCAAATTTTTAACTTAGTCTTTATAATATTTTTTTCCAAAACTCATCCTTAATAGTTTTCAAATGTCTTATATAGTCTCTTCCATTATAATATTATTTATTTTGTGTTGATTAAGCCAACAAAGTGTTCACTAAGCAAGACTACGGTTGCCGTGAAAAAAAAAAAAACGCAAGAAGGCCGCGGGGATTTCGTGGTCTTGTAGGATCACGAATCCTGGTATTTCCATCTTGTGCCATCAGCTGAACCTGAACCATCTCCAACTACCCCAACGGATCTTACGTGGAATGCCTCGCATTATGTGGATATGGTTTAGAAAGAACACCAAGAGACTTGGAAGGAGGCGAATGAACAGGACCTTTCTGCATTTTTCCAAATTGTGGGTGAACAGAATCATGGTAATCCAGAGCATAAGAAACCCACGAACGAGATCCATGAGGAGATAAGATAAGGCGTTGGCACTGGAAAGCAAAACCTACTCATCATGAGGGACTCTAATAGTTGCAGTCTAATATTCCATGCACAAATGGATGCAGATGCTTAGAGCACTGAGGGGAAAAAAAAAAGATTAAGTCCGGAGGTTAAAAGCTGAGACTTATCTTATTATCTAGTTAGCAAGTTGGAGTCACTTAGACTTATCTGCTAATTACGATCTTGTTCTTTATGCTTGAAACATTGCCTCCTACGTGTGGCATATATGATAAACACCCGAGTTTCTTGTAAGCAACAACTTATACCCATTATTGATTTTGGTTGTCCCATTGAACAAGTTCCTCTGCTTGTGGTGCTCTCACAGTCGGAGTGGCCATGTGTGGCTCCGTGCTTGATGGAATAGCTGCCATTCATTTGGTGGAGACACAGGTGAGCTTCCAGATTCCAGCGAAATGCCTTTCCACGATCGAATAGTGCTCCATTCGCGCCAACTGCCAACGACACCTCGTTTTGACCATCCCCGGTTTCACTCAAGCATCTTATTGCATATTTTTTAAAACTAAAAAAGATATAAATGGAGGATATTTTGATTACAAAAGTTAAAATTAAATTAAAATATAAGATAATTTTTTATTTTAAAAAATTTATATATTTTGAAAATAAATAAAAAAATCTATATAAAAAACTATAAATAGAAGATACTTTTGTTAAAACATTTAGAAATTATACTAAAATATAAGATCACTTTTTATTTAAGAAATATTTGTGTATATTTTAAACATAAAAAAATTTATATAATTTTATCAAAACTCATGAAAGCCTATGCACTTTACTCTTTGTTTCCCCCCCCCCCCTCCCTTCATGCATTTTTCCTCCCCTTGCATATTTGGCAATTTCAACCTTATTTATTTAGCACTTTATTAGCTTATTTAGTACAAAATAAACCAAGTTATAACGGCGGGGCTACGCTTTAGGGACTATTTTGAAAAAAAAATTATAAAAAGTAAATTAAAAATTTAGATAAATTACAAGGACAAAATTAAATTTTTTTGAAAAATAAATGTTATTCTTAAAGGTATATCTTTTAATTTTAAAATAGATTTATACTTTTTTTTTATAGAGGGCAAAACAATTTAGACAACTTAAAGAGTTATTTTTCTATTTATTTAATTTTATACCAAAAAAAATTTATAACCTTCTATATTGTCTTGATATTCTTCAGTATTTCCCCATCTATATAGGCTTGGCCAAGTTTGCCCAAGACAATGTTCTTGTGCACCCCACCATGGAGGAGAAGCCGCAGAAGCTACTAGAACATAGAATCAATATACTTTATATAAATCCCGTGGAATGCAACTGTCCTTATCTACTGTTCAACATTGTTCTTCGTCCTTTTTTTGCTATCTCTCTTTTTCAGTGGGGTCCACACAATTTAATTATTACCTTTCACTTATTTTCCATCTCCTCTTTCTTGGCGGGATGGCAAAAAAGCTATTTGTCCTTAATTAATTTTTTATTCCTTTGCTCCATCTTTTCTCCAATATCGCCCCTCCATCCTCGAACTTGATAGCTCCTCTTGGAGTGGAAATTGTTGTCATCTCTACTAATTCTCTTTTCTATCCACTGTCACATTTCGTCAGTTGTTAGCATCATTAGCTTAACTTTTACATTCCAACCGCAATCTTTTGTGGTCAATTGCTTTAGCAGCTTTCAAAGCCATGGCTAGGGTTCATGAGAACAAAGAGCAATCGAGAACTGCCAGGCGATGTCGTGAAGGAATCGGAAATGAGATACCCAAAATTATGCTGCTTTCGCTTCCTCAGAAAAGTAAGTGTACCCCTTAAACCAAGATTGGTCTATTATTCTTACATTATATAGACTAATTTCCCATTTGAACGATAAAAATGACATTATACAATTTGATGTCGTTAAATCTACATCTTTATGTTAACTTATAGGATTTGATTTTCCTATTTTAAATAAATCAATGTATAACCTTATATGTCATTTTATTTTATATTGATGTCTACGTCCTGCCACATATTTCAGCTAGAAAGAAAGGTCCCAAGTCTGAACGACCAAGTTTGATTGAGCAGATGATAAAAAATAGTCACGTCAATGATGGTTGTGGTAAAGATTTAGATGGCTATACAGTTCAGCAAAATCAATGTTTAACAAATACCCCATTAAAAAAAAAAGCCTCGAAGGTGTCAAAGAATACATGTCATCCAGTAAATGGCAGAGAATAATGACTTCCATAAGGATTATGCCTAACAATGTCATGGTTATCCGATGGATCAACATATGTGTCTTACAAGAACTACATTAATTGAGATATGCCAGAATACAATGTCTTCTAACTCAAATCTCAATTCCGCCTATGTCAATAATCAAAGGTATTATAGATAAGTACTTTATCACATCATCTCTGAGTATGTTTATTCCAATTGTCATTTTTCCCCTTTTCACTTTAATGTTCCTTCATTTTCCAATTTTTTGTTTGCATTTCAAACTCCAAGTGTTGTGACATTCCTGCTTTCTCCCTATTCACTCCCTGATGAACTTTATCCCTTTCCTTTGTTTCTAATTAAATAGGTCTATAGATGTAGGAAATTCTCCAGACTATCTATCAAATAACTTGTGTACTCCTGGAATACATTTTTCCAACTTTAATGACACACATTGACAAACTTTAAAGAATATTACCAACATTGCTATTAATCTGAACAGACAATTCGATGATGCACAGCCCACTGGTATTACTTTCTCTTTTCCCAGCTATTGCCTTATCTTTATGTCTCATATTAAATCATCTTTTGTGTCCCTTTGTCCTAAGATCTCAATATGACAACTTACGTCCACAATTCAGTTGCAGTCCACAAAACCAACTTACTCATGATGTTGTCCTAAGTGGTACAAACAAAACTATATTCGAATCCTATTTTCCCTCACCTTATTTACATTGATATTCATTGCACTATCTCATCATTTTGGTGTTTGTGTTTTATTGTTGATTCCTTAAACTCTTACAATATTGGATGAAAGAGTAACTACCATGCTTCAACTTACATGCTTATTGTTATCTACTAGCTTGTCTAGAAGGCAATGTACCTAAGATTAATCAAACATCTGTTCTCTTCTTTGATATTTCTCACTTTTTTTTCCTATTGTTTATGTCTAAAATTAAATAATCCTTCCTCTCTTTTTATGGTAAGAACCGAAGCTGACAACCCACTTGCACAATCCACCTTGATTCAACCAAACCAGGTTACTTCCAATGCTGACCAATATGGTACAGAAATTTACATCATAACTTCTTTCATTTTATTATTTCTCCCCTTTATCCCATTATAATTTCTTTCATTCTTTCCCAAATTGTATATGCATTAATAATATATTCTAGACTATCAAGAAGGCAATTCAGCAGAGATTTTTCCTACACTTGTTGTGCAGAATGGTACACTTCTGTCAAAGCAAGTTTATCATTTTCTTCTTTCAAACATTTTCCCTTTATACACATCCCAATATATCATTATTTTTTGTTCTTTACTTCTTAGATTATTTGGATGAGGGAGATTCTGATTGCATTTGTTCTCACTGTGGTTCTAATATATGGTTTAATGAAAGAATCAAGAGAAGCTCCAACGTTGCAACAACAACTTTCTCATTGTGTTACTCCCAAGGGAAAGTTCAATTGCCTCTTCTTCAACCTCCTCCTCAATATTTAGAAAACCTCTTTTTCAATAAGCACTTCCAAGAGTCTAAGCATTTCTTACGCAATATTAGAGCCTACAACATGATTTTTTCATTTACTTCCATGGGAGGACAAATTGACAATTTAATTCACTCAAGTTGTGGTCTTTATACTTTTGTTCTGTGTGGTTAAAACTATCATCGCATTGGTAGTCTCATTCCAATTTATGACACTGATAATGAAGTTGCCAATAGAATTTCTGTTGTCAGGTATAGTTTAATATCAATGGGATGTTAGTAGTCTTTTTTCTTTTCCTTACTTCTTCCATTGTTGACAATATTATATTCTGTGTCATCAACTCTGATAATGATAGGTCACAGTTAGATCTTCACATTGTTTGCAATTTGACCTCAATGTTGAATAAGGTTAACCCATTCGTCCAAAGTTATCGCATCGCTGCTTCAACGTTACGCCAATCAAGAGATGTCAAACTTGGCCTGCTTCACAAGAGACAACAAAATGGTCGAATGTACAATTTGCCAACCTCATCTGAAGTTGCAGTTTTGGTTGTTGGTGACTTTGATTTAAATGTTGTAGAACAAGATATCATTATTGAAACCCAGTCTGGGATCCTACGACGTATAAGTAAACTTTATCCCTCATATCTACCTTTGCAATATCCTCTTCTTTTTCCATATAGGGAAGATGGTTACAGAGAGGATATATCACATCATAGCTCATCATTGCACACAACAAGAAAAAAAAACAAAAGTGACAATTCGAGAATTCCTTGCGTTTCGCCTTATGACAAGATGTCATGAACTGTCCATCTTATTGCATGCCAGTCGTCTGTTGCAACAATTTATTGTAGATGATTTTACAATGATAGAATCTCAAAGGCTAACTTTTATCAGAAATCATAAAAAACAACTAAGAATTGATCTTTACAATGGATTAGAGGATGCTGTACTTCGAGGAGACACTGAAGCATGTTCCATAGAAAAATGTGTTATCTTGCCATCAAGCTTTACAGGAGGTCCTCGATATATGATACAAAACTACTAAGATGCCATGGCTATTTGTAGATGGGTAGGCTTCCTTGATTTATTCTTGACCTTTACTTGTAACTCTACTTGGCCTAAAATTAAATGGTTTGCCCACCAAAATTGCCTTCGCCCTGAGGATCATCCAGACATTTTGTACAAAATATTCAAACTCAAGCTACAATGACTTATGACAATAATCAAGGAGAAAATTTTTTTTTTAGCACTGTCAAAGCAGGTTATTGTCTATCAATGTTTACCTTTCCTTCTCATTTGTAACTATGATAAATCTGATTTATTCTTTACAACCAACGTTGACTTATAGTTTTCTAATGTTTCTTCTAATAGATATCTACACCATTAAGTTCCAGAAAAGAGGACTTCCACATGCTCATATCTTATTGTTCCTTACAGGTCAAGATAAATACCCCACAGCTAAGGATATTGATAAGATTATTACTGCTGAGATTCCTGACAAGAATACAGATCCTCTGTTGTATGAGTTAGTGAAGTCTTATATGATGCATAGGCCCTGTGGACTGACAAATCCAAAAGTCATCTTGTATGAGGGATCAAAAATGCATAAAATATTTCTCTAAAAAATTTGCCAACTCTACTGTTTTTTATGATGATAGCTACCCAATCTATAGACAAAGAGATTATGGTAGAACCATTGAAAAAAATGGCATCCATTTAGATAATCGTTTTGTGGTCCCTTATAACCCTAGTTTACTGAAGAGCTTCCAAGCGCACTTAAATGTTGAAAGATGCAATCAATTAAGTATTTGTTTAAGTACATTAATAAAGGAACTGATAGAGTTATAGCAACTCTATATGAAAATAGTAATGACAGTGCAACATGCACTCATACTGATGAAATCAAACATTACTACAGCTATCATTATGTTTCTGCGTGTGAGGCATCGTAGAGAATTTTTTCGTTTGACATACATCGTCGCTTTCCTCCTATTGAAAGATTAAGCTTCCATCTTCCAAACCAACAACCTATCATCTTCCAAGATACAGATTCCATACAAGATGTTCTAGAAAAACCAAGGGTTCAAGAGTATATGTTTCTAGCATGGATGCAAGCAAACCAAGATTATCCAAAGGTAAGAGAACTTACATATATTGAATTTCCTATGCACTTTGTCTTTAACACTCAAACAAGAACATGGACCCAAAGGAAGCGAGGTTTTTTCATTAGGAGATTACATTACATACCACCAAGCAGTGATAAACTATATTTCCTTAGGATCCTCCTTAATAAAGTTCGAGGTCCCACGTGTTTTGATGATATTAAAAAGGTTAGGAATACAATTCATACAACTTTTCGATCTGCCTGTTATGACTTGGGCCTTCTTGATGATGGCCAAGAATTTGTTACAGCAATTATGGAAGCTTCTCTATGGGGAAGTGGTAATTCTTTGCGCAGAATGTTTGCCACCATGCTGATGTCAAATACCCTTTCAAGATCTGACATTGTTTGGAACAAAACATCTGCTCTCCTCTCTGAGGATCTTTTCTACACTCGAGATCAACAACTTAGTGAGATTCATTCTAAATTTTGCCTTTTTATTGCTTCCATCTTTTGATATATATATTGATAGATACATAAGACCCAATCTTTCATCTTTTCCATGCTTCAACTTAACCTTAGTTTATTTTATTTGCTTCTTTATGCCTTTTCCTCTTTATTGTAAGAAACCATGCTTCTTTGTCAAATCAAGAAAATGCAGCTTTGTTTCAAATCAATCAAATTCTTAACACAAATGGAAGAAGCTTAACTCAATATCCATTGTTGCCTGTTCTGTTTATATCCATTGTACTTCATTATGACAATCATCTCATTTTAAAGCAACTGAACTATGATCAAAATCAGTTGGGAGAAGAATTTCATACATTACTCTATTCTATGAATTCTGAGCAAGGGTTTGCTTTCGACCAAATCATGGACTCTGTCTTGATCAATAGTGAAAAAATTTTCTTTGTGCATGGCTACGGTGGTACTGGCGAGACTTTTTTGTTGAATACACTCACCTCAGCTTTACGATCAAAAGGCCAAATTGTTCTTACCGTTGCCTCGAGTGGAATAGCAGCTATCCTACTTCCAGGTGGCAGGACAACACACTCTAGATTTGTAATTCCTATTGTCACAACTAAAGATTCTACATGTAATATAAGGCAAGGATTTCTAATAGCTGATTTATTGCGAAAAACTAAATTAATCATATGGGATGAGGCACCTATGATTAGTAAGTACTATTTTGAAGCTTTAGACCATACCCTTCGAGATATTTTGCAAGTTGACAACCCCAATAGTTACAACCTACTGTTTGGAGGCATATCACTTGTCATAGGAGATGACTTTCAACAAATACTTCCTATCATTCCTAAGGGCAATAGAGCTGATATTGTTCAGTCAGTGATCAACTCCTCGTACCTATAGAAGAGTTGTCATATTCTCACCTTAACCCAAAATTTGCGACTTCAATGTACAAAATCAAGCTCTGATATGGAATCATTAAAAGATTTCATTGAATGGCTTATTAAAGTTGGTGTAGGAAAACTTGAAGAGCCGCATGATGGTGAAACTGATATTGACATTCCAACTTACCTCTTTACTACTGATTTTACAAATCCAATCTCTGTAATTGTCTTTGCCACTTATCCATCATTATTAGAAAATTTCTCTAATGCAGAATATCTAAAAGATCGTGCCATCCTTGCTCCAACCATTGAAATTGTTAAGAAAGTTAACAATTTCATGTTAGACCTAATTTCTGGTCAACATCAAGACTACTTGAGTTCAGATACCTTGTGTAAGATAACTGAAGATCAAGACTCATTTAATCAATTATATCCACTAGAATTCTTAAATACTATCAATTGCTCTGGACTTCCGCCCTACAGTTTACATCTAAAAGTAGGGACTTCTGTTATGCTTCTTAGGAATATTGAACAATTATCAGGATTATGCAATGGAACTAGATTACTGATCACCAAGTTAAGAAAACATATCTTGGAAGCAATTACCATTACTAGTTCTCATGTCGGATAGAAGGTTTTTATCCCTAGAATGAATATGAGTCCATCTGATACTAAATTCCCTTTTTGATTACAAAGAAGACAATTTTCGCTGATAATGTTTTTTGCTATGACAATAAATAAAAGTCAAGGCCAATCACTTTCTAATGTTGGCTTGTATCTCCCTAAATAAGTTTTCACTCATGACCAATTATATGTAGCATTTTCACGAGTGAGAAGTCGGCTGGGATTAAAAATGTTAATACATGACAATGACAACAATCCTTTAACCAAAGCAAGAAATGTTGTCTTTAAAGAAGTTTTTGAGAATCTCAATTGATTGTTCAACAGGTATTTCTACAACTTGGCTAATCTTAATTGCTACCTCTTGTTTTCCATGTCTTTCACATGATGGGCATAGATATTCATTTTTATATATACTTACTCTCACATCTACTATTTGCCTTTTGTTGTTTGTTCAGCTTTTAATTTTTCTATATTAGTTCTCACACCACCATTTTTTGTCATTCACATCTAATCCAGGTATTAATCTTCCACTATTCTCTTGGCATATTGTCTCTAACTAAAATAGCTGAGGACATTTAGTATCTCTATCTCCTATGCAACTCACCTATCTATTTCATATATGAACCTCTTTCAACTTTGCAACAAAATTCCTTTTCCTTCACAGTATCAATTACTGAAATAAAGGATTACAGAAAATGAACAACATTGTAGCACAAACTTCCATCCATTGTCATTACTAGGTAATCATTACTAATAACCTTTTGATTCACAAATACCTTATGATATTTGCTCATAGTTTAACATCTAACTATAAACTCTATACATTTTTGTACATCTTTTATATACAATCATTTTTGCATCATGTACATTGCACATATATCAGGCGGTCTGACTAACAAGGAAACTCATTGTGGAATTTGGCATTCAAGGTCCTGGCTGCTATTCATTTTAAGACATCCTACACATCCCTTAAACCTAGTTAGTTTTAAAACCTTCTTTTTACAAAAAAAAAATGATGGAAGATGGACAATTTATATTTTATTAGGGATGTTACTTTTATTTCCCTTTCTCCAATCACATTCTTTTTACTTTGACACTCATTTGCTTTTATGCTTCAAATTCCCTACACATTATCATCTTTGAAGAACTAATTATTATACTTTTCTTTTTCCTTGCTTATTGTATGAATATCTTAAATTGACATGTCTGTTTCCTTCTTTGGCTTTAAACTTCTCCTTCCTTATTGTTGCTTTTCTTATTATACATTGGAGAAGTTTTGCTTGGCTTATTACAACAACCACAAATCCTCATTGCTTTCACTTTTTCATTCTTAGTTAACTACAACTTTTATTTACCTTTAATGACATATCTGATAGTAAACTCATGCTTCCTATTATCCATAGCATTGTATAATTTTTCATTTCACATGTTAACTTTCTTCGGAACCTATGTATGCCCCTACACAGATGCATCTATCTTTATGACCTATTAATCCAATCCCATATATCATCCTTACATAATTTAACAGCTATATATGTGATCATTTTTCTTTTATACTATGCCATTATACCATAACATAGGATGTCTTCATTTTGACTTTAAATTCAAAACAAGTCAAACACCAATACCTCTTGAAAAGCCCTTCTACCTCATTTCCCTAGACATTTCAAATTCTTATATGTCTTACATATCATTAAGTTAACTGTTAGAGCTTATTAAAATGAATCTTCTTACTTTTTGGTTGTAAGATCATTCACAATTACTTTACATTTCCGTGTATGAGTTGTTACACTTCATTCATTTTTGTATCACACACGTGCTTCATATATAAGTGGCTTTACGCAAAGAAAGAAATTAATTGACAGATTCATTGCTGCAGGTTCATTTAATTATGACATATGTACTCCCATTCCTTAACCTCTACAATTTTAACACCTCTTTTCCACATATAAAAATCATCTAGGAGACACAAGAAAATCCGAAGTATATATCTCAAGGATTGTATATAATACTATACTTCTTAACAAAGGACCATTAGTGCTGCTACTCCATTAAATCTTGTAATATTTTCTCCTTATTTCTGTTATTCTAACTCTTAATTTATGGTTATTATCAATTGTTATATTTAGATTGATTTTTGCCCTCCCACCTCTTTTATTATATTCTTTAGCTCTTTTAAAGTACTGAATCTTGGGCAAATCAATTAGGATATACATATTAATTTACTCTTTAAAAATTTATCTTTTTACTTATTCATTATTTGCTCTTTTTTTCTCGTCATTCACTTTTCACACTTCCACAAAATCTCCTTGCAACAAATATTATTATTCAATATATTATTCAACAATAAATCTCTTCATATCCATATAGCTATGAACATAATTTCCAAATGTAAAAAGCATACATCTTTTTTTTTTTATATAGTTTACAGCGAACCCAATGCTTCAACTATTCATTCTTGAATATTTAATGTTTTTTATAGTTTACTTCTTCCCCAGTACCAATAAACAAGACTACATATCAAACTTTATAAATAAGAACGCCTTATAGTCTGACTGCTATCAATCAGTACACAATTAAAGAACTGAGGGAAGATTACATATCAACCTTACATCTAATCTACACCAAACACCTGTATTTTCTCATCATCTTTTAATTCTTCTCCCACACTGGTAAGATAGATTAGATTGATACCTACCCATTTAATTCATTCTATTAAACATCATAAAAATATTATATATTTCACTTCAAACACAAACTTTCTCCTTAATTAGTTCTGACCTTATAATTCCCTTGCACACTTTCTTCCTCTTTGCTTCTATTATCATTCTCCTCTCTAGATAGAGATTGAAAAGCTTATCAGATCTTCAACTTCTTTGCTAAGGTAAACACATTTCGCAAAATATTGTTATCTTTACACTTTACCAGGCATTATTTTTTCCTTCCCTTCTCATAATTTCTTTATTCCTTCACATTACGAGTTAAGCACTTTCAAAATTATTCCTACTTTCTAGCTCATCTTCCCATTCTGTGTTTCTTTTTTCTTTTTTGAATCCAATTGTTAAACTATGTACATTGATATTTTTTACCATGATCTTCTTTTCCTATAGCATTCTTATTATTGTATCAACTTTTGTTATCGATTTATAAAACGACAATTACTTATTCCAACCTTACACAACATTTACAAGCCCATATTATATATCCTCTCAAAGCAATCATCTGATAATTTTTTCAATCTGTAACTTATTTTTCTGTATTATATTCCTCTTCCAACTTAGTCTTCATTTATTTTAACTTATTATAAACTACTTCCTCATTCTTTAAATCAATCCAACATATGTTAAACCAATCTACTCATCTAACCTATTGTTTTCCTTACCAGATACAGGAAATGGCTACACAGAGTTTTGATTCTATCAAAGACATCAATTCTAACAAGGAGACTTGGCGAATTTGTGTTAGGATAATACATCTTTGGACAGTGAGACATCCACAGCTATCGTGTCAAATCATTAGCATCAGCATGGTTCTATTAGATGAACAGGTATGATAAACAGTATCAAAGATGTATCAAACCATGTGAATATAGTTTCATATCCTTCTAACAATTTTTCACCTTAAGTTATTACCCTTCCTTACATTGTTCTTGCAGCAAAACAAGATCCAGGCTACCATCCTCATGAAAAGTCTCATTCCACACTACATTTCAATCCTCTTTGAAGGCAGATCTTATTTCATTGAAAATTTTTACGTTGATTATAACACTGGTCAATTTAAGGCCACTTCACATCCCTTCAGAATAACATTCAATTGTAGTACACATGTTGAGGCCTGCAATGCTCAAATCCCCACCAATCACTTCGAATTTGTACCAATACTAGACATCTTATAAAGAAAAGCCCTAATTGATACCTTTATAGGTTCTAATATTATTTGCTTATTATAAACTGCCAAATATAAATGATTATCGCTTTTCTATCTTATTCCAAATCTTACTCATATTTGTTTTACTCACTTCCAGATGTTATTGGGCAACTGAGGACCTTTGGAACCTTAGAAGATTTTGAAAGGGATGGCATCAATAACAAAAGAATGTCAATCGTAATAACTGATGATAAGTACCATGCAAGCTCTTCATTAATTTTCCTTTCTTTTTTCCACATCTGTTCAAATACTACACTGAATAACCAACCTTACTCACATGTCAACTAGAAACAACTCAATAGAGTGCATACTCTTTGGAGAATCTACCTCACTTGCTACTCAGTATATTCAGGAACGAACAGACCCCACTATTATCATAGTCTTCCAACTTGCAAGACTCAAATTCAACAATAGTATAAGTTCTTTTTTACTTTAATACCTACTTTGCATCAACCACTTTAGCCTAAACTCCTTATCACATAACTTTCTTCTACTTCACTTTCTAACAAATGTGCTATTTTCCTAGCTGATATTCAACTTTCAACCTTCTGGGACACTATAAAAGTACTGTTTAACCTAGATATTCAAGAAATTAAGTCCATCCAAGAAAGGTAACATCTGACCAATCATTTATATACTCACTTGCCATATTAATACAACACACCTCCTAACATATATGTCCTTCTATATTTATATTTCAGCCAATCATCATCGCCCCCAGCAATCACTCAAGTCTCCAGTCAACTTTCAACTCAATCCTCACAATCTCATGAGGAAAATTTACTGACAATCTCTCACCGACTATCCATCTGGTAGCTTCTTCACCACCCAGAGGTTCATCTTTCAAACTTGCAAACTCATTTCCCCTTCTTTAAATATAATTTCATAACATATGATTTATATCTAACTTTGCCCTCTCTCAGTCTTGCATCTGTGTAATCTTAGCAATAGTTAAAAAGATTGAGATCAATTTTGGTTGGATGTATGATGGATGTAATAAGTGCCATAGCAAAGTGAAACTTCAAGATGCCTTGCCCTATTATACAAAATGCAAAAGGAAATCATTTGCCACCGTCCCTAAGTATGTCAACTAATCACTTCTACTTACAAACTTCTACTCTTAATTTATTTTCTCATCTTTTTCATCTTAATTATTCCTAAACTATTCAATCTTTCATCTTATATCTCCTTCTATGCTTAGTTACAAAGTCCACCTTACGATTCACGATGACACTGGAACCACATCAATTGTCTTTTTTGATGATATCGCATCCAAACTCATTGGCAAGGCAGCACAAGAATTACAACAATGCCTTTTTCAAGTCTCCCTGATTTAATGTCTACCATATTTTTTTTCCATACCAACTATCATAACCTAAGTTATATAATCGTTCATCCCTTCATTTTATACTAACTATTATCACTTGTCCAATTTCTAGGAAGGACGCCAATATGCATTCCCAGAAGAGCTGAATCAATTAGTAGGCCAAAAGTTTTTACTCAAGATCAAGAAAACTGACTTCAACCTCAGAAACACTAATTCAAGCTTCACTATTCTCCAACTCACTACAAAACAGGAGCTTATAACTTAATTCACCCTCTCACACTAAGAGGTAACATATATGTTCATCTTATTTAAATCATGTTCTTAAAGCTCTCAATATTAACACAAGAATCATATCCATTTATTAGCAATTAGAGAGGGACCAAGGATCAACAACCAATTTTCTAGAACTGCCACCTACACTAAGCATTGCAAATGCACTGGTACACCACTTCCTTTCAAGCTTACAAATTTATATCCTCTAACTCATTTCTTTCACTGTGTACATCATTTCATCATGTTGACTTTTTTTAAAATTATTATTAGAATCATCATCTATCATGGCAAACAATGCAAGTAATCTATCCCCTACTATAACGGACATACCTTGCAATAGTTTCTCACATCAATCCAATGATGCAGACTTGGACAACATTAGGATTTTTGAATTTTGCACCCCAACGCCCATAAAGAACATAAAGAAACTAAAGGCCAAGAAAACAACCTCTGAATCAGATTTTGTTGATTTTCCTGACCTTAGCACACCCTAACTTTCTTCCACCAAGCCACCTAAAGCTCTCAAAGAGAAGTAATTGTAGTAACTGTTTTGACATATCTCTTTTTGGTTATGCCCTTTTGGAGAAATCACTTGCAACTCTATCTTATCTCTCACATCATTTTCATGTGATACTTTACCTTACATTAACTCATACTTCCTGTACCACTGATGTCTCAACTCAAAACATTGTATGATATTTCCAACCCTGTTTTGATTCAGATGCATTACAAGTTTAACTACTCCTTTTTTTTTTCTTTTCATGTTTTATAACTACGATGTGGAGCTTCTATTATACAACTTGTGACGACCCTAGATTCTAACACCGGTAATTATAGTTAAATACATGATTAATAAATAATGATCAAGGTCTGGAGTCATTGCAACTAATCACATTAAGAAAATATGGGGGGAAAATTTAAACCTTGATACAACTAGGATCATCAACTAACAACCATAACGGGAACATACATAAAAGGTTTGTACCATTATTAAAGGTTTAGGCTTCACCCATTAATCAATTTCAAGCCACAAAACATCTCACCAATGTCCCCATGCCATACCCTAACATTAGCCTTACTGGAATTAAGGTTTCTCGGTCAAATATAGGAGTTTGGGGACTTGCGCCGTGACTTGGAACCTTCCCGCCACGGCTAAGTTGGGTTCTGGAGCTTGAAAACCAAGTTTTTTGACTTGCGCCGCGGCCAAGTTGCTCTTTGGAATTTTCCTGACTTTCGCCGCGGCAATAGCTGCGACGAGTTGGATCTACGCCGCGGCGAGTTTTGCTACTGTAACCTCCCTAATTAATTTTCTCGACTCGCGCCGCGGCGAGGTTACGTTCTGTCACCCCCTGGGCGATTATTTTCACTCCGCGCCGCGGCGTCCCTCGCCACTGTCTCTCCCTAGGCCGCGGCGTGACTCCCTTCTGTAGCTATTTTCCCTCTATTTCGCCCCCTACACTCCATTTCTCTTCTTAGGGACACCCTAAGGTCACTTCCCCTCATTTTATATGGCTCTAATGGCATTTATCTACCTTATTTACTTAGCTATACTTCCATTACCAATTCAGAACTTATATGCCCATTTCTTTCCTCTAATTACCCTATATCAGCAAGTCTAGGAAATAAGAACAACACCAATCATGCACCATTGATATTTAACATTAGATACACTTTTCATTATTAGCCGATTACAATCATAATATCCAATTCCATGATAATCGAATTACATATACAATCCCTATACTTGGCAACTCATGATGCAATGCAGCAATGATACAAAACTAACAATTTAATTACAATACATTTTGTCAAAGCTCCCAGACCTATGTGCTACCAAACCATTTAACAAGCTCTCGTAAGTTTTCTCCCTGCCACTAAGAGGTCCGATCCCTGAAAATGTTAGCCCACAACGGGGTGAGATATACAATCTCAGTAACAAAAGGAAATTTTCATATATATGTACAAGTCAATCAATCCAAGACAATCTCATGTCATCAATATCAGAATCATCAATTCAATTGGCAAATGAACTAGTTGAGCTACCAATGACTACTGTCCTATACCAACAATCATACATAACATGTTAATGGCCAATAACACTGGGAGAGGCCCGTCCACGGCACCTACTCCCTATTGAGCACAACCAGGGCTCAGTGCATCTGGGGTTGATCATACCCGGTGCTCGATCGTAGCACATGCACGGGTGGCAGCCGCACCACAACTCCACCATGGACTCACAAGGTCCAATCACAATAACAATCAAGTAGTCAACCAGTCATTTAACATTTCAAAATCAAGCATGTGTAACAAATAGCAGATTAACATGAGCATATACATGGAATTAGGAAAATAACCCAGTTACCTCAATGATGCTAATTACTCTTCCCCTAGCTACCATAATAATCCAAATGCACACCAAGCCTATAACAAGCATAATTATCATCATTTCTAATCACAATCAAATATCCAGAGAGTTGAACTATAAATGACAGACTAGAGGTTACTCACCTAATTACCAAGGGATTTAATTTCGGATTCCAACTTTCCCACACCAGAAATTACCATAGTTCACTCCAATTTCTGGGTAATTTCATATGAAACCAAAGGCCATATCATAGGTCAACTATAGGGGTCTCAAACTAACAGAAAATGCATTAAAATGGGAAGGAGATCCTCACTTAATAACACCCATATCCTCACCTCTGAAAATCCACCATGGAAGCACAAAAAATCGCATTTCAATCATCAAGCCCAGCAATTCAGTTTTCCACCATTTTCTCCTTGTAATCTCACACAATAACAGAACCCATTATGATAATACATCCTTAGGGGCATTTTCCAGCAAAGTGATTCACAAAATGGAAAGGAAAAGCTTACCTAATCCTCCTTCTAACCTCCAAGTCCGAAAATCTTGCAAGGAATCACCCAACACTAAATTTTAGATTTGAGATAAAGATGAAAATGCTCAAACCCAGAAATTAATCGGACCAAAATGAAGAGGAGGATGAAAGGGTTAAGTTATATATAACTTACCTTGGCTAAATCATCCTCTAGAAGTGAGAAATGGAGCCTCCATGTTGGTGGAACCCTAGCCTCCCTCAAACCTCCGAATTTCCTCTCTTGAGTTTCAGCAAAATGAAGGAGAGGCTGAAGGGTTAGGGTTTTAGATGAGTTTGGGTCAACCCTAAAGCCCAAAATCCACTTAGGTTCAGATGTATGCTTATTGGGCTTTTGTTTGGTGAAATGGGCTGCAGAACAATTTCAGTTTAAGTGAGGTATGCTGACCCAATGGCCCAATTCCTTGTAGGTTCAGATTTTTACACTTGTTGGGCTTTGTTTCATGAATTGGGCTACAACAATTTGATTGGGTTAGGCTAAATTCCAAGAGTCAATCCAACTTAGGTCTGCATAATGTGTGTTGGGCCCACTATAAGAGCTCATGTAAATTGGGTATTGGGCCTTTATTTCACTAAGTCAAATTGGGCTATTGCTAGGGGATCCCTCTCGGCCCAAGTCTCATGATAAGGAGTTGGGCTTGCATCTAGAATCATTGAGCTTTTATAAGCCTCTTCTCATGATCCCCTTACATTAATTTGGGCCTAGATATAGTTTCTATCTCAATTAATTCTCGACTAATATTATTAATTTATTTTCTCAAAATTACCATTCTCTAAACTTACCCACTTATCCCATATTAATTATCCCTAATTAATATGAATCCATGATTAACACCTTAATTAATTTTGGGGTGTTACACAACTCATTTCTGCCTCAAACATCTACTGCACCCATATTTTAGTCATTTAGATACATTTTGTCATGTTTCACCCAAACTCATTTCTCCTTTCTTTCTTTCTACATCTTGCAATCTTCATGCTTTTTGTTTAGTGAAGCAACCTAATCTCCTTTTCAATGTTTAGTGAAACATCTTGCATTTGTGTAATCTTAGCAACCATTGTACATATGTAATTTAGATTTCTATTTACTAACATTTGCAAGAATAAAACTCTATTCCATATTTCAATTCTTTTTCATTCTCAATCACATCATTTTATTCATATAGAAGCCACAAAGGACATTACTATGACTTACTTGCTTAATACTATTATTAAGTATTGAATTCATTCAAATATACCGAATGCTCCTACAAATATGAAAACACCATACTTTTTTTGGTTATCATTTCATATTTACTTAAGTACATATTAATATTTTTGTTATGTTATTGATTCTTCTATTTTGTGATCTACTTACATAGTCATCAATTAATTATATTAAGCTTATTAATCATTCAACAACTCATTTAAGCAAATAATCCTTTATAACAATTATTCTACATTTTGTCTATTTTCATTTGTCTATATTCATTTTGCCTATTTTTAACAAATTATCTTTTATTATGAAAAATTATTCATCGCCCGTGCTGCCTGCACGGGTACTTGCTAGTTTGAATTAAAAATAAAACAAGTTGTGTGCTTTTGTCATTCGGGGTGCCGACTGATGTGGTTGAGCCTGGATAAGATATAGCCACCGCGTATATTCTCGCATTCTTTTCTTCCCTATCCGATTCCCCTTGAAAACACCCATTCAAGAAAAAAAATGGCCGGCGTAGTAGAATTGCTGCCTAAAGAATATGGCTATGTGGTTATCGTTCTCGTTCTCTACTGCTTTCTTAATTTCTACATGGCAGCTCAAGTGGGCAGAGCTCGCAAAAAGTACCCATTCTATTCATCCTCCTTAATTTCTCAGTTTTTACATGGTGATTTGCTTACAAGGCGTTTGTCGAAATTTTCCGCAGGTATAAAGTGTTTTATCCCACCCTTTATGCTTCCGAGTCCGAAAACAAAGATGCCAAGCTCTTCAACTGCGTGCAGGTCTCATTTCTACCACACTCCTGAGATCTTTTTTCCTCTTGGGTTTTTTTTTGCCCTTTGATTTTTCATAGATTCTTCTGTGTGTATGTGTCACTGAGGGTAGAGGGGGCACCAAAACTCTCTGGAAATGATGCCTATATTCTTCATGCTGATGATTCTGGGAGGGCTAAAGCATCCCTGCATTTCTGCTTCGCTTGGATCTATATACATCGTCGCTCGATATTTCTATTTCACTGGCTACTCCACCGGCGACCCCCAGAACCGTCTCAAGATCGGGTTTGCTCCCTCTGCTATTCTCTTTTCAATTTTTTTCAAAATCGTGTGTCTGATCAAATCTATGTTTAATCTTGGCTGTTTGATTCTTCTAAATAAACTCGTGTAAATTAATGGATATTCTTACAGGAAATATGGAATGTTGGCACTACTGGGTCTTATGATTTGCACAATTTCGTTTGGGTACAGCCTTCTTCAGCAGCCTGCTAGTCCCTGACTGTGATCCTTTTAGATTTTGTACTTTGTCTTTTCCCCTCTCCTTTGTGTTGTTGACTTTGTTATATAATCATACAATGTCTACAGAATTAGATTAAGGCCAAAGGACTAGGAATAATGTAGAGAGTCTGATCGTAATAGTCACTGTATCTCAATAAGAACTAGTTGGAATTTCAGTCCAGTGGATTGAATATGGATCACTGTATTTTGTGATCTTAACTCTTCGGGAAAAATATTTTATTGCGCTTCAATTTCTCATCTTCTGTTTATCCCTAGCTGGTTTTATATTGGTGGAGTTTGGCATGTTTGATTGTTAGAAGACTATGTTTCTTGAATGGGGAGCACTCATCACTGTATATTTTAGCCTTGCTCTTTTTCAGCGAGAAGAGTAGCATACTCTGCAGCAATCAATTATCTTATTGCATTGCTGTGTGGAAGCACAAATTCTTGATTGGCAATTCAAGAAGCTCTAAACTGTCGATTCCCAAAAAAATTGAGTACTTTCAGTACTTAGACGGACATTAAGAAAGGCAAACCTGATCACTTCAACTTATGTGTGGCAAACTTCCGTTTAATGTCAGTTACTAAAATCATGGTTGCATTAGCAATACTGCCAAAATGTTCAAAACTTAAAATCATGAAGGCGCAGGTTCATTATAGGCACGGTGTATGCAGTGCTTGCGGTTGAATCAATGTAATGGTTCTACTGATTATCAGATTTTGTTATTTCTCTTGGGAAACAAACTTGTCATTTAGAGAGCTAGAAGACAGTGCTTATCTTTATTTCTGAGAAGTAACAGAAGCAAGTTATTTAAAGCAGTTCAGGATGTACTAAAGTGAGCACGTCAGCTCTGACCATATTAACATGACAAACACAATAGTCTTAATATGCTCCAGTAGCACGGGACATTCAGAGTCACAGGCACTAGGTACTCCATAGGTGGTGTGTTAGGCATGGAAAGCAGGAATGTCAACGGCTTTGGTCGTGGTAGGGATGGTTGCTGGAGCATCAAACTTGCTGAAAAGCCTGTAGGAGGAGATGAGGGAAAGCAGCACATAACAGACCACAGCTAGGAAGGTGATGGTGATTGATGCCGTGGCCTTGTGACAAAACCGACCGAAAGACCCACAAGCTGAGCTCCATGTTGTGGCAGCGTTTCCCTTCTCGGCCAGGTACAGCACCTCCGTTGACACAGCCCCAGCACCCAGAATTATGTAGGTTAGCGCCTATACCAACACATGCAAATCAACAAATGCCTTATTTTCTCCTCTTTTTCTACATCCTTCTTGCTAGCTTAGTTCCTTCCTAAGAAGTATAAATATTGATATGGATATGGAACGCAATATACTGTATTCGTAAGCAGTTTAAAGTATTGAACACATCAGATGTGATAACACCCCTCGTTCATTAGTTCCTTCGTAGTCCTTCCACTAAAGGAAGGCACTACCCCATTTTGTGGTAATTCCAAAGGTATAAACTGAAAAGATCTTCATATCAAGTAAAAAGAGAGAAAGAAAGAGATGAAATGACCTGGTCAAGCAAAAAGAAAGTCCATGCTCGAGGCATGGTGGAAGGGCGAGGCATAGCAACAAAGACTGCTGAAAGGAGTGAGTAACCTGCACAAATGCCGTTGGCATGCACCAAATACCTGCACGATGCAAAGCAAGAAGCTTGTTTCATCATCATCGTATATTTCTCACCTAAATCTCAACAAACTAAGTAACAAAAAAATCCGAAAATTCTGAAGTTTCTTATTGTCAAGAATGCACGAGGGGTTTGTACTTCCATGTTGAAAGTTTCGAAGATAAAGCACATTAAAATCTCATATTACTACAATTGAAAGTTGTTCTAATTGGTATTTTACAAAAACTAACAAAGCCAAAACTTAAAACCGATATGAAATCTACATGATTTTTATAGTAGTATTCGATATTATCATATTAGTGGGGTTCTATGCTTCTCAGTATCGCACTATTTTAGATACTAAATGCAAACATCTTGAATGTTAGGAATAAGATCTCAATTTGAAGATTATGATGTACGAAACAGTTTCTATGAATATATTGTAAAGAAGAGCAAAAGTAACAGAGAAGAAGGTTGAGTGAGGAGTTGGAGACACCTGAAGGCTCCAAGGTCAGTGTAAGCAAGAGAGCCGTAATCGTTTTCTTGAGAGTTGTTAAGCATGAGGACAAGCCCTGCAACACAGAGGCAGATGGGAAGGAGACGAAGAAATGTCTCAGAAGTACGAAGGGCGCTGGAGTTTCCATCTTCATCCTGGGCTCTCACAGCTCTTGGGGCTGCAACTTCACTGCCTTTCTCCATCATGAGCAGTGCTGCCTAATTAGGGGGCTTGGGGTGGTCAGTTGAAGAAGAAGAAAGGCGAAGTACTGGAATTGAATTAAAGAGTTGAGGAGGCAGTTGAGCAGATGGAGGCAGCATTCAATGCCATTAAGGCAAAGCCACGCATTTCCGAGGCTAATAGATGTAGTCTACTCCTTCCATACTTGACACCCCACCATCCACCGTCGCTTCTCTTTCCTCTACATAATAAGAAAGACAACGATATGGTTCGACCAAGTCTACTTAGGTTCTAATCATTTATAAAAAAAAAAGTACTTTTTTATTAGTAATTTTTTAATTAAATTATTATAATGATATAATTTTTAATAATAATAATAATAATAATATAATAGATACATAATATTTATAAATAAATGTATTGTTTTTTTATTAAATTATATATTTATTAAGTATTAGGGTTAAAACACAAGTTTTATTTAAATATTGGCAAAACTTTTCATCTCAATTCAGTCCTATTAGGATTTAGGACCAACCCTATGGGTCTCTCTTTAAGGATGTTTACATAATGGGTTTTAAAGATTAGGTTCATGGTTGACACTAATAACTTGGTATATTTGTAAATTATAAAATAAATAAAGTATATATTATTCAAATATTAAAAAAAACTATTGCTATTTTAGCATTTTTGTGTAAATAACGCCATGAAATTATAAGCTAGCATACAAATGTCTTCAAAATCAATATATCAACTATTAAAACAAAATAATTCAGCTGATTGAATCCGAACAAAATTTTTCTAGCAAACAAAAGATCTTTATTAAAAAAAATTATAAAAAGAATAAACTACTTAAGTGGAAGAAGGAAGACAAGGAGATAGTTAAAAAAATGAAAGGTGAAATTAATATTTTTTTTTTAAAGAGGAGATAAATTAATTTTCAAAACTGATACTAGTTATGAATACTGGGGTGCAATATTAAAAGTTAAAAATGAAGAATTAGTTTGTAGTTAGAATTTGGAAATATTCAAATATAATTAAATGAATTACATAATTTATGAAAAGAAATTATTAGCCATAAAAATATAATAAGACGTTTTCCATATTTATTTAGCTTATGAAGTATTCACTATTTGAACTAATAATTGGTGAATTAGATATTTTCTTAAAAATAAAATAAATGAGAAAAATTCAAGAAGGATTAGATAGTATAATTTTATTTGTTAATATATATTTAACATTAAATATATTAAAAGAATTGATAATTTTCTTGTAAATTATTTTAGCAAATATCCAAATTATAGATAAATGAAACAATTCTCAAACAAAAGGATGGAACCCACATTTCTATCTAGTTTTTCAAAAATATTTTCGCAGTGTATAAAAGTGAGACCCATTACTAATAAATGGAATATTTTCAAGAAAAGAAATGTGGATAATGGATTCACGAAAAAGGAATTCTAATAAAATGGAAAGAAATTTGGCCTGGTTTGATATGATTTGATTTTTTTTTTATTAAAGAGAATATAAATAATGTGACACTCTTAATATATATAAAAATTTCTCAATATAATGAATAATGATACTATAAATTTAAGTTTATAATAAATTCTAATAACAAGATAATGACTATTAAATATAAAAATATCTTATTAAATGTTAAATTATGTAACAATTATTAGCTCTTAATTAGTAATATAATTATAGTAATAAATTTAATAAAATAAGTAAAATATTATTTTGTATTTAAAAATTATTATATTATAATTAAAATTCATAATAAACTTGAATTTATAGTACCATCACGATTAATGATTGATCAGCAAAACTAATTATTAGAAATACAGTCCAATTACAATCCCGCTGCTGAAGTCATCATAAACCTCATATTCCTAATTGAAGCGAGTGTGCACATAAGAAATTACATTATTATCATCAAAATTAAATAAGTTTCCACGATTTCAATTCCATTTTTTGCGCAATCAATGCAGTCTTTGCTGTTTCACAATACCAAACCTTCAGCCTATTGTCACGGGGCCATTAGCCTCTCCCCAAAAATCAGACTGATGAGGTGTGCAGCACTCTCTCTTATATGCCCAGAATCAATCATAAATTTATCCGATGTGGCCTCGTAACATACTCATTCATCTAATTCGTGACGTCCTCGTCACAAATGACCCACCATTCCATCCACAGTGGAGTGGGATGTCATCCATCCTGACAGTGACTGTGAAGCCAGCTCTAATACCACTTGTCACAAGGCCATTACCCTCTCCCCAAAAGCCAGGCTGATGAGGTGTGCAGCGCTCCCACTTATATACCCAGAATACACCCAAAATCTATCCGATATGAACTCGTGACACTATACACACTTTTGCTGCTAAGAGGGTGTTAGTTTACACGTCACATTAATTTTTTTTTGGTAATTGATATATTAACATTAAAGATAAATGAGAGAAGTGTGTTATTGTATTTGAATTAATTTTGTTAAAAAAAATGAAATGACAACAAAAAATTGTGATGAATTTAGTGTACTTATACTTAAGATATGATGTATACATATAAAATTTATTGTACAAAAGAAATTTTAACCATTAAGTGTTGGTATATTTAGTACCTATAAAATTTTTCAAAAAACAAACTTACTTAAAAAAAATTAAAAAAAAAAAGCAAGTAAGACCTTAATGTGCACTTACTTACCGTGAGAGTTGAATAGGATGCGATGTGACAAAATATGTGTCGGAAGGGGCATAATGTGGGACCACGTTATGGTCCCACTCCCAGACCCACTCCATCATAGAAATTTTTTTACATGCATATGATGCATGATGCATTAGATGTAATTAATAATTAGAATTTAATTTATACAGGTGAGATTTATTTGTAGTATATGTGAGATTCATGTGCAGAATAAATTATAACTGTTGAATATATAATTGACATGACACTTTTAACATATATAAGAATTGCTCCTCCATCATAAATGTGTTTTGATAAGCCATGAGGCGCTCGCACTGTACCATGATTTTTTTAAGTATATTCTATTAATTTTTGTCAAAATCAGTTACATTTCATATAATATTTTTTTATTTTAAAAAATTATTTAACTCATGTAGTATTTAATATATGTTATAATTTTTTTTAATAAATTAAAATTTTTAAGCAAATAATTTTTTAATTTTATTTTTGATATATAATAAAAATAATTAAGTTAAGGGTAATTTACATATATCTTTCTTGAATTTTGTTGAAATTACATAAATCATCCCCTTATTTTTAAAAAACATATATATATATATATATCTCTCTCTCTCCCATAAAACAAAAGTTACTTTACATTTTAGTTTAACTTTAAATTTTTGAACCAAAATTTCCTTTAATTAAAATTTAAAAAATTATAAATAGAAGATATTTTGGTCAAAAGATTTAAAATTAGACTAAAATATTAGGTAACTTTTATTTTAATAAAAATCTGTGTATATTTTAAAAATAAAAAGGCTATTTATGTAATTTATTCTTAAGTTAATTTTAATTTTGAACGTGGAATTGTAAATCTATTCTTAATCAAATAGTAAAAATAATTAAATAATTTCATTTATAAAAAAATTACTAAAACTCCATTTTGGGCCCTTACAAATGGGATGTTTTCCAATTTTATCCCTTACAAATGAGGCAAGTCTTAATTTGACCACTTATGAAATTATTTTTTCAATTTTATTTCTCATAGATAAGTATATCTCAATTTGATCTATTACAAATAAAATTATTATCAATAATATCCTTTTGCTAATTAACTATAAATGAAATTAGCGAAAATGATAACATGTAACATATATTTATCTTTATGAGTTATTGTTTATTAAGCATTATATAATATGTATGTTGATAGAAGATTCATAGTTTTATTATAACACAAAAAGATGTTATTATAATAGTTTTATTTATGAAAAATTAAATTGAGAAATATCTATATGTAAAGAACTAAATTAAATAGATGATTCTATGAGAAACTAGATTGAAAAATGTCCTATTTATAATTGATTAAATTGATAAAGTAATTTTATTAGAAATTAAATTAAAAAATATTTTATTAGCCTACTTTTTTTTTTTTTACATTTAGTAGAATCAATAGAGAGAATAGAAAAAATAGGGGATAAGGGATGGGAATTCTAATTTGGAGGTCACATTCTTTTTATCAAAGTGTTTAGTATGCCAATCGACTGTATTATTCTCAAATCTAGAAATCCAACAAAAAAAGAAAGAAAAAAAAATCAATTGCTAAGTTAAGAAATGTCATCAATTACATTCTTGCTTTTTTAATCTAAGCAATTCTGGTTTTTTAAAACCAAGGCAACCAATGAAGCATTACCATGTTCAAAAACCACATTATCCACTTGTAAATCAATTGCCATGTGTGTCCTTTTCCTTATGCCAATCATTCACATAAAAAAGCAAAAGAGTTTTACAGCCCATTTGGTTATATTAATAGAAAGGTAATCTCTTTTCATTAATTGTGTGTAATGTTTATTATAGCATTATAATTATTACTTAATAATATCTATTTTTTATTTTTTTAAATAAGGACATGAGAGTCATTTTTATCATTAAAATCATATATTTTCATTCCTTTTTTTAAAACATTCATTTGCCATTACATGCATCAAATGAATCCTTACATGTTAAACTATATATTTCTAGTGCCTTGTCGTAATAGTCTTTTAAGATAACGCCAAAACTCGCTTTACCATTAGAGCTATCATGATAGATTAAAAGGGATTTGCAAAACTCATAAATGATATCCAATGAAAACAAAATGCAAAAAAAAACAACATTGCCTTTAGCCATGACCAAATCTTAAAGTTTTTCTCCAACAAGATTACTTCTAAGTTTTTTGTTTCTCCCAATTGATGGTGTATATGAGTTTTAAAACTCAATGGCTTGGTTTCTTGCCTTTGAGAAACTGAGTTTAAGGACCCTTATATATATTAAAAGTAAGAAATGCATCTTCCCATCAAAGATGCATCATAACCATGTGGGATGGATTCAAAGATGTGTATTTTGAAACAAATTTGAATTGTAAATATGGTGCAATGGGCATCTTCAATAAGTGTGAGCAAATTGCATTCACATGTCAAACATACCAGTTATATTAACTTTTATTTGATCCGTTGAAGGTGGCTTCCACTTCAATTCACGATAAGGCATATTGAAATTTGCAAAATCTTTCAAGCCTAAGCCTCTTCATTTGTTTTTACCACTAAGAGCTTTCCCCATGTTAGTTAATGAATTCTATCCTCATATTTATTTTGACCCTACTAAAAGTTAGCAATAATACTATTAAGTTCTTGACAAGTTTTTTTTTTTTTCCTGAAAAGAGGAAGCAAAACATGGGATAGGTAAAGATAACATTGCTCACTGATTTAACTGGATAGGAAAAGATATCATTGGTCACTGATTTAACTAAGACCTTTCTATCCTTTTAAGAAAGCATACCATGTTTTCATCCTTGAACTTTGTCATGATCTCCATCTTAGAAATATGCTAAGGCTTCCACCTTTTATCTTTGCAAAGATTCTCTATAGTATTGGCAAAAACATCACAGTGATATTGAAGCTTTTTTCCTTTTTCTTTACCTTCCAAACTTCTATTTATTATCACCTACTCTCCTCACTTAAATTACTTCTAAATACGCTTAAACATTACTGTGATGTTGCCGTTAAAACTATAGATAATCCTTGCTATTGACAAATCCAAGTACTTCCTTGGAAATTCAGCAATAGGAATTCCGAATAATTGGCATACCTCATCCCTCAGTGAACAAGGAGTATTCTTTGAAATGAAGACATACAATTTATCAGGATTCACCAATTGACACGATGCCATGCAATAATCATCCAAAATGCTTGTCGTAATCAAACAATTCTCTTTATCAGCTTTAAGAAAAAATAAAAAGTCATTTGCCCATAGGAAATGGGTAAGATACCATTTTACTAACTTGATCCTTCTCTATTTCGCTTTAGCAACAAAGGAGGTAATCACATTTGACAGAACATTTGAAACAACATGCACAGATCCTATACTTAGTGATTTAATTTAGATGGTTTAAATTATATATATATGTATATACTTTTTTTTAATTTAAAATTTTTAATTTAAAAAAAAATACAAAATACAGAATAAAAATAATTTTATAATTACCAACTAAAAAAATAATATTTTATATTATCTTGGATAAAAACATCAATATATATATTGAACGAAATTAAAAATATAAATACTTTATGCTGAACTTCTAAAATTAAAGAAGTGAATTGCGCAACTCCCTGAAAAAGTAGTTTGTCCGACCTGGAGAGCCGTCCCTCTCAGCCTATCCCGATGTCTTGCGTGGATGGCTAAGTGTTGGGCAGCGTCTGTCAATGAAACTGAACATCTTTTAATGGATGCTGACTTGTTCGACTATGTTTGCTCGCTTTACATGTTTGAACGACGTTCATCAGGCTTCCCCCAATTTAGGACTTTCCAGTGGTCCCTTTCTTTTTCACCTTTTTCCTTCGTTCATCACCGTACGAAAACTTAAAATCAATATCTTTATAAATGTTTAATAATTAATACTCAATCAACAATAAGACACGATACGTTTTAAGTAAATTATACCTAGTAAATTTAAATAAGATATACTTGATATTTTTATCATTAAAAAATTATACCTACTTAATTATTTTTTACTGTACTATATATATATATTTATCAATTTCTTTTCCAAATATAAATTGCTGTCATCTTTACTCAAATAGCAAATCATATATTTCACATATTTCTTTCGTCTATCATAAAATATGTTGATTGATAAGTCCATAACTTTTATGTTTATGTTATTTCAATTTAATTTTTAATTATATTTTTATTATTTTAATAACTCAGTATAAAATTATTTAAAATTTTAATGTTGTGAAAAAAATTAACATACTCATTATTATTAATCTACACATCCACAATAATTCTTGAAAATTAGTATCAATCAATTATACTTTTAAAACGAATCCTATAAAATTTCTACAAATACATCTTTTCATAACACTTGCAACACATTAACTATAGAAAAAGGATCACAATATCGTCAAACGGAACATTTGTCGTCAAAATGCTTACAGAAATCACCGTTCCACAAGCCCCGACCTCCGTACCAGCCTCGTTGAACTGCTTTGCGGATCTTTTCCCCTACACTATCATTTCATTAATTTGAATTTGATAAATTTAAAAATGAATTGATTACAAAGTTTATCTGAAGTTCAAGCTTGTGTGAGCTGGCGGGGGACACATTATCAAGAAGTCCGCAAGTAGGCGTCGCACTGCCCTCAAAAGAAGGATATGTATCAGCGAAACGAGGGGTGTAGTTTCGTTGATTTGATATTACAATTCTTTCACTCAGTGGGCGCCGCTCCTACGACACTAAAGTGATTTCCTTCACTCCCATCTTACATACGCCTTATCCAAACTCCTTGGCAACTTCAAGCCCCACGCGCTCAACTCCTCACCTTATCCAAACTCCTTGGTAACTTTATGGCCCACTTGCTCAACTCTATTTCTTATTTTGTTTAAAGGTAAAGAGAAACAATTGCATATGCAACTTTATAATATCATTATTTAACATAAATTAAATTGTATATAATTTTTTATCCTTAAAATTTGATAATAAATTTTTTAAATTTTTAATGTATATAAATATTTTATTTTTATTAATTAAAAATTATTTGTTTATAACTGAAAATTTTAAAAAATTATTTACATAGAAATAAAATTGGAAAAAATTTATTATCATTAATGTATTATATTTTATTAGTGAAATAAATAATTAATAATAATAAATTATTTACATAAATTTAAAATTTTAAAATATTTATTAATAAAATTTAAAATTTTTTAAAAAATTATTTATACATAATTTAAATTTTAAAAAATTCTATAAAATTTAACTCTTGACATACTAAAGGAGAAGGAGAGAATTTTAATTATAGCATAAAAAGTGGAATGTGAGTCACGCGCTGAGGATATGGACTGGATTTTGAATGCATCAAGTTGACAAAATGCTAAATTTAGCAGGTTGAAGGAGGTTGAGGGGAGACAAGGCAAATCAAAATCTGGATAAAGCCGAATCTTACGGTCTCTCTTTAATGGGAAATATCAACCAATAAAAAAAATACATTAATCTTATCCACCATCCTAAAGCTTTTATTTTAAACCATCCATGTCTTCCATACCTTCCCGACACAAGCATTTGTTATTCCCTATAAAGCCTTGCTTTAGAACAGGAAAGGGATATGTTTGTTTTGTGTTCATACTCATTTTAAGAGCAAAGAGAAAAGTTGAGAGGCTTATATTTAAGATTGATCAAACCATAAACAGCGATAAAGGGTTTTTGAAAGTTCAAAGGCTTAAAGATGGAGCAGATGACGAAGAACACCAGCATTGTTGGAACTGAAAGAAAGGGTCTTGTTGATTCTTTATCCTCATCGTCTTTGTCTTGCTCTGGAAATTTAAGTGGATCATCATTGGAATCTGAATCTGATTCTTTTGAAGAGGTTACTTCTTCGTCTTCGTCTCCTTCTTCCTCTACAGATCATCAGCTAGCAGCTGATTCTTTGCATGACATGTCTTCTCTGTTTCAGCAACTTCCCATCAAGTAACTTTCTATTTCTTTCGATTTGCCTAACGTTTGTGTTTCGGGTTTATGTTTTTGCTTCTGAAATTTCTAAAGCTTGTGTCTTTTCTGATAGGAGAGGGCTTTCGAAGCATTACCAGGGGAAGTCACAGTCGTTTACTTCCTTAGCGAATGTGAGGAGTTTGGAGGATCTAGCTAAGCCAGAGAACCCTTACAACAAGAAGTTGAAGTCTTGCAGAAGAAGCTATGGAGGAGGACTAATGGGTGAGACACACAACAGAGCAACTAAGTGCAGTAACTCTAATGCTTTGTCGAGGCAAATTTCTACGAGCCCAAGGGTTTTGTGTTCTCCGAGTGTGAAAAGGGCAAGTGCTAATTTGTGTAATACCAGCAGGCCTCCAATGCCTCCTCATAGATCTACCAGTACCACCACCACCATTAGTAACCAAACTCCATTGTTTTCTCTGTGTTTTGTGTTTGGATCTAACTAGTTTCACTGCATGAGAAGAAGGAAAAACGAGATTAGGGGATGTGAGAGGGGTATGCCCGTGATCTTTTATAAAAATTGTAGTTGAGCATCTCTTTACTTTAAAATTTAAAATTATTCCAAACAATATTGAAGAATTTTAATTTTTAATTTTAGATATTTACTTTTACAAAAAGTGGATTTTTTTTTTGAAATTTTGTATCCCACGCGAGTTTGGAATTATCTGGGGAAGGTAGGTCACCTGTTTTTTTTTTTTTTTTTTACCGACAGCTGTACTGTAGTTCCTGATAATGTATTTTTTTGAGAGGTGTTTTGTGTTTCGCGTGCTCTCTTCTCTCTTCTTCTGACAGTACATAGTTGTTTAATTGTACTTAAAAATTTTGTACGCTAATATCAACTTTTCTGTTTTAAAAAATAATCCTCTTAATAAAGTTGACAATGATTCTCTTTTCCAAATTCAAATAAATAAATAAGTAATCTGAATTTAAATTACTGAATTATGGATAAATTTTACTATAGGCAGCTCATATATTCTAATATCTCTTACTCATATAGTGAGATGAACGGTATATAAATTTTTTTGGACTTTTTATATCAAATGATTTGTCATGATCAATGAAGGAAAATCTTTGAGAGTTCTTGAGAATTTTATTGTTAAATTAGTATAGAATATATTTTTTAAATATATATTACACATTTAGTTGTATGTTTTAGATGTTTATCTTTATGTATTATATTCTATTTGCAGAAATTTATTGAGCTTAGTTTTATTTAAGTTGTTTTTTAATCTTCATAGTATTTATATTTATGATATTACGGTAATAATTTTATAATAGGTATCCTAAACATCAGTATAAATATGTATATTTTAAATTTTTTTTTACTTATACACTATTTAGATCAAAATCATTTTTTTAAGAAATATTTCATTAGATCAGACTACTATATTCATATTACGGAGATGCTCTAAATATTGTACTCATTCTAAAATAAGTTGTATCCTGCAAGGGTAATTCGGATCCACCTTAGTGCATTTTTGCAGCAAATCCTTTTCAAACTAACAATAAATTATAAATTTAAACTATCTCACTTGCCTATTCTCGCATGATATCCAAATGCGAATAATCCACCCTTCAAATTAGGTAAGTTAGTAGTATAAGAATTAAACCCTAGTCATTATATCATTAATTAGTGTCTTATCCTGAGAACGCCAATCATAGCGTAATACTATTCATATCAGAGGTGACATCTAAATTCTCAAAAGATTATCCTTTTAGTTTTAGATATATATGCAAAAGGATGATTTATTTTACTTTTAAAATAAAAATATTATCAAGTTCATTTATATGTCTCGATCTTCTTTTGATATTTAATAGAATTATTTTTCGAAAATACTAACTAAAACGTTATATTTATTTAAATATTTAAGATAAGGATTATACCTATGTACTGTTTCGAGCTGCCCAATTGTATGATTTATTCAACTAATCTATTTCTATATCTTCTTTGAATGAAAAAAAGGTAGAAATTTTTACACCAAGGATCATAACTTAGTAAAAATTTCATTGAAAGATTTTGAAAATTAAAATTCCTCTAAAAGATTAAAAGAAAAAATTGCCATTAAAGCTTTCAAAAATTACTATTTATATTTTTTAAAACTATAATATGATCTTCCTAATATTATAAAAGGCTTTGTTCAATAGTAACTTTAAGAAATATGAGTGATAATTTTAAAAAATAATAATTGTAACTTCAATTTTTTAGGGGAATTCTGATTTTTAAAGTCCTTTAATGTTATTTTTATCAACTTATGATTTTTATATATAATCCCCTCCCCCCCCCCCCCCAAAAAAAAACTCCCACCTCTTTCCTAATTTTCTCCCATATACCTTCTCATGTTTATGTTTCAAATTGATTTAAATCATCTACTCTACTTTTTGCATTACAAGAAATGCTATGCAGCCAAATGAGCAGTGCAGGACCTTTTGTTGTATTTAAACTTTAATTTTATTTTTTAATTAAACATTTTAATCTTGTGATCCACAATCTTTTCAAATTTTATCTTCTATTTCTTGCTTTCTCATTTCTTTGTTTTCTTTCTTCCATCTCAAGTTCTCAATTTGCAATTGGCCATATTCTAATTTTATTTCAGATGCAAAGTTCTCAATTTGCATTGAACAAAAATTGATACTAAATGCCTAAATGTGAAGAGGGAGCATTTGATGTATAAGTTGTATCAAAGGTTAGAATTTTTAGATTCCAAGTTTTCTTTTGATATCTCTTTCCTCCCCCTTCACTTCACTTTCTTCCTTTTATTCATTGTCATTTGTTTGTTTTGCATTTTCTCCACTACCTCACTACTTCAAAATTTGAATCCCCTTCTCCATTTTGCATTAGTAACCGATTGCCAAAAAATGAATCTCTCTAATATTACAAGGAAGCTTTTGTTGTTGGATTCTAAACTCATCACATAAAAAAGTGACGAAGCTTCAATGGCTTTGTGATACTCAATTCTATTCTTCTTTTATAGTATTTGTAAGTTTCATTTCCTCTTTGGGTTTTCTAATACTATAATATATCACATAATGATCTTGATGTAAAGTAGGTTTTGCTTCTAACGGTTTCTAAACTCACCCTAGCAAGCTTTCAAAGCATCAACACCCAAATATTTTTCACATAAAAATTTGGGTTTTCTTCATTTTTTGAAGGAATTGTTAGGTTGGCCATATATCCAATCTAAATAACTTGGTTGTTGATGATTAGAAAATTGACTGAATGTGTTAATATATATTATATCAACGCAAGATTTTGATTGTGGTTATGTTTTTGATTTTTGATATAATACAAATTATATCAATGCAAGGTTGCGGTAATAGATTTGTTGGTTTTTGTTCTAAAATTTTGAAGTCTTTATGACAACTTTAAGGTAAATATTCTTACATGTTTTATTAACGAACAAACATAACACAAAGCACTAAGTCTAGAGTCTAACGAAGGATTTGGATTCTCTAAAATATAAAGCTTGTTAAGTTCCTCTAAAGTGAGAATTCAAACCAACATAGATAAAGAAATAAACTAACAAGCAAATTAACAAACTAACAAACAAATTTACAATCCAACAACTTCAATTAATTCTTTCTCTTGCACCAGTAGCAACACCAACCTTCAAAGAACCTCATATTAAAATCTCAACCAGAGGGGTGGTAATGAAACCCATCGAAGTGGACACATTCCCTTTGTAGTAGACATTGTAATGTAGTTAGCAATTTTAATTCCTTGGCAAGAAACCATGGAAAAAGAGATATTAGATACCAAATCCTTGAAACAAAGTGCATCTTGTATCATCGTAGAGCATCTCCAATCATAATTGTCTAAAACACCCTTATGCATAAGATTAAACAATTCTTCATAATTTGTTTAAACTAAAATTTTCTTGTTAGCAAACTTAGAAAGCTATTACAATAGCTTTTCCTAATGCCATGGCCTTAGCCATAAAAGTTGAATTTGCAATAATTGCTTCCCCAAAACCTTGAAAAACCTTTCTATCACTATCTTTGTAGATGACACCAATACTAGCCTTGTTTGATTTAAGGATAAAAGAGCTATCAATGTTGATTGTAATTTGACCATCAAGGAGAAAACTTCAAAATTCACCTCTACTCCTATTTTAAACATAACCAGAAGTTTTTCTTTCAACACTCTTACTTCCCAATATTTACTAAGAGTAGCAAATAAGACACTAATAACTCTTTTTGGATCAACTTGACTGGCCTGAAACATAGTTGCAGTTCTTACTTTCTTAATACTTCAACATAACCAAGTCAAATTTGCCCTTTCCTCATCATTTAAATAACCAATTTTTAGCAACATATCAGCACATCATAAAACCAAACTTGGTAATTTTCTCTGTATGTATAATCATATATAAGGATAGCCAAATCAAGTCTTCATAATCTGTAAGTATAGTAGCAACATGTGCTTTATTATCTCAAGTTCAGACTTATAGATTGGGCACAAAGGATTCACTACGCATTTCTTTCTAAATAAAGCTTCTTTAGTTGCAAGAGCTCCTAAAATGGCCGTCTACCTAAAATGCTTTTACTTTAGGTGGTATTGTTAATTTATATATAACATCCTAAAGTTTATTAGAAGGGGAATAAGAATAGCTTGGTCCTAATGAAATCTTAACTTCCTTACCTAATCTAGCCACAAAATACCCATATTTGATATTATAAATGCCATTTTTTTATTTTGCCCATACTAGTCTATCTTTTTTACTTACTATAAGACTATGTACTTTCACAATTTCCTCCCTTTTTTTCTTTGGTAATTTGTTACAAATTGAAGTAAGATCTTGCCCCCCATTCATTATTAACTCAACTACCATTTTTCCCTTCTCCTCTTCATTAATGAAATTAAAATCGATACAATAAACTTTTAAATTAGGAGTCTACTTATGCCCCCCCCCCCCCAAATATTTTCACAGATCTTCCATTTTCAATTTGCCAAAATAATTCCTTACTTAACATATCTCTTCCTTCTAACCAAAACAAACTTTCTTTGAAATGGAAGGAAAAGATAAGTATCTCAATAAGGAGAGAGATTTAAAGCTTTTACTAAAGAGAGAAATGATGACAAAGTTATCAAAGAGAAAATTTGTCAATCAAAAAATTGGTCAAAAATTAGTTAAATGGATAAAAAACTAGACCAATAAAAAATTGGTCATTGATTTTTTTTTTTACAGCATCATTTCTATAAAAATAACATAATTTATCTTGGATAGATTTGAAAAATTGAAATTAGAAAGTAGTTGGAGAAAAAAAGAGTTAAAACATAGAGAAAATTTAAGAGAACATAAGAGAAAATAAAAGGCATGTACTTGATTATTCTCAATACTTTCTCTTCATAATACTTTAACTAATAATAATATCTCCTTCAGATATCAAGATATTTGGATAAAATTATTATTTTTCTCTTTCATTTGCTTTTTTTTTTGTTTTTGTTTTTGTCTTTTTATTTTTTTAATAACAAATAAAATCTTAATATAATTTGAAAACTTTAAAAGTTTAATATTAACTACTATTCAATTTTAATTATGATAACTTTTATTTTTAATTAAAAAATAACTTCTCAAATTTTATTAAAAGTTATTTATATTAATTTGTTATATTTAAATTTTGGTATATAAAATTTAATATATATATATATATATATAATTATCATTAATTTAATTATAATAAAATTATTAAATTATAAAATAATAATTTTATTGATTTAATGACTGATTTAACTTTAAAAATATTTGTAGAAAGCATTGTCAAAGTTTGGGCTGTGACAATCACATGGCCATTTGAAATCCGTTGTCTATCGACCCAAAGCAAAATGAGATGTCGGCTCCGCATTTTGGGGTTTGGTGATGCCCCCAATTGCACCAAGTTGAGATAACAGTTCTGTTTTGTTTTTTACTTTTAGGAACTAGTTTATCTATCCTTTCTAGCTTTTCTGTACTTAATTTCAGCATTAAATATGGTAATCTTGTTGAGGAAACCGTGTACAAGTTTATTCAAAAAAAAAAAATTGCATAGTATACATCAAAATAACGATTGTCTTCTTCTTTTTTTCTTAAAATAATTTTTAAGAGCATGAATTATTTTACCAACCATTTCTTTTTATTTCTGTAGTTATAGTTAGAATGAAAAGAAGCAAATCTAAATAAGATAAACAATATTGGCATCTTACGATGCATCTTATTCAATAACGGCAATAGCTTCATGAATAATTCTAAAGCAGTACCTCAGAATAACGCCACAAAGAAATACGCGATATCAATTAATTATAAATATGAATATATAAAGTTATAGTTTTCAAATTTTCAGGTGAAATAATTCTTTTATTTGGCTTTGATTAAAAAATGATTTTTTTTTTTTTGAAAATTTTAGAGATGACTCAAGTATGTCTAAGTCAAAATTTATTGGTATCTAAAGTAATACGCCTAAAATTTATTGATAGATTTAAAAATTATACTAATTTGCCTAATATCCTTAGTTTAGTTTGAGTAGTACCTCTTTAGGTACCGGGCTTTGGTGAAATTGGATTCAATTCTTTTTCCATCTCATTCTTCACTTTCAACTTACGAAAGATGTGTGTCTCTTTTATATATCTGAAAAAATCACATTAATTTTCAGGAATTGAGAATACATGAGAAAGTTGGGATTTATCCTTTTTTTATCCTTCATTATTTAAAAGTGTTATACGAGTTTTGCCACGACCCTTCAAAGATAAAATTGGTATTAAATTAAAAGTTCTAAGAAATTGAAAAAAGAATGGTTTCAGGACAAGATTAAAGTTCGCTCTAATATTTAAATATAATTGCTTCTCAAGTTCGGAAAAAATTCTCTTCTTCTAATGCGCTTTTATAAAAAACAAAAAAGTGGTTTAAGTAAAGACATTGATATATAATTATTTATAAGTTAATTTCAAGGGTGATGAGAGAAGCCAAAGAAAGTCCAAGGGTCTAAGCCAATAATGTTTCAAGTTTAAACATCAAAATGATGACCCTCAATGTATTCAGACATCATTTAAATTCAAAACCCAAGTTTGACCAAACCAAGAACCTTCGGGTCAAATTTGGTCACCTCTATTTCCACCATCTTGAGTTTGCTATGACCATTTCTCGTCTCTCATTGTCATTGAATTTTGACATTTTGAATGGATTTGATTTATAAAATTTAGGATAAACTGCTTCTTCATTTTTTTGAAAATATTAAATTATTAACTTTATATTACACTAAAATTTAAATGAGACCAAAATTAAACTTCATACTAGACAATACATGCATGTGTGTGTGTTTTGTGTATATATATAACTTGTAAAGTCGAGTTTGACCCGGTGCGAATTTGCCCGTCCCTAATAATCTCAACACAGATTTTTTACTGCTTTTAAGAAATTAACAACCGGTTTACTTTTTTAGAAGCATATTTAAATTGTTTAATTTTGATTTAGATTATTTAAATTTTTTCTTTTTTCTTTTTAAAAAAATAGAATAAATGTCTTATAAAAATCAAAATATTATTATTATTATTATTATTATTATTATATTTTATTTTTTTAAATAAATAATTTAAAATCCAACCTATTTAAATCAACTTCTAAAAATGTAGCAGGGTATGCTACCTTATTATAACTAGCTGTGTTATAATAAGGAAAAATTGCGTTAAAAATATTTATATTATATAAAATTTATAATAAAAAATTTTAAGAATTGAAGTTATTTTTAAAAATTATTATTATCATTAAGTTTTAAGATATTTATTATCAATTTTAAAGAATGTATTATATTAAGTGTAAAAAATATTAATAGTAAATTTTAATAATAATATTTTTTATATAGAGTAATAAATTTTTTAAAATGAATAATAAATATTTTAAAATTTAATAGTAATAATAATTTTAATTTTTAAAATTTTTTAAAATAAATTTTATATAATATAGGTGGTCTGATATAATTTTTTCTTGTAATAATGTGCCACCCACTGTGTATCCTTTTCTGGCTGTGTCTTAAATGCTACTCGGTTTGTCATCTATCGTGTATCCGTTCTCGCTGTATCTTATATATATATATATATATATGTGCATCTGCTGAAACAACTCCAGGGACAGCTGTGTGTTGATTGTTAAATGACAAAGCTCTCCTCTTTCAGCAAATGCAAATTGTTATAGGACACGGTAGGCACAAGAGACAAAGGAAAATAACATTTAAAGAGACAAGGACAGGAAAATACTAGATGAAAGACGATAAATGATGAGAGAGATAGATAAAGGAAAAAAATTACATAACAAGAACGTAGGTATAAAGGGTTAGTTCATTTATTTTATAAATATAGCTAATTTTTTTTAATCGCTAGTGTAGAATTTAACAATCTCTATATTTGTATTTTGATTTATTAAGTCCTTATATTTTTACTAGAAAACATAAGTACATATACAAATATTTTACTTGTTTTCATATAAAAATATAATTAGTGCAATACTATTTTAAGACATTTTTTATGTTCCTTAAATACATAATTATGAGAAAATGATCTAAATATACTTTTATTTTTTTATTAAAAAGGTAAAATTTTAGTATGATTATCAGAAGATTAACAATTCATATATATATGAATAACCTGCCGAAGACTTGTCTCTGACAGTCTTTCATGCTACTGTTGGGACTTCCGTGTCTTTTGCGTTTCCTCTCAATTATTTGTTTGGACCATATACCTTGTACCTTCGGATTCAAATTGCGTTTGCTCTCCTGATCCTCTGTTTGAACCCCGTGTCTTGTACCCAATGTTTTTAAAATTGGGTCGGTCATTGAACCGGTAGAGATACTGATTCATGGTTCATTGGTCTAACCATGATCAAATCGTGGTCAAATCGGTAATAATTAAATATATTATTTAAAAAAATTTATGTATTAAAATTTTAATATAACAAATAAATATTAATACATTTTAAATATTTGATTACTAATTTAATATTTCTTAAGATATCATAAAAATTAATGTTTAATTTAAAATAAAAATTATCTATGATTAAAAGTTAAGAATATTTAATATTAAATTTTTAGAATTTCTAAATCATATTAAAATTATACTTATTATTAAAAAATAAAATAATAAACAATAATTTTAACTAAGTATCTTGATATTTGAAAGAAATATTATTAGAAAATTAAACATAATAAAAAGTAAGTATAAAAAATAATTAATTATGCATATTTTATTTCTCTTATATTCTCTTTAAAAAAAAATTTATATTTCAACTCCCTCATTTTTTTTATTACCTTCTATTTTTAATTTGTCAAATTTATTTAAAATGAATTATTCTATTATAGAAGAAAAAATTAAAAAAAAAGAAATTTGTCTCAGACCGGTTCAAACTGGTTTTTTCAGTCCGGTTTTCACCAGTTTTCACCGGTTTTTGACTGGTTTGACCGGTTCTTTGATTGACCGATTTTTCAACTCAACCGAACTGGATCAGGGACTGGTCGAACCGGTCGGTTCGGTCCGATTCTCAAAACATGGCTTGTACCTTGTTGCTCGGATTATGTGTTGCGCAAATTATGACCCTCTAAATAAGGGATTATATCATTTTATCTTACTTTTAAGTTTTTTTTCTCTTAGATGTGCTCCTTGCGTATCAGAAAATAATAATAATAATAATAATCCTATTGTATTAAGAAAAAAAATAATGAAAAAAAAGGGTCAAAGGAAGGCAGGAGGAAGGAGAGTGTGGGTGGATGGATGAGCAAGGCCAGGGTGTAAAAGAACATGCAACTTGTCCTACACAACCAAAAAAAACAAGAAGAGCCAGCCAGGAAAATGGGTCCCACTTCCAACCCAAATACTTCTCATTTCCTGCTTAGGTAATAAGAGCATATTCTTTTATTCTTTTTTATTTTCAACATTAAAGGATTGCTTTACTATACAAACTTCTAAATATTGTTAATTAGATATTTTATGACTTAAATATTAGAGGATTGCTTTACTATACAAGCTTCTAAATAATTATATCTCATTTTAAGTAGTTTATTTTAAAATGCTTATATTGATAATTTTTTTGACAATTTGTGTAAAAACAAATGGTTTGTTTTCCCCAAAATAAAAAAAAGTTCATATTTGATTCTTTGAAAAATACACTTTATTTTAATTTAATTTTTAATTTTGAATATTTCATTTTAATTTTTTCAAAAAATGCTTCATAAAACATGTTTTGTGTTTAATATTATATTCAAGATAAGTTTATTAATAAATAATTAAGAAATATGAATGATGCCATCTAACATAAAATTGATATGAATGTTAATGACTATGTCAACTTCATATATATGAAAAATTATATATAAGTTTTTTCTAATTAATGACTATGCCAACTTCATGTTAATCATCAATTAGCAGATTTAATATGAATAAAATGTTGAAGGAATAAAATAAAATCATAGGCCTATTTGGCCAAGCTGTTGGAGGATAACAGCTTCTTTTTTTTTTTCAATTATTTGAAAAAATTAATGTGTTTGGCTAAGCTTTTGTTTAAAAAAAATTTAATTTTAAGTGGTAGCAAAAGTAATTTTTTTGCTAAGGGAAGAAAGTTAAAAATTAGAGGGTTTTCATTGAAAATAGAAGTAAAACCCAAAAAAAAAAAGTACATCTACTTAAAATAATTCATTACTATAATTACTTTTTACATTTTTTAACTACTCTCCTAAATGCATGTCCTTTCAAGTAATTTGATAATAAAAAAATACTTTCTTTTAAAATATTTGTCAAATAAAATAATAGTAATACAAGCATTTATTTAAAAATTTTATCAAATACAAATGATTTTTTTACAATATTTTCAATAAAACTCTACTTAATTTTTTTTAAAAAATAAGTACAAACTAAAATAACCCTAACTTAACAATAGTGTTTTCTGATATTCCTCCTCCCAAATATGCAATCGTTTTTCTGTGTAATTCCAAAATTGTCCCTAACATTTTAATAAAAAGGTCAGATTTTGTTGGGTTACTGTCTCCGTCCAAATTGCCAGAGGCCATTAAAATATTTGTGCGCGTATATATATATACATATATGCATATTCTGCGGCCTCGGCGAGTATTACGTAATCGTCATCTGCTAAGAGTGCCGGTGGTTCTGTCTGGAGAGAGCGTGTGGTTTTGTGATTGTGGGGGCGAGAGAAAGATTGAGAGAGAGGCGTTGCCATTGATCTATGCAAGCGACGTTCGACTCGTCCATTCTCAGGCGATATTTCGTGGAGATAGTTTGATATTAAGTCACCCATCCTTATGAGCTGGTTTGATAAACTGCGTTTTTCATCGAATCTGAGCCGCTTCATTGCCGGCATCCTCATCTTAATTTTTTATAATTCTTTTCAATTAGTCTCTAATTTCTTGATTCCTATACACCCTTTAAAGCTTCAATCTAATAGCCGTTGATCCAATCTTCCTGTTTCGATCTTTCTATTCCGTGGACTCCTCTCTGTTGTAACATCGGTGATCTGTTTCTCATGGACCCAAAAGACTTATTCTCCACCAAGTTGCTAGATGGTTAGTATATTATTTGACTTATTTATATTTTTTATATTTATTCCTTCGATGAAAATTTTAGATTTTTCTGCATTTCTTGTTCTTTCAGAGTTTGATAAGGAACTAACTACTTTATATATCAATATAACTGTAATCTTTGATACAAAGTAATCTTTTGAAAGAATAAATGTTATGTCATTGATTGCAATCTTGGTGATAAGACCTCTGAAATGGTATCATAATAATTAAGGTCTTAATCTTGCTACAGGGTAGATTTTTGTAACTAAAATGAGAGTTGACTGGGCAATAGAGAGAGAAATTGCACTATATTGTTTATTGTTTGCTTAGTTCATTCCCTCTATATCTAAGAACTTTGTGTCCCATTTTATTTTGTTGTCAAATGACCAGGCACTGTTGCCTCACACATTGAAAGGCAACGCAGGCCTCTTCCTTCAGTTATTGTTATTGGTGCTGGAATATCAGGGATTGTTGCTGCACGTAGTCTGTATGATGCATCTTTTAAGGTGTCATATCACTATTCTCAAACGTCATCTTTATTTTTCGTTGCCAATTTCTCTGATTAAGTCAGGGGAAAGATTTTCTCTTGCTGTCCAATTGAGCTTATTTTCGTTATTCCTTCAGGTGACTGTACTGGAGTCTCGGGATAGGCTTGGTGGCCGCATCCATACTGATTACTCATTTGGTTGTCCAGTGGATATGGGAGCCTCATGGTAAGTTCAATTTGTTTCATCAAAATTGTTTTTGCTATTTCTTTTCTTGCAAACTGTCAAACACCCTATTTCATAGATGAAAGATGAATAGATTGCATTCAAAGCATTAATGATCTTCTAACTTGCCATCAATATTATATGATATGTTTTTCATGATTAACATTTCTTTGGTAACCTGCTTGTTAGTAGCTCGGCTATCCTTCTCTCCTTACCTCTGGGTTGGGTATTGTTTAAAGCAGGGAGACGTCCACCACACACAGATAGAGCACAAGGAATTAATTCTTGTTGAATTTGACGATAGGCCTCATGCTTGGATATTTTGTAGGAGTGATCTGAACACCAAATACGTTTTGCTATCCAGAAAACTGTTCTACTAGAAAATATTTTACTATAACTATTATCAAGAACGTCCTTGTTCTACTCACCTCCTGCTTCCTTTCACCATTTTTGTTATTTCCTATCCTTTCTGTGGATGGTCCTTAGATCAAAACAACAAGCCTCAAAAGTGGAGGTTGTTCAGAGTGATTGAAAGTGAAAAGTAATCTTCAGAAGCCCCTATCTCTGCCAAATTATCAACCAAACATCGCCTTCTTGCTGGGTATGGATAAGAGGAACATCCCATCATGTTGTAGTAATATGCAGATATCTAGTAAAATGCTTCCATAAACGTGAAATGTGCGTCATCGCCATTGCAAATGAGATGTAAAACTTATGAGGAGTCTGTTCCAATGTAAACTTTCCAGAAACCAGCTTCCCTACCGGATATTAAATCTGTTCTTACAGTGTACAGCTCTGCTTGGTTATTTGTTGTCAACTGATACTGCCATGGAAACCCCAAAGCCAACACACTTCCATGTCCAGCCTTGCCCAAAGAGGTTTTGACATCTCTTTGAATCCTCATCCAGCCACGGCATACCCAAAGAAGACTGCCCCCTGAGCTTCGTTTTATAACTGCAATGTTATCTTGATCTTTTTTCTTTTGTTAAATTAATGCTAGTGCCTCCTAACTCTTAAGCTACTCGTTACCTTCACTTTAATCGATGCAGGTTCATAAAACGTAGTGTATTTTCTCTTTTCTTTAATTTCTCTTCTTACTATCTTTCTGTAGAGCAGAACACCAGTTCCATGCAACAAACTTTATATGGTCATTAACTTTCCTCTATTCAGATTTGCTTCAATAATATTTTTTCAATTTTTGATTTTTCTTTTGAGAAGCTAAATGTCCATTTATATAATACAACAATAAAACCTTTTTCTACCAAGTACAGTCGGGCACATAGATTAATCGACTCTATAAAATTCTATCATAAATTATATTTTTAGACAGATCATTTAAGTCTAAGCCTTTTTTAATAGTTTCTCTTATAGTTTTTTTTTTTTTAGTTTCCCTATGCCTCTGACTATTGGATTACTCTCCATTTGATCTACTGTTTTAATTAGGGCTTCTATAAGTCCCTTCCACACATGTTCAAACCAATTAAGTCGTGATTTTACAATCTCTTCTACAATATATGCGACCTCTATTTTCTCTCTAATGCATTTATTTCTAATTTTATCTTGTTTAATATGTCAATTCATCCAATGCAACATTTTCATCTCTGCAACATTGAGCTTATTTAACTTATTTTTTTGTTGATTTTTTATTACCTAACACTCAGTTTCATATAATGTTGCAGGCTTGATAGCTGTGTAGTAAAATTTACTCTTTAAATTTGAGTAATACTCTTCTATCACAAATAATGTCTAAATTGCTCCTCCATTTTATCCACCCCACTGGAATTCTATGTTTTATATTTTCTTCTATTTCCCTGTCATATTGTATGATGAAATCAAAATATTTAAACCATGTAATATTGTATGCTCTTCATTTTTTATTTCTACATTAAAACTAATGCGTCTCTTACTAAACTTACATTTCATATATTTCATTTTACTTCTACTTAAACGAAAGCTGTGTTTTTAAAGGTAGTTTTCACATATCTAACTTCTCATTCATTTTCTCCATCGATTCTCCAACTAAAACTATGTCATCTGCAAAAAGCAGACATCGTGACATCAGTTTTGGGATATATTCAATGAGCACATCTAAAAATAAAATAAAAATATAAAGACTTAAAGTTGACCTATAATGTAGTTCAATAGTTATCGAAAAATCTTCTAGAAGTCTTCCTTTTATTATAACCTATTATACATATCTTGAATTGTTCAAATATAAACCATACGGACTCTTTTTTTTTTTTAGAGCCTTCCATAAAACTTATCTTGACACCTTATTATATGCCTTTTCTAAATCGATAAACACCATCTGTAAATCTTTCTGATTCCTTCGATATCTTTCCATCAATCTTCGCAACAAATATATCGCTTCCATGATCGACCTTCTTGGCATAAAACCAAATTGATTCTCAGTAATTTGACTCTCTTATTTCAATGGTTATATTATCTTTTCCCATAATTTCATAGTGTAACTTATAAGTTTAATTCTTCTATAATTTGTATAGTTTAGTATATCCTTCTTGTTCTTATAAATAAGGATTATACCTTTTATTTTTTTCAATTGTCATTACTCTTACATAAAAATTACGCTTTATAACACTCCTTTTTAATTTTAACCTTATCTTGCACGCGTATATTCCATTATCAAGATTCTTTATTCCTAGATCCAAAGCCTTTTGATTCACTGAGTATCTCATTTGTCACATTCCTAATCTTTTTAGCTATCTCATCCCACAAATCATTAACACTTTCTTGTGCTTCCCAAGATCCTACCCTCAAAATCTTTCTTTGTAAGCTCTTTTTTTTACCCCTTTTCAATTGTCACTACTTCATCCTTTAACACCTTGTCTTATTTTTTTACTCTTTACTTTCCTTTTAAGTCAGATATTGATAACTAAAACTTTATGCTGAATAGTCAAGCTCTCTTTAGAAATAACTTTGCAACTTGTGTAAAGTTTTCTATCCGATTTTCTTATAAGAAAGAAATCAATTTGAGAGTATACCTTTCTATTTTTGTTCGCGATAAAATGCTCCTCATGCTTCCTAAAACAAGTGTTAGCTATTGTGAGATTGAATACTAATGAGAAGTTTAGAATAGTTTGCATTTGCTTCCCCTAAATCATGTTCTTTATACGTATCCTCATAACCTCTAGATGCATTCCCCACGTGACCATTAAGACCCCTTCCTAGAAGAATTTTTTCTCCTAATAGTATTTCCTAAACTAAATATTCTAAATCCTCCCAAAATTTTGCTTTGTAAGTTCTTCTAACCCTACTTGTGGTGCGTAAACACTAATAATATTAAAGGTTTCCCTTTTCACTACAAACTTTAATACAATGATTCTATCTCCTAATCTCTTTACACCTACCATAATATTTTTTCAAAACTTATTTGCAATTATACCTATCTCATTTTTAGATTTAGTCTTGCCAATATATCAAAGTTTAAAACTTGAGATATTTAATTCTTTCACTTTTTCTCTCACCTATTTGGTTTCTTGTAAACACATAAAATTAATTGTCCTTCTAATTATAATATCTACTATTTTTATTAATTTACCCATAAGTGTACCTATATTCCAAGTTCTAAAATGAATCTTATTCTCATGAACTAACTTCTTTGTTCACATTTGTTTACGAAAATGTGGGAACCTTTGTTTTTTTTTTTCATTACACTTAGGCGTCGATATAGTGGCTCTTGCTCATTTGTCACTGTATTCGATTTATACAACGCGTTACTTCTGGCCAACAACCTGGCATTACCTTTAATACATCGATAATCCATATTATAAAGATGCAACAAAGTTTTATGTTGATTGTTGACTGCCTAATACAACCCTCCTCTTTTTTTCGAACTTGGGACTGGCTATAAAAAATGATTTACATCAAAATTTAGCACAAGCAGAGTTTAAATCTCCATTCATATGCTGAAACGAATTTTCTTAAAATGTATGCATATGCTAAATAGCATTCCTTATAATGTATGATGTTTGAGGCTGATTTTTTAGGAGTATACACTATTTTTTCTTTTTCCTGATAATAAGAAAATGTGCTACCCTTAGTCATTTGTGCTCTTTGTGATTTATTTTTTTTAAATGTGAGGACTGTCAGTGAAATAAGTCATAACTTGATGATGTTATTATTTAATTAGTTATTTCTTGATCATTTTCCAGGCTACATGGAGTTTGCAATGAGAATCCCTTGGCACCATTGATACGTGGTCTAGGACTTACATTATATCGTACCAGTGGTGATAACTCTGTCTTGTATGACCATGATTTGGAAAGGTAATAATCCAGATTTTACATCTTTATGATTCTGAAGTTAGTTAAGATTGATGCATTTAAAGGTTTATGATGCAATTATAGGATTAAGACTTAAGAGCAATGGTGTTTCTCTTTTAGAGCCTCAAAACTGGTTCTGAGTCTGAACTCATTTTTCTGGATTCAGAATTATTTCAGATCAGGTTGGTTATATATATATATATATATATATATATATATTCTTGACAGAAGGTAGACTTCAATGTTTGTCCAAAATCTTGGGTTATTGGTCTCTGTATATTAGCTTATGAAATTTCTTCTATATTTTAATAAATTAGAACTCACCTATAAATATAATACCTTGGTTACAAGTAATCTTTGCTATCGTGCTGTCCAAGCTCAAATACTTGAGTTCTAAATCCTTCGACTTAGTTGTGACATACAATTAGACTAAAATTAATTTAGGACACCTGAAATTCTATAATAGCGTAAAACATCTATAACTGCTGCATTTATAATAATAATGATTTTTATGTATAGGAACTGCACTCTGTCTTTGCAGTTATATGCTTTTTAATGTAGATGGTCATCAAGTTCCTCAACACATAGTCCTGGACGTTGGAGACACTTTTAAGAGAATCCTAGCAGAGGTAAGATCTTTGCAGCATATGGTTTTTGGTGTTTTCATAACAAAAGCAATTATGATTATTTAAATGTGGAATTTAGTGGCCTTTTGTTGACATCTCTAGACAGGGAAGGTGAGGGATGAGCATCCCGATGACATGTCAGTTCTCCAAGCAATTTCTATTGTGTTGGATAGGCATCCAGAACTAAGGTATTGGACTGATTATAGATAATTACATACTGTATTGAGGCTTGCAATTTCAGTATATCATTGTTTATGGCAAAGTTTTCTGCAGGCAACAAGGACTTGCCCATGAAGTGCTGCAATGGTATATATGCAGAATGGAAGCTTGGTTTGCTGCCGATGCAGATATGATATCACTTAAAACCTGGGATCAGGCAAGTGCCATTAAATTAGTTAAAGGCTAAATATGCTTCTTAGCCTTAAACTTTCACCCAGACTTTTTTATTCCCTCGATTTTGTTCATAAACTTAAATTTAACACCTGGTCCTTGGTTAAATTATTGTTGATTTAAAATGAGGAAATCTTCTGTGTTGAACTTAGATAATAAACAGAAATCTAAAAATGGCTAGTTTTTATAAAATGGACAAAATATTGTTTCATATGGAGCATTATGAAATGTGTATGTTATGAATTGCATAACAAATTATAGAAAGATATAATAGGAAATAAAGGTTTGATGGCTATAAAGTTTTTGTTGTTTTGGTAGAGACAAGTAACCTAACAGCTTCTGTCTGTTGTACAAGTTTCACATAATAAATTGTAGATTATGTTGAGGGTCATCTAACTAATGGTATATTGGGAGTTTCTGAGAATGGGAAAGGAGTGGTTCATGAAGGAGTGGAGTGAGGAAGAGGGAAAGATGCTTCTCTATTTTTTTGGATGTCTGATAAGGGTAGATAGGAAATGGAGAGAGGGTTATAAAATGTCAATATAATTAGTGTACAGAGAGGATAAAGGACAAAATAGAGGACATAATTAGTACATGTGCAGTTTTTAAATAACTTTTTACTCCACTCCATGACTTGTCCCCTGATTCAGGCAGGAGATAAGATAACTTTGTTTTGAAGGGAATGTGGGGGCTGGGTTCCCCCTCCACCCCATGTGCCAGAAAAGGGAAAATTCCACACATAAAATCAACACTAGTTCCCCTTTCACATCCAAACATAGGCTAAGGAAAACGTTATCGCTAAGTTGATGATTTGAGGAGTAAACCAACAGAAGCAATTATAGATGGGGTTTAAAAGTTAAAGTTCATATTTTAATGTAAGTTGGGCTATAGCGGTTTGTTCCAATTATATGAAGTTGTTTCAGTCTGTGTTCTGTGCTTGAATCCTGGAATGCAATTTCCAGAGTTCCTTTCAAATGAAAAATATTGGATTTAGTTTTTGAGTCTGAGCTTGTGGGATCAACTTGTTTATCAACTACTCAAAGAAAATTTGAACACTTAAATTAATTAATCAAATTGGTTTTGAATTTTAATGTAGTTATAAAAGTCAAATCTGATTTTGGATTTGACTTTGATATTTACTCAAGTAATATTTAGATATTTGATGGTTCAATTGAATTTATATCTGGGTTTGGTACTTTATCAAACCTATTGGACAACCTTGGTAAACATTACAGGGCCTGATAAGTTCTATGGACATAGGTAAAACGGTGGAAGTCCTCCTTGTTTGCATGATATGATTTAAACTAATTATTTTTCTTCCTTCACAATACAATTTTTTTTTTTCAAATTCTAATTTTTTTTTTGGGGTATTTTATCTGTACGTAGAAGATCAATTTAGCATAATTTAATATTGAAATGAATACTTATATTGTTGAGGCCACTAATTGTCCCACAGGAGCATGTTCTCTCTGGTGGCCATGGACTTATGGTGCAAGGATATGATCCTGTTATAAAATCTCTTGCGAAAGATGTTGACATACGCTTGAACCATAGGTATGCCTGTACAATTTAAAAGATGACTAGCTGCATGATTATATTGTCATCATTTATGACTCCATGCAATTGACAAGAGAAAGAAAGAAGAAAACTATAACTGATGCCATGTTGGGAGCCTGGAAAGTATTAAGCCCAGGAAAAAAATGTGTATAATGTGGATTTATTTAGTATCCTCTTCGGTTGTAAACTGAGTCTTCCATTTTTATGTGGCACCCACTTCATAATTTGAACCCAGAGAAATGTGGCTTTCTTGTTTTCATGTTTCTGTTGGTAGAATACTTCACTCATTTTCCTTTGTCCCCTCCCCCTCTTATGATTTTGATCCTTATGTGAAAACTCTCCATATAGGGTAACCAAGATATCCAATGGATACAATAAGGTGATGGTCACGGTTGAAGATGGCAGAAACTTTGTTGCTGATGCTGTTATCATAACAGTTCCTCTTGGAATTCTCAAAGCCAATTTAATTGAATTTGAACCGAAACTGCCTGATTGGAAGGTTGCTGCAATTTCAGATCTTGGAGTGGGCAATGAAAATAAAATTGCCCTAAGATTTGACAGGGTGTTTTGGCCAGATGTTGAGCTCTTGGGCGTTGTTGCTCCCACTTCTTATGCTTGTGGCTATTTTCTCAATCTCCATAAAGCAACAGGCCATCCAATTCTTGTCTATATGGCAGCCGGCAGATTTGCTTATGACCTTGAGAAGCTACCTGAGAAGGCGGCTGCAAATTTCGTAATGCAACAGCTCAAAAAGATGTTTCCTGATGCTTCTGAGCCAGTAAGTGCAGCTCTCATGTATTTCTCATAGTACTTATCTTCACTTATCCTTTAGGAGGATATGTTTGGATTAATGAGAACAGAAGAAAAGAGAAGGGAAGGAACTGTTTTGATTTCAAGATTTCCTTGATTTAGATTGAATTCAAATCATTCTTTTCCTTCCCTCAACCTCCATTCTTCTCAATCCAAAGGTATGCTTGGGAGTTGGGAGGAGAACAGAAGGGAAAGAACTAAAAGAAAATAGAAGAAAAAGAAATGGTTGAATGATATTTTCCTTCCTTTTGTTTAGGAAACACTTTCTTCTAAAATCCTCCGAATTGGATGAACTTTGGAAGAGAAAAAAAATTTTGAAAAATTTTGAAAGATTAGTTGAACATCTTTTATTGTCCTCCCTCCTTATCAATAACTCCCAAACAAGCAGTAGATTTCAACAGAAGTTTGGTTTAAATAGGCTCGCGAAATGCCCTGCAAGAGCCTGAATTTTTGGTTTTGTTGGACTATTGCAGGTTCAGTATCTTGTGTCCCGTTGGGGAACAGACCCAAACACCCTCGGTTGTTACTCATACGACTTAGTTGGAAAGCCGGATGATGTGTATGACAGGCTTCGTGCACCCGTGGGTAATCTGTTCTTTGGTGGGGAAGCTGTCAGCTTGGATCACCAGGGATCTGTGCATGGAGCTTACTCTGCTGGAGTTATGGCTGCTGATAATTGTCAGAGATATCTCTTGACGAAGCAAGGCCGCATCATGGATGAGCTGCCTCTAGTTACTACTGTTAGGCATGAATTGGTTGAAACTATTATACCCCTTCAAATCTCTAGGATGTAATTTCTCTAAATTATCCAACTTCAAAAAATGAAAACATTTCTTCGGAAAATTTTTAAATGGCATAATTTCACTATCAACCATTTGCATATGACACTATGTTGGAGTTATGGTGAGAGTCTCACAGGGAGGATTGCCCTCTTTAAGTAACAACGGCCTCGGCTTCCTAAGAGTTTGATAATTTAAGTTTATAAAATATTAGTAAATTGGATTGATTAACCTTAAAAGTGAATTTTCTTGTTTATGTTTATTCATGATTAAAATGATGTTTATTTTTTTTATAAATTGGATTTATTTAATTGTTTTTAAAGGTTTTTTTTTAGAAAAATTATGTTTTATTCCTTTGAATTGTAATTTAATTACATTATAAATATTTAAACTTTGAAATGTAACACTTTATCTCTTAAACTAGGATAAAAAATATATGTAACTTTAATTCTTATAGTTATGTGATTAATAAAAGTTGAGTTTAAGTCTTTAAAAGTTAATTTCTATTATCTATAATGAGAAAAATCGTAGTAATATCACTTTAAGAAAGACTTACTTTTTCAAAATAAGAATCACAAACTCATTTATTTGTCTCAAAGTAGATAGCATAAATTGACTTTTAAAGGTAAGGTTCAATAGTCAATTTTTGTTGACCATGGGTTTATAAGACGTTAAATATAACATGCAAATTATCATTTTACTTTTTATAATAATTTGAAAATACAGTATTATGTTTCAAAGTGAAACTACTGATATTTTAATTTTAATTGAGGTTATAGTTTAGGAAATAAAATAGACATATCTCTTCTTTCAAGTTTTCCTTGAAAATTGACCCTGAGATCAGGATGCTCAATGCCTACGCAAAAATTAACGATATAGAATGAGAATTCCGTCGTCCACTTTTGAGGCAGAGAAGCCAATTTTTCAGTGGCTGAAAGAGGTCGCTGTCACCTGCCTTGTGGGTGGCTTCTCCTACCTTTCCTATATCAACATCATGGTAAACGACAGGCTTTAGTTTCTATGTCCCCACCTCGGTATGTGAATTTGTCACCAAAAGAACAATTCGATTTTATTTTACACCGTTGTTAATTATTGTACTTTATTTCTTTAAATGTTTTGTTTTTAACACTTATTTTATGACAATTTGACTCATATATATAAATAAATAAATCAAATATATAACCCTCAAAACTATTTTTTCACATATATAACTTAATTTTTTTTTCAGAGAAAATAGAAAGGTTGGCTTCGCAATCAAAACAAATTTATTTGTTTTTTTAATAATAAAGAGAACGCTGAAGATCGTATAATGTATTGCTTGGGTGAGTGATTTGGGTTTTGGGGATGGGGGTTTGGTATATGTGTGTATGTATATATATATATATATATAATAAAATTTTTTTAAACAAATAATAAAAAAAATTTACAAGTTATTAGATTTTTATTATTGAATCATTAAATATGTTATTAATATATTATATTGAATCATATACATAGTAGATCATCTAGATACTATAGTAATAATAATAAATTATTTTTAAAAATTTTAGATATAAAAATCTAAAATCTAAAAATCTAAAACTTTATCACTTATTTTAAAAATTTTTAATATAATATATTATAAATATCTATATATATTATATTATAATATATATCAATATATTACATATTATATATATATATATATATATACACCTAACCCCCACCCCCCATTTCTCCCCCTCCCGCAGATTAATAGATTATGGGGATGTAGAAGAAGCTCCTCTGCGTTTCTTTTATTATTAAAAGAATAAACATAAATTTGTTTTAAACATGAAGGTATATCTTTCGCATTCAATAATTATTTAAACAACAAATTTTTGTAAAACGTGAAGGCAACCTTTCTGTGTTCTCAAAAAACAAAAAAGTTATATATATAATGAAATAGTTTTAGTGGCAATACATTTAAATTTTTTGATTCTTTTTGTCTGTATATATGAGCCAAATTATCCTTATTTTATGATCTATTTTATCAGAAGACAATTTAAAATTTTTAACATGTAATTAATTGCTCTCATTGCTTAATTAAAATATATTCCCCACATAAAAGTATTATGGATTAGCCATGTAGGAAGGATGGGTGGGGGATTATTATGTGTAAAATATGAATAAAAAATAAAAAAATTTATTCTTAGATGTGAAAAAAAATTATTTATTTTTATCATTAAATATATACTAATACTTTTAAAATTGGACTAGTTATTGAATTAGTAAAATCACTAATTCATAATTTATTAATTTAATTATGAATGAACCGTGATCGAATTGGTGGTAATTATATATATATAGATATATATATAATTTTATATATTAAAAATTTAAGATAATAAATTATAACAAATAAATTTTAAAATATATTATGACTAATTATATATAAAAACAAATGATACATAACATAATATTTTAATTTTTAACTTGTTTAAAATATATTTGCATAATTTTAATAAAAATTATATAAAAATTATTTTTATTTCTTATTTATTATATTAAAATTTTGAGTTATAGATAAAATAATAACGGTAGTTCAATAAAAAAGATGTTATTCATCATAGTAATGTCAAAATTCGAATCAATTATTGGTTATTTTGGAGAACCAAGGTTTAAGATACAACATTATGAATTGACTAATTGTTAAGCCATTCGATTCCAAAGCCTAATTAGAATGAATCAGATACTAGTTCCTAATTAAACTAATCAAATTGGTTGGTCAAATTTGATTTTCACAACAATGATTTATATCCAAGAAGGATCAACTTTAATCCTCATTTTCTTTTCTATAAAATATCTGAATTTTTAAATTCAAACTCATTTATTCAAAAATTTTTAAAATGATCAATTTTTTAAAATTGATATTTATTTACATAAAATTTATTCATTATATATATATATATATAATGAGGAAAGCCCACCTTTCTCAACCCCAGTCCCTCAAAAGTCTTCCAACAAAACTTTAGACTCGAATTTGGACATTTTTTTATTTCTATATTTTAATCCGAACAAATAAATTATGCGAATAGTCAAAGTCATTAATTTTGAATATTGACGAGGAATAGGGGTCAATCACTTTGCCGTCCAACTTCTAAGAATTGTCTCATCTGATTCTCAACTGCTTTGAAATTTCCACTGGTCAAGATTCATTACTCTTTCAGCTAAATTAAGACATGACTTGCCCTTTGTTCTCCCAAAAGAAGATTAAGACTTGATAGGTTTCACAAAAGAATAATGTTTGTTGCATAATATGTTTAAAATAAAATTGTATAGAGACATGTATCTTAATTTTTTTCAAAAAATCTCAAAAGACATGAAATTTTAATTGCACAATGTCGTGAGGGATAAAGGCCACCCCACCACCATGTATTCATTGGTCAATACATATTTGGTTGGTTAATAGCATTCCTAAGACTACTCCTTCACTACATGTTTGTCTTTTATCGCTATCATTCGTGATATAAAAGTATAAACCATGATAATGATGCTAAAGGTTTCTGGAATTTTAGCTTCCAATCTTACTGCTGTAAATATTTGGAGATTAAATTGTGAGAAACTTTTATTGCAAATTTTGGCTTTGGTATAAATAATCTTTTTTTATTATATTATTCTTAGAGATGTTGATAAGCATCCAACTTAGCCACTCTAGTCGAATAAGCTTAGTAGTGATACTTGCACAATCAAGGTCATTAATTGAGAGAATAGCTAAGCCTACTTTGCAATAAACCTTAACAGTATATCTCGCCCTTGCTTATTTTAAAATATTGCTCATCTTAAAAAACTACATAAAACTCGTACATCCATAAAATAAAATACACTTCCATTTGGTTTAGTAGATTGTAAACATATTCTTTTTATATAGTCTCTATAATGTCTAATATATATTTATAATTATTTTTATATTCATTAAATTATTTTTTAAAAAATAAAAAATACAAAAATTATTTTTTTCACTTACTTATTATATATAGAGATATATATTTTACATCAGCCAACTGAACATATTAATATTCATAATGCCTTAACAGTCTCAATGTTGCATCTTTTGGATTCAATCAAAGTTTGATATATATATATATATATATTCCACCGCCTATCACTGTTCAACCCTTAAAAATTATCACGGTATATGTTTTACGCTCTTTAGACTCTTTCTTATTGCTTTAGACTCTTGCTAATTTAGACATCAACGTGTTTATGGCAGTTCTCGGTGCTTTAAGGAATTACGTCGAAGATTACTCAAACATCTATCAAAGCAACAAATATGATAATTTTGTTTTTTTTTTTTTGGGGTCAGAAGATGTTAGATTTTAATGACAATATCATGCTAAAAAATTATGACAATTATAAAGAGAAGTGATAATTATGATTTTGATATAATTAGCCAGGATGATAAATATTGATGTGATAGCACCGTTTTTCAGACATATAATTACATTTTAAAACTAAAATATGAAAAAATCCTTATCTATAACAGGCTTTTAGGAATCCTTGGGTAACTTTAATTGGTGAAATGAATGATTATTTTCATATATTTCATGTTTTATGTATTCTAAACCCGAAACGGACAAGACCTTTTTTTTTTTTGGGCCATTAAACCTTCAAGACATTTGAATATTAAGGGTTCTTTTTTATGAAAGGATTCACAGAACAATCCGGATGTTATTTGTTTAATTTTTTGGGTCAATTCGTAAACATCTAGAAATAGTAAAACGCTATTTTGATTTTTCATAAATAATTTTTTTAATTTAATCTTTTACAAAATTATTTTATTCATTTGATTATTTATGAATAAGATATTTCTTAATTTAATTTCTTATAAATTATCTTCTCAATTTAGTTCTTTATATTTCCATATTTTTAATTTAATCTTTTAAAATTATTATCTCTCATGTATAGATAATTTTTAATGTGATAGAAAGATATTATTAATAATAATTTTATTTATTAGAGATTAAAGTAAAAAATATTTATATGTAAAAGGCTCGATTAAAAAATTAAATAAATAACCAAATTAAAAATAAACTATCTATGAATAATTAAATTAAAAAATAATTATATAGAAGACTAAATTAATAAATATATTATCTGTAAAGAATTAAAATTAGATTTTACTAATCTAAAAAAGTGTTGCATAGGCCACATTCACGGGTTGGAAGAAGAGATCAAATTGGTGTTTATTTTTTTAATTTTATAAGAAATTACGTTAGAAAATTTTGTTAAATTGACCCGGTTTATTAGAATTAAGTGCACCACTTTTTTTACTAAAATATGTTAAATTAATCACGAGTGTGAAGTCCCACATCGAGTAGGAGATCTGGGGCAAAGGTGCATATAAGTGGGGGAGAATCCCTCCCCACCAACGGCGCGCTTTTCCCGAAGGAGATGAAGGATCAGAAGGGAAAGGACAAACCCAGTGCTGTGTGGTGCTAGCCACAGGTGCTGGACAATACTGCTGGTGGCTCTGTATGTCACAAATGGTATCAGAGCGACCTGCTCGAGTGTGCAACCCGAGGACGGGTTGGCCCCAAAAGGGGGGTGGATTGTGAAGTCCCACATCGGGTAGGAGGTCTGGGGTTATAGTGCATATTTTTTTGGGGGAAACCCCATTGAACCGTGATTTAACAATACTCGGTGGAGCTGCTGTATGTCACAAAATGGTATCAGAGCGACCTGCTCGAGTGTGCAACCCGAGGACGGGTTGGCCCCAAAAGGGGGGTGGATTGTGAAGTCCCACATCGGGTAGGAGGTCTGGGGCTATAGTGCATATAAGCGGGGGGACAAGTCCCTCCCACCAACGGCGCGCTTTTCCCGAAGGAGATGAAGGATCAGAAGGGAAAGGACAAACCCAGTGCTGTGTGGTGCTAGCCACAATTGTGAAGTCCCACATCGAGTAGGAGATCTGGGGCAAAGGTGCATATAAGTGGGGGAGAATCCCTCCCCACCAACGGCGCGCTTTTCCCGAAGGAGATGAAGGATCAGAAGGGAAAGGACAAACCCAGTGCTGTGTGGTGCTAGCCACAGGTGCTGGACAATACCGCTGGTGGCTCTGTATGTCACAATTGGTATCAGAGCAAAGTTCCAGGCTCTCTCGGATTGGATTTGGCTTGAGGATGTAGCCATTGATCTTTGTAAAATACTTGTATGACTATAAAAACTCCTCTATAGGACATTGTGGGTGTGTGAAAGTAGTTTGTGGCTTTATTTATGATAAGTAAGTTGTAGGATGGTCTTAGAGTAGTTAGTGGACACCGAGAAGAGTGGCCTCTAAAGTAGCTTGAGCAGAGCTGAGGGATCCCTTGGCTAGAGCTTGATGAGATATGATAGCTCGCCGAGATCAGTGGCAAGCCCTAGATATGAATGATGAGAATGTAAAGTTTGGTGGTTATGTGTATAAGTGTGGGTTGAATGGTCAAAATGAGATGCATGAGGTTTGGGACCATTTGGGCAGCTCACACAAGTCTCAAATAAGCTTTTAAACTTGCCCAAAAGGTGCCAAGACTAAGGGAAATCCATTTGGCAATTTTGGCACTCAATATGGAGCCAAAATTGACCATAATGGAACCCTATGTCACTTTTTGGCCAAATGAGTTGGTCTTGCCCTAAAATTTGGCATGCAATTAGGTTTTATTGAGAGCTTTTTGGGAAGCTAAAGATCGTAATTTTTGGAAACCTAGAGAATATTTGATGAATTTTCAAAATTGGGATTTTTCATAGTTTCTGGTATATGCACTGTTCATACTGGTAGATTTGATTTTCGTGTCACTCGATGGCCAAATGGTGTCCAATGCTTATAAAATTTTATGTGCATAAACTAGAGGTCATAAGCTTTCTGTGGCCACTGAGATCACGTCATTTAGAGGTCTGAGTACAGAGTTATGTATTTTTGAAATTTGCTGTCAGTAACAGTGGTGACTCCAGAGCTCAATCACTGTTCCATCAGTTCCAGATACCTAACCATATTTGTTTCATTCAGGAATTATTTTTATTGTCACGTTAACATTTGTAGCTTCCTAGAATGACTGAATGTGTGTGATTTCGATTTTTGTCGAATTAGTTATGAATTTCAGAAGTTTGCATCAGTAACCTGAATCACAGCCCAGGCTCGAGTCTGTAGCTTTTTGGATGTCAAACGTCCTATGTGATGAATGTTGTGACTTGGACGTATTTTTATTGTGAAGTAGACATCCTGAGATTTCCATAATGACAAAGAACACATGATTTTGATTTTTCTAGATTTAGTTATGATTTTTCAAAGTTTGTGACAGAAAAGAGGAAATTCTAGACGAATATGCAAACATGAATTTTAATGTGTTCTTTTGCTTTCCACGAGTTGTAGACCAAATTTGATGATGGAAATGAGCTATATTCATGTATTTAAGTATGAGAATGTGATAGATGCATTCATATGGCCCATTACTTTTGAAAGAAAAATTTTACCCGTAGAGAAATGCATTTTAATTCATAACTCCCTATGCCACTAGATTGTTTCTATAGAACAAACATAAGATGAGGCATGGGAATTGCATGAATTGAGTCCTAGAAATGTTACATTTATTGGTATCAGCAACTTGAGGACGGGTTGGCCCCAAATTGTGAAATCCCACATCGAGTAAAAAAGGTGCAATAAGGCCCCACCAACGGCGCGCTTTTCCCGAAGGAGATGAAGGATCAGAAGGGAAAGGACAAACCCAGTGCTGTGTGGTGCTAGCCACAGGTGCTAGACAATACCGCTGGTGGCTCTGTATGTCACAACGAGTAACATATTAAACACATCTTAAATTAGATTTTTTTAATATCTATTTAGATTTCATTTAATTTAATTATTTTTAATAGGTTTAGTCCGTACTGAAACTTCTTAAAGATTATGTGAAAATAAATTAGCATTTGCTTACCAAAAGGGCAAAAAAAAAGGCATTAATCTGTCCAAGTCAATACCTAGTAAAATACATATATATATATATATATATATATATTCGTTGACACGCTGCAATCACCGTGAGGGAAAAGCAATACAATCGGGAAAGAGAAGCTCTGCTTTGGATTCTTCTTTCCTTGTCTTTGATTCCAATCCCCAGCGTATTTGTGTAGAATCACTGACGGATCCTCTCAACTTCTGAAAATTTCTGTTTTTTCTTCGATTGGTTGGGTGTAGGTCCGTTTCCCTTCCAATCGATCCAATTTATTTCCATGGCTACGACCGGGCACAACAATCTCAACGCCAAATTGGTGAGTCTGATTTCGATTCCTTATTCTCCCCTCGTTTTCTTTCCCTTTCCAGGTTCGTCGACGGTTTGAGGTTATAAAACTCTCAATTGATGATCAGGTTCTCCTTGGTGATATGGGTGCCGGAAAGTCCAGTCTTGTTTTGCGATTTGTCAAGGGTCAATTTCTTGAATTCCAGGTTAGTTTACCCTTTTTGGTTTCCTAATTTAATTGGGAGTTTCTGTTGAAGATTTTACTGGGTGCGTTTGAGTTCAATATACTGAAATTTTGTTGGGTATGCTTAGAGTTAGATATAGTGAAAATATTCTGCGAATTATATATCTTTCCCCGTTGGCAAATAAACGTTGTGGCATCTTGAATTTATCTCGTTTGTGATGCTTTAAAGTGAAGTTGAACTAATATGTTGGAGGAAATTATTATGGGAACTCAAAGTTTTTGCTAAATGTAAACAGTGAACAGCGTTCGGCTGTTTTAATTGGAACGTTTCTAAAACCTATTGTTGAGAAGATGAGAATTGTTTCGGCTGATTACAGAAAGTGCATCTCGGTCTTGATGCTTTTCCCCCTCTACACAGGAATATAGTGAAAGTAAATGGTTACAGTAATGGAGTTTACAATGATACTCTAAATACAAAAAAGGGGGGGGGGGGGGGTGGAGGAAAAAGGATTATGCATGATATCTTCTCTTTAGAGCAGTATGAATGTTGACGGTTTTGGGTTTTCATATCTGCTAGTTTGTGCCAAAGCCTAAAAAATAGAATATTGGAGTCTCTGCTGCTGAGTTTATATGGTCTATTGCGTGGACAGGAATCAACAATAGGTGCAGCCTTCTTTTCACAGACATTGGCCGTCAATGATGCAACTGTGAAATTTGAAATTTGGGACACAGCTGGACAGGAGAGGTACCACAGCTTGGCTCCCATGTACTACAGAGGCGCTGCCGCTGCTATCATTGTCTATGATATTACTAACACAGTACGATATCTTTCTCTCTTAATATTCTGAATTTGTAGTGAAATGGGTAATATATAATATTCATTAATTAATTGGTTTCTGACATGTGCTTTAATGCTGATATTATTTTTTGTTTCTACTTTGTATAGTGCAGATACATTAAAATCTGTAAAATGATGGGAGAAGTATAGGGCATTAGAAGAAAATAATAAGTGCGGTCTAGGTAGCTCATCACAGTTTTGGGAGGATTGTTGGTTGGAGATTATTATCTTTCTGAACTTCTTCCCCGTTTTTGTTGGCTATCAACTTTAAACCATTCTTCGATCTCATATTTATTTAAATTACAAAGTTCTGATTTTTCTGGAACTTGCATGTCTCTAAAAATCTTAATGATCGAGTTGTTGATGACCTTTCTTTGTTATTGGATATCCTTGGCCCTTTCCATGTTTCTAATTTCCCTGATCGAGGTTTTAGGTTTTGGACTCTTTGGGATTATATACTTGAAATTCCTCCTTTTATTCTCTGATTTGGTTTCAAATGTCGAGAGTTTTTCTTCTAGCCCATGATACTTAATAGATCAATACAAATGATATGCTTCAAACTTGTAGACCCAGTAAGCCTATTTCACTGGCCGTTTGTGTGATGTGTTATTGGAGTTTTTGGGAAATACAGTCATTGTTTATTGCATGGCGAAGCGGTGTGGCAGCTCTGAAAAAGACTTTTTGGCATCTTTAATGAGCACTGGATTTGGATTTGGTGTGGTTTGCATGTTGATTTATCTTTTGTTAGGGCCTTCTGCCTAGACTATGCTTTTGAGTTTTTAATTCTCTTTGTGCATTAAGGTTTCATATAATAGGTTTTATATTTTATTTACAGGATTCATTTACACGTGCTAAGAAGTGGGTCCAAGAACTTCAAAAGCAAGGTATTTGCTGATCTCCTTTTTGTTTGATTGCTTGATTTAGATAGATTACTGTAACATAAAAGAAGGATGTTAAATTTATAGATTGAAAAAGTAGAACCAAAATATTTGGTTTGGTTACTATTTTCATCCCAATACTAGTCCCTTTGCTTTACAACTTTGTAACTTGGCCCTTATAGTTTTCAAATTATGCAATTGAGTCCTTGCCATGACAAGCTGTCACAAATCTGTTAATGGGTTTCTGTCGTTTAAATGTCTAGCAACAATTAAAAGTAGTTGTTGACTACATTGATTCTTCAAATGACATGGGTTTGCAACTAGCTAGAGAGCTTCTTTTGGCAGCCTTAATGCACAAGTAAAGCCTGAAGAATCTTGGCTTGTGAGTTTGAGATGTCTCAGGAGTAGGAGTGTGGAACTTATCAAGTCATTGTATCTATTATCGGATTTGTGATCATTGTCATAGCTGGAACCCAATTACAAGATTTGGAAACTATAAGGATTTGATTATAAACTTTTAAATTATAAGGACTTTGAAATTGAGATGAAACTATAGGGACCAATAGAGTAAATAAGCCAAATATTTAATGCATTTGTATAAACCTGTGGATAAACTATTAGCACTTACAAATAAGGCAATCTTGTCTACATTTTTTCACTATTGCCCTGTGAAATTCATTGACCTGTTTTACTTTTAAAATAGATGACCCCAAATATGGGGGGAAAGTATAGATTAGTAGTTGTTGGTCTTTGTTGAGCAGCAGTTATCTGGTTGAGAGTGGGTAGGGTGTGGAAATCATCAGAAAGAGAGAGGGAATGGGTTATTTGAAGGGAAACTACAAAAAATCCCCCCTTGAAGTATAGCTTAATTACAAATTTAGTATTAAAATGTAACACTTTACCCACTTTCCCCACTAACTATTACAACAAGTGAAAACATTATATATCAGTTAAAACTAACGTCTGAAAAAGCCATGTGATACCTTATTTCTGCATTATCTTCCTCAATTCCCCCCTGCATGGTTTTCTGATCTGTAATTTCCTCAAATTCTGCATTTCAAAGACGGTAATTTTAACTGATATTTTCACTTTTTGTGATAGTTTTGGGGGGGTAACGTGTTACATTTTAAAATTTGTGTACCATAGTTGTAATTATTAACTAGGCTATATTTTTTAATATGTGGTCTTCCTGTCATTTTACGATGTAAGGGGACAGCTTGGGACATCGTTGATGTGGAGAGAGACTTCTTTTGTGTTTCTTCTTCTTTTATGATTTTTTTTTAATTATTAAAATCATCTCTAAGGTTTTTTTTTTAAGACACTTGTTATGGGTTGCAATTCTCCAAATTCAAGAACACGATAGTTTGACTTTATTTTAAAATTAATGTTTCGGAGTCAGCAATGAAACAGGCGTTAAAATTATGAGTTTGACTGGATGAAAATTGAGAATAATTGTCTTCGTGACAATTTTGTGAACAGTTAGGGAAGCTGTAGTTCAATTCTGGGATCCCCTGTTGAACTTTAATTTTGAATGCCTGTTTCATAGCTGACAACAAATTAATTAACCTATGATATGTATGTTTGATGCTCCTTGAACTCTGCTATCATTGATCTTCTACAATTCCTACTATATTATGGATCAACTAATTATAGGTAACAGCTGTGTTGAGACTTGAGAAATAACAGTTGGCGGATTCCCCTATAGTATTATTTCAAAGGTGGTATACTCTTGATAAGTTGATAACCCTTGAGACCTTGCTCTAGGAATAACAGGATTTGTGGTAGCTGTGGTTGCATAACTAGAAATTTAATGAATGAATTCAATTTGGTTGTTACAGGGAACCCTAACATGGTCATGGCTCTTGCTGGTAACAAAGCTGACTTGGAAGACAAGAGGAAAGTGACAGCTGAAGTAAGTAGTATTATTTTCAAGTACTCCTATCATGGCTTATAAGCTATTACGAATTATAATTCCTTTCACAATCTTATCAATTTAGTTGCAACTCTGGTGAAGCAATATTTTAATATAGCACTATGCTTATATTCTTCTTTCATGATTGAGAAATTTCTTGTAACTACCAGCTGATGATTTCTAACATTGGCATTGCAGGAGGCCCGTGTATATGCTGAGGAAAATGGTCTCTTTTTTATGGAGACCTCTGCCAAAACTGCAGCCAATGTAAATGATATATTTCATGAAATAGGTGTGATCCCTTTCCTATCACATGTTTAGGCTGCTTAATGAGGACGATTAATAATTCTATTTTGACTCTAGTATTTAATTTGCTTCCTTTATTGAATTGCATTAAGAAGATTTAAAAGGGGAAACATGAATCCAAAGAGGATAAACTCTCCTCCAGAGGAAAAGTCTGTCCCCTGTTTGCAGGGCATGATATTTCCATTGTTTTTGGCAGGGATTGAGGTTCATTTATTTATTTTTTTTTTGGGGGGGGGGGGGGGGTTGGGTTGAAGTTTAAACTGTGTAATATCTATGCGATTGGTTATGGGCTGTGAAATGTTTGTCAAAGCCCACTCGTTTGACCTAAATGTTGGGTGTGAGTGTCTAATTATGCCACGAAATCTTTTTTGTTTGCACTCTTATCTTCTGTCGAATCTCATGTTCTGCAAGCGGGTAAAATGCTCTACTGCTATTTGTTTTATGACAATATTATCTTGCGCATGCTTTTGTTTTGGATTATATTACTTTTCTGCCATAACCTGCTAAATTTTCTTAACGTTATTTGACTTAAAATTGCTCATGTAAACAGCAAAGAGATTGCCGAGGGCTCAGCCTGCTCAAAACCCAGCGGGGATGGTTCTTGTGGATAGACCTGCAGAAGGATCAAGAGCTGCATCATGTTGTTCATAAGTAATGCGATTTGTGCCCCCCTCCCCGACAAAAGAAAATTAAACTCCCATGTTTTATGTGGTTTGTCTATGCAACTCTATGATGGCACTGTTATTTGGAGCTCTTTATATGCTGCCTGGATGATGGATGCAAATTTAGAAAAATGGAACTTCATGGTGCAAAATATATGCCTGGGATGTATGGTTTCCGTGGCTTAATATATTAAGAGTATATAAGGTGAAATGCATGAAAGTTTAAGCTCACTGGCATCTCTTTCTAAACAAGATTAGGGAACTTCTTCGCACCCAACACTACTCCCCCGTTCCCCTCTTCTTTTTGCTAAAATGCCCTCAAATTTTCCATGATGGCCAATACGAAATTTATGGTTCGTATGCAACTCTGCAACCAACACTAAAAGGTAGGGAAGGGATATTCGTATAACTTTAATTAGTTCGTCCATAAGGCATTGTTTGGTTCAACAATGGGGGGAGGGGAGGTTAAATGGTTAATTTTTTTTAAAGGGCTTTTCTTTGTTTTCTATTATAAAAAAATAATTTTTTAATTTTTATTCAAAAAATATTTTTTATTTTCATAAAAAATTTATTTGAATTTCACTAAAAAAATAAGATTTATATTATATTTTTAATAAAAATAAAAGTAAGTATATCAAGGATAATTTAATCAAGTGCAATACAAATATTTTTTTTTCTTCGAAAAATTTTTACTTTTGGAGGAAGGGGTTTGGAGGGGATGCCTTTCTTTCAAAACCCTCAAACCAAACACTATCTAAGTATCTGTCGGTGGTTGTCATATGAAAGATAATTTTTTCAGTGTACTCTCATCTATTTAGGGTAATTGTTCTTTTCTTTCTCGATAGAAGTCTAAATTAAATAGTTTTCCTTTTTAATATAAAAGTGCACACAATTTTTTTCTTGAACCTAAAAAATAATCAAAATGTTTTTAATTAAAAATATTTATTTAATCATGTAATTTCTAAATATTTATGTCAATGTTATTTATTTAGAGCTAATAATTTTAATTATAATTTATTTTAAATTTTAAAAAGTGATTATCTTATGTTGCTTAAATATATATTTTATATTTGTTATATTATACAAATAAAAAACATAAAATATTTTGGTCAAAATTGTTATAATTGTAATTTATTTTTTGTGGTAAAATAAGTGATTATGGTAGATCTTTATTTTAAGGGGAAGTGAGTATAATTTTTTAAGACTGAGAAAAGCAATGTAAGTTGAACATCAAAAAAGGTAATTTGCCCTTATTTATTTGGTCAACATTTCTTGAATTGTTTAGATCCATAGTTTAGGGCCTATGTGGAATTGTTATGGCTTTTGCTACCTGTGTTTTTTATCAGTCAGTATCATAAATTTATGTTTGTTTAATTTCTTTTTATTATTCTTCATTTAGCTCCTTTTATTTTAATTAATTTCTAGTCAAAGCATAAATTGCTGCTATCTTTTCAAATATACAAGACATATAAATCTCACATATTTTTTTTAACTCTTATTATGGAAATATATTCTTTCAATTTAATTTCTATTCTTAATTTTATAGTTATTAGCTTGATGAGTCACTAACTTTCATCCTGGTATTATTTACTTCATTTTAACTAGTACATATTATTTTAATAACTTGATATAAATTTCATTTAAACTTTTAGTATTTAAAAGGAAAAAAAATACAAAAATACTAACATATATCTACTATTATCATTTTATACAACTGCAACAACTTTCAAAAATCATTATCAAATGTTTTATTAATCAACTTATTTTTTTTAAATGACATTTATATATTTTTACTAAACACTATTTTTACTCTTTCTAAGTATAACTTTTCTTTACAACACTCACCGCACCTTAAAAAAAAAAAAAAAAATACAACATTTCTAATCGGACACAAGTAGGTAAATCCGTAATGAGTTTTTGTGGTGCACAACGTTCCCAACTTTAAAGGACAATTCCCATTTTGTTTGTTGTTGCGCGTAATAATTGTTTTGGAGATAGAAAGGAAAAAAGAAAAAACCGTACATTAAATCTAAAGTTGTTCCATTGGTCAATGAATTATCAATATGGCGTATGGACAAAGATGCATCTAGGATCATCCTTTGACCATTTTGTATTCATTCTCTCAAAAATTCAATTCTTAAAAAATTATTCCTTTTTCTTAGCATAGTTTTTTTAAAAAGGTCTTTTAATTTAAGTTTAATCTTTCAAAAATAATGCTTTTCAATTTTATTCTTAAATTTTTTACAATATGGTCCCTCTAAGAGATATTTTTAAGTTTCCAACTCAATAAAATCTAGCTCCAATAATGACATAATTTTAGGGTTTGAAGATACCCAAACAAATCTTCATCGATTTTGTTTTTGCTTAGTTGAGATATCATTTTGATTGAAAAAAAAATATTTAAAAACCTAAATTTAACTCCTACTTGTTGAGGAGGGATGTGACATACAGCAGCTCCACCGAGTATTGTTACTCAGCCTTCCCGCTTCTGGCTTCGCCTTCTTCACGGTTCAACGGGTTTTTTGTCCCTTGGGGTTTCCCCCAAAAGCGCGCTCGGTGGGGGGAGGAACTCCCCCGCTTATATGCAATGCCCCAGATCTCCTACCCGATGCATTCACAATCCTTTCCAACCCGTTCGGGTTGCACACTCGAGCAGGTCGCTCTGATACCATTTGTGACATACAGAGCCACCAGCGGTATTGTCCAGCACCTGTGGGTTATGGGCCCACACAGCACTGGGTTTGTCCTTTCCCTTCTGATCCTTCATCTCCTTCGGGAAAAGCGCGCCGTTGGTGGGGAGGGATTCTCCCCCACTTATATGCACCTTTGCCCCAAATCTCCTACTCGATGTGGGACTTCACAATCTACCCCCCTTTTGGGGCCAACCCGTCCTCGGGTTGCACACTCGAGCAGGTCGCTCTGATACCATTTGTGACATACAGCAGCTCCACCGAGTATTGTTACCCAGCCTTCCCGCTTCTGGCTTCGCTTCCTTCACGGTTCAACGGGCTTTTTGTCCCTTGGGGTTTCTCCCAAAAGCGCGCTCGGTGGGGGGAGGAACTCCCCCGCTTATATGCACTCATGCCCCAGATCTCCTACCCGATGTGGGACTTCACAAGGGAGAACTTATCCAAAATTATGCATTTGCTTTCTTTTCACTAGCTCCATCCCAAAGGGAGTTGTTCAGCATTAAAACTTTTATTACCAGAATGAAACAAGAAAAATCATAATATAGATAAAAAAGTTTCTTGCATATATTAAGTGTACATATATATATAAGATTTAGAATTTGATCTATATATATATATATATATAGAGAGAGAGAGAGAGAGAGAGAGAGAGAGAGAGAGAATTTCTCATATGAATTAAATCTTAATTTCAGAAACTTACTTTTAATAATTAAATAATAATTAATAGATAATATTAAATAATGATTAGATAGACAAAAATAAAATTTTATCAAATTTTTTATTTTCATTTCACCTTTGCAAACCAAACAAGCCGTAAGAATTCCTTTACAATCCAAATTTAGACTAGACGTTGAGCTCCTTACTGTTTAGGGAAGGAGAAGTTATCCACCCATCACGTTCCTTTCTTATCTAAGATATGATTTTTCATTTGCCAATCTGGTAATAGAATTTTCAGTGTATTAAATTATTAACTAAGATGATAGAGCGTATTATTTGAGTTATTAGGACCTTTTGATACATAAAATGAAAAGGAATTGAATGAAAAATATAATAAAAATAATAATTTTAAGCATTAAAAGTAATCTTTATATTCTTATTTTTAATAAATAATAAAATTTGATAGAACTATTAAGTAACAATTAAAAAATATAACAAACATTATGAAAGTAGAATGAAAAGAAAATCTCTTTCCATCTCCAGAGATTCTTAGAAAACATTTAATTTTGACTAAAAAGTAAAGACATCTTCAATAACATATTAAAAAATGTATATATCTATTAGTTCACCAAGTCGTCCGGCAGCGAGGCTTTTAAGATTCCAAAACTTTTGACAAAAAAGACGAGTGCAGTGCCCTCAATCATTTGTCCTTATACATAGAATCCAACTACTTATTTATCTTTATTTTGGTTGAAAAATGTTTAGAAATTTTATTTTTAAAAATTGAGCCGAGAATAATTTTCTAAAAATTAAATTTAAACATTTTATCTCTAAACAGTTAAATTGAGATATGTTGAATAATTAATTTACTCTAAATATTTTTGTAATAGTAAGATGAGGCACATACATCAGTCAAAATTAAAGATACCTGCATTTTCTTTCATCTCCACTTAGCATCTATTCTCGCTTCTCATCTCGTGTAAGCTCCATCACCACGACTTTATTTTGAGTAATATAATAGATCAGTATATTATTAAAATTATTAAAAAACATTTATTTTGAGTAAAAAGCAAAAAGATATCAACAAAATATAATGTCTTTGCCTCTCTCACCTTCCACCAAAACAAAAACATCACTTTCCCAAGTTGTAATTTTAATACCCTCAATTTTTCTTTAAAATATAGATACTAAATGTGTGATCCACTTAAGTGATCAATCTTATTTAAACGTGTACAATTTACTTAAAATAACACATCATATATGTTTTGTATTGATCTCTTTCTAAAATTAACATCGTTAATTTTAAAGAAAAATAAAAATGATTCATTTTGCACCAAATTGTCCCAAAGCATTTTTAGATGCCAAAACTTATATTTACAAGATTAAATTAAAAGGGTAATAATTTGTTAAAAATTAAATAATTAATTTATTCTAAATATATTTATAATAGTAGTAGGTAAGGCACATAGATCAGGCATTTTTACTTCGCATTTACTCTCTTCACTTTATCTACATTATGGTTTTTCCTCTTCCACTGTGTTGATAACATTTTAAATGCATTAAGTGATTAACCACTACGATAGAGTATATTATTAGAAGTATTAGAAAACAGTTAATTTTGAGTAAAAAACAAAGACAACCTCAACAAAACGTAAAAAAGCAAAAATTAATCACTTCAAAAGTTGCCCAGAAGTTAGGTTATTGGGATTCCAAAAAACTTTTTAAGAAGAAGACAGAAGCAGTGTCTTCAATCACTTGTCTTTATAAATGGAGCAATCATCTACAAAGATAAACGCTGAAAATGGAGCAATAATGGACACCATAATTACATAATGCCCGACATCCACAATCAACATGCCCTTTATTTCTTAGGCTTCCACCCAATTAAGAATAGAACCAATTAATTGTAAGTCAACATTTTTAAACTACCAATTATTTTTATTTTTATTATTGTTATGGGGTCTTATAACTACAAATACTTAAAAGTAGTTCAACTCGTTTTTAGAAGGTCCAAATAATTCAAGGTTATTATTTTTTGAATTTCATATAAGAACTTGATAAAAATAAGTTAATTGAATAGCTTTAAATAAAACAATTCCAACAAAACAAGCGGTTCTGATCAATAACTTCTATGGCTCTATTAAGCAATTCCCTCAGACTCATGTTATTACTGCATAGCCCATAAAACTTATGAATAGACCTTCCATAACACAATAAAAGTATGATCATTGTCATTAGCAACGCCATCGTGCCATTGTTAATCATATTTGGTGTGTCAAGAAGTGTTTTATTATTGTTGTTATTTTTCAAGATTTGAAAGAAAAACATGTTAAATTTTAAGATTAACGTATTAATTTCGTAGTTAAAATTTAATTTTAAAAAGTAAATAATAATTATTATAATCATCTAACTTCAGACAAGCTATGCATCAATTGTGGTCAAGCACTGCGATTTCCGGAGTGGGGCGAGTGGTTTTCATCACGGGAGTGGCTATTATTAAAGATAATGAACAGAGGAGTCCCTAAAGTGAGGTCGTCGTGGAATTATTGGTTTGGGGTGTGTTCTTGAAGGGCCACCCAACCAAATAATGGACAAAGTACAGTCAGAGTCAGGGCGATCATCTTCAATTCATCAGAGTTCAGATTTTTTTGTTGTTGAGTGTGAAGTCTATAAAATATCTTTGTGGTAAAAAATATATAAATAAAAAAAAGTTTTATATAAGTTTTTATTTTTTATGTCATTTCTTTTATCACCTTAGGATATTTCACACATTTCAAAAAATCCAAGGTATAATTCATCATTTCATCGTACTTTGTAATCTTGAACAGTTTGATGCACATCCCACACCCATTCGCACACACATCCCACTAAATATCGTTCGTCGTCCAAATCACTAAAGAAGCATTTTAGCCTTGTGACGCATGAATTGGCGTCAAAGATGCACAGAAAATTTAAAGTGGCCAATCAAATTTTTATTTTATAAATCAAATTCATCATCAAAATAAAAAAAAAGAAATAAATTAGATAATTAAAACAACCTTAAAACTTGCCTAAATAAATAGTTTTGGGTTAAAAAAACTATAACTAAAAAATGTTGGTTGGGATGACATCGAGTTTGGAAAACTTTTTTGTTGATATATTATATCCTTCAAAATTTTTTTCAAATTAAAAGTTACGATAGTTTATGATTCAGAGTGTTTTTTTACAAAGCATATCCTTTTCTTTTAAATTTTTAACAATGTGTCTAGTATGCAAAAAATTAAATATAAAAATTAAAATTAAAAAAATAATTTTATTAAAAAAAGATTTAAATATCTCTACTTTTAATGATTAAAAAATAATTATAAGGATAAAATAAATATTTTATCCAATTTTTCGTACCAAACAAGTTGTACACTTAGCTCACTCCAAAATTATATACTGGATGTTTTATTTCACTTTGCACTTTAAGATATTGGTGACGAATGAGAATCCCCTTATCATAGACATCTCAAATTTTCCTTGATTTCATAGGCAAGCAGCCAATTAAAATAATTTTTGTTTGAAACTAATTATATGGTAATTGACATTTCTAGCAGTTATGTGATTTGAGGACCCGTTCAAAATAGAAAATGAAATCAAATTTAACTTGCTTGATAAATGGTATTGAAACTAACCATGATCAAGCTGTGCCCTTTTGAGCTTGTTAGGCTAACTAGTAGCTAGTTTTATGCTAAAGTATTGTTTTATTTGAGATTTTGAGGTTAAATGAGTTTCTCCATTTTTGGTATAATCAAAATTCAATCTAGGACACACAAATTCTTCACTTTCAATTTGTCCTTTGTTAATGTTATTCTTTCCCAGACAGTGTGCGTTTCTTCAGCCAAACTGTTAAGCTGGGTGATCATAGGCCAGTCAATGCAGAAAAGTTCATATTAAATTATGTGATAGGTGGAAAAGTACAATACACCTTTTATTTTGTTACGAAGAGTACTTGAGAGGTTGACATTTTTTACCATTAAATTATCTTGAGATGTTCATAACATTGCTCTATTTCGTGATCACCAGCTTGATTAGGAAAACATATATACTCAAATTAAATGGAAAAAGAAGAGCAGTTCTTGTGTGGATACAGGTTAGGTTCATGCAACGGTTCCAATTATAATTTCTATATGAATCAAATTTTATCTGAATTTAGATTCGAAGATGATGGGTGGAGCTCAGTCAATATATAATTTGAATAGGTCCCATGCACCTTTGTTTTACAAAATTTTGGAAAAAAGTATGATCTAGATGTATACCATGTACGCAGGGAGTAGATTCTCTCCGATTTGCATTTAAGAAGAGGAAATCATAGCTTTGAAAAATACATAACAAAGAACGTGAACAAATAATAAAATAAAGTAGTTTCTCTTGTAACTGGAGGATTCAGTTTGTGCGCACAAAAGAGAAACTGCTCCCATATATGCAATGAAAATGAATAAACAACGTGATAACTTGATCATATTTAGATTGAGTTGAATTAATTTAAAAAGAAATAGATAGTTTGGGCAAGGATACTTGGTTAGGTTAGACTTCTTGGCACATTTTTTTAAAATTATATTGTGGGGACTTATATAAAAATTTTTAAAAAATAAAATATAATTTTATAAGATTTCATAAATTTTTTTTTTGTTTTTCTAAGGATTATGTTTTAATTTTTATCTTTTTTTAAATAACCCAATTAACTTAACCCAATCCAATACTAAATTAAATTGAGCTTAATTTAAATATCAAGTTAGACCAAAACTTAACTTAACCTATAAATACTCTTAGTAAGCAAGGAATATTTTGAAATATCCAGAGACCTTAAATTCTTTTAACAGCTAACAAAATTATATGAAAAATTATTAATAATTTGGCTCTGCATCTGGCAACACACAGGCTGGGTTTAAACTAAAACTAAAGCCTCAGAATATTGTTTACATCAAAACTACTTAAAAATAAGTAAATAGCCCGATGCCCAGTGTCGCAGTATGTACACACATAAACCTTATTTTTTAAAATAAAGACCTGGCGATTCAAAGACGAGAAAGAGCCAGAACTTGTTCACTATAACCACCACCCAGATTATTATTATTATTATCGTTATTATTTCGATTGACCCGAGTAGAGCTAGACGACGTCGTCTGCATATCCTCAGACACCACGAACGCCTTGGCCTTCTCCCTCAATTCAAACTTGAGAATCTTCCCCGTCGAAGTCTTAGGCAGCTCGTCCATGAACTTGACGACTTTCGGAACCATGAAATGCGACATCCCCTTCCTGCAGTACCCAATTATTTCATCCTCAGTGACGTCATCATTCGTCTTCCCTAATTCATTCTTCTTCAAAGCTATGAACGCACAGGGGCTCTCCCCCCACTTAGGATGAGGCATTGCCACCACCGCAGCCTCCGACACCCTCGGATGCTTATAAAGAACATTCTCGACCTCAACACTGCTAATGTTCTCCCCCCCAGAGATAATCACATCCTTGGACCTATCCTTAATCTCCAAGTACCCATCCGGGTGTACAACCCCAACATCCCCCGTTCTAAACCACCCATTCTCGAACACTCTGGATGTTTCTTTCGGATCCTTATAATACCCCTTCATTATCCCACTCCCTCTCAACACAATCTCCCCCATCGTCTTCCCATCTCTAGGCACACTCTCTAATGTCTCCAAATTCTTCACATCCACACTTGCAAGTGTTAATATGCTAACCCCTTGACGAGCTTTCAGCTTCGATTGTTCCTCTTTCGGTAGAACATTCCATTTTTTATCCCATTCGCACACAAGTGCGGGTCCAGTTGCCTCAGTTAGGCCGTACGCATGTGTGATGTGGAACCCGAGGAACTCAATCTGTTGGAGGAGCGCCGCCGGGGGTGGCGCTCCTCCGGTGAGGATCTCGACCGGGGAGGTGAGGCGGCGGCGGTCGGTTGGCTTGGCTTGGAGGATGATGTTGAAGATGATGGGGGCACAGCACATGTGGGTGACGTTATGGAGGGATATGTTTTTGAAGATGTGATAGGCTGTGATGTTGCGGAGGCAGACGTTGGTGCCGCCGCGCGCTGCCACGCCCCACGTGAAGGTCCAGCCGTTGCAATGGAACATAGGGAGGGTCCAGAGGTAGACGGGTGCCGTTGGCATTTCCCAACATAGGATTAAGCTAAGGGTGCTGAGGTAGGCTCCTCTGTGGCTGTAGACTACTCCTTTGGGTGCAGAGGTGGTGCCTGAGGTGTAGTTGAGAGCGATTGGGGCCCACTCGTCGTCGGGCTCCAGTGGGACGAAGGTGGGGTCACCTTGGAGGATGAGGTGCTCGTATTCGAGCTCGTTTAGGCGGATCCCTGTTGGCGAGATGATGTCGTCAATGACGATGACGAGTGGCAAAGAGGAATAGTCGTTGGGTTCCATTAGGATTCTGAGGGCTTCCCGTGCCTTGGGGATGAACTCGTAGTCCACGAAGAACACTTTGGCTTCCGAGTGTTTGAGAATGGTGGCTATGTTGTTGGCGTCAAGACGGGTGTTTATGGCGTTCAGTACTGCTCCCGCCATAGGCACTGCGAAATGCATCTCGAACATGGCTGGAATGTTAGGTGCCAACACTGATACCTGTTAGAAATGATTCGCATTAAATTCTTGATCACTTGATTATTTATAGAAACTCAAATACTACATAAGAAATTCATCCATATATCCACGTATCTATCAATAGATTATATAACGAGTCAATAAAAATCCCGTCAAATATTACTTAAATTTTAAACTGTTAAATAAAAAAAGACTTGACAATGCATATATCATGTAAGCATGTAGGTAGGTGTGGGTGGGAGAGAAGCATGTATGAAGGAGAGGATGCAGACTTACAACATCGTTGGTGGCAATGTTGAGGGAACGGAGGGAGGAAGCAAGGCGGCAGCACCGGTCATAAGTTTGGGCCCAAGTGAAAGAGATTCCTTCATAGATGACAGAGGTTCTGTTGGCATAGCATGAAGCAGCTCTCGTCAGGAAAGTGAGAGGGGTGAGAGGGGTATAGTTTGCTTGGCATTTTGGAAGATTATCCATTAGATCAGCTTCTGCTCTAGCTAACTTAACAGGGAAGGGAACACGAAGAGGAATAGAGAGCGAGAGAGAGACACACACACAGAAATCTATGGACTGGTCTTGTTTTTTTCCGGCTAAGAAAGAGCGTAATGAGTTTCCAATCTCTCAAGGTTTGGGAGGATTTATATAGGACTGGTCGGTGGGTTTGTGTAGTTTATTTGTAGGCTAAAGGCCACGTTATTTGGGAGGGCGTGTGGGGGCCATCTATATAGGAGAAGATGCTGTGAAGCTTGGGTGTGGAAGTTAATCTGGAAATTGCGTTGATATTCCTAGATGCATTTGAACAATGGATTGTTGAGAGTTTGACCTTTCGTTTATTTATTTATTTTTAATGCCAACAAGTGCCATGTTGCACATTATTAAAAGGTAAGAGCATTCTTTTACCCAAAAATTAAAAGAAAATGGTAAGAGCATTCCCCTTGGATTGAGCCCTCCTGAGTCTTCACCCATCCATCCACTGCACTATCACATCAACTCTCTCGTGCTTAAGACTAGGCCCCTGATTAATTGAAAAATTAATTGTTCATCTATTCATACTTAATTTATAACGATGTTCAAGTTGCATGTAATATAGTTCATATCCCTACCATTTATATTATGTCTTTTTCCGCATGCGTTTGAACACACTGATCAGTGCTTTGAGAAAATATCTTTTTCATTTAACAACCACTGATATAGAAAGCTTAGCTTTGTTTCATGATCAGTTTTTAGGTGTAGTCATTTGACCCCTTTCTGCATAATAATACGCAAATAGTTTTTTTTCAAAGCTTAACATATTATGTTATTTTTAGGTTTAATTATATATTCGATACCTATAATTTGTCTAAATTTTTATTTAGTCCCTATAATTTATTTATTTTTTCCAACAAATCCTTATATTTTTGAAACATTTTAAAATAAGTTTCTGATATTAATCCCAAGTATTTTGTCTTTTTTGTTTTTTAATTATAACCCACGTCCTCCCTTTCCTTCAACTTCACCACTTGAGTGATGAACTTCAAAAGATCAGGATCCCACAATCTTCTTTTAGCTGTATGACTAACACGGGGTGAGTTGGCAAACTCTGTTTCAGTAGCTTTAGACAGGGGAAGTTAGACCCAGTTTCAAATGATCTATTTGTATGTGTTTATGCCTAATAGAAAAAATCAAAATGATCATCCCAATATCACGAGAATGGCAGAGGTTGCTTCCTATGTTCGTTACAGAGGATTGTGGCCAAGGTGACCTTCAATGTCTATGTCTGCAACAAGCATGATTACTACCTATAAGTTTTTGAAACGGATCGACGTCTAACAAGAGCTAAGAGAAATAAACTGCATATGTAATACCTTTATGGAGTAAAACGATTATATGCATGTTTGGAAATCCGTTTGAAAATCACGTTTGCGTAGAAAGAAAAAATTGTTGCTTCCTTAAAAACATGGTTTTGGGTCCCTGAAATGCAGAAACAAACACACTATATATAGATCCACTGTCTTTTCACTATATCTCTTGGACTTTTCTTAAATTTTAGCCTTGTTGAACAAGTTTTACTTTATTAATGACTAGTATCTATTTTTACTTTATTTGCTTCTCAAATAATGAATATTCTATGTATTAATATACTCTTTTCTGTCAAGAAAAAAAATGGTGGGAACAATGAAGAAGTTTATTTGGTTCATCAAAGTTTTACAAATACAACGAAAGCTCACAATTAGCACATGCCTCTTTTTAATCTCTATGAATCTAATTCAATGAAGCATAAGTACGAACAGAAGCACGTTTTGCCTAATTAATTATTGCAAAAACATAAGTGGCCTTGATCTGGGAAAGAAATAAAAGTGTTGAATTTGGTGGAAAAGTGGTATAAGGATCATTTAAGGTTTTTTATTATAAAATTTTTTATTATAAAAAATAAAGAGTAAAAGTATGTTTAAGATTTATTTTTTTCTTATTATTTATTTCTTTTTCTTTTTCTGAATTCTACAAGAATAACTCCAAAGATTTTAGGCTTTAGAAAATGAGAAAGTGGGTTCACGTGCCTAACATGTGCAGCACTTTGCTGGCAGGTAATGGGCCTCATCAGGATAAGTGTGGTGCTCCTTTTGCCGTGTCAGCTAAAAGAAGACGATGTCATGACTACAAAAAGAATTTTTTTTAAGATCAACTTTAATTTGTATAAATAGGGATCATGTATAGTATAAGTAGGGCTCATGTGTAGAATAAATTTTGATTATTGAGTGTACAAATGACGTGGTGCTCCTGGTGCATGTAAAAATTACTTATACAAAAAGCAATTTTTACAAATAACAACACGTTATTTATATATTTAATGATTAAAATTTACTTTATATGTGGATTTTGTCTATGTCACACATAAACTCTATTTGTATAAATTAAATTCTAGTCATTGATTATACTTAATGCACCATGCACCAAGTGCACCTAACAAAAATTCAACTACAAAACATTAGGATGAATTTAAAAAAGTCCAAGAAATATAGAGACTTATTTAAAGGAAAACTATATAAACTTAAAATTTTAAATAAATTATAAAGAAAAAATGTATAATTACAAATATATAAATTGGTAAAAAATTATAACTTTTAAATTATCTAAAGTTTTGAATCATATATAATAAATACTATTGACAGATTTATATAAACTGAATATATATATATATATATATATATAAATGAAATTGTACATAGTTCTTATATTTATAATGATAATGGTGGATAATTGCACAAGTAGTTTTATTTAAATTAGTACCAAAATTCTTGTCAATTTTCCTCCGTTGCATTCAACCAGTATTATTTATTTTCAAGAACTCTTGATTATATTGTTAAAGATCAGAAACATATATGTTTCCACCCACTTCATGTTTTTCCCTTATTAAATAGCCATTCCTAACCTACATCTTTTAGCAGTCTTAGTCTTTCAAATATTAATGCTTTCCACTTTTGATTCCACTGCAAAATGTTGAATGAATTCCAAAGCATAGTACACAGTAGCATTTCCACGAAACTGTTGTGATGTTTGTGTATGCGGAACAGGTTTAATTATCTTCTTTGTATTTTTCCTCCACTCCTTACTTGGATTTTCTTTTTTAGTCCTTCCTTTTCATTGAATTAAGATTAATTCAAATAAAACTTTTAATTGGTCTAGTCTTGTTGAATATCTGACCATGACTAAATAAAATGCAGAATTTCTACTTCTTTGGTCATGCTCATTTATCAACTTGCAGGACCATATGAAAAGTTAGAAAGAAAGGTATACATGCCTTGACTATATGTATTCGTAGGAATTGGATGTGGATTATTATATGCATGATGTTTGTTAAATACTCCCTGAGAAAATGGCTTGTGATTTCCAAGAACCTGAAAGTGGGCAATTTTTTCCATAAAAGAATGTTGATTCCTTTTGTTATTTGCTTGGTTATTTACTTTCTCTTAGTCTTCCTCTAATTTGTTTGTTTTTGAGTTTTCTTTTCCTTCCACTTCCTTTTTTATTTTCTTTGACTGTTTTCTTCTAGATTTCTAATAGGGTTGAGGATGAGAAGATATATTCTTATTTATTTATTATTTAATGAAAATATTTATTTCCAAAATTCCAATTTTTAATTATATTATTAGAATAATTCAAGGATTAGTGTAATTTTGAATACAAATATGAGATTTGATTTGTGTTCATTTTAAAAGGTTATATATATTATTTTATTTTCTTGTTCTATATATCACTCATTCATCAAAAGAAAATGACAGAGAACAATAAGAAGGGAAGTGAGAGTTAAATAATAAATTTAACGGTTAGTTGAAAATTTATTGCTCTATCCTTTGTTATATATAACACATATTTGTAAACAAGAAGGAAGTTTCAATATAATCTCTCATTTCTTTCTTCTTATCATTATCCCCATTACCATAACATACCCTTCGGCTTTGTTTCTTGAGAAAACAAAAACTTCAAAGGATTTTTGCTTGAAAAAGTTTTTTCGCAAAAAAAAATTTCTATTGTTTGTAAGATTAGAAAAAAAAAAAAAACTATTTGGAAGTAGTTTTCTTATTTTTTTTAGAATTTTTTTTTGAAAAATTGAAATAAAATTAAATTTGATATTTTCTTTCTAAATAGAATATGGCTATTTTATAAAAAGTTTGAGCTCTCTAGAGCTTGACCTCTCATTGAAAAAAAAATGCAGTTTTAACAACGATTATAAAATTTTTTTCATTGATTGTCCATTGTAATAGGTTTAACAATTACTTTATACAAGTGTTGATATTAACAACTGAGGTGCGACAATTTGTCACGACAATGGAAGCTGGTGGCTGAAACTTTCCAAAAAGGGTGGGTGAGTTCCACAGTACTGCTTTTCAAAGAAGAGGATGATTGTGGTTTGAGGGACGAGTGGAGATTTAGGGTAACTTCTTGTTGGGCCTAACATTGGCCCAACAGTAGTTAGGCCTTAATTGTTGTTAAGCCAATTTCGATTTAACTTTTGTTAGATCAACATTGTTAAACAACAATTATGACCTAATTATTATTAAGTTAATAGTTTAATTATGATTGAAAAATTGTCGTTACGATGTGTCTTAATTGTTTTTTCTGGTAGTGCCTTAATTGTTTACTAGGTTGTCTCAAAATTTATGTTAAAATTTCATATTATTATCATAGACAAATTTCAAAAACAATTTAATGGTTAGAAAGCTTGAGCTCTTTGAATGTTTTTTCCTCTTGTTCTTTTTGTCTGTGGTTATTTGATAGCAACTGCAGGATTATGTAGGATTTGGATTCTTTTAATTTATCCTCCTCAATTTTTTGAATATATGATTTGGCAAATATATATTGAAATACCAGGGGGAAAAAAAACGTACACAAGCGGAGAGATTTAAATTCTCTATATTTAAAAAACTAAATACAAGCACAAATTAAAAAACAAGGTGATTTTAAAATTCATATATTCTCATTTCATTTCTTTTCTCTTTTTCAATCTAACTAGATGTGTGTCCCATATAATTGCAAGAAACCCATGTCAATTATATGGCTTAATTTAAATATAAAGAAAAGGAAGTAAAAGAAATTTAAAAAAAACAGAAAAAAAGTTTTAAAAGAAAAAAACCTCATGAAAAATTCAGAAATAGTATTCTGAAATATAATTTATTCTTCTTTTATATATATATATATATATATATATGAATATGATTTTACGCATACATTTAATTTTTCTAAATACATAATATTTATTCACCGCTATCAACGGACTGCCCTAAAACTAAGGGTGTTCAAAGGTTTGATTTGATTCGATTTTGAGCAAAAATCAAACCGAACCAACTTAATCGGTTTAGCATTTTGTTAGACCTTGTCGGTTTTAAATTTTAATCGGTTTGGTTCGATTTTTATTCGGTTTGGTTCATTTTTTTTTTGTCCAAAAGTAATTTTTTTTTAAAAAAAAATTGTTCCTTATAATATGTAGAATTTAACTTTTAATATCTTACATATTTTAAAATTATGACCAATAATAACTTTGGAATAATTTACTATTTATATATATATATTACCTAAACAAATTTTATACATTCACAAATAAACTTTAAAAAGTTAAAAAAAAAAAGAGAGTAATATTTTATAATAAAATAGTATAAATAATTTGTATATTTTTTGAACCACATAAAAAATGTAGTTTTGATACAAGTTTAATTGACAAAAGATCTTATTAATCTAAAAAGAAACAAAATATTAAATTTTAATTAATTATAATTTTAATGGTTCGGTTTGGTTCAGTTAACCAAACCAAATATGAAAAAAATGACAACCGAACTGATTTAATCGATTTTACAATCACAAAAACCAAACAAAACCTATTTTTAATCGGTTTTATTCAGTTTTTGGCGGTTTGGTTTGGTTTAATTGATTTGGTTCAGTTTTGTTCACCTTTACCTAAAACCTTAACACAGAAAAGTTGCAGAGACAATATTATATTCGTATACGTATATTCAATTTGAGACCCTAGTTGGCCAAAAACAAAATTTGAGCCGTCAGATCCCATAAACTTAAGACCAATTTTTATATACACTTGATGTACCACATCATTTGTATATTAATAGTTAAGATTTATTCTGTACGTGAATTCTACCTATATTACATATAAACTCTATCAATATAAATTTAATTTTAACTTTTAATTTTTTTAAGTACATCATACTTCAAATCCACTTAAAAAAATTTTCACAAGTAGACATGCTTTTTTGAATTTAATAAATCTTGAAAAAAACTAAAGTTTAAAATCTGTCCCATAATCAGAAGATTTCGCAATTAGTAGAGAATATATATATATATATATATATAAAATATGTAATGATCATCCCATATTCTTCGGTCAAAAACTGTGTTGGAAAATTGTGGGCGATAATTCTTCAATTGATGTACTATAAATGTCAACCAATCCGCCCAAAAGTATCATCTTTCTTCCAACACTTTCTCTGAAAACTGCTGCGGGCAATCCCCATCAGTATTATATGTCACTTTTAAGAAAGTTCAAATAACCAATTATTATTTTTTAAAATAGCAAATGAATTAGAATTTTCCGCGGTGTCTACTGATCATGGGGATCCATTTTGATATCGGTGTTTATTTTCTGACGGGTGCTTCATTATCATATAAAGATACCGTACCATTATTGGTTTTTTTTTGGGTAATCACTCTTTAACGTATTTGATCATGATAAAAATATTCTTCTCTGAAAACAAATATTTAATCCTGTCTGAAAATTAAATATCGATTAAAAAAAGGTATCTATTCCATACTATGTACTTTGAAATCGTCAATTCCTCATGGTTCAAGATCACTTTTTTTAACTAATAATATATAGCTATTACGTAAATTCCAATCGTTAATTTTTTACTTGTAGTTTTGTACACAAGTAATAAGAATGATCATGGGTTGAGTTGAGTTAATTTCTTATATTGGTCATGTTATTTTATTTTTTAATTTTGGGCAAAAATTATAAAATAATTTTTTAAAATAAAATTTTATATAAATTTTTATAAAATTATATTTTATTTTTAAAAAATAATATTTTTAATAATTCTTTATAACCTTTTTAATTAATAAGACTAGGCTAAGTTAAACTTGTTAAGGTCTATAATTTTTTTTTGTTTAACCTGATGTGATCAAACAAGGTTAGGTTAAATGATCACCTTTAAATATAGGTTGCTATAAAAAAAGTAATTATTTTAATTTTAATAAATAATCTATTATATTAATATGAAGTCATTAAATTTAAGAAGTATTTAATTATTTGCCTAATAATTTGTGAATTACTTAACTTTTTCATTAAGATTTATTCCCCAATGTTATAGTGATGAGTTTTAGCTCAATAATACTATGGTAATTTTCAACTAAAGAATCCAAAATCTCAATTAAAACTTAAATTGACAAAAAAAAAAACATATACATTAAATGGAAGCAAGTCAAGGCATTTCAACAATAAATGAAACTGTAATTGTGAATCAATCAAAATTATCAAGCTATATTTGGTATACGAAAATATTAAGTATGAAAAAAAAGAGAATAAAGATGTGATGAAAAATGGTTCTTTTGCTTTTACATAAACAAAAAATACGGGCATTGTTAAATAATAATAAACAACTACAAACTTTAGAAACCTAAGTTAAACCTTCTAAGTTTAGTTCAAGATTTCATGCGACTTTTATCAATTATATATTTGCTTATGTAGACATTAAAAATTTGAAAGCATGTGTCAATAATCAGATAGTGATGAATGTATTAGTTATATTTCTGGTTCAAGGTGATTGACTGGCTGGGTATCTCCAGAATTCTACCAGAAGGTCCAAGACCTTATAAGCTAGCTTTCCAGATGCTTTCCCCTATTTAGAGAGATCCTCTCTTTCTTTTCACAAAATAGGATGGAAATTAATTTTAAATTAAATATTAATTGCTTAAATTATTTTATTGTTATATCACCTAATATTATGCTTAGTCAATGACTTACCAATTCACCATTAAGAACGAGCATATGGAAGGTGAACATGTCAACGTACGTCACGTGGCCGTGCAACACATGGGATATGCCATTACAAATTTACACGTTACTTGTGGTTAGAGTCAACTGGTTTTGATTAGTTCATTGTTATTTGAAAATTGAACCAAATGCAGGGCATCTTATAATTGTAACTAAGCCACGAGATTGCCAAATCCAATTATAAATAATATAGGATTTGAAATGTTTAAGGGCTCAAAAATAGACTTTGAGAATTATTCATTTCAAGGGGTTAATTAACACTTCCAATCTTATTGTTGTCAACAACCAACGTGTCGGTATATATGCTTCTTCAATTAATATATCAAGAATGGGTCTTTCATAATTTGTAAATTAAACTTTTCATTATTGCATATTTGCATTCTCTCTCTCTCTATATGTGTGTGTTTGTGTGTGTGAATCATTTCGCACTATATTAAGTAATCATGCTCACAATTAAGCATATATAAGAAGTTGATTGAAAAGATGTGTAACTCATGTATCTGTCATAGCAGATAAAAACATATTTCTATATATATCCATTTCATCAGCAAATAAAAAATTATTTGCCCCTTTGGAGATATCCAGAACTAGGAGCAAACTATTTAAAATGAATAAAACAGTTAAATAAAGAATGGCGGCTACAACTTTGTTTTGATTATATGATGTAGTCAACTTAATCAAATGTCAAGTAATTGAATATAAATGCTTTGCAGCTTCAGCAAATTAAATATGCCATTTGTGGTTGCCCACCTGTAAATGGATGTAGAGGTGTTAGATTTAAATTGGTGGCCTTATTTATGTATGAAAATTATATTTACTATATGAGTATATCGATCATTTTTCATATTTAACATATATCGGTATCTTCCTTAATTAGGGTTTTTATTAATTATCAAATAAATTATAATCCTTATTAAATTTTAGTTACTAATATTAATGACAACTAAATGGAATATGAATATATTAAGGGTACTATAAAATGTATGAGTATTTAATTTCATTTCGACATCTTAATTACAACTTGGCACTAATTAATATTTTTTAATTAATGAAGTAGTATTTCAATAAACAATAATTGATATTTATTATAATATTTTGATCTAATGATATAGTCAACACATTTAGTTGGTTTTAATTCGATTGTATTTTCACGCCAAACTTGTCCATTTTCTTCCCCTTTTGACTTTTTTTTGGTCAAGTCAGTGAAAAATAGAATATTATATTGGTATCAAATTTAAACGGTGTTACCATCCGCACTATACCAGCTCATACCATAGATGAACTAAATATCAAGATATAGATCGAGATTATTGCCAAACAAAGATTACATATCAAGCGGGTTTGGTTATGTCACGCCCCCCAAAAAAAGAAGGGGTGACCAACGTAGGGAATCCATACGCAATTCTTATCTACAGTTTGAATTGTTATACTATACTAATTCGATAATCTTTGGGAGGTTCTACACCGAATAGTAGTACATTAAGTGTAATCTCACTTTGTTGGATATATATTTTTTCTTTTCTCTTGTACACTAGCTTTTTTATAAAAAATTCGACCCCCTAAAAATAGGATATCCTAAATTTCTACAAACAACCAAAATCCAACATAAACAGCAACGAAGAGCTCCGCTCTCTTTAACCAATCATCAAAACATCAAAATGACTAAAATAGGGAAGGGGAAAACAAAACCTATATCCATTGGTCCTACTTCTAAAATACTTTACAATATGAAAATCAACTCATTACAACAAATAACAAAATCAACAAAAAAAAATTAACCAAGCCCCTAATTCCAAAAAGGAGGCTCACTGCCACAACATCTCGGAATTTAAGATGAGGGAGGCGGATCGGGTCCAATGACGCTATCTGAAAAATTTAAAAGTTAAAATAGTGTACCAAAACTCAGTGAGCAAATAATAGATTTCCACAATTAAATCAAGGGTCATAACTAATGAATTAAGGTGTATAAATTGACCATCACACTTTATAATTTAGCAAATCCACAACCTGATGTATGTAAGAATACCCATTTAGACCTGAGTCTCTCAATGTGATCACTTGATGGAGGTTTATCACTAGGTCAGATAAGGTAGCGGCTACATCTTGTTGACAGCTCCTTTCCCTGTTTCACTTGGGTGGCTACGCCTAACGGGCAACGCCTTTCTCTGTCCTTCTTACTTACATGTCATAATTCATACTTTCCGGGGGCGGCTACACCTCGTTGGCAGTTCCTTACCCATTTCACTTGGGTGACTATGCCTAACGGATAGTTCCTTCTCCACCCAAATCTCTTCACAATATATGACTTAGTCCCATTGAGGACGATAGCGTGCACTTGTAGATGAGGCACACACACCAACCCATACTCCTCAATTCACACACACACACACACACACACACACACACACACATATATATATATATATATGTATATCATTAGCCAAATATTATTATTATTATTATTTTTCTTGTACAAGGAATTTAGATTATAGGGGATAAGAATTAGCTCAAATATCAAATAATTAAATCAATCAATATAAATGCATAATTTTATAAATATATATATATATATATATATATAAGCAACTAATTAGGACCAATAAATAAAAAAATAACTAAAAGTTATTTCTCCAAACAGTTCCTCCCTTGGGATCAATTTATTGCCACAAAAACATGTATACATATATATATATTTAACGATATTTTATCTCACATAGAATGATTTCAAATAGAAAGTAACGATATCAGGATTAATGATAATGGTAAACGCATCGAAATCTGTTATTTACTCACAAACGGTGTCCAATACTAACTCGATACTTGTTCCTCCTTAAAAGGCTAGCTTCCTTCACTGCCAACGCTCATAAAATTTCCTGATAACACCTAACTCACCAAATCATTATGCAGACCCCAAAGAAAATCAACAATTCTTAGTAGGTATCTCATTCAATCATAATAGCTAAATAACTTTACTTATGGCACATACAACTGCCTCTTAACTTAACCATTTTTTCTTTGAATTCTAATTCATCATTTGAGTTCACATATCACTTTAAGGAAGTGAGAATTAAAGATTTGTGCAAGATTTGCATGACTAGGAAGCCTAATTAAAAGATCCCCATTTCATTCCTTCATTTTCAGCCAACCAACCAAAGGCAAGAACATCAACACTAATAACAATCCATTGAGCTAGGATGGGCCGAAAAATGGAAGGGAAGGAGGAAATTTAATAGATTCGGCATTAGGAATGAATGAAAAACATAGATGGCTCAGAACCAAAATGCTCACCGAAATCTTACAACGCTACTGGCTTGTTCACAGACCAACACGCTCAAGTCAACAGCAAAGGAGCTTAATAAAGCATGCACAACGCTGGAGGAAGCTTCGCGATGGAATAGAAGGAGACAGCAGCTCCAACGGAGAAGAAACAAGTGAGCTTGAAGGGGATGAAGGCTGACACTATAGAAGGGAGAAACAGATGGGCACCGGCGACGGAATAGCAGGGGAAGTTACTCGAAAACATCCAAACAATGCTAGGGAGGTGATTTTTGGTGATTAACCAATGGAAGGGGAGCTGGGGAAGCAACTCGCAGGAAACAGGACGAGAGAAGCCGGAAGCAACGAAAATGAGAAAGAAACAAGATAACCCAGTGAGAAGCGACGGAAAAAAGAAAAGAAAAGAGAAAAATATAAGTAAAGGAAATAAAATCAGAAAATTAAAATGTTTTTATTATATATATATATATATATATATATTCTAATCCCCCTTCTCTCTTTCTCTCTCTCTCTCTCTTTTCCTTTTCCAATTATTACAGGTTATGTCTTTAAACTATGTCAATCCGGTCTTCACTTCTCCAAAAACTCTAATTAAATGCATTCAAGTCTAATGATTAGTAATTGGTCTCTCAAAATCACTAATGTCTTTTAAGAAGCACATATATTGCAAAAGAAAAATGCTAATTTAGTTATGTTATTTTAGTGGCTTTAACTATATTTGTAATCGTTGTTAAATCATTTAACCAAGGTTTCTAAATCCATGGCTAAATCGTTCATTAAAAAGATTTTAATCATGCTTTTGAGGAACTATTGAAAAAATTATGACTAGAACAAGTCTTAACCATAATTCTTTAAGCATCATTAAAACATGTTTCAGCCATAACTAAAACACATCTTAGCCACAGTTAACTAACCATGGCTAAGACATGTCCTAACCACGATTATGGAATCATGATTAGGCCACATCTAATTCATTTTAAGGTGATAATTCTAACCATTGCTTCTAAAACTTTTTTAATGTTGAATGAAAGTGTTTTGTCTAAATTTCTTTTTCTATAAACCTATAATAATAAATTTTAATCAATATATTCAGCAACCGATTCCTGGTAACACCGATTTTTAACAACATATCTAACAATAACAATTAGCTTTCAATAATAACAACCATAATGTGTCTAAGATTGCAAATAGTAAATACAAATGTAATTATAAAGTCTATCTATACAGTATATCCATTTTTTATGGAGAATAACTATTATTAACAAGCTGGTATTCAATGTCATGATTACTTGATTCTTAAAATTTAAAACAAAATATTATTATTTATAAATAAAAAACAGAAATATTCATTTGCATGATTCAACTAAAATAGAAATTTAAAAATTATCCTTTGAACTTTTATGACTATAAGTTCCGAGAGTAATGTACTTTGAAAACTTAAGGGCATGAAAGCCATAATTTCTTCCATTTGTTATTGTCACTCAATAATTGTAATATTTTCAACCTCTACTTGTGGATTGCTAATTTCTTTTAACCATTTGTGCTTTTAACTTAAGTGATCTCCTTTTGCAACTCTATGTAAAAAAATCCAAATAAACTCTCATGAGCCTGACAACTAAATACTTGGGATGTGCAAACACCAAATTCCATTTGCCTTAGCTAATAAATCATCATTTAAAATTTGTTGAAAAGAAAAGTTTTCAAATTGGAACATAGCAATCCATTCTTACAAATTCAAATAAAACACAATAGATTAATTCACACATTTGACAAGTATCTCTCTTGATATGATTAATGAGGAAACTAAAACCGTGAAAGCATATTCTTTACTTCGAAAAGTGAAAATTTCGATTTTGGATTTGTTAATAAAAAGCAGAACACAATAAGACATATACTTTAACTTATAACTATCCATTATTATGAATTCCAAAGATACATTAAATTCAACCCATATAAACCACACTTTACTCTATCATATCCAAGTTGTCTTGTTAGTTACAGCAAATTTTATCCATATCGTTGTCCCAAAATTAAAATTAAAATAAGGTTCTCAACAAACTTGAATTTGGACCGTAGTAATCATGGGTGTGCGGTTTCTTGGCGGCTTCTCTTTTATAGCTAATTAAATTTGTGGCAGTGAGCGAAATACACCTAAACTATCATCTCAATTAAAATGTACCATCAAAATTTGATGCTGATTTTTTTCATGTCATATATGGTTAATTATGAGGGAGAGGGACAAGCCAACACGTATTGGTTTGTCGTTGAGAAATGAGAACACATGCCCGCATGACACATTGGTTCGACAAATTTGTGTGTTTCCGTCTTCGTACATTTTGTTTTTCTTCCTAGCCACAATCAAATTGTGGCTGCAATTTCGTTCTGTTTCCTGGTCCCTTGTTAATTACTATTAGATCTATCATTATCAAAATTTGATTAAATTACACTAGCTTTCTTTAAGATTTATCTAAATTATATCTAATACTTTTTCTTTAAAAAAAATCATTCAGCTTCCTTATATATATATATATATATATATATTATTAGAGCTTTTTTTTAAATTTATTTTTTATCAATAAAATTTAATTTTACACAAAGTACATTCCTTCCGAAAATGAGATTGCATGACTGACTTTTCTGTGTGAATATAATCAATTTGGTATCGAAGAAGTAAATTAATGTGTGAATATAAAACTCAGAAGACTAAGTTTGAACATTTTGACGTGCAATTGTTATTTGACTATACCATAAGCAAAAGAACGGGAATGATATTTATTGGGGGTAGTTGAAGTCCGTAGTCTACGCATCTTCTTGCATTCATTCAGCAACAAATTTATTGGAGCTCCTCAAATTCAAATTGGTCGGCCCTCGCTTATTAAATACTTGAAAGTGACATGTTCTATATACATATATATATATATATCTACGTATCTGCTACATTGTTAGTCACATACTAAAATGCACATATTTAATACAATAATTGTACGTGTAACATGAGATTTTTATAAATTTTTAATAATATGAAATATTATTCAAAATAGTATATTTTAAATAGCACGTATTATTATCTTACATATGGATATATCAGATACAAATAGCTTGAGTACATCCAAAATATTAAAATGAATATAGCGTTGTATCAAACATCGTCCAATTCATTTGTTTATCACAAACTTTGCTTCTCAATTCGGCTCTGGCAGTCCGTATACGGAACCACCAATTCAATGGCACGGCTCTTCCAAATAAGGAAAAAAAATTAGGTGAAGTTATTAAAGCTTTTGTCCAATAAAACTATCAATAGTGTATTTTTTTAAAAAAATAATCAATAATAGAAGATCGAGTTATAAAGGATATCTACATATATAATATTTTTGTTAAAAAATTATAATAACAAATACTTCAAAAACTTCGTTAAATCTTATCTTAAAACAAATGGTTAAAGCATTTCGAAGGAAACTAGAAAAATTCTTAATTACATCTATTGAAACAAATATAAGTAAACCAAGAAAATTTCTCAATTGGCATATCTTTCACACAAGAAGTACAAAGAACCAATTAAATCTTACATGGTAGGTGTGTCAAAAATTACTCATTCATTTTTCATACTATTTCATTTGTTTGTTCTAACAGTAGGTGTACCTAAGAAGAACCTTCTAAAACATGGCTATGCAATATGGAGAAATTTTCAAGTATCATATAGTGCTTGTACACAAACAGCTAAGATTTAGTTTTCATAATTTGACATTCTAATCGTTTCATGTTCATACATTAAATGGTATTTAAGAATTTCTCATGCAATGTGATGTTCTTATCCTTCTTTTCCTTCTTTTCCCTCGCAAGTTGCAAAACCTATTTTGTCTCAGAAAGTTGGGCCTAGTCGTAGATACTGTTTATGAGATTGGGCCTTGTATTTGAATTGAATCCAAAAACCATAAGTCACAAGCCCACAACATCGGCTCAAATCAACTATGGTTGGGCTTTATCATACATAGTCATAAGATCAAGAAGGTTTTACCAAAAAAGAAAAAGATCAAGAAGGTGAACTGTTGTTATTCTTATTATATGTTATTCGCTCAATTTAGAATGAGAATTAAGAGTTGGTTCAGGATTGCTGTGAATTTTTGTTTTATTTAAAATAAAATTTAAAATAAAAACATTGCAAAAAAAGAAAGAAATAATTTGTCTTTGAATAAAATTATTTAATTTATCAATATCATTGTATTTAGTAATTTTTTAAAAATATATTTTATTATCAAATTACTAAAAAGGGCATTATAGATTTAAATTTACAATTAAAATATAAATATATAAATGATTTCAAATATTCATTATATTTAATTTCTATTTATTTAAATATAGAAAATAAAATTGCCATAAAGATATAGAACATTTTAATCAAATTAAATACATAATATATAAAATTAGAATAAATATATCAAAATGCTTTAAAATAAGTATATAATGATAAGAGAATAAATGATAACGAGAAAATAAGAGGCTATAGGCTTAAAAAAAAAAAGATAAGGGGTAATATGGTAATTAATGATTTTGAATAAGTTTTTTTTTTTCCTTAGAACAAATAGTATCCTACTTTAAAGGAGAAAAATTGATTCTGCCACCACTTAGAAACAATTTTTTTTTTTTTTTTTCTAAAAGCAGGTCTTTTGGAAGAAAAAAGAACTTTTTCTTTTCTTAAATAAACTGGACCAAATAGGCTATAACAAACTACCCCTACAAAGTCTTGAACCATTAAGAAAGATTCTTTGAGTTGGGCTTTTATCAGGTGAAGTTTAACAAAAAGTCCAAATCCAACTAGGCCCAGAATAAGCTATGGAGTGCACACAGTTTCGTCTCGACCAAAAAACCAAAAGAATATTTAAAAAAACAAAATTAAATAAAGCATACAGATTTGTGGCTCAGGGTCTCCGTGGGAAAGTCTGGAAATCCGAAGACAGAGAAGATGAAGATATTCGGGAGGCATGTGTTTCCAGGCCAAATCGTACTCTTTGCCTCAGGGTTTGTGATTTATACTATATAGTCATTTCAATTGTATGATGTTGATTTGGAAATCTGGTTTGAGTAGTTTCTGCGTTGAAGATGATGATGATGAAATTAAAGTGAAAACTGTGTGTAAAATTTGATTAGGGTTTTGTTCTTGGCATCGACGACGTACGATGTGCATAGATCAATAAAGAACAACCAAACCCCTCCTTCTAAGGAACAGGTGGAAGCCCTCGAAGATTACATCAGGTCCCGGCGTCGCTCTCCTTGATTCTTCCCCTTCTTTCCGTCTGTTTCCTTCTATGGAATAAATTTAACTATTTTGGTCTTTTGGTAACTTAATTTTTAGTTTAGTTCCTGGTAAATTTTTTATTTCATTTAGTATCTCAATCGATAAGATATTTGTAATAATATTATTTTATTTTATTTTCCTCTAAAATTTAACACCGTTTGTTAATTTGAACAGGATCAATTAATCGTGTTAAGTAAATAAATGGTGTTCAAATCAACTGGTAAAGATGGGATTAAAAAAAATATTGCAAACAATCTAAGGATGACAGAAATAAATATTGAAAGAAGAGATTTATGGGAGATGAAATTAAAAAAGATTAGACTTATATACTTTATTATTAAGTTTTCTAATTAAAATATGGTTAATATATGAATTTTAATAATAACACATCATATAAATCATTTAGTTAAAAAATCATATTATAAAAATTATATATTTTGTCATGTTATTATTAAAAAATTTATATATTTGTTATATTTTAATAAAAAAATTCACAATAAAAAGAGGGACAATGGAGTTGCTTAACATTACTACAAAATTGAAAAATGACATATTCGTTGGATAACTGGCATGTGATATTCACATTTTAAGGATTAAATTGTTAATTCACTCATTGCTGATTAATTATTTCATTTTGGAGACCTATGACAGGAGTGAAAACAGCGCAGTGAATTGCATATTTCCAATGCCAATAATAAAGCTTGTTATTATGAGTTTATATGATAAGTTTGAAACCTAGGACAGTATAAGAAATCCCTTCTTAATCTACTTGGATAGTTCTTCTCCTTCCAGGGGTCACGAAGATGAATTCATGTTAACATTTTATCCACCTTGATCCTCTGCTGGGCAGGGATCTAAGTTGTTATAAAAAATAAAAATAAAAATAGAAATAAAAAATTTCCAATTCCCTATTACAATACATGGTACTGTACTAAAAGCGTTATACAGATTCGAAACACCATTTTATCATATACGAAATATGCTTTTTCTCTTCCTTTAATTCCCCCTCCTCCATTTTTATACTTAAAAATCTATACCTCCATTGTAGGAGATAACTTTCAAGCAGAGATTTGACATACGAAGCTGGTAAAGAAAGTAACTTGTTGGTTTTGCTTACGTAAGCTCTCCTTGTGAAATTGTTGTAATCGTTAGCTTCAATCTCGTCCAATATCTGGCGATACGATAACAAGGACGCCCACACCTGCACCATCCACAAAACCCTTTTGAGTTCACATTTGAACGGTAAACAAGATAATAGGTGAAAATCTAACAGCGGTTTTATAAACATTTATTATCAATTTTTTTTTTAAATAAGATTATGGCATATGAATAATTTTTATATTTCAATATTACATGATTATTTTTTGGAAAAAAAATTATTACATGTTACATTTTTATCAGAGAATCTAATAAAATATATCTAAGAAATTTTATCTGAGTTTTGTCTCAAGATAAGTTAATGAAGAATCTCATATTCAAGAAGTTACATCATTTGTGCATAATGAAACATTTTTAAGATTCAATCTTATAAAAAAGTTAAATAACCTAAGCCAAAGACTTTAGTAATAAAGTGAGAGGGGGATCATACTAAAACACATCCTTGACATACTAATATACTGTTTTAAAATTAATTTAATTTACTTATCATTTATAAATAATCTATACTCAAGAATTTTTCGTCCTAGGGATTATACGCTGTTGACCCTTTTCTCCCCTCCATTATGGTTCAGGTGTCCATCAGTAACTTGTTTCCTTGGTTCTAAAGATATTAACAGTGTTTGGATTCTTTGCTGTACAAGTTGCATAACAATCTTAGCCATCTATTTGTTTTTTCAAAGCAATCCCAGCTGTCCATTCTCTTTTTTTTTTTAAGAAGCAAAAAGCAGAACATAAATAATTATTTAACTTCTACTAAAAAATTAAATTAAAAAAATAAAAATATAACTTGATATTTATTTAATAAAAGTTAAAAAATTGTCTTCATCTCACATTTTGTTTCTTTCATAACTAGAAAAAAAAAAATCGCTGTGATTATCAAAAAAAAAAAAATCAATGGGCAAGATTGTTGTGCAGTACAGCAATCTTCCACTAACATCTTCCTTGGAGGACGCATGAACTTTGGACTTTGGTAAAAGGCAAATGCTTTTCCTAAAGACAATCGCCCACAGGCACTCAAGTAGATGAAGATTCAAAATATCTTCTCCAACATTGAATTTTACAGTAAAAATGTTGCGCAATGTCATCAGGAAAAAAAAAGAAAAATCACTTTTCTTGAAATAATAATTTGACCCCAAATAATTTGATTTGGCTCTTCATGAAGTTCTCCACTTACCTGTCACTTTTCCATCAAATATTTCGTCTTCTGAAAGCCCTGCCTGAGCCAACTCATCCTGTGGTAGATACACCCTTCCTCCTCTGGCACTGTTAAGGCACAACGATCAAACAAAACTATTGCGAGTTTTGACTATGATCATACAAGCTAGCTAGGTGCCATACAAGCACAGAACTTAAACATTATTAGAGCAATATTTAAGGACTGCCTCTTATATCAATATTTCTGTGATGGAATTTGAATTGTGATTCACTTCAACCTCTAGAGGGAAGGGCTTACTCCTCTCCAACATCTAATAAGGCTTGAAAAAGAAAAGGGCTTACTCCTCTCCAACATCTCTGAGTATGTTGGTTAACTGATTTGCAATTCCAAGGGCCAATGCAGCATTGTAAACACTCTCTATCGTGGCTTCTGAATCTGAAGAAATGCCCATGACTGGAAGCTCATTAAAGCAACTGTCCCAGCAACATAATAACAGTATAAATAGAGTTCATCAAAGTTTTTGTATCTTGACTTCCTAAGGTCCATTCTCATTCCTTCAATCATATCTTTAAATGGCTGCATGTATACATAAAACTTCAGGGTATAAATTCTCTTAAAATTGAAAAGGCATAAAATGAATCCACAAGCTTATGTATGTGCGGCTTCAGAATGGTCAAAACAAAGGTTTCAAATTAACAAGATATAGGCACAACATGTCTTCTTAATTTGCAAGATATTTTATAAGTAGTAATAACGGAGAGTCATCAGATGATGCAGAAACTTAAAAGATCTTTCTCCTCTAGTTACTTTCAAATGTGCCCATAAGCGAGTTGATAGAGCATACAGTAAGTTCAAAAATATGATTGTGCTTTGTGCAATGACATTGATTTTCCAGCTAAAATCCCACTTGATCCTAATGGTGCATTTCTTGGTATTGATCCCTACCTGAATATCAACAGGAAATTTGGCAACTGTATCTGATAAAGCAGCATCAAGCATATCAAATGGACAACCTTGGAAAACATCTTTCAACCTTGATTTCCACCTATCCAAAGCAGTTGGCGGTATGTAAAGCATTAGGGCCATCAACAAGTTCATCAGTTCTCCGACACCACACTGCAAATGCAATGAACAAATTAGAGACAGGACATGAAGTATGCTAATCTTGCTTAGCATAGAAGCAGTCTTGCACAATCCTGCTTCCAAATATATTTGTCGGAGATTTTGATGGAGGGAATAGTAATTTTAGCACAGGATCAGACTCTCAGGTCCAACTGTTTAAACTTGGAAATTCCTTGTATCTTTGATCAGCTTCTTAATTTTCTGATTTAACATCAAGACATTAGATTAGATGCATATTCCAAAGATGATTGAGTTCTCATTTTGGCAGTGGACATCGCCACAAGTTTAGACAAATTGAGCTGAGAATATGAAGATGAATATAGCAAAACTGGTCCACTGGTTGAAGTTTAACTTGGTTTGAACGAATACTACTAACTTGAAAAGATTCTTCCTACAAATTTCTTTTTACTCAAAATACATTTTTGAGACCAAAACATTGCTTCCCGTGTATCCTGGTTCTATAGCTATGCTACCTTGGATTCTGAAATAAATTCTACACCAGATACGGACTCCGTACTCCAAGGCATAGGCATAAAACATCAGGGGCTGTTGTATATTTACCAATACCAATAAGAAAGCTTGTTGTTATGATAACTCTGAAATATAGAACAGTTCAAGAAATCCCTTCTTAATCTACTTGCTAATGATTAAAAAAACAAAGAGATGAGAGAGAGATCTTAGCCAATGGTCATGATCACTCAGACACTCACCCTATATAGCCCAGATAGCTCTTCTCCTTTCAAGGGTCATCAAGAGAGTTCCTGAGAGACAAAAAACCATATAAATGCAAAGCCGATTGAAACCCAGACGTAAACTTCCTCGCTTGAAGGAAAGATAAGAGAAAGCTAACCCAGGTGAAACGTTTTAGCATATTCTGCACAAACTTCTCCACAGCGATCATAAGCTTCGTTCAAAAGTCCCATATTCCTAGGTACAACAATCTCTGGTTTCACATCCACAACCCCAGTAGATTTTAGCTTCCTTCCAACCAGATTTGCTTGCTTAAGCACAACATCATACACTTTCTGTTCTGATGAAACAGCCACTTCCGCTGCTGGGTTTGCTAGCACATTCGTTATCGGGGGGATGTTGCCAATGGTAGCACATTTCGTATCCGTACTCAGACAGCAGAATTTCCTATCTCTCTTTGCTCTAATTGAACCCAAATTTTGAGAAATAAACTTGGAAGAACCTACGAGCTTCGCGTCTCGGAATGAATCGAGAAACCCAGAGGAATTGGGTACCTCTGACAACGTTACAAGCATGGCTATACCCAGATGAGCTTTCAAAGCAAAGCGAGTGGCTTTCACTGATAGAGTTGCTCTAGCAAAGGGATTTTGACTGATATATATGAAGAAAAAAAAAAGCAAAGGAAGTATATGGATAAGAGGCAAAACATATTCCAAAAATATATAACGAAATAATTTTTTTTTTTTCAGTAAAATGGGACGCGGAGCACCTTTAATTTTTTTTGTTCTAAATTTTTTTTATAGATTTTAGGGGAGTGTCCCATTTAATTTTTTTTTTATAATGTTAAGAGATGCGGAGCCTCAAGCTTTGCATCCATTTTTATTTTTTTATAAATTTTTAAAAAAATATAACAAAGATAATTTAAAAAAACTCAAATAAATTTTTTTTAAAATTAAAAATTTATTATTTAAATTGTTTTTAACTTATTTTTTAATTTATATAAATTTTTTTATTTGTATTTAAAAAAATATAATGCCTTAATATGTGTATATAATTTTTTTCATTTTGGGAAATACTAAATAATTTTGTTTAAAATTGTACAAATTGAATTATAAATAATGGTTTTAAAAAAATAGATAAGAATCGAAAAAATTAGTAAAATTATATTTAAAATTAATTTTTCATTTATTTATTGTTTAAATTGATATAAAAGTTGTTCAAGTATAAAAAAAAAATTTATTTGTATTTTGAATAACATAATGATTTAATATGTATATATAATTTTTTTTATTTTGAGAAATATTAATTAATGTTTTTTAAAATTGTACAAATTAAAATTTAAATAATTGTTTTAAAAAATATATATAAGAAATGAAAAAATTAGTAAAATCATATTCAAAATCATTTTTTAATTTATTTATTGTGTAAATTGATATAAAATTTGTTAAAGTATAAAGACAAATTTTTTATTTATATTTTGAATTGCAAACCTCAAAAAGTAGATGGTGAATGATCGGAGAGTTGAACTCTTGAACGCAGTTAGAATGAAAGATAATATAGAAATGGCCTGAAATGAAATGAAAAATGGGAGAAAATTAAACAAAAAGAAAGAAATATGCAAGAAACTTGAACGCGAGGAGAGGAATGAGAGATGATTAAAAAGAGATGAAAAACTGTGCAAATAAAGAAGAAAGGGCCGAAAGGAAAACTTAATGCGGGTTAAAATGAGGAAGAAATATGCTAAAACATTTTTTTTTAATGTCATTGACCTTGGGTGAGTAACAAATTTTTTTTTTTATGTCACTGACCCAAATGGGTTAGTGATTCCCGCTCAGCGTTGAATTACTAGCCCAAGGATCAGTGAATTTAAAAAAATTAAATAAAAATTTGGGATGCATCTCTTTAATTTAAAAAATTTAAAAATTGTTCTCAATTACAAAAAAATTATTAAACTTTAAAAGTTTATTTAATTATATATTTTGAGAATATGTTTCACCTGTCACCCATATACCTCTTTTGTTTTTTGTTTTAAATTTTTTGTTTTTATATATATCAGTCAAAATGGCCTCTAACAAATCTGTCTGTAAATGAAACCATAAATGCTAGAATGAATATTAATATACAGTATTGCAACACCCGAACACCCGTTTTTTTATGGGGTTTCATTTTCAACACCCCAATTGTGAAGATTGTTACAGTAATCTAACGATCTTCCGGTGCTCCTTCAAAAGAAAATCCAAGCATTCACCCATAATGGATATTACATGTAATAAAAATTATGCAAACCGGACACCTGTTGGGCATTGCTGCTTCAGAACCCACTTACCAGAGTTAGCTTCCCATTAATTGTTGCATTATTTATTTCGTTTCTCACTAATCCTTATACTCTGAAAATTTGCAATTATGATTTTTAGATTTTATAATATGGACCTTGTGTTCAGGAAATGGATCGGCTCATGTTGTAAATGTTCCCGTTTGTCCACATTTTTCTAACAAGAAGAGTTATTCTCTCTTCAAATATAAAAAAATAAAAAGAAATGAAGTTTGTGAAGGATACGAGGAAAAATGAGAGATATCAACGTGAGAGATCAAATCCGTGTGTTCATAATTTATAACTGATCTCTCAACATATGCTCTTGACCAAACCTCCTCTTCAAATAGTAATCACCTCCGCCGAAAAAGAATCACCTGGACCTAGTAATGCGTATGTAAGAAAGTATGGGCTTCAGGTGCACATGTAAAATATTCAAGAATATTAGTCCGTGAGTCAAAAATACTTTATCAGTCACCAACTTGACTGTGAATAAAGATTAATTTAAAAATAAAATATAAAACATTTTAATAAAAACATATCAAGCGCCTCAGAGTGATTTTCCTTCCCCACCTTTTAGTTATAAGTTGAAGTTTGTCCCCGCTTTGTTTTGGAATCAGCGGAGGAAAATGTTATCAGATGCAACTATGCAAGTGAATAGTGTGTTTAGATATCCGTTTGGAGAGGCTAAAATCATGTGTGTTGACCATGATTTTACAAAAATAATATATTATTACTTTGTACAAAACATAATTTAAGAGATATAAAAGTTTTTTCAAAGATACACTAAGACAGCAAATGAGGCAATACACGTTGCCCCCACTAAGGAATTCAGATTCCTTGCTCATCCTTTTCCTAATTATTCTCTATTCATCTTAATCTAAATCGTTGAAATTAAATTTGAGCGGTTTAGATTTAATATTTTTAATTTTTAATTTTTATATTTTTATTAATTTTAAAAAATATAAAATAAAAAATAAAAATAATTTTTTAACTGTCACATTTTAAAATAATAATAATTTAAATTAAAAAATTTAAAAAAATAAAAGAACGAATCTGAACCATCCAAATTAAATTTGAATAGTCCAAATTTGGAAAAACACCTACTAGGGGATCCAGATTCCCCCACTAAGTGAGCTGTGGAATTGGGAGAGAAACCGCAAATAATGGAGCTAAGCTAACTAACTAGAAATTGGATCTCTAGTTTTTTTTTTTTTTTTTTAATTTCCTATCAATTTGAAAACAAACAAAAAAAGGCAACATGGCAAAACGGCAATTTTTGGTGTGTCGGGTTCTGGGGCCTACTGCGTTTTGTTTGTTTGTTGCTGGAAAGTGGAAAGATTACGTGCCTAAAATGCCCACACCCCGCCCTCCCAGCGCTCTGTGACGTTTAGCCACTTTGTGTGGACCTCGGAAATTGATACTTTTATGTTGGGATTTTCATGTTGTTTGTGTTTTTCACAAATTTAAATTTTTTATTCTTTTTTTTTGGGAGAAAATAGATTCCCTCATTAGAGGGATATAAAAGAACATGAATATATCCAATATAAGGGGATCCAAATCCTGTGGATCTTACCGCGTTGCATTTTTTTTTTTTTCTGAATATAGTGAGTTAGGGCCTTTCCAATCACAACCCAAGAACATTCCTATTCCATGGCTCTGATCATCAACTTCAGCGCTTAAGAGTTGTTGTCGTTGTATTTTTTTTTTTTCTTCACAACATTTCCCACCATTTGCTTTCTTGGGGTTTCATTCCACAACATATAAACCAAATTCTCAGTGAAAAAATTTATCTCAAATCCTGTCCTCACGAGAAGAAGTTCTCATATTCTCTCGTCCAAGACAATTTCTGCAAAGATTCTTAAGCAATAACTTGCATACCCCATTTTCATGAAGAAGCTTTTGAAATTTAAATTGGGAGATGACTGTAGTAGTTATAAGCGGGGACAAAAGGGTAATGGAAGGTATCATCTCATTCTATTTCTTCTATGGATTATACGTTTCTCTTCATCATAAGTCCCATTTTGCCCAAGAGTGGAGGTGTCCCCCTTAGAAAAATATTTATTATACCCTAATTTTATTATTATTTTCATTCATATCTTGATAAATAATTGATTATTGTTTAGAATTTATGATATACCTTAATCGTGATTAAAACCAAAATATGTAATTTTTATTTGAAAAACATAAAATAGATCACATGACAAAAAAAAAGAAAAAAGAAAATAGCACCATAGTACTACATAAGTATTGAAAATGAACATATTTCCTGAACTTAAATGTCACTAGACTCGATGAAGTTAAGTTTGATTTTATTTTATTTCATTTTTCATCCTCAAGACATTATGCTTCTTTTGTAACATAATAGTAATAATAATTCCGTTATATTGGATTGGGATTTAAATTTTTTAAGAAATGTACTTTTTGGTCTTGCCAAGAAACATATTTTAATAATTTCATTCTTAAATCTTATTGTTATACCATTTGATTTTTTAAAATTTTTGATTGGCTATTTATTAATTCTTTATTAGTAAAAAAAAAAAAAGACATGAATGTACTTCAAGAGTTAACAAGTCAAAAATTTCCATAAGTTGAATAATATAGAGGCGAAATTTAGAAATCAAATAATTGAGGCATATTTAAAAAAACAATTAAATAAATATACATGTCCTTTAATTTTTTTATTAATTATCTTGAAAAGCACATTCATGCGTCTAGTAGTTGTTTGTAATTTCTCATAAGGATATCAATAGATGTGACCCCGTAACTTGTAAAACAAGTTTACCTGAAAAAGTAGGTTAACTATTGATAAATATAACTCAATTCATAACACTACTAAATATAAGGGTGAATACATTAATAATATTTTATTACAATAAAAATTTGAATAATAATAATAATAATATGTAAAATTGGAATACAAAAATAATCCCCGCCTTCCAAAATCTGCGTAGGGACCATGTATAGGAAAAAAGAAGTGAGGTTTGATTAGATAGTGTTTCAACGAAAAATTTTAAACTTTATGAAATCTTGGCATTGATTATCTGAAAAAGTATAGAGTGCTAATTTTATGTTTTGGAAAATATTATGTTTTTCTGTTATGATATAAATAATTATTTAAAAGATTAAAATATTTAATAACTAATAATTATTAAAAGAATTAATTTAATTTTTGTATAATTAATTGGTATGATTATGGTAAAAATAGGAAAAATATTGTTTTATATTAATAACTAATCACGTCATACTAGGATACATAGTGTTTTTTTGGAAATATAAAATTATCACTCTAAAGAATATTGCTCAGATAATAATAATTTTAAGAAAAATTTTGCTTTATGATTATTGAAAGATACACATCTTAATTATTTAGTTTTTAAATCTTAAAAATACATAACTTTTAATTTCTAAATTTTTTTTATTTGTTATTTATTAGCTTTGAAACATGTACAATTTCCTTTTTTTGGCCCTGTTTGGAAAATTAATAAGTAGAAAGAAATTTTTTTTTGAAAACTAAATCATATATTTTTAAAATTCGGGAATTAAAAATATATTTCCCCTGATTCTACATGAATTTCCTCTTGATGGGCTAAAAGGAAAAAGGGCTTCCTTTCTATTGGGCCTTTGGGCCCGATTCGTATTCAAAATAGCCCAGATTCATTCTACCCCGTTGAATCTGAATCCGAGTTAGAGGCTGGAGCTGTCCGAATCCTGAGTCCAGACGAAACCTAGACGCGATATATCTAGTGCTGGTATTTGAGCAAATGCACCAGTCGCTATTCGCAAGGTTGTCAGCTGATTGATTAGGGAAAAAAAATGAAGGAAAGAAAGGGGAAAGACAAGCTTAATCAGTTTAAATATTAGGGTGTGTTTGATTGAGAATTTTTGGAGGGAAGGAGAGTAGAAGAGAAAGAGATAAGATGTTTGATTGAATAAAATTAAAGGAAAAGAAAAAAATAAAATAATTTTTTTTTTTTTTAAATTAAAAGGTTTTGAGAAGGAGTAAGGAGAGTGATATTTTTTAAATTATAATTTATTTTATTATTTTTTTAATTTTTTAATATTTAATAAAAATTAAAATATTTTTTTATCAAAAATTTATAATTTATAAATTTTTTAAAAAATATTAATATAAATAATTTTTTATAAAAAATAAATTTATTTAAATATAATTATTTCTTCTCCTCCCACCGAACAGAATTCATTAACTTCTCCCTCCCATTTGAACCAAACGAATCCTTAGAGAATGTTTTGTTTTGAGGCTAGGGTTTTTGTTAAAAGAAGATGGAAGAAGAACAACGAAGCCTAGCAAGCTTCTTAAGATGGGCGGCAGAACTTGGAATATCAGACGCAGCAATCGCCAATCAACCTCAACGTTCTCTTTCCTGTTTGGGTTATTCTCTATGTGTTTCCCATTTTCCTCATTCTGGCGGGTACCCCCAATTCTTTCTTATTTTTCCTAACCATCAAGTTGTCAATAGCTGAACTAGTGTTTTGAATTGAATTGATTTTCCATCAAAATAGTCCCTGTTTTTTTATAAAAAAAGAAAAAGCCCGTTTAGTGTGATTCATTGGTAATCATTCAACCAGAGCTAGAGAAAGATAATCCAGATGTTGATGCTTCTGACGTGCTCTTATTAACGGTGTTATATGTTTGGAGAACTCCGCAGGAGAGGTTTGGGTGCTGTGCGAGACCTTAGGAGGGGAGAATTAGTCCTCAGCGTTCCGAAATCTGCCTTAATGACAGCAGAGAATGTCATGGAAGATAAGAAGCTCGCCATTGGTGTTAAAAACCACCCTTATCTCTCCTCTGCCCAGGTTTCTTTCTAAGTTGTATTATTTATCTTTTTCCAGTATCGTGGGAGAAAATGGAAGTTTAGGAATTCAATGGTGGTATTAATATTTCTAAAAGAAAAACAAAAAGGAGTAATAATAGGTTGTACTAGAGCGGTAGAGGAGCCTTCTCATGTTTGCATTGTCAGTGTGGAGCTGTTATACCCGCTTTCTCTTTTGTGAAATTAAATTAAAGCATTTGTTTTCACTTTTTCATTAGTTATAAAGCAAAACCAAATCATTTTTGTTAAAATCTTGCTTAGGATTGAATCTCCTATATAATTGATCGAGTCTTTTGTTGCTTCTGAGCTTGTTTAATGCAGATATTGATCGTCTGCTTATTATATGAAATGGGCAAAGGAAAGTCTTCAAAGTGGCACCCTTACCTCATGCATTTGCCACATACTTATGACATCCTAGCTACATTTGGTGAATTTGAGAAACAAGCTCTTCAAGTTCAGTTTCTGTTTTGAAATTTTAGATGCCATTAGGTTAGATTATAGCATCTTTACTTACCATTTATGTCAGCATTTCATTTTTGTCAATCTCTGTTAGAAATGATCTTTATGATGTCGTTATTAGGTGGATGAGGCTCGGTGGGTCACAGAAAAGGCTGTATTAAAAGCTAAATCAGAGTGGAAAGAAGCCAATGCTTTGATGGCAGAAATCAAGCCCAAGTCCCAACTTTTAACGTTTAAGGCATGGCTTTGGGCTACTGCAACGGTGAGAAAACATGGCCTATGACGGGAGGGATCTGTTGATGCTAAAGTAGTTCAATTATAATTATTCAATTCTTTTATCACACACTTGCATAGACTGATAACGATTTATTATATATTTGGTTTTACTTTTGGCTGAAACAGCAGATATTCCTGAATAAACTTTTCCTGACCTGAATACATCTAAGATCTGGGATCTATTTTGCTTGTTGTTTAAAGTTGTACTTAATTAAATTATTTCACTTATTTGAAAGGAGATTATTGATTAAGGGTTATTAACTGATAACTGGCCTCATACATCACAGGTCATATATGTGTGTGCGTGTGTCTTTGTGAGTTAGCTGTAAGGTGTAAATTTTGAGCCATTAAGTTAAAGTGTTTTTCTATGTGGTCTTTCTTTCATCTATTGGAAAGGATGTTACTGATTAAGTTGTGCACGTATGTTAATTGTTATTGATTGATAACTGGCTTTGTTAATTGCAGGTTATATCTTTGTATTACCTTTTAGGTGTAAATTACAATCCATTTAAAGTGTTTTCTCTCTCTCTTATTAAATCATAGCGAAATTTTTGAACTCTAGATATCCTCCCGGACGTTGCACATACCATGGGATGAAGCTGGGTGTTTATGCCCTGTGGGTGACTTGTTTAATTATGATGCACCTGGAAAGGAGCCATCTGGTCCCGTAGATCAGGAGATTCTATTATCCAACTCTTCCTCTCAAGTCACTTCTGTGTCAAATGTAGAAAATACTGTAATGTTAGATGCAGAGCAGCTTGATTCTCATTTCCAGAGATTAACAGATGGTGGGTTTGAGGAAAATGTTAATTCATATTGCTTTTATGCTAGGGAAAATTACAAGCAAGGAGAGCAGGTATTACATAATTCTTTGCATTTTCTGTATAGAAGTAGTACATCTGGGTTGCTTTCAGCATAGAAGTTGTTCCCAAACTTTTCCATTTTCCTCAGAAGTCCATCTTTCTTCCTAAAAAAAAGGGAAATTCAAGGAACCTTAAACGAGAAAGTGTTTATATTGTACCTAATGCCTAATATATCTATTTTTACTCATGGTATTAATTTTTCAATGTAAGCCACACAATGTTAACTTGACTGACTCTACGTAGCCTGTCTAAAGCTATACAAGCCTACTTCTGTGCCATATCTGAAGCACTTCTCCTTGACTATATGTAAATAATGTTGACTTCCACTTATTATAACCAGTAACCAATCATAATTCCTACTCTGAGCTAAAAGTTCAAGTATAAATCATTAATTATTGCTTGTCTCTGGGATGTAGACTATGAAATATTACAGGAATGATTAACCTTGCCTTACTTAATGGGTCATTAATATTAATCAATTGCAATAAGGGGTGTGGAAGTACTAAGTTGTTCTTATTCTTCTTTCTATTGTTCAGCAAATTTGAAACTAAATGTCACCTTCTTTCCTCCAGGTTTTATTATGCTATGGACTGTACACAAATTTAGAGCTTCTTGAACACTACGGGTTTCTCCTAGAAGAAAATCCGAACGACAAAATTTTTATTCCTCTAGAATCTGCTGTATATTCTTCCAGTTCATGGCCTAAAGAGTTACTCTATATTGGTCATAACGGGAAGCCTTCCTTTGCACTACTGTCTGCATTGAGGTTGTGGGCAACCCCTGAAAATAAGCGGAGGTCTGTTGGACATCTTGTGTATTCTGGTTCTCTACTGTCTATAGACAATGAAATTGTCGTCATGAAATGGTTGTCAAAGACTTGTGATACTGCGTTGAAGAGTTTGCCAACATCAATTGGTGAAGATGCAATACTCCTGAATGCAATGGATAATAGTCAAGATTTTTTTACTTTCATGGAGATCACAAAACTATTGTCTTCTAGGGATGAGATTTTTGCATTTTTAAAATTTAACAATATGCAGGATGGACATAGCTTAACTGATATACTAGTGTCCAGAAAAGCTAAAAGGTCCATGGACAAGTGGAAATTGGCTGTTCAATGGAGGTTCAGGTATAAGAAAGTCCTTGTGAATTGTATCTCTTATTGCAATGAAATACTTGACTCTCTCTTGAAATAATGCTATGATGGATTGGCTGAAGTGTAGCATAAGATTTTTTTTTCTCTCTCTCTGTGGCTTTTCTCTTGAAAAAAAAATGATGAAAGGCATGATAAACGTAATTATATTCCCCTGAATGATATATGTAATTGTATTGAATCCTTTTGCAATAGGTCCAAGAAGTTAATGAAAACTCATCAATGGGTGTTTCAAAGATGGGATCTATTGGCACATTTATTTTGTTAAGCTTCGATTGATTATTTATACCTTTGCTGGGTACAAGATGAGTACTTGAGAACTTCTCAACTTTTTTGTTGTTTTAAATCGTAGTCCCTCCCAACCCTCGATCCAGAGGACCAGAAGTAGATCCCAGCCACCGCTTGATGATATTAATCCTTTGGGTTCTCAATATGCTTTTGCTATGACACACTCTCATATTCCACTGGATTTGTAGATTGGAAATCTTTTACGACCCACAGCTAAATTAGTTGGAAATGATAAATATAAGCAATTAGAATATAGTTTGGAAAATTAGAAAGTTAGACTTCATAATACAGGAGCACCCTATGAAGACTTAGGAAGGGACAGAACCGTGTCTCTTGCTACCACATGTCATAACCGATGGTAATATATTTAATGCCTATGAATTTAGTTGAATAAATTATAGTGATTTTTTTTAATTTTTAGGTTAAATTAGTATTTTGGTCCCATAATTTTATTTAATGTTTTAAGTTAGTCTCTTAACTGTGAAGGGTTTAAAAATGGTCTTCTAATTTTATTTAATGTTTTAAATTGATCCCTCAACTCTAAAGTATTTTTAGATAGTCCCTTAAAAAATTCATTTATTATAAAAAAAACTTAGTTTAATCACTTGAATAAAAAAATATTTATTATAAAATTTTAAAAACTAGAAATGTTTAAAAAGTTTACTAAAATAAAATACTTTAAAAAATAATATTTATTTTAATATGAATATTACATGACTTTTTAAATATTACATTTCTAAATTACTTGTTTTAAATATTTTAAATTAAAATATTTTTAAAATATTTTAAATTGGTCTTTTAATTTTTAAAATTAAAGAATTAATTTAAAATATTAAATAAAATACAATTTTAAAAGTTAAAGGACTAATTTAAAATATTAAATAAAATTAAAAGATTATTTTGAAATACTTGAAAGTTAAAAAATCATTTTAGAATGTTAAATAAATTTAATGACTATTTTAAAATATTTCAAAATTGAGAGATCAATTTAAAATATTAAATAAAATTAAAAGACTAAAATACTGATTTAACCTAATTTTTAAAGTATACATACATCTCACTTAAAAATAATTTTTTAAGTATTGTATTCATTCGTTTTCAATGTTAATCTTGTATTGACTTCTACGTTATTTTTTTAATTTTTGATAGCCCCCATAAGTTACTTAGTAAAATAATTTATTTTATATAATTTTGTTTAGAACAATTAGATACTGTCATTTGTCGTTAAAATTATTTTTAGTCCTTATTGTTTGTGTTAAAGAAATTAAATAATAATTTTTTTTTTGTAAAATTATTATTTTCAATTACCCTTTGGATTAATTTCCCACCAAACGATTGAGGTCTCCGTTGAGGACACCATTACATCACATCCGACAAAACCCATAAGTTTTAGAAGAGTTGAATTAATGTTTTAATTTTTTTCTAGTTAATTAAATTTTCACAGAACAAAGAAAAGATGCAATCTTTTGTAACTAAGAGGGACATAACCAAAGCATCTTAATCTGATGTAGTCAACATATCATTGTTTATAATGATTAAATATATCCTTTCTAAATTGTCGACTTAATCATTATTAGTTTTTTAATTAAATAATTTTAATTTGATTTTTTAACTTTTACTTGATATGATATTCATTTTTTTAATTTTAATGTTTTAAAAAAATTTTAAAATAACCTTTTTACATTTTTTGACATTTTATAATAATTAAAGTCAAGGGATTAAATGAAAAAAATAAAATATCAAATTAAAACAAATAAATGAATCGATCAAAAGATCCTTGACGATGAATTTGCTTCATCAGCTACTTCTGCTGCGATAAAGAACAAGGATAGGACAACCACCACCCCCCCCCCCCCCCCCAACAAAAAAAAAGAAAAAGGCCAAAGACTGGTACATGTGCTTCCGGTAAAATAGGAAGAAGTGAAAGACAATGTACAAATTAATCATCTTCAGAAGTATCTGAATCACCCCCCAAACTTACATTGTCTAAGATTATTTGTTATAGAGTGATGGATCAGATTCAATTGGCTTGGTATCTCAAAAGAGAAAAATCGCTCAGTATAATCAGCGTCGATCATCTGGGGAAATAATCATCAATTCCATCTCTATAACCCACTCGTCTTAAACGAGTCATTTAAGACAACCTCACGGAAACAACAACACACCTACAAAGCTTATTACACAGCAAAACTGGAAAACAGAAAAGATTCTAAAATGTGGTTTTGATTCTCTCAACTGCCCGGGAAATTGAAAGGATCAATTTCATAGTGAATTGAGTTGGCATAAAGATCAGAGTTCTGGCTTGGAAATTCAATCCCCTTAAAGGGGAAAGAATTACATAAATAGCAAAGTTGGAATCAACTTCGATCATATGGGGAAAGTCTCGTCATATCTCTTCCAACTCTAATGATTTCCATAATCAAATTAAAATAAGCAAACACACATAGACTAAATATACAGAAACTTATTTTCTTCAATTTGAAAAAAAAAAATGAATGAGGAAAAATTAAATTTTCAGACACAATAGAGAAGAGAAGAAAGCTAAGGCACAGAATTATTTACCCCCTGCAATTGGAGCTGAGATCTAAGGCTAAAAAGTCTTGGAAAAACAGTGCAGAAGACATTGTAGTGCCAAGCACTGGTGATCAGAAAAACACGCGTGCTTTGAGACATTAACGAAACACAGTCCTAAACCTAACCCTAAATCAAAAGCAATTTCGGGATTAAATGAATGGCTAACGCAACATAATTTTATACAGAACGAGACGGTGAATTGCAGAGAAAGGGTGAAGCTATTTATAAAGGGAGACTCCGCCGATGAAACCCTAATTTTAGAGCTTGCGCCAACCAAAAAAAAGGAAAACCTAACTTGGAAGAGGATCCACGATGACGGATGAGATCGAGACACGTGTAAACTGGATGGGGAATTTTCTGTGGAGGCGGGAATATCAAGATACATTTAGGTTTTTAATCAGCGATGTTCCCACTTCAAATGTAAAGGATTCTTAAGCCTCTTTAGGTTGGCGTTTTTGACCAATGTTATTAAAATCGGACCGGTCATTGAACCGGTGGAGGTACTGGTTCACGGTTCATTGATCGAACCGTGGTCGAATCGGTAATAATTAAATATATTATTTAAAAAAAATTTATGTATTAAAATTTTAATATAACAAATAAATATTAATAAATTTTAAATATTTGATTACTAATTTAACATTTCTTAAGATATTACAAAAACTAATGTTTAGTTTAAAATAAAAATTATTTATGATTAAAAATTAAGAATATTTAATATTAAATTTTTAAAAATTTTAAATTATATTAAGATTCTACTTATTATTAAAAAATAAAATAATAAATAATAATTTTAGCTAAGTATCTTGATATTTGAGAGCAATATTATTAGGAAATTGAATATGATAAAAAGTAAATATAAAAAATAATTAATTATACACATTTTATTTCTCTTATATTTTCTTTTAAAAAAAAAAATCATATTTCAACCCCCTCATCTTTTTTATTACTTTCTATTTTTAATTTGTTAAAATTATTTAAAATGAATTATTCTGTTATATAAAAAAAATTAAAAAAAAAAAAAGAAAATTTGCTTCAAACCGGTTTGACCGGTTTTTTGTCCGATTTTTTGATCGGTTTTGACCGGTTTTTGACTGGTTTGACCGGTTTTGACTGGTTTTTGACTGGTTTGACCGGTTTTTTGCTTGACCGGTTTTCTAACTCAACCGAACCGAACCAGGGACCGGTTCCCGGTCGAACCGGCCGGTCCGGTCCGGTTTTCTTAACATTGTTTTTTACCAATAAATTACAAATAAATAAATAAAATAAAATAACTAAATTTATATCATTAATTAATAATTAAGTAAAATTTTTTTATTCTAACAAAAAGATCATTTTGATTTTAAAAAAATATTTGAGACACTAAATTTATAGATTTTATCTTTGAAGAATCAAATTAAAAAAAGAGTAATTTTTTTAAAAAATAAATTAAAAAATGTTATCTTTAAAGAAATAAATTAAGAGAAAATAATCTCCTAGAGACTAAATTATTAATTCTCTTTTATTTTTTGCATAAAAAAAGAATGATCCAATTATATGATATTATTTAAGTGTAAAAAATCTCTACTTCTTATATTTTTGTTACAGGACCTAAAAACAAACACTTAGCAATTATACTTTTTTCCGTACAAATTTGTTTTTAAAACCATGTTAGATTTTTTGCAAGAGAAATGCTAGGTATATTATTATTTCCCATAATTCTTTAAGGTTTTCATTAATATTAAGTTAATAATTTTATTTAAAAATGCTCACTCTTAAATATTAGAAAAAATTATTTGTATGATCAATATAGATAAGGAAAGAAAAACTGCTTAATCTATTTTATAAAAACTATAGTACTGTGACTAAAATTTATTTATTTTTTCCTTCAATGTGTGTGAGTTACACACTAGGAAATATATATATATATATATATATATATATTTTTTTTTAATTTTTCCCAAACTCTTTAAATCGTAAAGTAGTTCACAATATAAATTAGCTGGCACCTTCTCTAGTTATGGGTGTGTACTTGTTTAGAGTGACAATTAGAAGATGAGAAAATAATAATAATATGTAATTGATCAAAGTTGGTAAATCTTTTTTACTCAAGTACTTCACATTATCACACATTTGAGAAGGTATGAATTCCTATAAGAAATCATATGCCTCTTGAACAGACATCTAAGAACCTGGAAAATTAAAAAAACTTCATGAAAACAAAGATGTAGAAGACACCTCCTGAATAACCAATGTTGTAGCTCTTGCATGCGTGAGACAGAGCTCATGTCACGGTCAGAAGCACATTCTATCCCAAGACACAAAGACGAAAAGAATGATACCTATTTTTCCATGTTAGGAGTACTGCTCGAAGAGGCGTTTTGCCTTTTAAGCTTTGAATCTCTTGTCATGGAGGGAAATATTCTTTTCCTTTTCTTCCCTCAGTAATTGTTCTTTTTCCAACTTTCACCAATCCACAGCTTCTCTTCCGAGGAAAACTCCAGCCAAAAAGGTTTTTTTCCTCATGACATAGCACCCTCATAATCCTGCATATAAATTGAAACACATCCCATCATACTAGACAGAAAACCAATATTATCTTCTTTCTGGCTTTCAAAACCTTAATTTTACCTTCTTAGAACATCTGTGTTGAAATGGCTTCTGCAACAGCATTAAAGCGCACAGATTCTGTGACAGATAGCATGCCGGATGCATTGAGGCAGAGTCGATACCATATGAAGAGGTGTTTTGCTAAGTACCTTGAGAAGGGTAGAAGGATCATGAAACTTCAACATTTGATGGAAGAAATAGAGCAGGTTATCGATGACATAAACGAAAGAAAAGAAGTGATGGATGGCTTTCTTGGCAACATTCTGAGATCCACACAGGTTTAAGTCCTCTTAATTCAAAATCACTTACTGTGTATATTATGTGACATTGTGACATTGAAGATGGCATGGCAGGCCATTGATTTGTAGTGCTGTGAAACTTGCAGGAAGCTGTTGTTTATCCACCATATGTTGTCTTTGCGGTGAGGCCAAATCAAGCATTTTGGGAATTTGTAAAAGTGAGCTCTTTGGATCTCTCTGCTGAGGGTATCTCCTCCATTGACTACTTAAAATACAAAGAAATGGTATATGACGAAAATTGGTATGTTTCTTTCTCTTTTTCCTTTTCTTTTTGATATTCTGATTATTTTTTGTATCTTCTAATCACATTGAAGTCTGTTAATATCTTAAATTTAAAATATATATATATATATATATAATTCAAAAGTATTCTTTCAAAATAAACAACAAAAAATGCCATGAGAAATTAGAGTGAGCTATATTTTAAAGATTTATATTTATTTTGAGTCATTATAGGAAAAATATCAGTATTGCCTAGAAATGCCTACATGAAAATTTTAGACAATATATTCCAACATAATCTTTTTTAGCAATAGAATACTTAAAAACTGTGAAACAAACTATTGACTTTACAGGGCATACTTTTCTTCTATGTTTTCTCAAAAAGTAAAGAGAGAAGGACTGGTCTATTGATATATTATGTTATAGACAGGGAATTATGTCTCACTCTAATAAATGTTCAAACTTTGCACCACATGAAGATGAAGGTCTTCTGTAATGGTCTTATTGTTACCAACTGCAAGACATATACTTGAAGTCTGTGTTGATAACTATCACTGATCCCACATTGTAGGGCAAATGATGCAAACGCATTAGAAGCAGATTTTGTAGCGTTTGACAGCAAAATCCCTCATTTAGCACACCCTTCTTCAATTGGAAATGGACTCAGCTTTGTTACCAAGGTTTTATCTTCAAAGTTGAGTGGGAAAAGGGCAAAAATACAGACCCTAGTTAACTGCTTGTTAACACTGAATTATCATGGAGAAGTAAGTGCAAGAACATGAGTCATGAGATTAATTAAATTCATAAAACATTTTTTTCATAAAGAATTTTAAGGGCGGATGTTCATTTTCCTTGTGTAATCTAAATTGGCAGAGTTTAATGATAAATGACAGACTGGGTTCTGCTGCAAGTCTTCAGCTGGCATTAGTAGTGGCTGATACATTCCTCTCAGCACTTCCTAAGGACACTCCATATGAAAATTTTGAGCAAATGTAAGTCTTCTATTATTCTATTGACGAGGCATAGGATGTGTAATTTTCTTTCCTTTTTTTTTTAAATTCATTGGAGGGTTTAAACTCTTGATACTACCCATATTTCCACTTTACCCTTAAGTCTTGGATGTTGTAATTTAACATCAATGTAATATTTCATTCATAGGTTCAAAGGGTGGGGCTTTGAGAGAGGCTGGGGAGATACTGCAGAAAGAGTGAGGGAGACAATGAGAACTCTATCAGAAGCACTCCAAGCACCAGACCCAGTCAATCTGGAGAAGTTTTTCAGCCGCAGTCCCACAATTTTCAATATAGTGATATTCTCTGTTCATGGTTATTTTGGGCAAGCAGATGTTCTTGGCTTGCCAGACACAGGAGGCCAGGTGAGAGTTTTAAACTCTACTATAATTTTTTATATTCAGAGAATAGGATGAGTGGGATCGAACTGTTGGCCGTGGTGGCTAGGATCAAACTCTTGATCCGAGTCAAGTAGGCTTTAATGTCGCATCCGGTAACTATTTATCAAATGACACAAATGCTTTTGATCTCTAAGTTGCTCATATTTTGAACAGGTAGTTTACATATTGGATCAAGTGAAAGCTTTGGAAGAAGAATTGCTCCTCAGAATTAAGCAACAGGGGTTAAATATGAAGCCTCAAATTCTTGTGGTAAGTCACAAGCTACAAAAAAATGATCTCATTGTACATGCATACAACATCTTTTGTACTAGAATTATGCAAGTATATTCTTGGCCTTGACAGGTTACAAGACTCATACCTGATGCCCGGGGAACCAAGAGCAACCTGGAGTTGGAACCTATCATTGATACCAAGCACTCCTGCATTCTACGTGTGCCTTTTCAGACAGAGAAAGGGATCCTGCGTCAGTGGGTTTCTCGCTTTGACATTTATCCCTATCTTGAGAGGTTTACTCAGGCACGTACATCTGTTTAACAATTACTACCTTGTGTTTTTTTCCTTGAAGAACTTCCCTTTGACTGCTTCTTTTGTACATACTAATAGGATGCTACAGCCAAGATTCTGGACTACATGGAAAGGCCACCGGATCTTATTCTTGGAAATTACACCGATGGGAATTTGGTAGCTTCTCTGATGGCTAGTAAACTTGGGATAACTCTGGTCTGGTCACTATCCCTTTCTTTATTTAAGTTTCCCTCTCAAACAGTTTTTGTGGCTGTAAGGATGTCTTCTTTGTCATACGTACTAATTCCTTAGCTTCCTTAAAAACCAGGGAACTATAGCACATGCTTTAGAGAAAACTAAGTATGAAGATTCAGATGTCAAGCGGAAGGAGTTTGACGCCAAGTATCATTTCTCATGCCAATTCATGGCTGATACAGTTGCTATGAATGCAGCAGATTTCATCATAACTAGTACATACCAAGAAATTGCTGGAAGGTTTGCTCACTACTCTCTAGCTTTGTACCTGTACATTAACAGAAAAAAGAAAAAAGAAAAAAAAAACTCAGTTACTTTTCACAGCCTTTCTGTATAATTTGAAAGTTTGTTTTGCACTCTCAACAGAGCTCACTGACATAGCTTCGTACACATAAAATTAATCCCCATGTGTCTGTAATATACTGAGTTTTGAAAGTTCTTGTTTGCAGCCGAGTTAGACCTGGACAATATGAAAGTTATACTGCATTCTCGCTCCCAGGAGTGTGCAGGGTTGTAGCAGGGATAAACCTATATGATCCCAAGTTCAACATAGCTGCACCTGGAGCTGACCAATCTGTCTATTTCCCTCACACACAGAAGGACAGAAGAATCACTCAATTTCACTCTGCCATTGAAAACCTGCTGTATGGTAAAGTGGAAAATAATGAGCATATGTAAGTGATTTAGACACTACTCCTACATATTTATTGTTCAGATTATCAGATGTGATATGAATCACTATACTCTTCCAAATAACTTTTTTTTTCTTTTTTTCTTTTCCTCATTTCTAAAAACATTGCGAAAACAGTGGGCATCTATTAGACAGGAGAAAACCCATCATCTTCTCAATGGCAAGGCTCGATGCTGTGAAGAACTTAACTGGGCTAGTTGAGTGGTATGGGAAGAACAAGAGACTGAGAAACTTGGTGAATCTTGTCATTGTTGGAGGCTTCTTTGAGCCTTCGAAATCCAAGGATAGGGAAGAAAAGGCAGAAATAACAAAAATGCTTAGTTTGATTGAGAAACACCAACTAAGGGGCCAATTCAGATGGATTGCTGCGCAGACTGACAGGCACCGCAATGGAGAGCTGTACCGCTGCATTGCTGACACGAGGGGAGCTTTCGTGCAACCTGCGGTATACGAAGCATTCGGTCTCACAGTCATCGAAGCAATGAACTGTGGGTTACCCACCTTCGCTACTAACCAAGGAGGTCCAGCAGAAATCATCGTCGACGGGGTTTCTGGGTTTCTTATCGATCCCCTCAATGGGAACGAATCAAGCAATAAAATTGCTGATTTTTTTGAAAAATGCAAAGTAGATTCAACACAATGGAACAGGGTTTCTGCGAATGGATTACAACGCATCAATGAATGGTAAACATTAAACGAGATCCCTTATTTCTTGTACATCAGCGACGATTAAATAATTAAAACTTTGTGAGTTCGATTTTGTAGTTATACCTGGAAGATCTATGCAAACAAGTTGCTGAATATGGGAAGCACTTACACCTTGTGGAGGCAAGTGCATATGGAACAAAAAGTGGCGAAGCAGAAATACATCGACACGTTCTATAATCTTATATTCAAAAAACTGGTAAGGCCAATAGATTTGGTTCCGAGAGAGTGAAAATACAGTACAGCAATCATTGTGAATTCGTGATGCAATGAAATTCTGAAATGGGTATCCTAATGTCACAGGCCACGACTGTACCTGTTCCAAGTGATGAATCTCAACAACCAGGGTTCAGGCAGCAGCCTCTCACACAAGCACGACCAAGGCAAGTAATACTAATCAGTGATGAAGAACATTTCATCTGATATAAATTTTTTTTTTTTTTTTGCTTTTTATTTATTTGACAAAAATTTTATTATGATTTCTTTTTTAAAAATGGAGTTGTTCTCAATTTAATTTTTATTTTTTAAAAAATAGTTTATCCTTGATCTAATACATAAATTTTGTATTTGTGCACCAGACGTTCTCAGTCGAGACTTGAAAGGTTAGATCAACAACTATATAGTCCTGGCTTAGCTTATGATTTATAGCTGTGCAACAACTTACTCAAGAAATTTTGGCTTCTTTTCAGGTTCTTTCGGTTTTAATGGTCTCCAGCAACAAGGGGGTGATTGCTATGGAGAATCTTGTGGCGCTAAATATTTGTCTTCAGCCTATGTACATGCTTTCTGATATAATTTTTTTCAAATTATGAGCAGTGTACGTGTTAAAAGATGGCAACAACTTCATGTTACGAATAAAATGTGACTGTTTGAGAAAACTTTTTAAATGAGACCTTTTTTTATAATAATAAATGAAGAAAGTTCTTCAAATTTAACTAAAAGTTGAATGTGCTGTAAATTTGTATCCATTGGGGGGAAAAAGTTGCAATGAAAGTGAATAAATAAGAAAAATTGTAATTCAAAAGTTCAAGTTAAATATATTTATATTGAAGAATTTTAAATTTTAAAATTATTTAAAAATATTTTAAAACAAAAAATTTAATTATGATAGTAAAAATTTTAATGGAAAAAAAATACATTTCATATTATAAAATTTATAAGTTGTTTTTATTATTTACTTAGTTTTTTCTATCATTTTTATTTATTATTGTTTAAGAAATGACCTTTCACAATTAAAATTTTTATTATAAGATTCTTCAAATTAATTTTAAATTTTAAAATTATTTAATTTAAATATTTTTAACTTAAAATTTTAAAATATACTTTTTTCTAATAAATATGTGACGGCATAAAAAAAATATAATAGTTATAGAGTAAGGATAGATCTTGGCATATAATTAAACTACAAAAGTCATTTTAATAATCTTGAATAAATAACAATAACAGTTGCTTTGAAAAGAATGTGTAAGTTTTAAGAAGCATCACGATAAATATCATTAAACAAGATTAACCACTTATAATTTTTGTTGTAAAAAGTATATCAAAGAAAAGAAATAGTGAGTGTGTGTATTTAATTTTTAATTTCAATGACAACTTTAAAATCATCCCATGTAGGTATTTTTGCTTGGAGCCAGTGTTTCTCTGTATTTTCTGGTATCACATTATAATAATTTTGGTCGAAAGTTGCGGTATGGCAGGCAGGGGCGGGGATATTACACACGGGTTTTTTTGAGCCAAAATCATTTTGGGAGAAAAAATATATTAAATTCATATCAGACAAAAGAATTACACATGTTAGAGACTATCAAAATTGAATCTATATAATTCGATTTTAGGTATTCACTTTTTTATGCATAATAAATATTAAAAGAAAGCTTAAAGTCAGAACTATTAGTTCTGCTTTCAAGTAATTTTTTTTAATATATAAATCCAATAAATTTTAATTTTTTTAATAATATAACTTAGGTCTGACTTTAATTATATATTTTTAATATAAAAATAATGTAACTTACAACGCTGAATCTTGCATGCAACCAGGCATGCTAGTAAAGCAGCACACGAGATTGAATCCCATGAGTACAACTTCCCTTTCCCCTTTGAAGTTTTTTTTTTTTTTTTTTTTAATTTGAGACTTCTATAAATTTGTTCAAAGCTTTTGCACCCCTAAGCCTATTCATTATTCATCTCATCTTATCACATAACCAACTTTTAGACAAAAAATTTACAAAGTTGGTATCATCTAGTCTGTATTTTTTTGAGTAAGTATGGCTATATTTAATTTTTTCAATGATAATTATAAATATTTTGTTTGGTTATTTTTTTTATTGTCAAAGTTATATATTTTGATTGTTAGTGTGGGTAATATGTTTTATGAGTTTATTTAAAGAGGTAAATAACTAATATGTATAATCAACTATATTTTTAAGAGTCAAGCAAATTTAATTTGAAACATGTATCTTTTTATGAAGAAAATTAATAATAAAAGAATGTGAAAATAATAATTGAAAAAAATGATAAAATAAAAAACAATCTGAATTCAACACGTTTGAAAAGTATTTAATAAAAATAAAAAATAACAAATAAATACAAATAAAGAAGTAAGAAAAGAGTTTTTATTTGTAACAAGTAGGAAAAATGATATTGTAATAAAAAAAGAATTAATGAAAATATAAATTTCACATTAACAAATGAAGGATTTAACTATACTTGTTTGGATTTAAAAAATTATATTGTTCAACTAAGCAAAAAGGCTGCATACATATGTTATTTAAAGAAAAGAAAAAATAATTTATCAATAAATATTCTATAAATTAAACTAACTATAAGTAACTAAATAAATATATAAATTGTTGAAAATATTGTTATTTAGTATTACTAAAAGATCTTATTGACAAAACGAATTGCAGGAAAAATGATGAACAATACAAATGAGATTATATACATATATGTAAATGAATGAATGTTTGATGTCCTAGATTGAGTAACATTTGTCTATCCCAAAATGAAAGTAATGAGAGTTAATTCAGATATTACTATGGAGAGATTGAAGTAGTTGGTTAGACAAAATTACAGCTTGTATCGAACCAATATGTATATAATCTTATATATATCTAGTCTCTTTAAATCCAATGCAATATCGCCCCGTGTAGCTTGGAAAATGATGGTGATGTTTAAGAGATGTGGCAAGTTACCGCACGATATCTATCACAATTGACTGGTGCCAAGTTATATGCTTATATATCAATTAATGAAGTAAATTTGAACTTCGAAGCACAACCTATGGATGAATAAGTTCCTTAGACGCTCCCATGTACTAGCAATATTCATGAGGTAGTTGAACAAGCTTCTCTGGTTAGTTCCTAACTTGGAGACATTAATCCATTTGATCCACTGCCTAGTTATACTTAACAATATAACATCTCTCCTGTTGACTACATGTCCCAACTGAACTCATCCCGTCAAATAGTTGACAACACTGAACCTCAATCTTTGTTGATGATGACAAGACATATTAGATAACTTTGAGAACGAGGAGGAATATGATGCTGCTATGAATGTTGATTGTGATGATAGTGATGTTGATGATAACGACAATAAGTCAAATGAGAAGAGTAATGTTGGCAGTGATAGTTCGATAGATCCTCCAACAACTGTCTTTTTTTCATGGATCAATATGGAAGCAGTAAGTGGTTCTGAGTTCTCAAGAAGAGGGGAACTTATAGGATCGAGTGACAGTTTAGAGTTGAACATTGGTACGACATGTAGTAAAACTATATTTTGTCCAAGTACATCACACTTTCCATGCATATTATTTATCTAAAAAGAATGAAGAATATCGATGTATTAACTGTGAAAACAATTGCAAATGGAGGTTCAATGCTTGTAAAAAGGCAAACAGAACACATTGGGAAATTACCAAATATGAGGGCTCACATACATATCTTTCTCTGTCATTATCTTTAGATTATCCAAAGTTAGACTCAGATGTTATCTCATCTTGTATCGTGGTAATGGTCGCTAATGAGCTTGAGGTTAAAATTTCCTTAATCATGGAGAGGATGCAGAGTATGTTTGGCTACAACGTGTCTTATAAGAAATCAAAGCATTGTGCCCTTACTATTACTTTTGGAATTTGGGAAAGTTCGTATGTTTTACTGCTAAGGTGATTAGTTGTAGTTTAACATTTCATGCCTAGCTCAGTCATACATTTTTACAATAAACAATGCTCACAAAGTAGTTTCGATGAACAACTTAAGAAAATGTTTCGTTGATTTTTTTGGCATTCAAACCATATATTAATGCATTTTCCAATCTCAAGTTGATCATCCAAATTGATGGAACATTCTTATATGGAAAGTACAAAGGCACCTTACTTATGGCTATATCATATGATGGTGACAGGAAAGTCGTGCCTCTTGTATTTGCCGTAGTTGAGGGAGAAATACAGTTAGTTTGGTTGTAGTTTCTTTTCAACCTCTAGAGATATGTAGTAAAGAATAGAAGGGGGATATGCTTGTTGACAAACAGATATCTTTTAATTTTAGTTGTTGTTTTTTATTCATGAGTTAAATGGCAACCGCTATATAGGCATTATGTATTCTGCCTTCGACATATAGCTTGTAACCATCATAAAGCACACGAGACAAATTGGTTGAAAGAGAAGTTCATCAACTTGGGTATGAATATAAGCATTACGTGGTTGACAGAAAATTAGGTGAGATAGTAATTTTGCACAGTAGAGTCACTGGTTGGATAGTTGCTATTCCTAAGGAGCAATAGTCATGGGCATACGATGTTGAAGGTCGTCGATATGGCCACATGACAACAAACTTGGCTGAAGCAATGAACAATATTCTTAAAAGTGTCAAAAGCTTGCCAATTATTGGCCTTGCAAAGGCAACTTTATATAGGGTAAATAGATATTTCATCAAATGAGCTCAATAGGTACATGCGAAGATAACAGCTGGATAAGTATTTTGTCCCACGATTAAGCAGAAGATAGCTACAGTTGTATAAGTTGCCCCTGCTTCTTTTATGCACCAGTTCTATAAGAAAGCCACAATATTTGAGGCCCAAGAGCCTTATGACATACAAAATTGGTAATTTGGTCGGTGGTGCAAGGTTAACTTACTTGAGTGTAAGTGTAACTACGGCTAGTTTCAAATCGAGCACTTCTCCTGCCAACATGTTATTGTAGCTTGTGCCCATGTTGAGGTTGATGCACAATAATTTGTGGATCAGGTGTTTTGTTTGGAAGCAATACGTTGTGCATATAATAATGATTTTCGACCTATTAGAGATGAGGTGCATTGATCTACCATAACGAGTCCAAAGTTAATTCTTGATCCATCGATGATTGGAAAGAAAGGCTGACCTTGCTCATCTCACATTCGGAATGGGATGGATTGGTCGCAGCTAGGGCCGTCTGACAAGTGTGGGTTATGTTAGCAAGTTAGGCATAATCATTTTACTTGTCCTAATAAGTAGCCTGCTAGCTTAAAGCATGACAAATGTTGGTTATTTCTTTGTTATATTTAGTCTATTTATCTTGCTTTTGTTTCAATTAAATATGATGTATCAAGTAGCTAATTTAGATACAATTATATTATATCTAAATTGTAATAATTGTGATTATGTTGTTTAGTTCTAGAGTTTTATTGTCTATTCGTGATATCAATTATACTTATGTTGGTTTGACTTCACTTGAATATGATATATTAGATTTTTTTTTATTTACTTAGATTTTTTTCTAATCTTCATATTTTATTATACATATTTTTTAAATGACACTTGTTGGAAAATAACACTTCCTTTTCTTTTCTTTTTTTTAAATTTTGATTGTTTCAAATTTTTTGATTTTGTCTTATTTAGTTTTTTGTTTATTAATTAAGTATTATTATTATTTTGATTTGTTGATAAAAAAATTATTTGTATAAAGCATGTTTTAATTCCTAATTTTGCTAAAAGAAAGTTTGAAGAATATTTCTAGATTTAAAAAAAGGAAGGAATTTAATTAATTTTTTTGGTGTTTTTGTTTTTTTGTTTTTAGTCCTTAATTGTTTTGTTTCTCTCTCTTTTTTTTTTCAAAATTTTAATATTCCAATGAAATTTTAGTTCTATCTTCTTTTTTTTGGTTTTTTGTATTTTGTATTTATTTTTTGTTCCTTTTAGTTTTTATTTTGTTTATTTTAGTTCTTTTTTTTGTATATTTTAGTAAAATGCTTAGAGTTCATTACATTTAAGTAAAATGTAATACCGGACAGATTTAATTGTTCACAAACTTAAATATAAGTTAAATGCTTAGAGTTTATTAGATTTAGTTTGAAACTTATATATATAAGTAAAACAAATTCGATATAGTTCATTGATGCTATTTTTACAACATATAAAAAATAATTTCATCAACTATATATATATGTATATATTAGAAATAATGGCTACCAGTGCCACAACGTACTCGTCGCTTGTCACGTTGTGGTTGCCCTTAGTCCATAGGGTCTTCATGTTCTTCCTTTAGTTGATTGTTACCAGTATTAGTTGGTGGAGTATTTAAATTGAATGTGAGGAAAGAAATTAGTTGAATCTGTTGTTGTGGAGTAACAAACCTTTGTTGCGATGATCCTTTTATTTCAAAAAGGCAACTGCTATACTCAATATTAAAAACACTTGGATTATCAAATAGTGACATGAATTATCTAAACTGTAAGGGATCAGGAGACCCAAATTGTGACAACAATGATGATGGAACATAGTAGGATAGACTAATGCCTTCAAAGTTAGCTGAAATAGAAAAAGATTTATTAACAGTGTCAATATCTTGTTGTAACATTGCACCTCCTACTAGCATAGCCTTTGTCGTTGCATTTATGCCGATATGATGTGTCTCATCCTTTGTAGCAACGGGCATCTGGGCTGACATATAACTATCACGCCTCTTGCTAGCCTATCCTCTAGAATCTGTGGCTATGGCAAATTAGGTGCCGTTAGATGGGACTAGGAAGCTATTGTGAAACGTTATTCCCTAAAAGCAAGTAAAATATTCTTTTGGTCTTCACTCACCTTCTCTTTAAACTCATGATACTTCATTGATGGCCGGTCGTGAATGTTTAGCCTATAAAGATCATTAGCTATGTCGGCTTGGAAAAAAATAGGTACGTTATTAAATGATGAGATATTATGTAATAAGCAAAGTAAAGAAAAATAACAATAGTCACAAATAGTTTAACTTTATTGCAAAACCAGTAGCACCGCTTGCAAGATGTATCCATCATTGCGTATGTGTCCAATACCATCTTATGTAATCTGATGTACGATCCATAGGCGTAGTAGCAGGGGGCAACTCAGCAACGCGATTTTGCTGTGAATTCTAAAATTCAACAAATGTGAAGTGCTCTTCTAGCCAATTTATTATGGTTTTTTCACGCAACTGTAATATATGTAAAGTTCTTAAATTAGCTGGAGATATGGAAATTGGCTGCTATCGATCAAACTGGCATAACACCCAATTTGGGTGGTGCCATTCAATGATATGGAAGCAGATAAGTGGCACTAATGTTAGCCAAATGTTTTGACCTTCAAAGTAATGTTGTGGAATGAGATTACAAATATCGTCTGCTTCATATGGTTGCCAAATGATTTGTTCACAACATATTAAAGTGTCCTACAAATAACCATATAATCAAAAAATAATTTATGACAATTCCATCTATATAAATCAATTAGATCTCATTGTCCCACATCACATTTAATAATATTCAATATTGTCACAATGTCATGTCTTGCGGATAGGGAGATTTACCAACATTCCTTCATATGTGATCACAACACATTTGTAGCAAAATAAGTTATAAAATTACTTCAAGATAAATGTTTAAACATATAACTATTTTTAAAATTTTTTAACTATCTTACTTTAAATCTAATGGTGGAAGTATTGGTAAATATCTAGTTAGGGATTTGATTGTAGTAGTCTCTCTGGAGCTAGCATTGGGAATCTATCTCATGCCCAAAGATGAAGAAAGTCATACATCTACCTATGTCTTGTTCAGTAGAGTTAGTTGCATTACAAAACTTTCTATACAAGTGAGCCAATGATGCATATCTCTAACTATATTGGCCGGTTTGCTCAAAATCTCACAATAGTAGTAAATATATTAAGTACACTTTATGACTCGATCTGTCAGCATAAAAAAAACCCGATCAATCTCAGTATATATGTACGTACAAATTGTTGCACTGCATCCTCATTTGCATCATCAGGTAGCTTATTAGAGTTGTCTACCAACTAAGTAGTGGCCAGATCATTAGGTGGTTTAATCTTAAGCAACTGCTTACATGTATATTTCCATAAATAATTTGTTCGAGCAATGATAAGAATTCCAATACAAGGTAATCCTAACTAGATAGTAACATCCTTTAGAGTTATCGTGTACTCTTCTCGAGTGGTGTGAAAAGTATGAGTTTTGGGACGAGCTTTTTGACCCATTTACTATTTAAATTAAAATATTTGCCAAACATGTTACGTCGCCAAAACTATTCACTTACATACTTAAAATTATTTTTTTAAAAAAATATTATAAAGGTCGTGGCAAAGCCTCTGCCGCGACCCACAATTTTTAAAAAAATATATTTGAATTGGGTCACCTACTTTTTTAATTTTTCTCCAGACACGGGTTGTGGCCTCTAAGTGATTTTGTTGCATCTGGTATTACACATTTTGACTGTGACAGATGTTCTAAAATTTTAATCAAAGGAAATGGGAAAAGACAACAAAGTTGAAAAGTAACAAGATGGCTAAAGTAGCATGCTCCACGGTAGGATGATGTAAAATGACTAAGTAGTATCCATGAAAATTGTACTTTAGGCAACACTTCATTTATATTACAATTTATAATCATTTCTCTTGGCAAGAAAACTAAAATAATTTTTTTATTTATCAAAATTTTGATATATGATAAGTAAATCCTGTTTATAACTCAGCATTTTATGATTTGTTTTTTTTTTAATTTATATGTCAATTTTAAATATATAAAAAGGTGCAATATTAAATTTATTCAAATAAAAAAATTAAATCTCGACAAAGTTTAAAATAATTCCTACTAATATAAGAAAAAAAATTAAAACACAATATCTTATCATTTATTTTTTGATCATAACACCATCTTATCATCTGAGTTACCTTGGTTGTAACATTAAATTAGTAGACATGCATTACTATAAAGGAACACAAACAACACGGCATCAGCATTGGTCTTGTGAAGGAGCCTTGTTTTATTTTTAAAAATTTTTTTAAAAGTCTTTTAAATGTTTATTATCAATTTTTTGATAAAATTGACATATAAAATTAAAAAAAATCATAAAATGCTGAGTTATAAATAGGATTTATTTATAATGTATTAAAATTTTGATAAATAAAAATTTTATTTTAATTTTCTTACATAGAGAAATGATTGTAAATTGTAATATAAATGAAGTGCTACCTAAAGTACAATTTCCATGGACATTACTAAGTCATTTTACATCATCCTACTGTGGAGCATGTTGCTTTGGTCGTCTTGTTGCTTTTCAACTATGTTATCTTTTCCCATTTCCTTTGATTAAATTTCTAGAACATCTGTTGTAATTAAGATGTGTAATACCAGATGCAGCAAAACCTCTTAGAGGCCATAACCCATATTTGGAGAAAAATTAAAAAAAAAAATGAGTCAGGACATCTAGTATGCCATGACCCAATTCAAATATATTTTAAAAAAAATTGTAGGTTGCAACAGAGGCTTTGCCGCGACCCTTATAATATTTTTTTTAAAAAATAATTTTAAGTATGTGAGGCAATGGTTTTGGTGACATAGCATCTTTGGCAAATGTTTTAATTTAAAATGGTAAGTGGGTCAAAAAGCCTATCGAGACATCATCTTTCTATCAGTGCTAATACAAGTATAGGATTATACTCAAATTACTATAGTCGAGTTGCCCTATAGAAACCGGCTTGCCATGGATAGTTAATAATAGCTGATGGAGGCGTAGGCAAATGATCACCATGCATGATTCGTTGTGGATTGAGCAATCTATCATTTTCTCCCTAAACAGTTTATGGAACATGCCTCGTCTGAAGATACAAAAACGAATCATCTTCTGACCCTGGTTGAATAACTTGTGACAAGTGCTCCATTTCTTGGCTAGTCTTGCACAATTAATATAATAAAATTAAAATACTTTTATAATGTATCATAATAAAATTATTTGTTACAAACAAAAATATTTTTTAAGCACATTATTTATATTTAATTAATAATTGACCTAGCTTTTAACATTATATTTCATTGTACGTATTAGTTATTTAAATATATAAAACAAATTGATAAAAGTATTAGCAAGAATAAAATTAGCATTAGCATAAAGAAAATGACTAGATATGACAATATACAAAATAAACAAATTATTACAAATTTCATTCAAAAATTTTAAATATAAATATAATCATAGAAAAAATTAGAAATTTATAAATTATTTTAACTAATCCTTGTATAGATATAATCACTTTGAAATATATTTTTGTGGATGAGAGATTAAAAGAAGAAAGGGAGAAAGGAGCTCAGTAATAGAGGAAAAGAAGGAGAGCAGAATTGATTACTGGAGGTTTTGGGGGTGGAAGGTGGGGAGGAGGAGAACCTGTTAATGGAATAGGAGGAGGAGGACTTGTTTTTTAGGAGGGAGACTCATTAATGGAAGGGTCCCGTGAGCTCATGTAGGCTTAAGCATTGCAAGCTAAGCCTATAATGCTAATTTTTCTTTTTTATTTTATATAACGAAGTCGAACTTATCCATGGATTTATATTTTTTTAAAAAAAAAATTTGATTGAACGATTCCGACTTCAAGCTTTCTTTTTTAAAAAAAAAAAATATATATTTTACATGTAAAAAAAATGTGAATACCTAAAATCAGATTACATGGATTTGATTTTGATGCAATCTATAGCATTTGTGTGTAATTCTTTTGTCTGACACAAATTTATCGTATTTCTTTTCTCCCAAAATGGTTTTGGCTCAAAAAACCATCTAGGGCTTGCCTTTTTTACAATGTAATCGACCTAGTTGTGCCACTTCAAGGAAGCTTCAAATTATGGGTCTTGGTAGCTATCAACGCCTTGACATAAGATCGGTCAACATTCTCTTCCATCTCTCATTATGGAGATCATCCAGTCTAGAGAGATCTTCTTCAAAGAGATATCTTTCAGGAAATATCATGAGTTCTAGATGCTTTAAAACATACTTTAAAGGGAAAGGAGGAGCAATTTGATCAACTTCTTTTCTCTCTTCAAGAGTAATAGAAAAATAATTTAGACAAATATCATAAATGTGCTCACACTTATCCTTTAACCTTCTTGGCATAGGTTTTATGCATTGTCTTTTTAACACAAAATAATCAATTCTAGTTTCTCGGTTAATTTCAACAGACTCCTTTTTCTAAGTATACTTGAACTAACAGCCTCCCTTCTTCTGGACTCTCTTCTTGTCCTGGTCTTTTAAGATCAAGAATTCTTTTGATTTTACTAGTAAACCTTTTGATTAAAGAACTCATAAACAAGGGAATGATTTCTGTCAAATTATTTTATCTTCAATACTTTCTGATGTACATAATCCTTATACAATGTAAGTGCAGAGTATACTTGTATTAGATAGGATAATCGTAAGATATTTACTAATAAAAGATTTCAAAAGATGGAAATATTTAAAAGGCACTATTTTAAAAAATTCCTCTTGAGCACAAATGAGGAAAGGCACTTTTTTTATAGTCGAAAGCTAAAGCTTACAAACAAATGACTTTTTTATAGTATAGAAACACCTTTAATAATTTTACAATAAAGTGACTTTAATAGATTAGAAAGTAACTCACATGCAAAAGTAAACAAACACAAGGACAATAACTCTGATAATAGGACAAAGGACATAATGGCAAAGATAAGCTCAAGGATAAGTTTTATCCTTTTTTAATTGGCTCATGAGATGGTGATAGATTAGAATCATCAAAGTTGTCCGTTGCATTAGGGTCATCTGTTATTTTTCTAAAACGAATGAATAGCCACTCTTCAAGTTTATTAAAATCATTAAGATCATTGGGACCTTGTGAGTCTTGCATGTAGATGTTTTGAGATGATTCTGGAGGTATCTTTAATGAAGATGCTCTTGGGGTCGTGGAACTGATTCCTTTAAGAAAGTTGACCATCTGTTCTGGAGTCCATATTTTAATGTTAAGAAAGTTTACTTCTAGGAATCTAGGTTCACCAAGAATGAATTCACCAGAATAAGGTCCTAATGAAGTGTAAAAGATAAACTTGTGTTTCTTGATAATTATTAATTTCACATAAAAATGATTTAAAAATTTTTAAAACATTGCAGGACTATTTTGCCCAATAAAGGAACGTATTCCATTCATATGCATGATTTCTTGAAAGGAGCATGTTTTGTCTGTTCATCCAATATAAACGGTGGATGATAAAAATATTGGAGACTCTCTGGTTTGCTTCAATGTTATGCCATAAGTCATATTGCATGATTATTCTGTTAAGTTCATTGCGCTATCAGAGTAATAAAGAAAACCATTCAAGCAGAGTCCAAAGATTAGAATCTTTGTTATCAGCATCTATAAGGTGTTAGAAAACAAACAGAGATGGAAACTCAATAGCTCCCACATAGAGAACTGCGAGTGCTCAAAGATACTAAAATGCATCATCTATAACATAAGTGCAAAGCTTGAGAAGTATTAAGAAAGAGGTTTGTATCAGGTTGAAAGAAAGAGGGATGACATTAAAAGGGGCATCTATGATATACCTATATAGATAGTAAAACAGATATTTTTCAGCAAATTGTTGGGCTTCAACAGGAGTGGTTGGTTGTTTTTCACATGGAAGAAAGTCTTTTTTGAGTTGAGGAGAAGACTAGCGGATAGTACATCCAGGTACAGAATGAGCCATATGGATGAGAGGAATTGGTTATGCTAAAGTGAACAAGTTCACAGTTTTAGGTCAAGAGAGGAAGTTTGCAAGCATGTTGTTGTGATCTTTAATGTCTTTTACTCTAAATTTATAGCGAGAAAACTAGTCTTGCCAGTAAAACAATTGTTTATTCGGTAGAACCTTCTTCTTAGACTCTAGAATTTTAGGGAAAGAGGAATTGCCCATTTGCACTACAAACTCATATGGACATAAATGAAAGTTGAATTTATTGATCCTCTTTTTTAGGACAAAAATCTCTTTGTAGATCTCATAATAGTATTTTTCAAAGTCTTTGAATTATCCATTAGCATGATCATAGTAATATTTCTTTCAATCAATCTCTTTAAATAACACAACTCCACAAAAATCTTCATTAGTATCAATTTGGAAGATCCGTTTGCCTTATCAAAAATATTTAAAAGCAAAAGAGTCTAAGAGACTTTTTTAAGGTGTTGAACTGTAGCTATTTGTACTGATCCCCAAGGAAGGAGGTCTTTTTCTAAGCAGCTTTGACAACTAGCTAGTGTGATTAGACACATGAGGAATGAAGTCTTTGATAAAATTCACTATTCCCAAAAATTGTTGGATTTCTTTTATTGCAAGATCTTCATCAAGGAAAATGAGTAATTCTTATGCGATATGCGGGCTTGGTTAGTAGTGCTCATAAGAAATATACATATTAAGAAATTTTATTTGAACTTGACCTAATTAGCTTTTCTGAGCTAAGAGCATTATTTTATATTGCTTTGTGATATCTAGGAATTGTTGGAGGAGTTGCTTATGATTTGCTTCATTTTTTGAATAGAGTAAGAAGCCATCAATATAAATGAGAGTACCATGGAGCATGGATTCAAAGATCTTAGTCATAGCCTTTTAAAATAAGGATAGTGCTACCTTTAGACCGAATGGCATAATAGTCCATTGATATTGAGTATTGAGTATGTAAAAGGTGATTTTGTACCTCTCTATTGAATCAACCCCAAGTTGCCATAAACCTACTTTAAGATCAAAGATAGAAAATACTTTTTCTTCTTTTAACAGGCTAAGTTGTTAACTGATTTTTGGCAATAGGAATTTATTATCTTATAAGAACATGTTGAGGGGTGTGTAATCAATATCTAATTTTTTTTGTCCTCATTTTTGCTTTGAGTGTTTTTCCATATAAAAGGCTTGGCAAGCCTAATAAGATTTTATTGGTTTAATCAAGTCTTATCTAAGAAGGGTTGCACACTCTTCTCTGGCTAGAATTAAATCATCAGGGTTCACATCAAGGTGAATAGCTTTTTTAGGGTTGGCATCTTCATTTCTTTTAAAAGGTAACTAGATGAAGAATTTTCTATTTTTTCAAAAAGGAAATGAATGGAAAAATTAATTATGTGACTCTAGACAATATTGAATAAATTGATTATGAATATTTTCATAACCAATAGGAACTTCAGAAAGCTCAAACACCTTAGGGATTGTAGTGTAAGCTATAAATTTTTATTTAAACCAGATTCCTTCAGAGAGAATTTAAAGTTTCTTTACTAGACAATAGACATCCATTCCAATAAAAATGTCTTTATTTAGGAGACTATTGCCAAGTATTTTGGTCCAAACAATGCAATTTAGAAAAATCCTAATATTAATATTTTTCTTGGTAATAACATCAACTTTGAATATCTTGCCATCAATAGTACTAAAATATTATGAGTGCTTAGTCCAGGCTTTGGGAGAAAGTACTGCAGGATTCATCAAACTTTTAGAAGCACCAATATGCATATAAGCAATTACGAAAATTGATTTATGGTACTTGCTTTGTAGAATTTGCATTTAAACATAAGGCATTAGAGGCTTTTTGGGTTTTGCCCAATGACAAGGTTGAACAGAGTAACTATGATGAATATAGCCGTCAGAATGATCTAACACATAAGAATAGTCTGAGTCTGAGTCTGATTAAGAGGAGTATGAGCTTGGCAAGGAAAAAACTGTAGCATCATTGGCACCCTCCGAGAAAAGTTCTTTAATTTCTTAATCATCAGAAAGAGGAATGTTTTCTTTGAGTTGATGAAGAAGTTTAATTTCTCTCTTTGTTCTCTTAGAACACTATTTGGCAAAATGGCCTTTCTTGCCACAGATATAACAACGATCCTGTTTTCTAAATTGAGTTGTTCTCCTTCTGAAAAATTGAATTGGTTTTTTGTGTTTTCTTTTGCGATGACTGTGGTATGGAAATTTTTTTGAAATGAGATTTCTTTTTCGTTGTGCAAGAGCACCTAGATTTGTCTTTACATTTGATCTGCAAATAGGGCTTCTTGCACACTTTATGGAGTACTAGTTTTTCTTCCATCATTGAATCAAACATCTTATGTTGCTCACATAGCTCTTCAAGAATGACAATTGTAAGTCGATAAATTTCTCTTAGAGAAATATCTGTCATATCTCTTTTGAGGAATTGAATGACTTTCAAGAGTTCTAGTTGGTGTTCTTCTGGCAAGGAGGCAATAAATGTATGACGAAGATTAACATCATTGAAACTATTGAGCAAATAATATCTTTATGCCATCCTTTGATAATGAAAATCAATAACTTTTTTCTTCAAAGAATAACAATGCATTTGAAAGTATTATTGCCACTTTTGTTTATTAACTAGATGGAAGTCTTCAAGGAATTTTTTATAAATGAATCCAAGAAAATTATTTACACTGGCAGCTGTGGTGTAAAAACACTGTCTGTACTCCCCTAAGCTTTGAAATCATTCTCGAAGAGTGCCAGTAAATCTGGTATTGAACTCAATAATTATTGCTTCAAGATTAGCAGTTGAATGAGCTATTTGAAGATCAATCCATGCTAAAAACTCATACAATTTATCTCTCCACTTTTTAGATCATCAAAAGTAAACAATGGGCCAATAGCTGGATGAGCTTAGGCCTATGCATGATCAAGGGAGGTTGCAGTATAAGGTTGGTAATCAGCATGATCATCTTGTTCTAAGTTGGACTCTTTTGCTTCTTTAAAAGGGGTGGGATTGACCATATAGGAAGTCGAGATCTTGGCCTGATTAAGAGATTCATCAAAACTAATTGGTTCTAGACCAAGTATATCAGAATGATCAATATCCAAATCAGAACTATAAAAAATCATTGATGTTGTAGAGCTATTGTTCCAAAAGACTTAAGAGGTTCAAGTTGGGTTGTCTAAGGTTGAACTTGTTTATTTTTCTAGGTATGGTCTATAGAAGGAGATTGGGTTTTTCTAAGTGAGGAAAGAGGTGCCCTTATTTGTAAAGATTTTAATAAAGAAAGTTGCTAAAGAGGTTTGATCTATGAGGGTCAGGTTCATTTTGAGAAGGGAAATGAGGGGGCCTTTGTGAAGGTTAAGGTTCTTTAAGAGGAGGTGAAAGCTATCTAGGTTAAAACTGTCTAAATTGAGCTAAACTAAGATAATTTCTTTTCTTTTAGAAGACTTCATAGTTTATTTTAAAAGTCTAATGGTCATTGTAATGTTATTTGGATTCAGTGTGCTGTTACTTTCGTTGTTAGAATTCTAACGTGCTGCAGAAATTGAAACAAATATGATCAAAATCAAAATAAATAGCCCCACCATTTCAATCTTTTCACGCAATTAAATTTAGCTAAATGCTAAATTTCTCCCTATTGAAGCGAAGAACTAAATTCAGATGGGGATATAGTTTATCATTAATTCCAGCTAACTTTTTTCTTTTTTTGGCTGCACCAGACTTTCTCAATTCGTTTATGAAGGTTTAGATCAATAACTATAGAGTCTTGAACTAGCTCACGATTTATAGCTGTATAAGGTTGCTTAAGAAATTTTAGCTTTTCAGGTTATAATGGTCTCAGCAACAAAGCAGAGTGTTAAAGACCTTTATTGTTTAACAAATGTAGAAGATTCTCAACATTAACTAAATGTTCAATGTATTGTAAATTTGGGAAGCAGTTTCTCTTCCCTCCAGGATCTCTCCTGGGCGAAGAGGGAAAGAGATAGAGGGTGGGACCAACTATGAAATCCTGGACAGGAGAAAAGCCAAAGACGTAAATTTGTATCCTCATGACCTCCTAGAAAAAGCAAGAAGTAATCTTTGTTCAAACAGAAGGAAAGAAAAATAGTTCAGAATTGTCGTCTGAACAAGGAAACAATGTTACATTCTATGTATACTCTATGATAAGTGCAAACAATAATATTGATAAAAAAACATGTATGGGTCCTGTATTTGGCAAATTGAATTTGAAAAAGAATAGTATTTATAACCAAAAAGATCTATCTTTGAAGCTGAAAAACAGTCATCCACAAGCTACTACTGTAGGCTCCATTGCAGTAGAAGTGTCCCTGTCACACGTTTCAGAACCAATATCGGAAGGTCCTTCTCCCTGTAATATGAAGTGAATATAACTGGGGTAGAAAATAAAAAGAAAAAGAAAAAGAAAATCACATTTTGCAGTTTATTTAAATTTGAATAATAAAAATTTACCTTTGCAATGTTCCTAAAGTATTTTGTTGTGTAATTTCCAGTGGGAAAAAAAACTTCAATAAGATCTGCTAGTACCAATTGAGGTTGGGAGACTGCTCCATTAGACCAGTCTTCACATGTAGAAGATCATACACAGAATTTGCATTGATCAATTAGATTTTTCCTTTTTTTTTAATGAGAAAACCAAATTTGTGACCCTTTATTCCTGTCTATGATGGTAAAGAGGGCTTTCTTTTCCTTTTTATTTTTTCTCTGGCCATGAATGTATTGTAGAAGGTAAGTATCTTTTTGAATTTCACATCATTTTAAAAAAATGGAACATATAGGGGTTATGTCATCTCATAATATGTAGTTATGTACTTAAAAATACTTGTCATGGAAAACTTATAACTATAATGGATAATATATGGCAAACGCATAAAACAGGAACAACTTACCAAGAGTTGTATAATTTTGAATCCTTTTATCATATCTCCATAAGCTTGTATTTGTGAGAAAGGAGAAACAAGAATGGTCTTCAACATTCAAATTTTGGAGAAATGTTGATACTGTGTAGTTTAATGGATCAAAAGTTTTAGTTTCATCAATTACTACTTCCACAGTCTGCATGAAGAAATAACATTATATAAATTGTTGACACACTTAAATATAGGCAAATTGGGTAGAAAAAACAAATTTTAAGAATTAAGACACTGAAACCCTAGGTACTACAGATATGAACTAAATTCATTTTTTAATGAGTGTATATATACATATAATTCTGAGGATTAATTCTCCAGGAGGAGCAAAGGAACACAATTCTGTCTTAGGAATACATAATGCATACAGAATAATTTCAGAGTAAAAATTTGTAAGCCAGAGAGGGAGAGAGAATGGATGGTAGGTAGGTTGTTGAAGTAAAATTATCAGCAATAGGAGTACGAGATGAAAATAATAAATAAATCTTGACATCAAAATTCTTAATTGTTGCATATCTAAAAGATCAATTTTGTTTCTTAAATAAATAAGATCATGCATTAGAAGATATGACATTTATCCATGCCGAATTAAGTATATCTTTGGATTCAACTAAGGAGACAAGAAAATTCAATCACAGGTTATATCCCATTTTAATTTAACTGCAGTAACTTACACATAAGATGGCATGTAGTTCCTCCAGATCATCAGGATCAGAGACATTATAAGTGTTTTTGTTTAAAGAAGCATCAAAATTTTCTCCACCTGCATCTTCCACATACTGCTTGCAAAGTTTGTGTATTAAAGTAAAGAAAGAGTTTTCTGATACACAATAACAATGATGAAGAAAGAATTTTTGTTTCTGTTCAGAAACATCACTTTATCTCATTTTGTAACTGCAGTGCTCATTATTTATTGTTTTCTTCCTACCTTCAACTTGTACGCTTTCTTTGTAAATACCCAAACGCCCTGCAAAAGGAATAAATATGAGTCTAAAGAAAGATTTAAAATAAAAAACTTGAATTTGGGGATGATCAGGATATAAATAATACTTGATACCAAGGTAAAATTTAATGCTAAATAATAATTTAATCGACTGAAATTGGAGTCAAAGCAAGCATAACTTGAGAGTTGAATAGAGTTCAGGAAAGACAATTGGAAATTGCTATTATGAAGAAAAGGGGAAGAAGAAAAGTGACATCTGCGCTTCTGGGGATACATACATCAGAATACTTCATCCATGCCACTATTGGTTTGAATGACGTTCGAGTTCTTGTGACGTTAGCCAAGCACAGATAGTTCTCCTTAATCTGTACAATAACAAATCATTAGATGTTAAAAAATATCAGAAAATTCAATCAGTTACAAGGACATTTGCACGAATAACTATGTAAAAATGATAGAGAAATTTCTAAATGCAATTGGAAACTGAAACGCAATGAACTTTCGAATATAGAAAAATTTGGAAATACTTCTATTTTGATTTTATACAGTCCAGTAGAGAATATCTGTCTTCCATTGGACTGAGCAACAGAGAAAAGCTTCTAGACTACAGAATTACGAAGATGAAAATAATTTTCAGAAAAGAAAAAAGAACCTCTGTATATTTTTTAAACTTAGTTATGCCTTGGACTGAGTACAGTGCTTACCGCAGAATATAGTTGATTGGCTCTAGCTTCAACATTTGCATAAGCTCCCATGAATTTGATCCACTCTGCTCTCTAAAAAAAGTACATGCACCAAGCACAGAAAATATGCTACTGTGATAAGTTTATAGATTAATATTTAACAATAATAATAATAATATTAAGTACAAGAACTGAATCCTATTAAGATATCGGCTTTAGAAAGATCCTTGCACTCGATGTGGATGCCTCAGTTTTTGGAGTCTTTACGAAGTAATGTTGAATTGTTGCTTACCTGCAAAGGGGTGTCCTCTGAAGAAGGGACAAAAGTGGCAAAATTGCATGCTGGCTGTTGATCAGTATCACTAGAAAAATATGCTGCAAACTGTGCAAGCTTTTGTTCATCAGTCTTGTTGAACATTTCTATTTGTCCTCCTTCGTATAATTTCAGCACGCATTGAGAAGCCACCGAGTCTGATGTTATGCCTTTCAAGCTCCCTAACAAGCCTAGAAGCTGCTCATAACATGAAAAGTAGGGGGGGAAAAAAAAAGAAGGCCAAGCATTTATGCAAGCAAGACACTTTCATCTTCACAATTAAACTCCAAGGAGGCAAAAGAAACAAGAGAATCTTACCTCTAAGAAGGAAACTGGAATTTCACCCCAAGGAAGCAAAAGAAAGAAAAAGAAAATGTTAATGCATTGATTTTCTAGTGAAAAGAAAAATTATTTGGGGTGTTATGTGGTAGTATCCTAAATTCAAGAAAAAGTGAAGTAGAAAGCACAGAGGCGGGGATATGCATAGCATAGCATACCTGGAAAGGAATCGGTATCAACAGAATAGTTTGACAATGGAACAACAAATGATTTGATTCTTGATGTGCAATACTTGGTCCTTGATGCAATCCTTGTATTATTCTGCCAATGAGAAATTTTCTTCGTAAAAAGATCAATATAAAGAGAAAAGTACAACAATTGGACATCTAGCAGAAGTTTCTTGTAACTTGGCAATCTTTATTTTAATTCCCATAGACAAACAACAAAATATCTGATGAGACACAATTTATTTCTAGAAACACAAGCAAGGCAGGTTGCTACTTCATAGGTGGTCTTTTAGGATGATTGTGGATTGTTGGCCAAAATGTGAAGAATCTCCTCCAATTAGGGGATTGTATAATTTGTTGCTTCAAATTTAAAAGTTGAACATAAATTCTTAGAACTTTTGGTTTTGTGCAATTTACCCCCTTTGCTAACATTTTCATCTAAAACTCTGACACGCATCCAAGAAACGTTAACGGAGGAGGTTATGTTGCACATTACTAGAAATTCAGGGGCCCTATGGTCAACTTTTAAAGTTGAGGAGGATATATTGCATAACCCTTGAACTCCCAACTTGGCCTCTTTTTGCTAATAAGACAACTGCCGTTAAAGTTTTGGATAACAAACTCAGAAGTTTGTGAGTTTATGGCCAACTTTTAAAATTGAAGAGAGTAAATTACAGGTTACAATTTTTTTCCTCGCATAGTACAGTAAGAATGAGAGAGGAAGGTCCCACCCCCTTCTCCCTGCACGCCGTAATTAAACAAAATCCACTTTCTAAATTGCATAAGTTAATAGTGTTCTTTACAATATTATCTTAATTGTAATGTTTCAAGGAAGATCTTTAAATGGGCCGATCGGTCCATGACCATCAAGTTGAACACTACTATTCTATTATTATTTGGGAGGAAGTAATAATTTTGCGATCAATCAGGTGTTAAACGCAATGGTATTATTTTAATAACAGAAAAAAATAGAGGTTAATGAGTCAGAAAGTTTTTTTTTAAACTTATAATATTAATTATGAGTCCAGGGCGATCCATCAGGTTGATAGTTATAGGGTGCACTCTTTTGTCCAGTTTTAAAATAGTAAAAAATATATATATATATATGTTTAGTCAATTTTTCAATTAGGCTCCTAATATAATCTTATCTTATTTGCAAGATCTGTATTACAAAGTGCACTGCGTATTTTAAAAATTCAACTTCAATTCCTATGATTCTCTTCTTCATTATTACCTATAAGAACCAAAATCTAAACAAAAATTAAAGAAAAGACCTTCCAGTGTCCTATACGCCATTCTTACAAAGGAATTCAAAAACAAAAGAAAGCAAATTATTTTCAATGGCTTATCAATTAGGATTCTCCAGGCTGAAATTTGAAGATGTATCGAAAAAAAATGCAGAAAAAACAACTTTTATACCTTAATTATTTTTCAAAGAGAACCCTAGTAGCTTAGTACTAAACCCCACCACCATTGCCTTGGACCTCCAATGTTGATTACAGGGAGAGAACGAGGAAGAGAAGAGACTAGAGTATACCTGGAGAAGAAGGTAGCTATGGGCATCAAGGGCATTCTTAATGACTTTGAAGGTCTGGCCATAGTATATATGGAAGTTCACAGCATCTTCCACCTTCGAAAAGTTACCCACTTTCACCATGCTCGCCCCATCAACGCCTCTCCAATCCAATAACCAAGCCAATCCCAAGAAGAAGAACAAGATTTGCAGACAACAGGAAGAGGGAGCTAAAGCCATAAGGCATAAGCTAGCAAAAACAGGGTACTTACTGCTACATAAGTGAAGAATTTGTTTAAGCCATGCTGCCATTATTTTATGGCATTTAGAAAGGGATAAAACTACTTGGTTTTTTGGGTAATTATCAGGTATCAGCTACTTAGAGAAACAGGAGACAGAGATCGAATGCAGCTTTCTGGGATGGTTTGGTAATTTGGCATTTTGGCTTGGTGGTGGCAAAATGGCAAACTACCAAACAGTAAGTGACCCGTGAACCCTCATTTGGGTTATTTCGTCATCTTCTCTCCAGCTTGTTACCCTTTTTCTTTTCATTGATGCCCTGAATCAAACATGTGCTGTGCACTCACCTCAACCCAACCCAACCCAACCCATCCGCCACGTTACGTTCATTCCCCGCTTGCTTTCATCACAAAGGCTTTTCAGGACTTCTCAATCAAAAGGGCATATAGGTATGTTTGGTTTCTTACTTTTACTGTTTTGAAGAATAATAAAATAAAAAAATTTATTTAATAATGTGTTTTTAGTAAAATGTTTTATAAAAAGTAAAATAAAATTTTATTTTTAAAAATAAGTAAATTAAAACATTTTAAAATATTTTGTAACTTTTGTTTTGTAGAATAAAAAAAATAAAAAATAACTACTTTTTATAATAATGATTTAAATAGATTTTTTGAATTTTTTTATTCTCAAAATTTGTTTTAAAAAATATTTATTTTAAAAACATTAAAACAAAAATAAAATCAAACAGATCTATAATTTTTTTTTTGATTTTTTTTCTAAGACCTCAAAAGTTTTGAACAAATAATGGAATGCGCATGAATCATTATAAATGCACAGGGAATAAAATTCGAATTAAACAATGAAGGATCATATTCATATATATAAAAAGTACCTGGACAAAGTGGACTGTCTGTGACCTTACCTTCTCATGACGCATTTGGACTCTCGTGACAGCTTATAGGATCATATCGAAATTGAGTAATCTTTTCTTCAGATCTTCAACATCCAAGGAAACACACACAATGTGCCTTCTCAGCTGCTTATGAAATACTGTTGTTCAACTGCTTATCATGACTCAGATTTAGTCAAAAATTAAAAATACAAAAGTATTATTGGTGGCCTTATACAGGCACTAACTTTTTTCTTTTTTCCTTTTTGTGCAGACCACTATGATTATTTTATGAAAAATATTATTTTATTACCCTAATGTTAATAAAAAATTATTTCTACATAAGTGTTTTGTTTTAATTTTTTTTTTTTTTTTTACATTACATCGATGCTAAAAAGTAAAATCCCGTTCCCAAATCGTCTCTATACTGTTTGATTGCAACTTTTGGAATTATTGTTGCGTATTATTATTGGGAAGGATCAAATAGGAGCTTTAATTGTTAACATTCATCAAATACAAATTAAGGCATATTTCAAATGTCAAATAAACTAAATAAAATTAAAAAAATAAGAAAAGACGCATACAAGTTAAGTAAACAAAATATTAACAAAAGCTATTTAAAGAAAATCTAAATACACACCTAAAACTACATAAAAATTGCCTCTATCAATAAAACTGTAAATCCAGTATCTATCAGAAGATGTGTTCAAGCAATCAAAACTTAACTTGAGATACTACTTAATCTAATAAGACATAAAAATATAATCTAGTACATTAAAAACATGAAAATAGACAAAAACATAATATAACCTTAAGACTAAATAAATTAATTTAAAATAACTTTAAACCTAATCTAAGACAACCTAACCTATCTTAGAAACATCCTAAGAAACAAATGACAACCTATGAAGACACAAACATCCTAAGACCTAGAATAACTAATTACAAACTAATAACCAACGGACTAACTAACTTAAACTAATTTAAATTATTAAATAATTAAATTAAATAAATTAATCAATTAATTAAATGAACAACCAAATTAAATTAGCTTGGGTGCCTATTACTAACACGGATAGGAGCTGAAGTTGTTTTAATATGTGGTGTCTAGGGATTAGGGATCTGGGCTCTTCTACTTGACGTAGGTGCAACCTTAAAATGGTGATGGGCTAGGGCTTTGTCTGCAAGTGTAGACTTTAGTGATCTCTCGGACTTCCTTGTAATGCTTGTTAAGCATAAGTATAGGGACTTAATATTCGGGACCTAACAATCTTTGGGCTTTTGTGAAATTGGGCTCCTTCATTTTTGGACTTTACAGCCCATCTTCGTGTAAAGTTCCTGGCTCAATTACAAACAAAAAGAGTTTAATAAGAAATATCACAAAGAATGTATTATTCTTAAATTTTTCTCAACAAAACCAACTCAATTAAATATAATATTACCTATAAATATAAAGAATTAATACAAAATAGTGACAATTCCTTACAAACACACACGCACACAAATAATAAATTACGGTCTTATCAATATCAATGTATGATCTAACATGCAATATAAATTTTACACTCAGCTATATATTTTTCTTGTTTTATCTCACTATCTTTGAACATAGTTTTCTTCATAAATAAAAAATTAATTTAAAAAATTATTAGTGGACATTATATTATTATATGCTTGAATACAATTAATTAATATTTAATCAGATAACAAATGTGTCAAAATAAAATAAATACAACTATATTTGTTGGATACATCAGTGTCCTACTTGATTAATTTGGAGAAGCTTAATTGGAGCTCTCTCTTAGATTAAATCCTTAGGTTAGAGGCAAAAAGAAAAAAAATAGAAAAAGAAATAAATTAAAGAAGATGAAGGGTTAATGAACTATGATGTGGTTAGCCCACATGGTACAAAGAGCAAAAGAAATGGTGAGAAAAATGCCTATCTTCTTCAACATCACACTGAATCCTTTCCCACTTTCGATACCCACAAACCAAACCTCTTCCTTCTTCCAATTGATTTTCTCATCAGCTTCAGATTCTCTCATTCTCTTCATGTTGTTATTGTTATTCTTAGTACCATACCAACTTCTCTCCTTCACATCTGAATAATGAACACAATGCATCAGCAGAAGTGAAAATACAAATACAATGGCACTTGCTATTGTCCTCACGTGGGCCTTCAAGTTTCTAAAGACAGACACTGTCTCTGTGTTCTCTATGGAGTGATTGGTCGCCATTATCACTGGATTGAGGTGAACCTTGAGAGTTTGTGAGGGAACTATTTGGTGAAAGAATGTATCGGCTACTTGCCTTGTGGACACAAACATTCCATGACTGACTTTGACTTCCTCAACCACCTCAAAGCTTGGAGAACTTGAATAATCGCCTTCTTCATCTATGAAGTTCTCAGTGGTGTCATCCTCATTGATAAACCCCAATGAGATGTCGTCTATTATGTCAGTGTCATTGAGTTCCTTGCTGCTATTTTGTTGCTGATTATCACATTCCGCTGCAAACAAAAGCCCTTGTTAATTTCTCACGAAGAAAAGGGACAAAAGGAGACAGGATTAAGATCATTCTAAGGCGTACATCTTAATATATCCTAGTACTTTGGATGTCAGGAGGTGTGAGACATCCAATGATGCTAGTGTTCAATATATTGATATATCCAAAGTAGTTAGTGATTGAACAAATTTGATAAATAATACTACATCATTTTAAGTGGTATCTCATACTATCTAAAATTTGAATTTCATATTTATGAAGTTTTAGCAATATCAATTATATCCTTTCAATGACAATTTTCAATTGTCTACCAAGAATTTCCTAAATACTATGATATTTTATCCCTTATATCCGGTGGATCATGATATTGAAGATATTAGTCATAGAATTTTCAGTACCTTGCGGCAGCTCATTCCCCTCCCTGCTTGTTTGGAAACTTGAAATATCCTCAATTGGAACTATCTTCTGAGCTTCCATGAAGCTCTGTAATAACATTATGAACATATAATCATTAATCATTAACCCTTTTTTTATGCGGATAATCGTTCATCAACCAGTAATATTATATAGGTCTAACAACAATAAGAACATAAAATTTTTGGGCTTAACTTAAGGCCCAACAATAGGTGTAATTATTTTGACCCCCTATATATATATATATATATATATATATATGTAAATTAGAGAAGAAGACATACTATTCATAACTCATAACTCATAAATAATGTGGCTCTTTATTGAGCTGCACATCCATAAGTTTTTTTATTTTATTCTACATTTTTTTAATTATATGTTCTTTTTATTTTTAATGCATACGGCTCTCTATACAATCATACATAAAATCCGTCCTAGTTAATATAAAATCTCAAAGAGAGCAATTCTATACATAGACACACAAACTATAATAGAAGCATACCTTAATTTCTAAATCCTTGCTTGACATTCCAACCCATCTTAAATTCTCAACCATCCTCTCTGCTTTGAAATCATCATCCAGATCCCCAATCTCTATTGACCTTGTGTTTATTGGATCTTCCCAGCAGGCATGGTTGTAATAATTATAAGTATTAGTAGTACTGTCTCTGCCAACCATGAAAGTGAAGTCATCGTCTTGTTCAGCGGGAGCATAATGTTCGTTTGCAGTACTAGTAGTACCCCATGAGTGAGAATAGTTGGATTGGTTTATGAGTTCCTGAGAAGCATGAGCAACTGAAAGAATCTCCTGTAATAACGCATCAGTTTCATTTTTGCTCCCTCCAGAGGGTTGGGATTGCATCTTCCGTTCAGAAATCCCCACTTGAGGAAAGTCCTCCATCTCCAATGGAGGCATAGAAAACCTATGCTTCATCCTTGCACACTCTAGTGCTATATCTACCTGCATTTTAAATTATGTGTATGAGGTATCACAAGGCTGATTATGAAGTGGAATACTAATTAATAAAAATAAAATTTATATATCGTACTTGTGAAATTTATAAATGGTTTAAAGCCCAAAAGTATTCATTAAGTTTTTTTTTTCTTTTCATCAACATGAATTGGCTCAATTAGTTGAAAGAATTCGAGCTAAACTTTTGCATATCTATATATAAGTGTTTGAATCCCGCTTTAACTAGTAGTTTTGCTTGATGTTCAACTTTTTCAAAAAATTCCCTAATGCTTAGGGATGTTCACTAGTTTCTTTTAGGCCAAAAACTAGTTGAGTAGTCTTTTTTAAAGCCAAGAACTAGTTAACTAGTCTTTTTAGAATCCAAAAATTATTGAAACTAATTCTCTAAATTAGACTTCTTATTATTTTTTTAAGATACCAAACATGTCATTAGTATTCTAATAAATAGTTTTGGAGTAATTTATTTTTATTATGGTTATTGTTCACTAAAAGAAAAAGAGGTTCGCCAAAATTTTCATGATATCAGGTTGATTTGAAAAAAAGATATTTATAACAAAAAATTAAAGGAGGAACAGTATAATTAATTTAGACCCCATATATTAAATATTTGTATTACCTTGGATGGAGGGTATGGTATGGCACCATAGTTGGGAAATAATGAGGAAGAGTTTGGAAGAGAGAATGGATCTTCAGAAAAGAACTGTGTCTGTGACCATTTCCCATGATCTCTTGGTCCAGGGGCATTTCCAATGTGGGGTGAGCTATGATCCAGAGGCATCAAATAATTTGAGCTCTCTAAATCTTCGCCTCTTCCTTCAGAGTATAGTTCAATGCTAGATGACTGATCGCTAGCAATAATCTGATTTCCATGGCTGCTATTCGCGTACTGCTCTCCGATTTTTGTGGTTATCACTGCTGTTTTCTTGAACACGCGACAAAGAGCATATGCATCCTGAATTTAATTTTTCAACAAATTAGAAGTGTTAGCCATCAACAATAGAATCTAAATAAAAATGAACATTTAGAATTCCTTTTTCTCATCAGTTGTATAGGCTAAGATATGCCTACAGGATAAGGCATCCACCTGGTCGAGTTTGTCAAAAGTCCAACCTATATAATCAACTAACTAAAATGAATAATTTTCTTTTATAGAGAAAATATATGTCATTCTGGAGCTACATACTAGATATTAATTACATATTATGGCATCGTTATGTAAGGAGACTAAAATATCAATTCACAAAATATTTGAGGAATATTATATATATATATATTCACGAGATCTTGAGTGGAGAAGAAGAATGGAATTATAATAAAATGATGGAGGAAAAAGATCGAGTATAGGAGGTGAACCTGAAGGCCAGAAGCGATTTCACATTCACTCTCGTCAAGACGATACTCATGCATAACCCAGTTGGTACGACAGCCATGTGGGGCCCTACCTCGATAGTAAACTAGGGTTTTCTTCATACCCACAGCACGAGACTGAGAATTCACTTTCCTATCTTTTCCTGTGGCTTTCCAATATCCGGATTTGGTGGCTCGGTTGGTTCTTGAGCCATTTGGGTACTTCCTATCGCGAGGACTGAAGAAATACCACTCCAAATCTTTTCCTGGTAACAATGATTTCCCTGTAATAATCATCCAGTCAATTCAATTTCATTAACTTTGATCTTTTAATTTCTTCTTTGATGATGTTTCTGCGTATATTAATATGTGATTGTGAAGAAATTAATTTAACATTTTATCAAACAATTAAAATATGAATTAAGAAATGAAATTTATTTATATATGGGAGTGTTATATATATATATGTATATCTATCTATCGATCTTGTAGACAATGCAATGTTTTTTTTTTTTAAGTCGATTCTTTTTGACTTGGGGGGGGGGGGGGGGAATCCCACGATTGTCTTATTACGACTAGTCTTGACGTTCACAATAGGAACCCTAAAGGTGATGAAGGGACCATCCTCTAGAACCCTAAGTACAACCCATTACACTATAAAGATTAACCTATATCACAACATCAGATATTTTATGTTAAAGCCAAAACTATACTTGACCAATAAAGCAAGTATGTGTTTCATCATTCAACAATTATAGATAAACAAATCGTGTCTAAAACTTTAAAGAAGCGCGGCTTCACTTTTTCAAAATTCTTTTGTTGATTTCAATTACAAGTATCAAAAAATTCACCAAAACCCATGATAATATGGTATTTTTGCTGGCACCTTAATTAATCATAGAATTTATACATGCATGCATTTGGGATAACGAAGAACATGCTAATGATCATCACTGATGTAAAGCTTTGATAATATTTGTTAACACTTGAAAAATTTATGTAATTGATTACGTACCCGGCAAGTCCCAGGGTTCGCACTTGTAAAGATCAACTTCCGGGATGATCTCTAACTCAATCTTACGGCCATTGATCTTTCTTTTGAGATAGTAACCAACCAGCTCTTCATCTGTCGGGTGGAACCTGAAACCAGGAGGCAGCGAAACAGGTGCCATATGTATATAACTATATGTATAGATATCTGTGACCAAAATTTCGACCTTATAATTTCTTCTTATTGAAATAGATAGTACTGCTGCCTAGCTAGGGAGGAAGAAGAAGAAGAAGAAGAAGAAGATCCAAACAAGTATGTAAGAGAGAGAAAGATGAGAGGTATTAGAGGGTGGAATGTGGGGATTGCTTGGGGTTTTAATAAAGAGGACAAAAAGAGAGAGAAGATGGAAGAAGAAGAAGAAACAAAAAAAAGAGAAAAAGAAAAGTAAATCGTGCCACCTCTGTATCCTTTTCTTTTTGGATTACTTTTTATTTGTTTTATGATCAAATGGATGATTCCGGTTATCTTTGCTATGAAGCTGTGTCTTCTGCCCCAAACTATCCTATGCTTCCCAGTTGTCCCTTCTTGGATTCTGAGCCCCTCCCCTCCACGTGGCGACACATGAGTGGTTCCATCTCCAGCCTTCTCTGTGCGAGAAAGGTCTACCTTAACGTGAGGGTACTGTAGCAACCCATCTTTGGCGGCTCTTCCTATCTCATCAAACGATCCTTTCACACTCCTTTATTTTTGTGGGCTTTATCTAATCACTCTTCATTTTCTCTTGGGTTCCTTCCCTTTTTTTTTTTTCACGTGGTTATAAGTTGGTTGAATATTTAGTGAGATTTTGTTGCTGTTTACATAGGAAGTTCATGATTGCTAGTTTTGTGTGTGCTGTTTACGCGCGCGTGTGAAAATTCGAATCCAATAAAATTAAACTAATTAATCTGATAATAAATAGATATATAGACATCTTAATTAAATGTTTTGCTAAATATTAGTCTCTTATTTACTTAAATATAGGTATATTAAGACTGAATATGCATTGTGAACTATATACCTCACTGCAATATTAATGAAAACTTAGAAATGAAAATTTTGAGATTAGATTTGTGTTGTATCACAGAATTCATGATCAGTTCTCAACTACTGATTACAGAACAACATAATATTAATTGTAGAAGTAATAATGAAGGTGCCTTGTAAAAAAAGAAATTGATTCAAATAACACTTCTTCTAAATATGAGGGACTAAAATGAAGAAGGCGCGTTTAATTTGAGCCATATATAGAACATCAATTTTTGTTTTTGGTTTTGTTCATGGATGAATTAATCTTTACATATAAACATATTGATTGAAAACATCAAAAGTGAATGAAAATGATGGTTGTTCTCTTTGCCAGAGAAACCTTTACAATTTTTTCTTGATATACATGAGAAGGTTTGGTATTCACGATCCTACTCCTAACGAAAGGAGCGGGGAGTGGCGAGCCATGGTAAATGTACAGCCAAGCCCAAAGTGGGACCCCCATGTGGGGCCAGCTTTTGCCACGTGAACAAATCAAAGCATCCACGTGGCATGGCAGGATCACTTGTAAGTTACCTCATGCTTTTCCCATTCATGCCAAACTTCCATCTCTCTCCCTCTTGCTTTCCCTTTCATGAATCCATCTTTTTGTGCTTTTCTCCTTTATGAGTTTATGCTATCCTGCTTTTTCTTCTTAGTCTCCTCATCAAACAAATATTAAACTCCTTTCTTTTTATTTTCTCAATATAGATAGACATCATCAAATTCAATTATTGAATCGCTCATTGTGAGTTTGTATATAAATCTTATCGGAGTCGAATTAAATTTGTTTTTCATCTCATATAAATTTAATTTAATTACCTATTTATGAGTAGATTACTTTGACCTTTAAAATTCAACTACATTACACATAATACTTCTTTTATTTATTTGATATATATTGTTAGAACTCTCTTGTTATTTATTTTCTACATAAAATTATTTCTTTTTCTAAAGATACGTACGTTTATTCAAAAATAAAATAATTTAGTTGTCTTTATCATTACATTAAAAATAAAATTATAGTGTCATATTATAGAGCATTACAACAATGTAAACACTGCTTTTGTTTTGATAAAAGGGCAACATCCAAACAAAATGTTTTTTTTTTTTTAAAAAAAAAAGAGCTATGTACCTCGAACCTTGGGAGAAGGAGGTTCTCACCAAGTTGGCAGAATATATCACGGAGAGAAAAGAGGAAATGGCATCTCAAACATTAAGTCCTAACTAAAGATCAAGACTAATGGGCCAAAAAAAAAACCGATGCATCTATTATTTTCATGAAAGATATAAGTTATCTATATGCATACACAACTTTGCCTAAACATTTTAACAAATAAATTTGAATAAATATAAAATGCCAGGCGGGATGAGAGAGGTGAAGAGTGTTTTCATACTTTGTGCAAAAAGTTAATTCAATTTATTGACAAAAAATAAACAATAATATATATATATATATATATCAAATGTTAAAATATAGGATGATATTTTTGGACAAGAGAGATATAAACAAGTATTAATTTAATCAAACTTCAGGAAATGTCGTCAATGTGTAAATTAATATTAGTTCAAATATTTCATATATTAATAAAGTTTAATTTGCAACCTAACATTATAATCCCCTGTATTTGTCTGCGAAGATCAAACAATAAATTAAGCCCTCAATGGTCTCTTGGCCCTAATTTGTGGAACGGAACACCCCTTCATGATATATAACAATTAACCTCTTATCCATATAGGGACAATTCTATTTGAAAATTTAATAAACACCAATGGGTCAAAGTCTCAAGGTTTAAGTATACTTCCCTGATAAATAAAACATAGCAGTGGAGAATTGGAAGTGTAATGTGGAGAATCAAACTATGAACTATGGTTTTATATATAATTAGATTCTTTTTATAACTCAAATTAGTGGGCTTTGCTAGCTGAAAAAAAGAAGAAGGGGAGAGAGAGAGAGAGAGAGAGAGAGAGAGAGGGATTGAGAATAACTTTTGGTGAATATAAACATAGAGTTAAAAAAGAAAATTCAACCAATTGAAGTGAATCACAAAACCCAGGGCATGTTTGGTAGGGCAAGGGAAAGGGAAATGGAAATGGAAAGGAAAAATTATGTAAAATGTCTATTTTATCTTTTTTATTATTATTCAATTATTATTTAATATTATTTAATTATTATTATTCAATTATTAAAAGTAAGAGTATTACTGTCATTTTATATTTTTAAAATTATCTTTTTATTTTTTTTTATTTTCATATTTAACTTTCTACCTATCAAACAAGTCATTAGTCTTTGTTCAAACACGAGATTTCCATAACCATTCAAGTTTGTGGCTACATTTGTTTTTTTTTTTTTTTGGATTCTTTTCTTCTGCTATACCGATTCAAGTCTAAAATGCAATAAATTAATTATACCTAAGCCATAGTCGACCTCTCCATAAATAAAATACATCACCTAATTAGAGACTCTATCAAAGACTCGAATAAAAGAGCTGTACTTAGCTTTAAGAAATCCACAGCGAGAAGTTTTCCTTTTCCCTTTTTGCATGACTATACAGCCACCGTTGTGTGTAAGAATTTGATCGTATGACCTTATATAAATTATTCAATCTTTTTCTCATTGAATCACAATAATTAATAGCTTATCCAAATTTTTTTTTAAAGCACAATGATTCAAAATAGAAAATCATAAATTCTTTTGCTTATATACATAGAAAAAATCATGAATTATTTTCGTGCCAGCAAAAGAGAAATGTCGGTGTATTCTCCCACATACTGAAATAGCAATGCCATTTGAACGCAGACAGAATGATTGGGAAGTTTAGCACTTTTTATTATTTTATATATAATTAGTAGTTTAATTTAATTAGACCTAAATAAGCATGTGTATTTTTATAGTATTCAATGTATAGCCACCGTATATAAAGTATTTGCTGCCGAAAGGGTCTCAGTCATCTTTTTCAGTCTGAATGCCTCGAAAACCTCCGCATTGAGGGCCCCACAGGGGGAGAGAGAGAGAGAGAGATTATCACACGTATATTATTACAGAAATAAAGAAAGAGTAACGCTTTATCTTCAACTCTGGATAATAAAATCAAAATTGGTTGTGGGGTGTGTTATTCCTTCTTAACACTAACATGGAAAATTGATTTTGTAGTGGTGGCACTGAAACAAACTTTATAGTATTGATTAGAGAAGAAGACATCAATAAATCCATTATCGATCGGTCTTCGTCTAACATTTTGGATAACATGATTGGTATCAAAATCTCTTACTCAGGTTAAGATCTCGATTCTTAGATACTCTGTAAGAACAAAGGATTCATAGATACAATAAGAATTCATATTCGTTGCAGTAAGGCTCTCAGTTAGAGGCTAGGCTCTCCAACATCACCACCTACCCAGAATTGTAGAGATGAAAGGCAAGTAAAAATTAGGCCTTACACCAGAGCTTGGCTAGTGTTTATGTATCCTTCCATCTCATACTTACGGTACACTCTGCCTTGATTCTCTTCCCACCATCGCTCAGCTTCTTTTTCAGAGAATCTTTTCCGGCTGCAATCCAAAGATAACATACTATGCATTTTGTATTACATTAATAAAGAAACCTTTCATTCTCCATCACATGAACACGAAGAACACAAGAAAGAAAATGAGATAAAGGAGTACATAACTATAGGTGTTTGTGTGGGTTAAGTCATGCTAAGATTATACTTGGTCCAAACTCAAGGCCGAGCATAAATTGGGCCAAGAACATAGTTTATTCACTCTCTAAATCTTATGTATTTGTTCTCATTCTTTACATTTTCTTTTATTATGTTTCATTTTTCATTTTCCTTTCTATAAATCCGTGTTTTTTCCTAATAATTCAGATATAGCAATAATGTGACTACCCACACAAAAATGTCATTACTTATGAAATTAATACAAAACTGATTATAAATTTATTTTTCAAGTATTTTTTAGAAATGCTATTTATTGGTAAAAATTGTCAAGTTCACTTAAAGAAGTTTATTTTTAAATTTCAGTAAATATATTTTATATGCAAATAAACATAGGCCAAGGATTTGGGCAAGCCCAACGCGGATCATGATCCATTATAATCAGAACTTAACTTTGAACACCACACCCCCCCCCCCCCCCCCCAAAAAAAAATCAGAACTTAAAAAAAATTTCATAACAAGTAAAAACCTTGCAAAACTCGAACTACAGCAAGCAGGCAGGAGAGCAGACACTAACGTTAAAAGTTCCATTGGCTAACCACACGATCGCATGTTAATGTCTTCACCTTACGATAGAAGTGTGTTTGTGGGTGTGTGTCAAAATACTATTACCAAAAAACTGCAGTGACATTCCAGTCAATGAGAAAACTCAGCGTAGACATTACCTGAATCTCACTCTTTTGAGGCCTATTTGTCCACATGGTAAGGTAGTAAGTGTGATGTACACACCGGGATCATACTGTTCTATCCATTCATCCTTTGATCCTTTGGTGCCGTCTTGTTGAGATTCCACTCCAGTGGAGCGAGAATCCTCCCTTGATTTATCACTTTGGAAGAAAATACTTCTCCCAAATTTGGATTTTAATTTGTCAGAGAATACCATAGGAGAATTAGATAGACTGTCCAAGTTGCAATCTTTTGGAGTATGGACATCGGTATGTATGGGTGAAAGATAAGGCACACATTCGTGTACCCCGACCTGACCTTCTTGTACGGCATTGGCTCTTCCTGATATTGTATGAAGCTGCAATAGTTACAATTATAAATACTTCATAAAGGACATGTAAAGCCACATTACTAACTAATCTGCAGAAAATTTCACATCCAAATATTAATTCTATTATCATATTATGAGCAATAATAACGGGATATTGTTGGAATGGCCACTGTAAGCCTATGAACTAGGGCTGTATACTGGCTAAGCTAGGGATTTACCCAATTCTAGGCAGGGCCCAGTTAGCTGTCCAAGACTCGGAAAAACCAACCTAATTTGGCCAGGTCCACCGGGTTTGTGTACACTCCTACAAATATTTGAAAAAACATCCACGTGATAAGTTCTACTGGTATTCTAATTCTTTGCTGTGATGATGCAAGGCTCCAGATGAAAGGAATTTCTTACTAGGATTTCATTTAATTATTCAACAACCTTCTCGGATTCCTCTAGTTCTGTACTTATACTAGAGAGAGATTAGGGAAGGCTTGTTATTCTATTACACATCAGTTATGTTTCATAACTGATTTATCAATAGCCTCCAACTAATTAAAATACAACAAACGCATACAACAGCAAACTAACACATACAAATATAGTAAATTAACACATACAAAAAGCTACTATACTTCTTACACGTAACATGTGGCCTTTTTAAAGAACATATTAAACTTCAAATCCAAACTATGGAAAAACAAAAATAAAGCTAGAACTTCATAAGCTACAGTTGACAAAGCAACATAAATTTCAACTGTCATGAACTTTTCCTCTTGTGACAGCATAAAAGAAATTCATTAATGAGAAGGAAAAGGAATTACGTAAGTGATGATCAGAAATCCTGTGTAAAGACAAGGCTCAGTACAATGGAGCTCACCAGCAATTCTATCCCAAGGATAAAGAGGCTATAAAATCTGACCCTTAGAATCTTTAGCATTCCAACATGAAACTAAATCAAAAGACAAACAAAGACTTACTTTCGATGTCAAAGCTTTTATGACCCCTTTCGCTGCCTTACACTCAGCAGCTTCCTCCCTCGCCAACAACATACTCTCCTCAATCTTTTGATGGCACTCTTGTAACATATGGTTTTTGTGCTCACGTTGCTCTTCGAGCTTCCCAGCCTATTAAAACATTTGAAATAGAAGTATGTGGAAGGGAGCCCATACAGACAAAAGACAATGTGATCTCAACTAACAAATGAGCAAAGAAAAGTTTAATTTACAGCTGAAAGATGTAGGAATTAGAAAAAGTTGGACAGAAACAGTACACTATAAGGACTACTACTTAGGGAACTTGAGTGCAAAAATGGAAAACACGGTTTCCACAGTTACCCCAAAGGAAACTGTCAAAAACAAATAAGCACAACTACTTTTTATGGTAATTCAAATGCAAACTGAAGTAGTTCCTTATGAATAGAACTTTACAACAACCAGTGTGTGGAAAAAAAAGTAAACACGCATAGAGGTTCAAAAAGGCATCAAAAAACATGGTTCAACAGTTTCAAGGTGAAGCATTAGGAAATCCTGCTGTTCAAATGATATTTGTAAGCAAAATTTTCAAATGATTTATGATCATCGTTCAATAATGTGCATATATATACAGATAGATGGATAAAGATAACTATAAATGGACACTTCTAGTTCGAATCAGCTTTTTATTTGTGTATCACAAATTGTAAAACAACATTTGTCAAAAACATCAAGAAACCCAGACTGCAGGAAAAAGAGCTTATTTTACACAATTTTAAATATGCACCTACAACATTGTAACAAATTTGTTTAAGCTAAATTAGGGAAGAAATTTAAGGATGACCAATGAAACAAGTGAAAAATGTAGGGTCATTACCAGAGCTCTCAGCCTTTGAACTTCTTCTATGAGCAATTTATCAGACTTTGGTATATCTTTGTCTGCATCAGGGATCCTGGATACTGTAGCTTCTAATTTCAATGGATTAGCAGAAGCTAATTTATTTTTCAATGAAGAAACACGCATGAAAGAATTTTCTGCACATTTTGTTTTAAATAGAGCAGGGCAGGGAACTTGCCCCCATTGTGGCACTCCACCCAACACCAAAGAAAAATTTTCTACATGTTTCTGGCCTTCTTGTTGATTTTTCCAGTCCTTCCTTCCGCTAGGCACGCTTTTCATGTAACATGATTGACTGAGAGACAACAGAGGACCCGGTGTCCCAGGTGTTTCTCCTCCATCTTCTGTCAGATCAGGAAATTTACTCTGATGCTTCAGTTGCTGCTGAGTGTTATAATTTTGTGAATTGGATACCATAGGTGAGTGTGTAATTCCTTGCCTTTTATTAAAGCACCGATCACAAACCCGAAAAGCCTTGCTCCTATTTGGCGCTAGAGATGCATTTGTAACCTTATTAGTACTACATGAATGGCAGAAGAGAAGACCACAGTTATAACAGTTATGCTTCTTTCTCCTGAACCCAAATGGAAGCTTACAACTGGTACAAGCTGACTGGTCAGTAATAGAAACAGGTTTGTGTAAACAAATTGCAGCTGTGAAGCATGACCCACATGCAATACTCTCTATCTGCCTATCTTTTAGAGCCTCAACAAAAGATGGTGAGTATCTGTCTTCAGTATCACCCAATCCTAGCTGCCCATTTGTACCCTTGCCCCATGTATAGACACTACCTGCAGATGTCAACACAGCCACATGATATGAACCAGATGATATCTCCTTAACAAACTCTTGTTTCAGGTGTCCTTCGACAAGAGTCACCGTGTTATCCTTGGCATGTGGGTTTCCAAGTTGTCCATGCACCGTACTTCCCATGGTAAGAACTTTGCCCAAATTAGTAAGTGCAACAGTCAACATTCTTCCACAAGATACTTGAACAAAATCATAATCCACAAGTTGTGAAACACATGTTGGTAAAAGCTTCCTTCCATTATCAGCGTGACCAAGCCGCCCTTCATCTCCATCACCCCAAGTAAACAGCTTACCACAAGCAGTATTGTACCTAAAACGGGCAGCTATGACTTCTACAATAGCTGCTGTATGCCATGATCCACAAGCAACAGACCTCACTCGTAGACTTTTAAGAGACTCAACTTCCTTTGGTTGAGAAATGCTCTGAAGATTCCCATGCCCAAGAACTCCAAAAGTACCATCTCCATATGTAAATAATCTTCCGCAGCAAGAAACAATTGCTGTATGCCATTCACCACAAGCAACACTTAAAATCCGAATACCATCTAAAGGACCTGAAATTTTATGTGGTATCCACTGACTTCTATTTCTCCCATAACCTCCAGAATCAGTAGAACCACCATCGTCCCCCCATGTATATACTATACCAGCATCTGTCAGAGCACATGTGTGATACTCACCACAGGCAACAAATTTTATATGGATCCCATTAAGAGAATCAACAATTCTGGGAGAGCTCACATCAATGTCAATTTTGTGCCCCAGCCTTCCCCCTTTCCCTTGACCCCAGCAGAACACTTCCCCTTGTTTTGTGACTAAGGCAGCATGCTTTCCTCCCAAGGCTATGTTTTGTACATCTAACATCACGGTGGATTCCAGTAACTTTGGCAACGCACTATGAACATTGTGTTGATGTACAAACCTGTTATTACCACCTCCTATAATCCCTCCACCCCAGACCATGACATCCTTCAATACATTGTTGTTTCCTACATGCAGGGAGGTAGGAGGAGGCAGACACCTATAGGGTGAATTCTTCTCATACCCTGTGTCAGCATATGTTGATCTACTCTTGTTGAGAAAATCTGGATCAACATATGGAGAACCAGGGACTGAAATATCTGTTACGCTCTGAGTATTGTATAGGAAAGGCTCTGATGAATAAAAGCTATCAGAAGCATATGATAAGCCCTCAGAAAAGCACCTCTCTGAAAGTGACAAATTAGGACTTGCACGTAAGCTGTGTACCTTCAAAATGGCAACAATTTGCAGTCATAATTAAGGTAGCAAGTAGCAACGTCACAGCCACATTTTATTTTTGAGAAATAAATATCATAGTTGATTTAATTTTTTTTAAAAAAGGTAAAATCTAAGTAATTTAATAAATAAGGAAAGGATGCAGCTTACATATAATCCAGATTCACTGAGACATATTAGTGATAAAATTATATGAATGCATTGTGGGAGTACTAATGATATTACTCTGACAATCTAATAGCTAAATTGTTGTGACCTGTAGGTGTATGCTCTACCACATTCAATTGGAGGCAACAAATGAAACCCAAAGTACTTAACCCATAGGAGTCCTATGTTTAGCTTGAGCAATAAGTTCGTTATAGTCCAACCCCATAAAAACCAAAAATTTTCAATCATTTGAAGAGTTATGGTGATTTTTTCCTATAATCAATGAATGATCAGTTTGATTTTAGATTTAAGAGCATCAATGAAACATAAGAGAATAAAATGACAGCATCATTATTTTGGAAAAAAAAAAAAATCATACCTCTAAATATGCCTTCTTACCCAAAAAAGAAAGGAAAAGAAATAAGAACTTTAGAATAAAATAATAATAATAACAAAACAGGAGGCATACGAAACCTGTGTAAATTCAGCAGTATCCTCCAGAAGACCAAGATTTTTCTTTCGCCGAAAGATCCCAGCTGGACTACTGACACAACTCTGCACCCCTTTGCAGGTCCTTAAACTACTTAACGATCTTGGATGCTGGGACCTAGAGATCACAGCTCTCAATCCCACTAACCAAGAAGTAGCCTGTGCTTTGTCCTTGCATATCTAGGTTAAAAATAAGCATATAGAGATTTGAAGATGTGAATATAAGGAAAAAGAACTTATGGAAAAAAACTCAAGTTAAATGTGCACACACAAAGAACAAACAAATCTGACCAGATCAAGTGAGCGTTCACCATTAGCATACATCAGTGAAAAGGAATGGCAATCTCTTTTAGGTTGGCTTTGTCCCTGGGACCTTATCTGAAAAGGGCGAATCATTTATTAGACCAAAACAGCATTTTGCTTTTTCTTTTTATTTCTCTTCTAATCTTCAGCCTCATGTGGATACTGCAACAAAGCAAGAAGGCATGGATGTCTGTTACATACATTTCCCTGCTCTTGAACAATTTTTGTAACTGCACTCAATTGCAAATGCTTTTCCTGCTGCCCAGAATACCAAATCAAAATTTTCTCATCCTAGAATGAGGGGGAAAGAGGCCAAATGTCAGTGATTTTATTATAATGTACAGAAGAAATCAGACAGATAAATAGAATTTCATAGAGAGAGACCTTTTTAATTTTCTACAACCATTTTTAAGGGACAGTATAAATAATACAACTAATTTTCATAAACTGGTGTTCACTATAGAGCAGCATTTAGTTTGCTCCCTCCAATTGATGCTACTATAGCAAATTTTGGAAAAACAGACTTGGTACCCCACTTTTTACAAACTACCAAGTTAACGACTTTGATCATATGGAGATGCTTTTGGTGAAGTTATGTACAAGTGCAAAGACTTTGATTATGAGTTACCGCATAGTTGATCATCAGAATTTGGCAGTAGAGATCTCTGAAACTAATGTGTTATATATCATTAATTGTAGTTCCACATATTCCATGCCAAATGCGAGTAGCTTATATGTTTGCAATACATGATAAGCCAGCCTGCATATTATAGTTTGACACCTATATTAACAACACTTGACAAGTTCCCTTTTCATCTGGGTTACTTTGTAAAGCCAAAATTTAATTCATGCTTTCACATAAATCATCTTAAGCAGACCATTAGTCTTCATTTATGGCACAAGCAATGCAATGCAATTCATAATTTAAAAAAGAGAAAGCCGGCTTAACTGTGGTTGATTACATGACTAGTTGTCATGATGGAAGGTCTCCACAAACAAAAATCTTATTCCAACTCTAGTTGAAATATTTGCAATTTTTTTTCAAAGAAAAAAATGAAGAAAGAGACTGAGAAAGTAAACCGACATTTTCATATCAATTAGCCTTTCGTAAACAACAAATTCTATAGGCAGCATCACGCAAAAATGAAAACTGAGTGAAAATGGAATATCTGCACAGTTATCATAGTACCTTAATTTGGACAGTTCATTATTTAGATCAATGTACAGGTCTCAATAGAAGTCCATAGAAAAATTACTTTGTATGCATAGGGAGTGATCGAAAGTACTGCTTAAATATATCCCATCTCACAAATGCCTACCGGAGAAAGTCTAAAAGGACAGAGCTTGGGCTTTCCTCTATGACCACACTTGAGTAAGTATGCGCCTTTCTTTATAGATACAATTGCCTGAACAGAATTATAAACCAAATTTTCAGTTCTGTGAAGGGGAAGCCAGTTCTCTAGGAAGTAAATCAAGGGCCAAAAGGATTCCAGAAAGGAAGTACTGAATCTAGACTCAACATATCAGACATATTCAAAATTCCGTAACATAAAAATGCTAACAGATTAGCTTCCATTCTGATGACTGTTACAAGCACACATCCTGACATGTATCTAGATATGCGTATGCATACGTGTGTATAAAGAAAAGAAAAGAGTGAAACAACACCTAGAGCACACTACCACGTGTACAAAGATTCTTATGGTCTAAGAAAACAGATTTCAAAAGAAAATTACACTCAACCTAAAGATGATACATTCCACCATTACTAGGATTCAAACTAAAATAGGAAAACAAAAAATAAATAAAGAAATAAATAAAGCCTCTTATCAATTCGATTTATCAATAACATGTGGATGTATAGATTCATCTAACCATCGATAACAGTGTCAACCAGACAGGGTACTGATAGATTTTGGGTAGCAAAGAGTTGCCTTCAAATGATTCATATGTAGTTAAAATATTTGGTCACGGTGGAACAAAAATGGCAACTCAGTCCTCATGGATGTCTGGTTTCGAAAATAGAAAATAAAAAATACCGAAAATATGTTTACAACGAGAATGCAACAATTCCACATCACAGACACCAGATTAATGAATGAGGAACTCCTGTGTCGGAAAAGCAACAAACTGGAGAAGAACTGATAATAGTAAACCAGCAATAAATTTTACAAATTCAACTCGTTTCATTGCGGAAAATGATTGAATGATTCATAGAGAAGATATATACAGCCTAGAAGTGAAAAAAATTCTGAATTTCGAAATGAAACCCAGTAATTACCTTCCTTGATTGGCACCCCCATTATAGTTTAGGCATATTGCAGAGAGAAATAGACTATAAACATATCGTCAAACAACAAAAAGTCACCGTGCGAAGAGATGAATAAGCTTCAACCATAACGCCAATGAAAACAAAAACATAAAAACCACAATAATTCACAATTTGGACGCAGCAGAGAAAAAGAAAGAAAGAAAAGAAAAGAGGACTTGTTGAAACTAGTATGATCGTCATTTTGAAATCTTGTCAAATGAGAGCTAAATAAACAGAAGTGCTTCAAAATTACGTGACCTGTTCAACAGCTCTATCAAATGGAAATGCTGCTAAGGACTCCTCGTCACCCATTGTCATCTTTGTAGTTTCATGGAAGACAAAGGGAACATAAGAGGTCCTATGTTTTCCAACAGCTGGAAGCAACCTTAACCAATAAGGACTGAGGATGTTGTGCAGAGGAAGAAGAAGAAGATGCTTTCTTTCGCTTGTGCTATCTCCGAAGAAGCCTGTCAACAGAGCATAGGAAAATCTTTAGACAGAGCGAAGGAAGGGGGTTTTCTCTTCCTTTTATGGGTTCGCTTTGTTTGTTAAGTTCCTGTTGTTTGTATCTGTTCCTTCCATTCACTGTCTTTCCACTTCGTAAGTCGCGCTCTGCAGAGAGTCTAATAAAAGAGAAACCCATATAATATGCACGTGTACACCCCATCACATGCGATTTTTCTCTTTTTGTGACTTTGGATGAAAAGACATTTTTCTCGCAATCGTTTTCGTTTCTTTGTCATAACACTATAATTCACGGAAGCAGCCCCCACGACTCGGAAAAATTCGTTCCGCCCTAGCTGGTATTTTTTTATTTTTTATATTTTAATAAAATAATTTTTCTTTGTAAATTTAAGATATAATTTGGTCGCAATTCAAAATTAAATTATATTACTTTAACTAAAAGATAAATTAAATTACATGACAAATAATAATAATATTAATTTACAAGCATTATAAGAATTTTAAAATAAACTGAATGAGCAATATGTAATATTAGTATTTATTTACTGTTATGTAATTTTTTTGTCACAACCATATAATTTTATTTTAAATTATAATTGAATTATATTTTAATTTTTAAGTAAAATGATTTATTTTTAAAATATAAGTAAAAATAATACTTAATTTTTCAGTAGCATTAAATAATAATATTTCAGATACTCGTTTGGATTTTGAGCTAAGATAAATGTTCAGTTGTGTTTCTCAAAACGGTAAGCTTTGTAATCTTTTGTAATAATACATGATCTATATAAAAGAGTGAAAGTATATAGGTTTTTTTTTTTTACACACTCTTTATTTTCTCTGTATTTTTTTCTTAATAAATAACATACATCCACTTATTAAATAGTGAGAATTCAGATTCAGCCCTAACCTATCGTTTATGGATAAAGGCTAATCAAAGGAGCTGACTCTGTGGTATAAATTAAAGGACAGAGTTTAGGGAGAATTTTAAATGTTAATTGCTAAGCATGTGCTGCATTACAGCGTCAATGACCCCAGAATTTTCCTCCAGCATTGATTTCTTTTGCCATAAAAAGAGAGTACAGAATTAATGGGTTTCCAAGTTTGAGACCAATCAAGAATTGAAAGAAGAAACCGTTATCAATTGTCTATGTAGTACCAAAAATAAATAAGTATTATTTTTATTCATATTTTGATAAATAAATAAATAATTTATTTTAATTTAATCACAATTTAAAAGTAAATTACATAATTGTATACAAGTAATTATTATATTTTATTATATTATATATACCTAAAAATTTTTCTTTTTCTTTTTATAAAGTGGGGTTGCTTTATAGGCACCAACTTATTAGTATTAAAATGGTAGATCATCACTTTATAAAATGAAATGAGCTTAGGATACTTAGCTTCCAATTATTAAGTGATTAAACAAAAAGTAACAGAGAGGGCTTGCTTTGTACTCTGAAAACGATTAAAGGGGAATCACGATTTGCATGGACAAAAAAATGAGGTGTGAGAGAGAGAGAGAGAGAAGGTTGTTGGATGAAAATGGTGGATGATCTGAAGAACTTACTATCTGTATCAGTAATTTTCATTTGCTTCCAAAGTTAGGTTCACCGAAGTCAGATAAACTCTGGCAGTTTGTCGCCCATGTAGGTCCCAGAGACAGTTCATTTTGATCTTTTAAATGTTTGATCTCTTTTTTGTTTCTTGTCAATTTCTTTTGTGTTTACTATCTCATTTTGAATCCTGTTCCCCGCATGTACTTCAAACTATTCTGCTTCTTTCCCATATTTTCTTTTCAAATTTAAGTGCAGCAATTGGGAACGGCTATTTTTTTCATTTTTTTTTCCCAAACTTCTGTATTTTTGCTTGCACACTTTATAGATTCTCTCTTTATTTATTTGCTCTTATGTTCCCTTCATATGGATATCCTTTTTCTTTTCTTTTCTTTTCTCTTTCTTTGGAATGGCGCTCAGTGACTTGTAATTCATTGTCATGTCCTTCAGCAGGCACTGAGTTTTTTTTTTTTCCTTCTCTTTTTTAATATTACTTTGCTGCCTTACAAGATGCTCCTATCCTACATATGTTTGCCATGGAATTATATCATATATAATTGATTCACTGGGTCAACCTATCCCTTTCAAACCAAATGACAGAAGTTTGCCGCGCCACTCAATGCCAAAACATTGTTCTATTTTTTTATTTATTTCCTACTTTCTATTTGGACTCCTCAATTCTAGAACAAAAATATATTACTCAAACAAAAATAAACTTGATTTCAGCCTTTTTCTTTTTAACTATTACAATGCTGGCCACACAAGGGAATCGGCTTATACATGCAAATTTATATTTTTTGGTATTGACATGGAAAAAAGATATTATCAACGTTTGTTTTTACATTATCAATACGTTAAAAAGATGTAATTAGTACACTTAGAGAACGTCTCAAGATTTTAATTCAAATGTAGTTAGTACACCTAGAAAATGTAGTTACTACACTTGGCACATTTTAACTAAAACCAAATCTCAAGATGCTTGTAACGCCTTCTTAAGGTTTAGTAAATTTGAAGGGAAGAATTATTAACATTGTTTTTTGTTTAGAGATCTTCAGTAATTAAGAAGTTAATAGTTAGTTATCATCACATTAGAAAGAAATTACTGGTCAACACAATCAACACTTGATGTGTGGGACTCATTTTGTGGTAACTGATCCGATTTTCTCACTTTCAACATTGTTGGTCCAATAAAATTGAAGCACCCATCAATTGCAACTGTGCACATAAATATAAATTTACACAATAAAATTAATCTTTCATACACCTTCGTCATATAATATTGTTTTTATTGGTGGAATAACTTATCAATTGAAGTAATTAGTATTAACAAAACTTATGAAAAAAAAAACTTTAGAAATAAGAGAAAGAAATTGAAATTTGTTCATTATTTTAAGTATTTGGATTTAAGACTAAATAAATTTTGTTATTAAATAAAATTCAAAACCCAGCTCAATTAATTGATGAGATTAAAAAAAAAAAAAAGGACCCGAGCCTATAAAAAAAAAGTTTTAAAAGGATTTTGTTCAACGGTTCTCAAAATGTGTATATTAATAAAATATTGTTTATTATAAATTTTCAGTTAGTACGATGATTGTAAATTCAAACTCTAAAACGTTCAAACTCCCTGTAGAGCAAAGTCCATTTAAATTCTTGCAATTTGCGTGTCAATGTGAATATCCCCTATTAACCTAGTCTATATATATGCACCAAAATGAAATATATAATAGCCACACTTTTACTTGTTGGATGTGCAAACCTAAAGAATGAATGAAATGAATGTAGATTGTTTTGTTTCTTTCATTCTTTTCCCAAAAGGAGAAGGTAGATGGTAGGTTGCTTGAAGCCTATTGTGAACATGGTGGTTCCAAGCTAATACTAAGCATTTAATAGGTTTCGTGTAATGATATACTTGCTTTTACTTCCTATATTATATGCTTATACCTTCATTGCTTTGCATGCATGTTCATTTTTCAACACTCCTTTTCAAAGATAACGGCGGAACTACCTTGATTCTAGTTATATATTGTGTTTTTGGAATTCCTAAACCGTACATATATATGTATATATTATTATAGCCTCTTTCGACTTGTAAAGTTTAAATGCTTATTTCTTTTTATTATTCTATGTATCATTTATGTAATGATGTAATGTTTTTCTCTTGATACCTCTAATTAATTTAATTCTATTCACAAAAAGTACCATGCGTGTTTCATAGTTAATTAAATAAATATATAAATATATATATATATATATATATATATATATATATATATATATATATATATATATATATATATATATATATATATATATATATAAGCAATACAAGAAATCCTTGTAGGTTCATAAATAACTGATTTATAAGGCGGTTTGCGATTGGTGTAAATTTTTGTTTATTTTAAAATTTAAGAAAGAATTAATTTGTGTTTGATATAATCATTTTATAAACATTTTTGTTAATATTATTATGTTTGACAAATATTTTACAAAATGTTATTGTTATTGTTAAATTACTAAAGTTAATTTCGTTTGTATAAATAATTGATTTTAAATACTCATTATAATTAATTTTAACAACGTTTTTCATTTTTATTTCACTAAAATATAGAAAATAAAATCATAATAAATATATAAATATTTTAATTAAAATAGATACATTAATATATATACACACACATATAATTCAAATATGTGTGTGTGTGTAAGGGCAGGAGAAAAATAAGAATAAAAAAGGAAAAACTATACACAGAAAAGGGCAAAGAATGATATGGCAATCAATGGATTTAATTACGTAAGGGCATTTTTTTTTGTTTTTTAAAAAATAATTTTTTGCTTTTATTTAAAAAATTACTTTCACTACTACTTAAAAATAGGCTGAAAAAGATGTTAAACACCATAAAATTTGAAAATAAGTACTTTGTTTGACCAAAAAAAAAAAAAAGAACAGCTTATCTTGCCAAAATAAGCAATGCTAAACGTTGGTAGCTTGTTTGGCAAATGTTATTCGGAAGGAAGAAGCTACTTATTTTTTTAAGAAAAGCTCTTATTTGAAATTTAAAGGTAATTGGTCCAACTTATGCAAAATAATTAAGAAGCTGCATTTTAGTGGTAACATAAGCCGTTTTTTGGGTATGAAAAGGGGAAAAAAAATAAAGCTTCTTAAAAGCATTAAGAAAAGCAGAATTTTTTTTTTTTAAAGATAACGGTACACCTACTCAAAATCATTATTTATCATAACTACTATCAATTATTTACATCCAACCTCTATTACAAAGTCAAATCTGCCAGTCTTTTTTTTTTGGGTAATTTTACAATTAAAAGCAAATTTAAACTCCCCCTCCAACGAGACATTATATTTTAAAATGGGTTTATGCTGGCCCCCTATATATTGTGTGTAAATAGGTTCATAACTAGCACAAAAAATACCAAAAATATAGAAGTTAGTACTAAGTACTAACACGGTTCTATATTAATAGTTAATAAAAAATTCCAATATATATTTCAACCTAAAGTTTGTTGCCAACCTCCAAGTATTCGGAGTCCACAGTACACCCTTCCCCATTACATGTACTTTTGATTAGTATATAAACAAATTTAGTTATAATAATTACAGAACGTGGAACACGGCGTTCAGCGGCACACCCTCTACTCAAAACTAAATTAAAAAGGATTAGTGTCTCAAAACTCAAAAGTAACTTTAATTGTATGCCTTAAAAGGATATAAGAATCTTGCTGACTAATGAACCAACCCACAAAAGCCAAAATAGAGACAAAAATATTGTTTTTCTTCTTTTTTTTTTTTTGACGTGGACAACATTTTGTTATTACTCATCTATTTAATTAAATAATAAGTAACATGATCAATTTTTAAGAAATTGAATTTAAAATTTTACTCTAATTAGATTACTCTGCCCAATCAACGAACCCAGGTCTACTTATTATCAAATTCCCTATACATATAATTTGTTCATTCTTTGGTTGATGAAAATGATTTAGCATCCCAGATGGCATTACTAAGGATCACATATATAATCCAAAAGTACTACTACTGTGTTAAGCTGAGCTCAAAACCGAAAGAGGATTATTTAATCAAATAATTTTCGGAAAAGGCAAGTTTTCGTTTTAGAGGAGTGAACCATTTTGGACACGAAGGACAAGTTGGTCGGTATGCACCCGGCACAACAGCAATAAAGCTTCAGTCCCCAGAAACTATACGTAATAGAATTATAGAACATAATTCTATTACAAAACATAATGTTTCATCCACACAGAATACCTGATTTATCTCATCAGTATCCTTCCAAACAGTAGCTTCATCGAATTTGTGGAGCAACCATTGGACATAAAGTTTTCTTTTTTCATGTTTAAGCCCTGTAAAATAGCATAAAGGAAGGAGCAGAAGAACAGGACTTAATAGTCACTGTAAAACCATGAATTGCCTCGAAGATACAGCGTTTGAGCTGTTTCTTAGGTTAGGACCTATGAAATTGTCCATGTCTTTGCTTTCAGCATCACACATATCTATTCCTCATATCTCTTTTTTTTAAAAAAAAAAAAAACCAATTAGTGTTTTGGTTGAAAAGTCCAAGGGAATATCGTCAACTCACGAAATGATTGACAAATGAGCGAATTGGGTGATAGGTGACTCACTTTTGAACGATTTGATAGGTCTCTTGTCTAACCTGGGCCAACCCTATAATGACTCATCCCAACCACGCAAAGGCAGGCCCTCCTGAATCCCAATGCTAATGTGCATATACAGTAAACCTGTATACCATACATACCAACTGATGGTCTTTTTAAACACCGCATAAATCAAATGTCAGTAGATGCTTGAATAAAAAAGCCCTGTCGATGTTCCAAATATGCTAATGGAAACAAAGCCAGTGGATCCAATTCCAATGTTTATGCAATACTATCAAATTACTAAAAAGGTATTGTTTTAATTAATCTATCTTAAAATGCATCATGGAATGGGCTTCTTTAAATATCTTGACGCAACAATGACCACTAATGGGATATGCACATGTCTTTTTTGTCTCCTTGTCCTCTGTCATCTTGGGGATGACTGTCTTGTGCTTCTGTGTTGGTATACACAACAACGAGCTTAGGGATGAGGTTTCAGTTACCTTTATATTTAAATAGATAGAATGATAGAGAGAAAAAGATGAAGATTCAATATCCAAAGCGCCTAGTTACAGTAACTCAAAAGGAGATAGAAGAGATTAAAAGTTCATAATTTAGTAGGTACATGAAAATGACACAGAGAAAAATTTGGAAACTAAGTTTGGCAGAGAAGTTGAATCAAGATTTGAAAGCAGATGAACATTACAGTAAATCATTTGGGACATAGTGATGCGAATAATAGTTACTGGTAAAAGGGAGTAGTTTGACATGTTTATCAGCATGCTTCCTCTAAGGTCAGCATGGCACTTAAACGATAGGCTACAAACTTGGTGCTAAATCATGTATTAGACCTCTTCAAAGTACAGAGTCTTAACTTGTTCTTCATTGGTTTATCTTAATTATTGCAGTTAGTCGGTTAATGTCTTTACTTATCCTTGTTCTTATACCCTTATCTTAGTTATTTAAGATTCAATTAATGCTCAATCATTCTTACTAATCACAAAACTTTGACAGGAACCTGTCTTTCATATGAAATCCCATGTATCTAACTTGTTGCTCTTTCTCATCCTCCCGCCTCTGTTACCAAATATTATAATATCTTTTTGTGGTTGTTAATGACAGAAATTCTGAGCAGTTTAGACCACTTAATTATGATATGGACGTAGGATATAAAATCACAGCACATATTGGAATCTTGACTTGCTGTTACTTGGTGATTAAGTGCCAAGAAAAATAAGCCAACACTGCCTAATACAATTAGAAGAACTAGTTATGGCAATCACATGTAGTTGTTGTTTCTGCAAAAGCACCTTAAAAGGGAAAGGGGGATGTATCAAAATTCAAACAGCACAGTTTGGAAGTTGGCCTTGCTATTAACATAATGACTGAATTTCTTTGGATTAGACTTTTGGGCCATGTGAATGGCCTCATTGTAAAGGTTATTTCTTTAAATTGCTTTTTATGATTCAAATTAGACAATTATAAAAGTAAGAATGTATTTAAACCTTAAAACTCTCCCAACGAATAGATTAGTTTTCTAAAATAGACTTTATAAGATAATTTGAAAACAAGTGACTAAAAAAAAAATATATGAACTACTAAAGTGAAAGTCATTTTAAATAAGTAAATATTAAATTAAAATAGTACTCAAATTCTTGATATTCTCTCGTTTAATAAATTAGCCTTGTTAAGATAAGTTTTATCATGTATCTAAAAAAGAGTGACATAAAAAAAAACTATTTAAATCATTAGAATGAAAGTCACATTAAATATACATGTTTTAAATTAAGATAATATTATTTTAAGACTCTCTCACCTAATAAATTAGTCTTTTAAAATAGGCTTCACAAACAAATATATTTTAAAAAAAGAAATTTTGAAAAAAGATTAAATAATTAGAGTGAAATCACCCTAAATGAACATGTTTTAAATTGAAGTAAACTTTTAGTTAAGATTCTTTCACTTAACAAAACGAGTCAGTAACTTATTGAAACAAGGAATAATTGAGGGCATGTGAGCATGTTATGAATTAAAGTGTCTGTCACTTCGCAATAGGCTTCTTGACACACATGAGGTGATGATCTATGTATAGCCTAGACAAGCACATGCCCGCGGGAGAAGTTACAAAACATGGGCTTGCTCATAGTGAGAGAGTTCGAGGTAGGCATGCTAGGAAGCTGCCGAGGCCTCCAATTGAGAGAGTTGTACTTATCTTCTTGCAGGCCTATATGAATATGATCCCCACGTCAGTTCTCAAGTGAGTCCTAGGTGGGATCCATGGCTATGGAGTTGTCTGCTGCACCCAGACATGATATGATTGCAGATTCTTTGGATCATTGCTATACCTTTCCCTCCAGCTTCATTAATTACAAAAGAATATAAACATTCTTGGTTTATTTTCTGTGAGAGAAAAGAATATTGGGGAATCTATTCAAATATTTCTTCCCTTACCATTTGCTCAGCCTTTCAGTAATTTAGTTTTCAAGTTGCAATTTAAAATCTTGATATTGTAGAGTATTTCAAAGTCATTTTCTTTTTCATTTTACTACTTGCATCTGAGAGATGTACTATCCCCACAAAAAAAAACAAAAGGAGTACTGAATCTTTCGTACTATTATATAACTAAAAGGAGAAAGGAAAGAATAGATAACTGTCACATTTGAACCCACATTCTTCATTTTTTTTCTTGGTTCCTTCACTTAGTTCAAATTTAAGTGTCAAGGATAATCCTGGACTTGATCAAACAAGTACTGCATCAAATGATAAATTTTTATTTCATAAAATTTGGAAGAGGATCATTTAACTGATATCAAGTGTGGGATTAGTTTCTGCTCTCTCTCTCTCTCTCTCTCTCTCTCTTCTGTTTTTTCTTTTCCATTGCTCTTACCAGATATGAAGAAGTCTTTAAAGTAAAAGCCCAGATCTAATCACAATGCTAGCATAAAACTTGAACAGGAATTTTATTTCCAGCTAATGCCCATCATTTTTTTTTCAGGAAAAAAAAAACTACAATCCTAGTTAACTTTATTAATAACTAAATATCCCTACTAACTATAGTAGGCATTTAGATGTTGAAACATGGTTGATGCCCTATACTTAAATCAACCCACAACTACTTGAACAGTAATTATTGTTATTATTTTTTTTTCCCAGCGAACTACAAACAGGATCCAGATAACAACTTTTCTAACACCGAAAGACTAGATAATCACACTTTGTTATCGCCTAGCCCTTGAGTATAAAAGAGTTGATCAGTGGATCTTCATTCATAATTCTTTCTCTTTATTCTACTCCACTGCAACTTTTTCTATGGTTAAACCATCTTCGACATTTCGAGGACAAATGGGTATACTTTTTCTGGGTCTGGAAAGACGTTGGCAATAGAGGGTCTCTGCAAGCACCTCTTGAATCCCCCAATCTTCTCATAAGCCACAAATCATGAGGTTAAACGGATTGCTATAATGTCCACATAGCCAAATGCATTACCACCAAAGAAACATTTCTGTCCTAGAGCCCCCTCCAGGTGCTCTTCAATGACGTCCCTCTTGGACACTTATGGCTCTTCTGCTTCCTTGGTTGCCCAGATTCTAATTCCAGTTTCAAATACCTATTGAAGGATACAAAAAACCATTCAAAATTAGTCTTGCATTCATGCATATGAACATAATTTAGCCTTCAAGGGCTACAGTTTTATAAATGAAGTTGTAGCATTTCCCCTATCCCCCATTTAAATAAACCCAAAATATTATCAATAAGTGTATGAGAGAGTTTTCAAATAAAAAATAAATTTATTGCACATTAGTCTTTTTATTAAATGTTTGTGAAATGTCAAAAGAACTCATTTATAACAAATTTATTATTTTTATGATCAATTAGTATATTCAATAATTTTGGAATTAAAATTAAATAAAGTTAACAATTGAGTAACTAAATCGTTATCTCTTTAATTTTTTATCATCTTTAAGTTAACTTAGAGATCTTGGACATAGGAAACACAGAAAGTGTAAGTGAAAAAGGTTAATGAATGATTTTTTGTTGGATCGTAAGAAATAACCACATAGAATTTATGTAGGTAAATTTTGAAAGAAACCTACGCGTTTGTCCATGAAGTCAGGCCAGAAACGAGCTCGGGCACGTTCATATGGGATAATTGGAAGCAGAGGGTTGGAAGGCCAGACCTCATCAATGTAAGCAACAATGTTTGCAGACTCCGGCACAGGCTGATCCTTGTGCAAGAGCACAGGAACTTTCTTGTGAATGGGATTAGACTTGAGCAGAATCTCGCTCTTTCCCCCAAACAAGTTCTTTTCTTCCCTACCCTCCTAAGGCACGCTCTTTTCTTCAAGAGCAATTCCCACTGTCAGGAAGAATGGTAAACAAGAGGATGAGGAGTGTTCAAACTCCTCTTCATCAATTCCATGGAATCCCAAATGATATATTGAGGAAGTTGGAGAAGAAGCATTTGGCCTGGGAAATGTATCATGATCTGTCATCACAGGAGATAGGTGAACTCATTCGAGCACCGAAGATGGGAAGAACTCTTTATAAAATTTATCCATCAATTTCCAAAACTAAATCCTGCTGCACATGTTCAACCAATTACTCGCACAGTTTTGAGGGTTGACTCATGATAGCTCCAGATTTTATGTGGGAGACAGAATTCACTGATATGTTGAACCATTCTGGGTGATTGTGGAGGATAAAGATGGTGAATATAGTCTTCATCATGAATATTTTATGCTGAAGAAACAGGAGGACTACACCCTGAATTTCACAGGGCATCGAGCCACTTCTTCCTCAGTAGTTTATTCGTGTTGTCTCAGACAGATGGCTTGGTTCACAAACTGTTTTATTTGTTTCTTTCAGCCACCTTATCTTACCTGAAAAGTATCCACCACCGAGTTATTGGATCTGTAGCCACTGCCAGCGTCTGCCTTGAGAAATTCATCATATGAAGCTATCTATCAGGATTTCAAGCATTTCAATCCTGTCCAGACACAAGACTTCACGGTTCTGCATAATTCTGATGACAATGTCTTAGTTGCTGTTGCAACAGGGAGTGGGAAGACTGTATGTGCTGAATTTGCTATTTTGAAGAACCATAAAAAAGGACCTGGTAGTGTCATGCGTGTTGTTTATATTGCGCCAATTGAAGCTCTTGCGATGGAACGTTTTCGTGATTGGGAGAGGAAATTTGGAAGTGGTCTCTCCATAATTGATGAGCTCCACTTAACTGGGGGTCAAGGAGGTCCTGTTTTGGAGGTGAATGTCTCCAGGATGAGATATATTCCCAGTCAGGTTGAAAACGAGATTCGTATTGCTGCTTTGTCTACGTCTCTTGCAAATGCAAAAGATCTGGGAGAATGGATTGGAGCTACATCTCATGTTCTTCTTAATTTTCCCCCTGGTGTTCGTCCTGTGCCTTTGGAAATACACATTCAGGGGATACATATTGCTAATTTTGAGGCAAGGATGTAGGCAATGACACACTGCAATTGTTTAACATGCCAAGAACGGGAAACCTGCTCTTGTATTTGTACCTACAAGGAAGCATGTGCGGCTTACAGCTGTGGATCTGATGACGCACTCTAGTGCAGATAGTGGAGAGAAGCCTTTCTTATTGCCGTCTCTAGGAGAGCTTGAAACTTTTCTTGACAAGATTAATGAAAAGTTGAAAGTAACATTACGACAGAAGTTAAAAAGCAAAACTGGAGTTTGCTGCTCCTGCAGAAGTTGGAAAGAAATCCTGTACTCTATTTCATGGGTGACTCTTACCTGGGTTGTGATCAGACCGGCCATTGTTCAAGGCTAATCTTGGACTTGATTAGACAAGTACTGCATCAAATGATAAATTTTTATTTCATTAAATTTGGAAGAGGATCATTTAACTGAAATCAAGTGTGGGATTAGTTTTGCTCTTCTCTCTTTCTCTCTATTCTTTCTGTTTTTTCTTTCGCTCTGCTCTCACCAGATATGAGAAAGTGTTTAAAGTAAAAGCCCAGGACTGATCACAATGCTAACTTGAACAGGAATTTTATTTCCGGCTAATGCCCATCATTTTTTTTTCACGGAAAATAAAAACTACAACCCTAGTTAACCTTTATTAATATCTAAATATCCCTACTAACTATAGTAGGCATTCAGATACTCAAACATGGTTGATGCCCTATACTTAATCAACCCACAACTGCTGAACAGTAACAAAAATATAAAACCCCAAAGGTAATTATTTTTTTCCAGAGAATTATAAACAGGATCCATATAACAACTTTTCTACACTGAAAGACTAGATAATCACAAAGTATGACAGATAATTCAACTCGGACATTGAACTGAATATCCACACTGTTATCACTTGGTCCTCGAGTATAAAGGAGTTGATCAGTGGATCTTCATTCATAATTCTTTCTCTTTATTCTAACCCACCGCAACTTTTTCTTTGGTTAAACCATCTTCGACATTTCGAGGACAAATTGGTATATTTTTTCCGGGTCTGGAAAGACTTTGGCGACAGAGGGTCTCTGCAAGCACCTCTTGATCCAGGATGAGAATTTGGGACAATGGTCTTCCACTTTGAATCCCCCAATCTTCTCATAAGTAAAAAACCATGAGGTTAACCCGATTGCTATGATGTCCAAATAGCCAAATGCATCACCACCAAAGAAATCTTTCTCTCCTATAGCCCCCTCCAGGTGCTTCAGTACTTCAATGAATTCCCTCTTGGCCACTTCTCGCTCTTCTGCTTCCTTGCTTGCCCAGATTCCCATACCAGTCTCGAATACCTATTGAAGGATACAAAAAACCATTCAAATTTAGTCTTTGCATTCATGCATATTTTGCATTCATGCATATCATAAATTAGCCTCTAAGGGTTACAGTTTTAGAAATAAAGTTGTTACATTTATTCATTGTAAATAAACCCAAAATATTATTAAGTAAATTCACTCTAAAAGATAGGAAGAAGAAGTTTATTAAGAGCAAACATATAAGCATGTCATGCATATTTTTAGTGAGACTCAGATATGATATGCTAATATATTTTATAATTGTCTTAATTTACTTATCTTTTATTTATTGGATTTATCTAAAAATCTATTAAAAAACCAAAAATTTAAACAACAGTAAACTATTTAAACCCAAATCCACATAACATGATCTCCTTTAAAAGTAATTTAATTTTGAATAAATTAATAATTTAGTCTTTAAATTATCAAAATCATTTAGCTTTAATCCTAAAAAATTAGTAAGTGTATAAGTTAGTTTTTGATTTAAAAAATAAATTTATTACATATTAATCCTTTTGAATAAATGATTCTGAAATACCAAAAGAATTAATTTGTAACAAGCATATTCAATAATTTTAAAGTTAAATAGACTTGATAATCAAGGGATGAAATTGTTTCCTCATTAATTTTTATCATCTTGAGTTAACCTAGAGATTTTGGACACGTGGAAACACATAAAGCGTAAGTAAAAAAAGTTAATGAATGAATTTTTATTGTATCAAGCCTATGTGGTATAATAAAAAATTAAGAATAAAATAATAAAATAATTTTATAAGTATAAAATAATTCTCATAATTTTATTTTAAAAAATTATAAAAAATAAATACTATTATATAATAACTAGGTCTTTCCCGCCTATATTTTGCCATGAAAATTTAAAAAGGTCTCGTGAATTCTACAAAAAAATTTCAGAAAACAAAAGATAAAGAAAATAAAGTTAACAATGATTGTACGAATATATACCGACATCTAACAGTATTATTCACAAGTCGGAATCATACTATTTATAAGCCGCATTTCGTACAGGTTATATATATATATATATATATATTGATATTGATTATACTACATTATTCACAATTTTTTATTTCCATCTCACTTTTTCACCACCAACTAAACCGGGGCCAAGAAATAACCACATAGCATTTATGGAGGAAAATTTTAGGAGAAACCTACCCGTTTGTCGATGAAGTCAGTCCAGAAACGAGCCCGAGCACGTTCATATGGAGTAGTTGGAAGCAGAGGGTTGGAAGGCCAGACCTCATCAATGTAAGAAACAATGTTTGCAGACTCCAGCACAGGCTGATCCTTGTGCAAGAGCACAGGAACTTTCTTGTGAATGGGATTAGACTTGAGTAGAAGGTCGCTCTTTCCCCCAAACAAGTTCCTTTCTTCCCTACCTTCATAAGGCACGCCCTTTTCTTCAAGAGCAATTCTCACTCTCAGGCAGTATGGACTTGCCCAGAACTCCAAAATAACAACCGCATTTCCCTTAGACATCTTAGCTTTGATCTCTCTCTGCCTTTTTTTTTCCTTCCTGTTCTTAGTTGTATGGTATGAGAATGCGAGGAATTTATAGATGAATACTTTAGTATTAAGATGATATCCTCGAAGTTTACAAATTATAATGCCTAGGAGTTTCTTGTTTTCGCCACCCCCAAAGTTGCAAGTTGCAACAGTCTCCCGGGGTGTCAATTTCCCCTGTTTTCACTATAATTTGTCATGAAATGGGAAGAGCATATTCTTCACTGGCCGGCCAATAAGATCCATGATAACAATTCTAAAATTGAAACTTTGTTTCATCATTTCTTTTTTTTTTTTTTTGTGCTAATGAAAGAGAAATTGGTTAAAGTTTTTTGCCAATACAGAAGTAAATTGATATCAGTACGTGTGGGTAATTCTAAATTTTGAAATTAACAGTGACATATTCGACCGCTGGTGATCAGAACTGCTGTTTACCAACGCAGAACTGATTTGAACTTGCAATGATCACTAATTGATCAAGGATAATTAAAGGTGCATTCTCGGCTAGCTTATTTTTATAACAGAGATAAAACCAGAAATTTGCAAGAAAGAAAGAATTTTTTGCGTTCATTGGGCCCATAATTTGAACCCAATCATCAAAACCTCAAAATACGTGGACCAGATGAGGACTTGAGGGTGTTAGGTTCGTTCATTAGTTATTTCAATAAAATTTATTTATTGAGATACATTTTTGGGATGCCATTTTTGCCGTTACTTGCTGGCACCTCTGGAGGTGGCGTAATGGGAGAATTTTTCAACAGAATGATGAAGCCCCACATAAGCCTATCGAGAAGATTCTCCAACTCGCTCATAATTATTTAGCCAATGAGGTTAGACCCTGCTCTGAAGTTAGGGGATATGAGAACATTACAGTGGGGTGGAGTTTCCCAAATGAAGGATGGGTAAAACTGAACATCGATGGTGCTGCTAAGGGTACTCCTGGAATATCGGGGTGCGGAGGTCTTCTAAGAGGGGGTGATGGTAAATGGCTAGCTGGGTTTACCTATAACATTGGCATATGTGATGCTCTTCTGCTGAGATGTGGGGTTTCTTAAAGGTTTGGAGATGGCTTGGGTTATCGTTATAAAAGAGTTTATGTGGACAGTGACTCCCTCGTGCTGGTCAGAGTTTTTTCAGAGGGTACGCGTATGCCCAGTAGAAGCCATATGATGCAAACGATTGATCGTTGGTTTCGTCTTGAATGGCACGTGAAATTGAGCCATACCTTGAGTGCAGGTAACAAGTGTGCGGATTGGCTTGCTTCCTTTACTCTAGCGCATGATGTTGGTTGGTTTATCATGCATATTCCTTTCCCTGAGCTTATGCTGCTCATTCAAGGTGATAGTGTCGAGACTTTTGCCCAGCGTAGAGTAGCCGTGTAGTCTTTTTTTTTCCTTTTCCCTTTTTGGGCTTCGGCCCGCTGTTTCACCAAAAAGAAAATTAATTTATGATTTTTCACTATCGTTCATATAATACCAGAGCTTCTACCTTCAATTAATGGGACCTGAGAATTTTTTCCCATTTTTGTATGAACTTGATCTATTAACACTGAATAAATTAAGAAGGCTATATATTAAACTAAAACTAATTAAAAAGTTAACCAACATATACATACGATTGTCTATATATGGATTTCTGACTTGAATTGGCTTCATTATGGAATGTATTCATTAAATATGGGAAACGTGTGAACAATCACTAGCATAATAGTTGCATCACCATATTAACTTGTAATTAGCACGAAAAGCTGGAAAACAAAACACTAGATAATCTACAGTTGAAAGCGGGGAAAAAGAATTCGAACAAATACAAAAAGATATACATCTACTACCGGGTAATATTTATTTATTAAAAAAAGAAAAGAAAAGAGAGTCATTGCGAAAACTATTTATAAGAAAAGGCAGGTTTGTGGATATGAACAGCTGGAGAACCTGCAGCTGCAAAATACAGCAGACATGTCAAAATTTTCAGCCTCCTTTTCTCCAAACACGAAATTGTTTTCAGGACACCTATTATTAGGTAAGAAACTACAATGAAAGGCGAATGCGTTGGCCGTCCCTCTCCCCTGCTGTTACTGGTAAGGGCTGGTTTTCTCTCTCTGCAATGCATCTTTTATATGGTACAAACCCTTTAGGCCTCTCCCTTATTTCAGATATGACTAATGCTTCCCTAGGTGTTGTCGTGTGGCCAAAAAGATCCAATTTTTCATCCTTCCTAGAGCAACGCATGTGACTTCTGGCTTGAACATTTAGTTTTTCATCATTCTCCCCATCATCTATTGAGCTAGTAATGTTTGAACCACTCCAAGATACTTCATTTTCAACTTTATCTTCAACTTTCCCAATGTTAGATTCTAGATGTTTCCCACTGTGGGAAAGAGCCCACCAAGGAGCAAAAGCAGCAGGAGCTTCTGCAATATCTGAATTCTCCACTGTTGGAGAAGTATCCGTTACCAGTAGCGTCGTCCCAAAAAGCTTGAGAATCCGACCACATGATTCTTCTGCTGCGTCTTCTTTGGTAGAAACACTCTCTTTGGGGAAAACCTCCAATTTCTAAACAGAAAAATACAAAGTCATGTCATATAGAACTTTTTCAGCTATTCTAAACATGATATCAAAATGGATTAGGAAGTACCACAAGAGTTTGTTCATCAAGAGATGAATCAGCATTTGGCGCAGAACCCTCTTCCTCAGATAGACTTCCATTTGGTGTATCTGAATCCGAGGAACCGAGTGTGTCTGAACCAACTGCAGATAACACTGATTTTGGAGACTGGTTTTCTTGATCAAATTCTGAGGACTTCAGAGAATTAGATATCATTGCCTGCTCGGTGTTGGAAATTTCTTTAGTAGGAATCTCTACCAGCTTACGAGGGTAAGGATGCGTAGGCTTTCGCTTTGGTCGTGGAGGTGGAATTTCAATGGACTCAACTGAGCTTGTGCTGTTCCCTGTAGAGTCACGAAGAACCTGCCATAAACAAAAGAGTCAGAATGAACGCAAGCAGAGATTGATGAACCCTTCAAAGAAGTTTTGCATTTTGCACATCCTGGGGATCATCAAAATTTGAACTTGCTTTCAGATATGGCTTTTGGCTTATTATAGAATAATAGGGATTTTACAAAGATATAGTAGAGAAAGAATTGAGTTGTGGAATAAAGAAAGCAGTAAACCTTTGAGAAAAACTTCTGAGCATGACTTCGAATCTGAACTGCAGTCTTTGTGCCAACATGCTCTGTGATGAAAAATAAAGGATCCCAAGACTTAGACCAAGCACACCCATACTCCTTTTTTTCATTTATATATTTAAATTGAGTGATTGGCATTTTCATCTTCAAAATATATACTTTGTCTCAATTTGGTCTCTCACAGTTTAAATGTTTCATTTCAGTCCTTTAAAGAATATTCTGTCTTCATATTGCCTCCATGTTAATCTCATTAGCAAATTAATAACATAGATAAGTCACATGACCAACTGCAATCCGTGAAATTGGTATGACCTTTAAGCGCCCAGCTGCCACTAAAACATGCCATTTCAGACCATAACAATATTGTGTTATGGCTTCTTCGAGTGATGTGATGCTCTATTTTCACATGTTTTAGTGACAATTGAGTACTTTACAGCCACGTCTGTTAACTATTAGACATGATATTGAAGGGAAAAAAGAAAAAAATAATACTTGATTGAGATTGTTAAACTTTAAGAGATCAAATTGAGAACGGATCATCTTTGGAGGACCAAAATATCAATTCACTCTTGTATTTTGTATTTTCTGGAAATAATCTGATGGTATTGTTGGCTGAGAGATAGAAAGTTCTAATTTAATAGTACCTTCAATCCGTCGCCATGCTCTGCCATACAGCTTTAGAGCTTCAAGGAATTTCTTATGCTCTTCATCTGTCCATCTCTCCCTCTGTTTCGTGATAGTGTATGGTTTCCTTACCTATTGAAGCAAACAGAAAATGGACTAACTATAGATGACAAAGATGAATAATCAAATATTTATAAAACGTGAGAAACACAGGAGTCCAGGATGAACCTTCGGAGCATCGTCATTCCCACAAGAAAACTGATCATTTAGTCGAACACGTGCAGCAGAATGTAGTCCAGAACTCAAAGATTCTCCATTTTCTACTGGAAGACCATTATATCTAGAAACTTCACTATGATCCTATATCCAAAATCCAAAGTGCAAATATTTACAATCTAATTACCAAGAAGAACACGAAAAAACTTTTAATAATAGAAGAATTAACTAGATTTAATTATAACCACAAATCATTTATCGATTACCTATAGGAAATATTCAAAATTTACAAGACGCTTCTCAAACTGTTGAGTGTCGACTGAACAAAATTGACTTTGCAGGAGTGCAATTGTAACCCATTTCTGGAATATATGCATTTTTTGCATTTGAAAGAGAAAACCTTATCGTAAAAAATAGATTTTTCGTTCTTTCACTTTACCAAAATTATATTACCCAAAACGTAGGAATAAACAGCGGGAAATTATAGCATATCCAATAAACATATACAAAGAACAATGACTTTAGTTTCTTAGAAAAACTGAGAGTATAGAATCAATCGAGATATTTAATGAAAATAAAGTTTGAGAGCAGAAACTCCTATCTAACATACTTGAATAGCCATAGCTGCAGATTACGCCTCGCCGTTGGATACAGAACCAGAACGCTACTAGTGTTCTTCTATCCCCTAGAATCAATAATTTCTGTACAGAACTGGTACAAACGCTGCCTTGCCTTTTCGTCTAAAACTAATCTAGAACTTGGTATCTAAGAACCCTCGAATTGTTAGATCCGGTGATCACACACTAATCGAAGGCATCAAAGCTTGATTATGGAAAACAAATCCCCAGAATCCATTACATAACTTTTTCCACCAAATTAAAAACTTTTTTATCATAAGAGCTCCCGAAATCCATTCAAAACCTTCTTTCAAGACGAAGAAAGATAATATGCTTCGAATTTAGGTGCGGGATAACAGCAATAGTCACTTAGAGAGAATGAAAAATAAAAGAAAAAAACCACCAGGAACAAATCTACAAAACCACACCAAGGAAGAAGCTTGAATAATTTCCCGGGAAAATAATTGGAATCACAAGAGAAAACAAAGACCAGTTTTCCGATCACCAGCTCTCTGAATTCAACACCTGGTTAAAATTTGTCACCGGTGACCCTCTCAAATGGGAAAGAGTAGTGTTAAGAAGAAAAAGAGAAACAAAGAAAAAGCTGGAAGCTGTGGAATATAGAAGTGGGAAGAAGGAGAAGAACAGAGGAGAGGTAGATATATGATAGATAGAACGCAAAAGATGGGAGAACAGACAAACTATGATGGTGTGAAAAATGGACTAGAAATGAAAAATGAAAAAAGAAAAAAGAGAAAAAGCGAACGAGGAGGGGTGCCACATCAGATGTTGAATTTCCGTTTTGTCGCTGTTGAAAAAATAAATAAATAAATAAATCCTTGTTTGCCTGTCTCCCATCGAAATCTCGACAACTCGTTGGAATCTTGCGGCTCTCGTCGATTGACCTTCTCGACACGTGGCGTTCCATTTCGCGTCTGTTTTTCGCTTTTTTGAATTTCGCTGCTCTTTTTCCTTTTGTTTTTTTTCTTTATTCATTAGGCGAAGACCATTCTCATGCCAGCGTTCCATTACTCGCAGTTGCTACCGTTTATCATTGGTACTCGCAGTTGGCGAGTGCCACGTGTACCATTAATCAGTGCGCAATGCAAGCGTGGCCAATATCTTCCCGATTTCTAAACAGATAAATAGGATTATTCAAATTTTTTAAATCGAATTATCGTTTTTATAAATAATAATGGTACAGATATTCCTAGTCTCATCTATAAATCTTTTACATTCATATATTTTAAGAAAGAGTAATAAAAAATAAAAATTGTATAAAATTTATTTTTTAACACTTATTTTTTTAAATATACTATATACATGTGATTTGAAAACATAAAAGATCTAAATTCCTTGAGAGAAGTTTTTTTTGTTAGGGAAAAACTTTTACTTTTGAAAGAAGATTTTTATATTTTGATTCGTCATCTGTTATGATAGTTCTATTGCATTAGTTCATGACTCCAAGTATTCTTTTAACGTATAAAGACTGTTTTAATACACACGGTTGCTGATTAATTTATTTATTTATCAGTTTGCAAAGGGTGAGAGGGCATTTAAATTTAAGATTATTTATTAATTTTATATATTTATTTATTTGGTTTTAAAATGTATTCGGCTATGTAGCTCATAATTGTTACCTCATAAAATTTTAAACAAAACAGAAAACGTGATATTTCTAGTCAAATGATGTGTTTTTTTTTTGGCCAAACAAATGACATGTTTTTTAAATTTTATAATAATAATATTTTTGAGTTAATTAAAATTAATTTATTTTTGAGAAAAACATTAAGGGTCACAGTGCATTAAGAAATAAATGCTAATATCAAGGTTTGAATTTTAATAATCAAGATAATATTTTTAAGCACTAGACAATTTTTTTGAGATTTTGTCAAATGATTTAAAAAAACAGATGTAATTCTTTTTAAGTATTCATTATGTTTATCAGACAAATTTTATTATCAAATTTGTAATTATGTCATACAACCGGTAATCGTAAAAGACTCAATGATTATTATTCATTTAAAAAATTTTCTCATATTTTATTTAAAAATTCAATAACAAAATTTAAAATAAAATTATGTGCCATTAAGACCTCTCAAAACTTGGAAAAAGTTGTGTACATGTTAGTATTTAAATAAGATGCACATTATTTAAATAACATCTGCGTTGAATATTTTACATATATGGTTTGAAGAAAAGAAAGGATTGAAGCGGACTAAAGAAGCAGATGTTAGGCAAAGGAAGCTAGTAGCAAGTGAAGCTAGCGAGAAGCTGCAAGTGGCTGCCAGTGGTGTGACAGAGACAAGATATTTCAATAAAAAATCAAAATAATAAATATTAGTTTTAAATATCACGATATTTATAAAGATAAAAAGACTAAAATATCTTGAGCCTCTTAAAAAACAATTAAGCTTCGTTTGGTTGGCGGAAAAGTCGAGTGATGGAGAGAGAAATGAAATAAGATTGAAAGAAAAATATGTTTGGTAGGTATGAGATTTATTTTTTTAGAAGAGTTGTCTCCTACTAATATGAGAGAGTCTATTCTATTATTTTATAATGAGAAGGAACTTTATTAAATAAAAAAATAAAAATTGAGATAATTTTATTTTTTTATATAATTTTTTTATTAAAAGTAAATTAAAAAAATTAAAATTAAAATATTATTTTATTATTATTGGTAATTAAAAATAATTATTTTATTATTATTAATTAAAAATAAATGTTTTATTATATTTTATAATTATTAAAAGTATTTTAATTTTTAATTCTTTTCTTATTCTTTTTATATTATTTTTATTTAACTAAGTGTAAAAAAATAAAAATATTTTTATTTTTTTATTATATCAAATATAATTATGAATATAAGATTTTTTTATTTTTATTCTATTTTTTGTTTCTACTTTATCAAAAGTTAATTCTTTATACCAAACAGGGCCTTGACGACAGAAAAAGAGAGGTGAGTGAAGAGAAGCCAAGCGTTTCGGATAGACGAGAGGACGAGTAGTTGAAGCTTGAAGGAGACAGCATAAGGTGGGACTTTCACCCTCGCACTTTTTACCACGTCATCGCCACTTGCCGCCCCACTTCTTACAAACAGCCACGTGTACAGACACGAAGGGGATAGTGATCGTCCCACACCACTCGTTTTTTTCTCATTTCAACTTTAATTCGAAATTGCCCGAATTTTTGAAACCACATGTTTTTCTTTAAATTTCTTTTTTCTTTTTGCCACTAGGAAGGAGGAAAAAAAAAAAAGAGGATAAAAGTACTAAAGGGTATTAGGAAGGGTCGTGGCTTCTCTCCTGTCGTTTCTTTTCATCTCATTGGTGCAATCTGTGTAATTGGCTTTTTATATTATTTTATTTTTATTTAAAAAAAAAAATAAGAAGAGGTTGAATGCTGGAGACTGAATGGATTGGAGGGGCCTGAACTGGAGAGAAGCTACTCCCGCTAAGAAGTGCCAGGCATAGCTTAACATGGAAGGTAGCAATCAAGAAGGGAAATATGCGGCCGAAGATCTTTGGCTAGCGTACTCATCCACTTTCTGGCTCTGCCCCAGTGGCCAATGCTATTATTAGGGGGAGGACAATTCATATTGTATCACCACTTTATGCGAGGTCTAGTGTTTCAACCATGCAGGATATATTAATTATATATATATATTTATAACAATTTAATACTAAATTAAAAATATTTATATTAAAAATTTTTAAAATTTAAAATTATTTTAAAAAATATAGAGATTAAAAATTTTGATTTAAAATATTAAATTATAATTTTTAAATGTAATTGAAATTTTTAATTTTTAAATCTTTTAGAATAATTTTAAGATGCACTCTTTTAATATAAATATTTTTAATTTGAGATCTTTATAATTTTTTTCTCATATAATTAGATGAGGCTTGTGTATTTGTGTGAAAATAAATAAAAAAAATTTAAAAAAAGCAAAGAGGACAAAAAATGGAATAATACAGAACTTGAGGTGAGCCGCAGCTTGTATAGCTTATGAACCAGGATTTATAGTAAAATACTTTTAAGATTTATATATATATATATATAATATTATTTAGTCTTGGAAATTTTATATTGTTTAATATGATTTCTTTCATTTTGATTTTTAATGAAAATAATTTTTAACACGATATTAAATATGGGGGTTCGTATAAAAATAATATGCATTTATACGACTGAAAAATGGTAAAAACTATAAATTACATATGTACTTAATGGGAAAGGAAACAAAAGCAATCCAAAAAAGTATTGTTATTTAGTTTTAAAAAAGTAGCAAAGTTATATTTTAACTACAAGAGACCTATGCTAATAGTGTAAGTTTTAATGTAAAAAGATTTTAAAATTCAAAAATAGATTAAAAAAAGAGAAAAAAAAATACATGCAGCTCGAAGAAAGAACTCAGTTATTGTTCTGAAATTGATAAACAGTAAATGATTATAAACTTTATAAATATAAAGATTTTATGTTAAATTTATTATTTTATCCCTCACAATTTTATTTTTTTTCTTTAAAATTTTTTCATTAATCTTATATCTATTTAGCATTGTCAAATATGTCATTTTATATTAATTTCATTTGCTTCCTCCTATCTTGATATGACACCCTATTTGTCACATTTTATGCATGAGCTTGTGTTCACGTGATATTCCTTCTTTAGACCCCCCCCCCCCCCCCCCCTTTTTTCTTTTTGGTGATTTGTTCTTGGAGGAAAGGACCAAACTATCAAAGACCTAACTCTAGGCATTTTTCTTTTCTTGTCTCCTCTCTCCCATTTTTCACTTAATAAAGAGTCACACTTTACATGTTTGTTCCCTACCTAATTCAGTTTATTTTTGGGTTTTTACAAATGTACTTTTTTTTTTTAATACCACGAGAGAAATAAAACTAGACAACAATATAATTAAATTTAGATATAATTTCTTATATAGTTATTGTTAGATTTTTCTAATAAAATTATTACACATAAATTTTTTTAAAAAAATTTCAATAAAATAATTTTAAATTTTAAAAAATATATATTTGTTATATTATTATTAAAAAAGTACATATTTATTATATTTTAATTTAATTAAAACCTATTAGCAAAAATATAATTAGTTATATATAATTTTTTTATAACAATATTAGTGAACCAAAGCAAAATATTGCATATCATTCCGATGAGCCTTGATCACTGCATCTTGCTAAGGTTGCAGTCAGCATAATGCCCTTCATCATAGTACTGAAGGGAATCCATTAGCCATATGCCAGAAATTCTCACGAAGCATCTGGGCAAAAGACGAAAATCATAGATCTAAAGTGAGCCACCTATAATGAGACACGAGAAGGATCTATAACTGACAGTTGAAAAAGCTAAAGGATTTAATATGATATCATGTTCAAAATGAAACAGATCGAATGACAAACTATTTTCAAAAGCTCTTGTGGACGAGAATTTTCCCACTTTTCTTTTGATGTAAACTGCAAGGTGTATCTTACCTACCTGTTTTACGATCTTACAAAAATTATTTCCCATTTATATCGCGTGACCATGCAGTGCTGGTCCAAGAAGAAATTTGCTCCTTGTCTACCTAACACCATTGTCAGAAAGCATTTCCCAGAAGCAACTATAAATCAAAACTCTATGGCATCGTTGACGTTTTTTCCTTGGGGATAGTTTACAAATGTACACATACCTAAGCTTAATATTTTAAATCATTTTTTCCTTCTGTGGAAATTTTAAAAAAGTTAATTATTTGGTTATAACAAATTATAACTCAATAGAAATAGAGTCAAGCTAAAAGCTCAAACTAATTTCGCAGAAATATTTATTATATTTTTATGTTATTAAAAAGGTGAGTATTATTGCTATTTATATCTTAATAAATAAAATATGTTTATATTAAATTTATGACTCAATTACAATTTAAAATTAAATTACATAATTTTAACAACAAAATTATATGACAATAGTTAAATGTCAGTGATACTGATTGTTCTGTACTGCGAGAGCATTTAAAATAAACTCTGATCTTACAATAAAAAAGAGTAGAAATATAAACAGATGTTCAAATATATATTACCATCTAATAAATCATTTATTTTATTTGGCAAGTCTATTATTGTTGGGCACATCTTATTGATAACTTTTAGCACACTCACATGTGATTATGTAAATATTACCTATTAATCAGCAATAATTATATGTGGGCATCATCGTATTGGAACTAAAACTCTTTATTGCACCTACTTTGGTAGCCATAGCTATTAATTTGTTGAAATTTGAATTCTCTACGTTTCTTGGAGAAATTGACATCAATACATAATCAATCTGAAACTCACAATAAACAATAAGTGAAAGCTATTTAATTAAGTGGTCAAAAATTGCATTTTCCTAGAAAGGAATTGTTATAACTTTTTCTAAAACCAACAAATAATCCCCCTACTGCGCTATTTAATATAATTGTTGAAGTTGGAGCTATTAGGTAGCCGAATTCTAAACCAGTTGGCACTGTTTCGATTTAAATTTAAAAAAAAAACGATTTTTTTAAGGCTGCTTGTTGGAAAAATCTTATTTTCTACGCTGTAGTGCTGTGTCTCCTAAATATGAATATCATCTCTTATTATTTGTTTAACTTGTATAACGTATCGCGGCACATGCGATTATAGATATTTAGATATATGCAACATTAAAAGGGTATATATTTGATAAATATGTCCCTTTTATCTAATTTATTTCACTAGTTAATAGTTTATTATGAATTATATGATTAACTTAAGTAAAAAATAGATAAAATTTAATGATAAGTTGATGATAATAATAGCAATATAAAGTAAGATAATTTATTAAACTAATATGTAAAGAGGAACTAAAATTATATAGAGGTAAGAAATATTTAAATGGCAAGTTGGAAAATGTTAAAAAATAAAAAGAGAAAAAAAAAACTTGAGTAACTTCTTATACAAAAATGAGGGAATTAAAAAATAGTCATGGGTATGATCCTCGCTCTTTCCTTTAGTCTTCAAACATAAAAGTAGAAGGAAAAGTCTATTCATTTTTCAATTTCTTAACCTTAAGTAAGTTCTCATACAAAAATTATATTTTATGTTAACTAACTTTACTTGGAGCTATATGTAGACCAAACTCTTTTCAGGGGGTCATATGGGAATTTTCTTTAAAAAGGAGCCAAATAAAACATTATAATAAGAGTTGCTAAAATTTCTCGCACTCATTTGACTCTGTCTCTTCAATTCAGACAATTATCTCCAAAGGTTTTTTTAACTTGTTTTAAAATTTGCCCAATTAACTTGTAAATGTCAAAAATAAAATCCTTCTAAAAAATCTAACCACCAAACAAGACTATTAATCCCAGAATTACTCAACTATGGGCCTCAACAAACACGAGTTACTTGACTTTGTACTACGTCCAAGTTTATTTTATCTTGGATACGCAACTACGCAGTCTATACTCAAACCAGCAAAACAAAGCACATGGACGCGTGAAATGCGTTGGTCTTGCACCGCCTCAATCAATAGAAAATTAAATGGAAGACAACGGTAGTCCTACGAGAAACAGCAATAGCCAATAAGCATTTGCCAAACATTCCTATAGTATCAGCATCAATAATTTGAAAATCAAAAAGCCACTCACTTGGTGCCCTTCTCTTGAGGCTTCCTACACTTTCAATTCCCATCAATTCTTTCAATTCTTCCGAAATAGTGAATATGGGACTAAATGACTTTGACATGATTCGAATCGAATAAAGTAAGACAAAATCAGCGCTTGGATAACACTGTTAGGTAACATTATTATTCTCAACCCATCGGCTACGGTCCATGGATTCATCCTTTTATGCCAATTTGATAATCTAATATGGTGAGTTATTTATTTTAGTCTTGTGATTTGACAGTGATTTATTATAATTTAAGAAACCCAACTAGAGTCACTAATTATTAAACAGAGTGATGACCGGATAAATTTAAGAATACAACATAAAATAATGTTTTATCTATTTTAATAAATTTATTAGTATAGTTATATTTATTAGTTATATATATAAAAATTTAAATAATTCTTTTAATAACTATTAATTATTAAATAAATTATCATTTCAATCAATTATTTAATAAAAATATTATTCTATATTTAATAATTATGGTATCATAATTAAAATAGATAGTGCCTTTAGGTTCATAGTATATTCACTTATTATTAAAATAGGAAAAATTATGCATTTAACCATTATAGTTTTATTCAATTTTTAATTTAGCCTTTAAAATTTAAAAATTTATAGTTAAGTCCTTATAATTTAAATAATTTTTTTATTTAGTTTCTGTTATTATATTTTTGTTAATATTTTGCTATATATGTAAGTTACTTTTGTTTTATTATTTAAATTTTTATTTTTTTATCAGTATAAATCATATACATTTAGAATGTCAAGATAATACATAATTAGTTATATCAATAAAATTTAATATAATGCTAACATAATTATAATAGTAGAGACTAAATTAAAGAATTTATAAACTATAAAGACTTAATTATAAAATTTTAAACTATAAAGATCAAATTAAAAATTAAATGAAATTATAGAGATTAAACGTATAATTTTGTCTTAAAATAATTTGAACTAATATTTATGATAAAAAATCTTGTGAAATTAATGATTAACAAATCATAGGTTTATTGATTATATAATTATAAAAAAATTACAAAAGAAAAGGTTAAAGGGGAATTTTTTTTTCAACTAAAAAGTAAATAAGATATTATAATTTATTATTTGGATTGAAATTTAAATATTGAGAAGCCATGACATGGATAATAGACGCCCAAGATCAAGCCCTAGAAAAAGAGAGCCCAATCAGGCGACCAAGTTCAAAACCAATGGGCTCGGCACCAAGGTTCTTAGTTCTTACATTAGCGTAAAACTGGCGCCACTATTTTAGGGCGTTTTATTCGGCTGCATATTCCAATGCCCAAGAAATCAAAAACTGCCAAACGCTTTGTTTTGGTGTCGATTTCTGCGAGCCCCAGCGCACCACTCTCAGCCTCTACTATATCTCTTCGAACACTCGCTATCCTCACTCTCTCATCTTCACGCGTAGCCTTGTTTCTTCCTCTTCTTTCGAAGCTTCTACAACAATGGCCACTGCTACTCTCAGCCCCGCCGATACCGACAAGCTCTCCAAGCTCAAATCATCTGTTGCTGGATTGAGGCAAATCAGGTCTCACATTTATTGATTCCAATTGTTTCATTTTTCTTCTTCTTCTTCTTCATGATATCTCTTTGATCACTTCTTGTTACTGTTATTCGGATCATTTTTCTTGTTGGAAAATTGTTGTGCCTGTAGTGTCTTCGATCTCGGATCGAAATCTGATTTTCTTATCTCGATTTTTGATTTTTGACTTTTGTTGCAGTGAGAATGAGAAAAATGGATTCATCAACCTCGTAGCTCGCTATCTCAGGTGAATAGCTTCTTAGGAAGCTTAGTATCCGTGCTTGCAATTCGTTGATCTGTACCTGTTTTTACTCTGCCACCGAGCAAAGATATTCTGATTCATGAATTTTGCTTATGATACTTGATTTTTTTTCCTGAAAAATGCACTAAAGTGGCGAAGAGCAGCGTGTTGAATGGAGTAAGATCCAAACGCCTACTGATGAAGTAGTGGTACCTTACGAGAGTTTGGCACCACCTCCTGATGGTGATCATCTTGTTCTGTTTGCTATTGTCATTGTGATACGTCTTAAATCAGTATTATCATTTATATAAATCAAAATCGACGCAGGGTCTTTTGAGATTAAAAACCTGTTGGACAAGCTTGTGGTGCTGAAGCTTAATGGAGGCTTGGGCACAACTATGGGCTGTACTGGTCCAAAGTAAGCATAGTTTGAATAATCTCTCTTTCCTTATGTATAGTTTGGATGGCCGGAAGCTTCAGTCAAGATCAAGATTAGCTCTGTGATTAATAATCTCTCGTTTTCTACTTCCACGCTGATATGAAATTTTTTGTGTAGACTATTGTGCCATATCCGGCAAATCTATTAAAAAATTTAACATGCTTGAGATTTATTTATTTAGCAAGAGTGCAAGGCTTTTTAAACATGTTCTCGATACTAATATATAGCATGTAGGAATGCATAGAGTGTGCATGGCATTTTATATTAACAAAACGGTGTGCCTCCGAAATCATTTTAAATTTTTGTCCGCATAATGATTATAGAAACAATGGAGGACGTAAAGTTAGTCTAATAACTTGGACTTAGGGAGGAAATTTCCTGCAGTGTAAATTAGTTTGATGGGTAAACTTTTTTTCTCATGTCACCTTTTTTTATGGCCTGCATAATTGCAGATCTGTCATTGAAGTTCGTGATGGGTTGACATTTCTTGATTTGATTGTCATCCAAATTGAGGTTATTTTCCAGTCCTTCTTCTCAATAACTTTTTGTTCCATTGTTTTCCTCTTAAAGTGTCCTTTCCTCTGTTAACTTCTCTCATTTCTATCATTTTAGAACCTCAATTCCAAATATGGAAGCAATGTTCCTCTGCTTCTGATGAACTCGTTCAATACTCATGATGACACTCTAAAGGTACTTGATCTTTATCCCCTTGCTGGGTAGAATTCTAAGCAGAATTATGTAAACTAACGAATATTTCTGTCTGTAGATTGTTGAAAAATATGAAAACTCAAATATCGAAATTCATACTTTTAACCAGGTTTGTTATGAAAATCTCTGATTTTTTGCTATAATATTTTCTGGATTTCTCTGGACTTAGCTTTAATTTCTTGTGTTGGTTTTATTTTTGTATTCCTCAAATATTTTCAGAGCCAATATCCTCGATTGGTTATTGATGACTTCTTGCCATTGCCATCCAAAGGGCAGACAGGCAGAGATGGGTGGTATGACATCATTTTTGCATTTTGTCTCTATTGTATTATTGCATTGCTTTACTTTGTTTTGCTAGAAGTATGTCTTTGTTGAATTAGCAGCAATGAAAATAACAGTTGGATAATTTTAGATACCTGTCTAAAGCACTGTGAAAGAATGCTACTAAATGGGATTTATCTTATGTAAAGCTCCTTACATAGTTTAGAGTCTAGGACATTTTATATCACCAAGTCATTGTGGTTGTGCAAATTTCTTTAATGGTAATTTCTGTTGGTATATCTTGGCCAATCACAAGTCCAATTGATGGATCTGTAAATCATGTTTGCTTAACGTTAAAACATTTCCATCCATATTCTTCCTTGGAAAATGTGGCTTGTCACATGATTCTTCTGTGTATGTGGCTCCCATTTTGGTTATCCACAAGAACCACAGGAGTTGATTTAATGATGAGAGCAATAATATTGATGCAGTGTTTTTTAACGTCAGACTAAATTTTGAATTTCACAATTAGTCACTATTCTCAAATTTAGATATATGTTATTTATCAAGGTTTAAAGGTAATATGTCTTAGAGTAGCAATATTGATCAATTGCCATTATAACACGTAATTCACTCTGCATTGTCAATTTGGACACATAAGTTATCCATCTCTCTGTTCTTTTTAATGATATTGATTTAGACCAATTATGATTTGGAATTTCCAATGTGGCATAATTTCAAAGTGATGTTGCTCTGATGCCTGCTGCTAGTTGATTGTTGAATAAGTGAATGCCCTTTTCTCTTACCAGATTTAAATTTAGTTTAAATCGCTAGATATGTCCATCATAATAAACTTTAGGATTGTTCATATTATGGTTATGTTAGTTGGTGGTACTTGAGACTTATGGTTGTTTTTAAGCTGGTAAACATTATATATGTTTATTTGTCATCCTGCTCAAAACTAAAAGCTTGAGAGCATGTCTCTGCAAATAGACTTTCAAGTTGACTTGTGAGTAATGATTTATTCGTAGGTACCCTCCTGGCCATGGGGATGTCTTCCCATCGTTATCAAACAGTGGCAAACTTGATGCACTGTTATCACAGGTTGACACCAGCACTCAATTTATTTGTTGCTGGACTTTTTCTATTATTTTTATCAGTCATCATCATCATGGTCTTACTGTGTGTGTGTGTTTACTTTTCTTTGTTCTTTTACAGGGTAAGGAGTATGTGTTCGTTGCCAATTCAGATAACTTGGGTGCCATAGTTGACTTGAGTATCCTTATTTCAAGTCTTCATTAGTTCTTTCTTTTTGTATTATTTTTTGTCATATTTCTTATTAATTACACATGAACAGTATCTTTAGTGCCATCAGTATCCTTAACTAATTTATATAGACATCTTAAATCATTTGATCCAGAATAAAAATGAATACTGCATGGAGGTAAAGAAAGATTGTTAATATGAACTAACTGCCTTTCAGCATCAGTTTTAGCATCATTTCTATATGATTTGATGTTATTCAGGTTACTCCGAAAACATTGGCTGATGTGAAGGGTGGCACTTTGATTTCTTATGAAGGAAGGGTTCAGGCATGTATTTGTCATTGGTTTCATTTCTTCATGACCTAGATTTGTTTGATTAATTGTGATGACTGAGTATAGCAAATTTTCCCCAAAATCTCTCTATATCAACTCCTGTCTTTGTATTAATTCGTCCAGAATCTGACAATTATCCACCCCCCCGGGGTGGGTTTTTTTGGTTTCTGTCCCTTGGAAGAAAATATAAGAAAAGTGAGATTGATTAAAATCCCAACCATCAGCATCAAATGATATTTATCTTTCATTCTTCATTGCAGCTCTTGGAAATTGCACAAGTCCCAGATGAACACGTAAGCTGCTAAGCCTGTATCTTCTTCTTCTTTTTTGGTAATAGTAATACAATGAGGTCCTTAGGACCTAAGTCGGGGAGGGGCCAGATCAAAATCCCATATGATCAATGCTCCTGGTCCTAAGGCCATATCAGGTGCCACTGCGCAATCTCTGCACTGATGACCTGTCTTATTTTTCTATGATATCGTTTAGCCCCCCTGTCCCCATCCCCCTGACACTAGTGTAGGCAATTGTTAAATTATTTAGTATTTGCTTAAACAATAAAGATCAAAAGGCATGGTAAACTTTTTTGCCTTTTTCACATCAATGCGTTGACTAAGATGCCATTGACATGCTTAATTTTACATAATTATATTCTGTGGTGCAACCGATAACCTTTGTGTGAAATTGATTATAAATTGTAAAGGGTTGCTTAATAGTAAATACATAGTTGAATAAAGCTGACATCTATGTGTTAAATCATTTTGTTAGAAAAGGGTATTATCAAGCAAGTTTCTCGTCATTTTCAGTAGATGGAACACGATTGTAAATAAATTACAAGCTTGATGGAGAAAAGTGTTGCTGCTTATGCCATTGAAATGTAATGCTGTCTACTTGCACAGGTCAATGAATTCAAGTCAATTGAGAAGTTCAAAATTTTCAACACAAACAATTTGTAAGTTATCAAGCTATTGTTCTGATTGTTTTAGATTGGATACTCCCTTGGGTACCGAAAAAGTAACAATATGATCCGCAGGTGGGTGAACTTAAAAGCAATTAAAAGGCTTGTTGAAGCTGATGCTCTTAAGATGGAAATTATTCCCAATCCCAAGGTGCAAATTCATCTTTTGTAAGAAATAGCATACCTTTAATTTACTTGTGGGGATTTTTTTTTTTTTTTTCGCCCGGGGGGGGGGGGGGGGGGGGGGGGGGGGGGGTTGGTTGGTTTGGGTTGGGGGAGAGGTTTCTCTCCCATTTTGGATAGATGCTGGTGCTGAGCACAACATTCAGGTAGAAAATTGCTGACAAAATTATTTGGGCTTTAGGAAGTTGATGGAGTAAAAGTTCTTCAGTTGGAAACTGCAGCTGGTGCAGCAATAAGGGTACTTTATGATATTACCACATTATTAAACTGTTAATGTTGAAACATTTCAAGTGCTCATATTTTCATGGCTTTTTTACCAGTTCTTTGATAGGGCTATTGGGATAAATGTGCCTCGATCCCGGTTCCTTCCGGTGAAGGCAACTTCAGATTTGCTTCTTGTCCAGGTGATAAACCTTTCTGAATTCTGATACGAGGCATGGGAACTTGTTTACTGATTTGAGGCTTTGTCTAATGTAAGTAGTTGTCTTGTGTTACAGTCAGACCTTTACACTTTAGAAGATGGCTTTGTCATCCGGAACAAAGCTAGGGCAAATCCTGCAAACCCTTACATTGAATTGGGACCAGAATTCAAGAAGGTTAAGATTTGTATTACTGCTTATTTGTCCTAGATGGTTACAATAATATTGATTTTCCCAGTCTCCTTGACAGGTTAGCAGCTTCTTGAGTCGGTTTAAGTCAATTCCTAGCATTGTTAATCTCGACAGTCTAAAAGTGGCAGGTGATGTATGGTTTGGAGCTGGTGTTACCCTCAAGGTATTGAATGTAATCCTTTTATATTGACTGTTGAGTCTTCTGTTCTTTAAGGTTTTCTTTCATGCTTGTAAAAAATTTTAAATTAATAATTTGAAGACTAGACTGTTAGCGCTGGAAAATTTCTTAAATAATTTCTAAGTTTCAGCCTCCAATATGATTTTGGTCACTTTTTAGGTGAGAGATATGCTTCCCAGACCCACTGTGATGCGTGATAGTTGTCGTAATTCATCTGTCTAAATTTGTATTCCAATTGTCTGAGTAATGAAAGCAAGAAACCTCACTACATCACCACTTCCAAAATTATTCTACAAGCTATAATCAAAGTTACATTGCATTACTTTATGATCCCACGATTGTTTCAGATGTTCAATACAAAGGTATCAAAATCTTGAATTGTGATCTGCAATCACATATTGTTGGAATGTTCTTAAAAAATCTTATAACTTCAAAAGATTTTGCACTTTCTCCGGAATTTGTTTTTTTATTTGTTGTCTGACATTTGTTGTCTTTCTGTTGCCTCTTCATAGGGTAAAGTGAGTGTCATCGCAAAACCTGGAGTAAAGCTGGAAATACCTGACGGAGCTATAATTGCAGACAAGGTTTTTCACTAATTATATGCACATATTTTTTATCACAAGGTTTGTGCAGGCATAATGTTTGAATTTCAATGTGCAGGAAATTAATGGCCCTGAGGATATTTGAGCAAGCTGCGTGTATTGAGGTGTATCCGACTGTATACAATCTTGACTGTATATGCTGTTTCAATTCGTGTATTGCTACAAGTTTGATAGGAAAATAAAAAAAGATGGCAGTTGTCGTTGAGGGTGTCTGAACTTTAAGATTTGCTGGTTATCTTGTAAGAGCAAAAAATTGGACAAGGAGGATTGTTGTAGAATTAATGTTGCATCGAGATTTCAAAAGAGTAGTCCTAGCAGGTCCTGCCATTCTCTCTGATTTGTTTTATTTTTTATTTTTGTTTTAACGCCACGAGTTTGTTGTGGTAGAATAATAGCTTGCGTTATTTGCAACTTGCTATTGCGAGCTAAAATTTTCCTTATCTTTACCAGGTTGGACTGGGTGTCCGTCTAGGCATTATTTCTAGAACAAGGTAGAAGTGGATTATAGCCTCTAGTGTGTTTAGAGATATCCTGGGATCACCAAAATGAGGAGGATATTCTATGGATTAAAGATAAGGATGTTTTTGTGTTCATTTAGTTAGTATTTGCTTTTATTGGTTAGTGGTTGAGATGTGCCTTTTAGTATGCATTATCCGATGCCTTCATGACGCCCACAAAACCGACGGTCTTCTTTTGAACAACTCGATTTCCAGTTTACACTGGAGGATGGAATTTTTTCGGATTTGCCTATAATTAGTGGAGACGGATAATACTCCTTCTAGAGCGTTGGTCCTAGAATAGGATTACATGGAAATTGAAGTTGAACTATATTTTTTAATTATTATTTTTCACCATTTTTAAAATCAGTCTGTCTGCCGAACTTTAGCAATATAGAATAGTTTCGTGAGTGTTAATTTGTCTAGAAGATGAAAGATAAATATTTTACAATCAGTTAGTAATTAAGTAGTAGTCAATTTAAAATGAAATAGGAAGATGCAGAGGGCGCTCCTTTTACATATTGGAGTCAAGGGAAATAGAAACGTAATGGTAGTTTGGTTTGTTGCGAAGGGAATGTATTTTATTTATATAGTTTGTATAATACTTATTATACTTTTATAATTATAATTTTATTTATTAAATCACTATTTTAACTATTAAATCAACATTTTAAAAGCAGAGGCAAAAAAATAATTTTTATCTTATCTACTCTAATCTATTTATTTTTAAAATTTCTTTCACTCTTACATCATCTAGCAAAATAATTCAGATGATACTGGGATTACCATATGTATTTACATATTGAATCTAACTATTTGTATATTAATGAAATTATCAACCAAACCACCAAGCAAAATAACCATTCGAAACAGAGAAAGCAGGTTTATTATTACAAAGCAGTGGAAAACCTACTGGAAAAAGGGGATCGAATTACCAACCTTTTGCTTACGAGGAGAGGGCGGTGCCATTATGGCAGAAGGTCACTGGTGAAAACACATATTTTTAGTAAGAAGCTATTATGAGTATAATTTCTTAAGAGAATCACACCCTAAAAGTTAGCTATTACAGTGGGAGAGTCCAAGTCCTTATAAGATTTCTCTTTCAAGAAAACTTTCTTAATGTAGGACTCATAACATTGCCACCCCCTTTGGAAGTTGGCATCTTGACGGTTGCACTCTGCGACATTTCATTCAGTTGCGCTTCACTCGATCATGGTCAGCCCCTCCACCAGTCAGAACTTTTCGTAGGTGACCTAGTTGGCCGACTCTTATCCCTTGTTTGGTTTGAGGGGAGGGGAGAGGAAGGACCCCTTGTTTGGTTTGCAATTTTGAAGGGGAGGGGAGGGGAGGGAAAATTTCCCCTCCCCTCTCTTATCCCTCCAATTTGGGGGGATTGGGAGGGAAAGTTAGAAAAATGACTAAAATACCCTCTATCTTAATTATTAATTCTATATTTCATAAAATTTTTATAGGTATGGTTGAGGAGAAATTTCAATGTACCAATTAACACGGGTATATTGTCATATTGAGAAAAAAGTAAATATGCCAATATTTTCAACTCAAATGCATTTTAATTTTATAAAATAAAACATGTTAAATTATATATTTGTTGAAATAATTATTTAGTTAATTTTATTTATTTACAATTTTTTTAAAATAATTATAATTATAGATAATTTCTGACATTTTTTTAATTTGGCGGTGACAATATTCAATTTTTAAAAATAAAAAAATAATTAACAGTATTATCATTACTTTTAAAATATATAAGAGTAAAATGGTTTACATATTAGTATTTTTCTTCCCCTCCTGAACCAAACAATATATCTCTCCTCCCTTTCCCTCCCCTCCTTTGAACCAAACAAGGCCTTAATGAAAGTATCAATGTAATGAGTATAATCCTAAAGGGAGAGCCTATTCCAAAAGACCAGCCTATTATAAAGAAGAGCCCCTTGAGCTTATAAATCCCACATCACTTGTGAGGCTCCCCGATGTGGGACTCATAACAGGGATTGCTTTCATTGAGAGGCTGATGGTTACGGAGAGGGCTACCCATGGAGGGTTCTGACCAGTAGGAGGCCTAGTGAAGTGTCGCCAAGTGAAGTGTTGTGGAGTGGAGCCGTTGGGGACGGGGACAGGGACGGGGACGTCGGCTCTCAAACAGGGGCGCATTATTATGAAGCCCATATCGGGAAGTTTCACAAGTGAAGTGGGATTTATAAACTCAAGGAGCTTTCCCTTCTAATAGGTCAGTCTTTTAGAATTGACTCTTTTTTAGGCTTGTGCTCATTACAGAAACTCTAAGTACATTTGCAAGTGCCGAATTCCACGGGGAGCATAACTGCTTTATGGTTCTTTTGAAAGGTTTTAACATAAAGTTTCATCCTTGATTGATGCCAACAAGCCTTCCTCTTTACAAATACTTGTTCATCTCAGCTCTACCGTCTTCTCTCTACTTCACCAGCCATAATAAATCACTACACTCAAGCCAACTTCGACAAATTGATAATTTATTAGAGTGAAATTCTAAGAATTTCATCATACAAATCATCAACCGTTATTAAACAAGCGATAGATTTCATACAACACGACAACCCCAATTTGAAATTAAGCATTTTTTCCCTCCTAAAATAATAATCATAAGGAAGCTAACTAAACATTGAAGTAAGTTTGATATCAGTTGAAGGTTTGTTCTTTACCCATATCCTTTTCCCTATTTCCTACCCTAAGGCTTGGGCCTCCTTTGTACTAAAAGGAAAAGGTTACATTAACCACTTTAATGCATGATTTGTAACAAGCAATTAAAATGAATGGTGACTAAGCATATAAAGGCCTTCCGTGAACTAAGCTAATTACAGCCTTTTTTCTGTGCAAATACAAAATCCATATAGTACATAGATCCCATTGGTAAGAAATATTTCAACCTTTCACTGATTCTTCCATCCGACTTCATTATATCTTTAGATAGCGAACTTGATATAAGAGTAAAAGCATCCAATAATAGAAAGCTTGACAACTTAGGAGGATCACTGTTGATTGAGGTTTCCTAAATATTGGTTCTATCAAATCAAATAGACTCAATTTACAAAAGATAAATAATTAGATCTTTCAATCTTTCATAATTGAGTCTACTTAAACTTTTTTAATTAGCAAAAATTTGGTGTTTAGCCACTTTTTTAGTTAGAAGTGAGCCCTTTGACTTACTAGCACTTGTTGCTAGATACTATTGCTGCATTTTTCCAATTCAACACGACAAAGCATGATGGAAGAATTGGTCTAATGGAGAAGAAAGAATCAATTCATATGGACATGGGGATGAGAGGCTGCTTTACATGAACATTTGAGACCAATTTATATCAATTTTCTAGGACCATTTAAGTGCTTTTATTAATCAATCAATTAATGCACTTTAAATCATATTCTGATCTTATTATTATAACATTTATTAATATTTAATGACTCTTAAATGTGGTATTTGATGTATCTTTATTACCTAAAAATGAATTAAATGCAATCTATTTAAAGCAATATCTCTAGCTGTAGTTAAAAAATGGAATTTAAAATTATTGCAAGAGCATTTAAGTGGTATAAAAAAGGATGCTCAATCATTTTTTAAATATTTAGATCCTATTTGGTATGATATACAGGATAAGATATTATAATCCTGATAAAAATTTAAAACTATGCAGTGTTTGAAATGATATTATATAAAATAATGTATCATATAAGATAATATTATTATTTATTTGGTAATACCTTATATAACATTCAATAAGATAAAAAAAAACCCTTTTAACAAAAATACTCTTTACTTAAAAAATACACTATTTTATCTAAATTTATTATATTATATTAATTTTTAGAGAGAAAGTATGAGTAAATATGATTATATATAGTGCATAACAATCTAGGTGATCTGATCTCACTTGATTACATCGGGCTGAATAGTTAAAATATAATTTGGGTTGATTATGTCAGGTTAGTCATATTAGTCTATTTTAGGTAGTTCAACTTAATCTTATAAAGTTTTTTCAAAAATATTTATTTTATAAGAATTTATATGAAAATTTTATTTTTTTAAAGGCAAAATATAATTTTATAAAGACTTATATGAAGTTTTTAATTTTTGGGAGTTAATTTATAATTTTTACCAAATATTAAAAAAAAAGTAGTTTAACTAGTTTTAAAAACTAATCTAGCTTAGCCTCATACTAAATTGATTAGATCAAGTTTAATAATAAATTAGTTTTTTATGGCCCGTTCCAATCCTCTTAATTTTTTTTAATTATTTTATAGGGACTTATATAAAAACTTTTTATTGGTAAAATGTAATTTTATAAGAACTTCTATAAAAATTTTATTTTTTTAAGGTCATTTAATATTTTTTACCAAAAATTATTTTATATGGAGTTATATAAAAATTTTACTTTTTATGGTCATTTTATAATTTTTATCAAAAATTTAAAAATAACTCAAGTAATCTAATTCTAAATAGTATTAATTAAATCCGATTAAACCTAGGTATTAGGCCTAGAAAAAGAAGTATAACACAAAATTGGGCTTAACATTAAGCTACTTTAATACTCAACCCATAATCAACCTTATGATTAAAATTCAATTCAACCTAGCTAATAAATATTCTTATTGGTGAGGGATTAAAATATGAAAATATTAATAAAACCCAATACATCAGAATCTAATCAAGCCTAATGCCACCTTCTAAGGCATGATTAGGTTATACATTATTTCAGTATATAAAAGAAGTATGATGTATAAACTTATACAATATATTACTTAGACTAAACAAGTAATAAATTTATAATGTATTGTATTAACTTATATTATTGAGATTTATACAATATAAAGGAACTTGGTTCAAGTTGCATTCTTCCTAAACATAATGTAAGTATCTTAGTATGCTTGAATTTAATCCTTGTCTTATTTATTTTACATTTTTTTTATTTACAAGGTCTTACACCTTTTCTATAAAAAAATAAATAAATAAATAAATAAAATTATTAAAAGAGTATTGAAGTGCCATAAAGAGGTGGATTTATTAATTTTCCAAACATTAAATTCATGTTTGCACATTTAGGCCCATAAAAATAATGATGTTTAACGACTAATAACTTTGAAATACAATATATGATAGTTATGTTAGCATGTGTTAAAGGATGTAAGATTTTTCTTTTTTGGTAATAGATTTAATATTTTTCTAAATTAATAAAGGAGTTAATTATAATATACTTGTAAATGATGTAATTTTCATTTTTATAGTTTCTTTTTTATACACATAGGTCAAGTTGAATTTATATTAAGCCTAGTGTTCGACCTGAGGCAAATCAAGCTACAAAAATAAGGCCCACAGTTTAACCTGTCCTAGGTCTATTTTGTTTTCAAACTAGGCTTGACTTGGTTTGGATTTTTTTTTTTTAGAAATTTATAATTTTAAAAATTCATATATTTATAACTATTTGATCATTTTAGATATATAATCACTTATTTTTATAGGTTCTGTGAGATCTACATAGTGAAAATGAATATGTATGGTTTTAGAGATAAAAATCGTAAAAAAAAAATATAGGTGTATAAGATAAAATTTCAAAATGATATAACTTAGAGTTGGTGGTCCAATTAGAGTATTTTTTTTAGTTTTAGATAATTTTTTTTAAATAGACATGATATAAGTGCTAAATGCATTTTGGCTCATTTATTTTTTCCAAAATAAAAATTTATTATCTCAATTTTGATTTTTTTTTTTACTTTTAACTTTTAAAATACATATTTTTCATTTTATTTTCTTTCACCTAGATGTAATAACTATATTAAGGAGAAATTTGGTATGGGATTTGACCTTCTTAATTATTTATAATTTATAAAATATGTTTAAAATTTTTTTACTAAAATTATAAGATAATTCCTAAAAACTTTTCTTTTAATTTAGGTTTCTAATTTTTTTAAAAAATATTATATACATGCTTGGCCAACTGGTTAGTGTATAGCCATAATAGGGGTAGAATTCAGATCTTCTACTCATCCTTTCCCTACTTATCCCCTACTCATCTTAATCTAAACCATTGGAATGAAATTTAAATGGTCCAGATTTGATATTTTTAATTTTTATATTTTTATTAATTTTAAAAAATATAAAATAAAAAATAAAAATAATTTTTTAACTGTCATATTTTAAAATAATAATAATTTAAATTAAAAATTTTTTAAAAATAAAAAAATAAATCTGAACTATCCAAATTAAATCTGGACGGTCCAGATTTGGAAAAGCACCTACTCATCCTCAAAGGATGAGTAGGGGATCCAGATCCAATAGAGGTATAGATGAAGTAAGCTATACATTAACTATTTAAATTTGACCTGTTAAAAATGTGAATTAAATTCAATTCATTTATTAAATGCATGAGTTTGATAATATAATAAACTTGTTTAGTTAAACAAGGCAAACTTAAATAAATACAAAAATCATACATCATCAAAATATTAAAATATTATTTTTAATTTTTTCATCCATGCAGACATATAAATAATGTAAAATTTCATTGTCTTTATTATTATAATTTATATATGACTATATGTGTATACAACAAGCATTAGCTTATTTCACGGACTGTTAAGGCTGAGACTTGTTCAACTGGAGATGATAATGAGTTTTTATTTAAGTTGAAGCTCGATTTAGACTTGATCTATTTTTTAGCGCACCAAGTTTTATACACTTCACTTATTTATTTATTCGTTTTTTTAAAATTTTTTTTAAAATTTTTCAAAATTTGTTTCTATCAAGTATGACTTTAATAACCTTGGCAATTCAACAGCATATTAAAAAGACAAAAAGAAAAAATTATAGCTAATGATCTCAAGTTAAAAATATTTATATTAAAAGATTTTAAAATTTAAAATTATTTTGAAGAATCTAATAACAAAAAAATTAAATTATATAAAAAAATTATTTTTTAAAACTTCAAATTAAAATGTTTAGTTCTTAGGTCTTTTAAAATAATTTTAAAATTAAAAATTTTTCAATATAAGTATTTTTAATTTGGACTCCTCAACTATAATTTTTTCAGAAAACAAAAACAAAAACCTTTTGAACCCTAACTATGGGCTTAGCTCGAAATATTTGACTGGACGTTTGGGAAGCTTGAACAATCCAACTTCAAAATGGGCCAACTCGTCATATTGGACCATGACCCAAATATGGATTAGCCTAAACATCGTCCTTGCTTTCCCTTGTCCTCCCCCTCCATTCCGTGGTTTCTCGGCAACTAGCAACGGAACAAACGTAGCTTATAAATCCCGATGTGCGTCAAGAATCAGGTCGACAGAGATGAAGAAAAACATAGAAAGGCTAATATTTGGAAAGATAAAATCTTACTCGACCAGTCAATGAATGAATAAACAGGTTTTGTTCTGCACTGCACTTGACCCAAATATGGATTAGCCCAAACATGCGGACTGTAATTTTGTTAATTTTGCTTGAGCTGAACAAAATTAAACTTTTGACCTAAATGGTTGGCTTTTCAATTTTCTCATGGCTGATATGGTGGCTTGTCAGTTGTCCCAGTTTATTCTAATGGTTGTCGCAGGTTTAAAAGTAGAACCTAATAATGAATAAGATATCTTTATCAGTATAACAGATCATTTATCAGTGTTTCCTTTTTTTTTTTTTATGTGGAATATCTCCATTTGATTTTGCAAGTAAAATATGGTGACATTGCTTTTGTAGACTAGTCTTTAGGATTGGTATACATGTTCACCAATGATCATGTTCACCAATGATCAAAGGCAAGAAGAGCGAACTGGAAAACATGGAACTCCAAGATTGCAATACCTTCAGGTCTCTGGTTCTTTCTTTTTCCTTCTAATCATATAGGGTTTATTTGTAGTCAATGCTCCATTATATTGTATATGACACTCACGTATTATGTTTGTTGCAATGACATCATTTGGGAACCGTAGATGAGTAAACTCTGTCTCAGGGTTTGTTGATTTAGTTTCGGAACACAACTGATAATAGTGTCTATATATATATATATATATATATAATTTTTTTTTCGTTTTTCCTTTTCTGTAAATTTTAATGCAATACTCTTTTTTCACTCTTTAAGATTGAGACCATTCTTTGGCTTCATGAGTAATTTCAGGTACCTTATGTAACAATCATCATATTAATTGAAGATTCTTCTTTTTTTTTTTTTTAACAAAGGATATTATTTGACTTTCCTAAACAGCCTATATGAAACTAGAAAAAAAAAACTGTTTTAGTTCTTTTTTGTAGTTTAAGAGTCAGTTGACTTTGTTGTACACAAATAAAAAGGAAATTAGGCAATCTTATACTATATACCTTTTCTTAATAATGAAAAACAATTTGAAAAAAGCGAGTCGGCCGCTAGAACTACTGGTCTTAAAACAAAAAAAAAAATAGATTGACGGTCTCTTGTCTAAACCTGACGTCTGAAATTCCATATTGTTAATCAGTCATGTATCCACTGTTAAATTGAAGATGAGAATGTGCTTCTTATTGCTTTCAGCATTTTCTTTCACGTGTTATGATTTCTTGTGCTGCTCACTACATGCATTTTCCGTTTGCAATGCACTGACTGACCGTATATACTATGTTTTTGTGAAAAAGTGATATTTTGTATTGCCTCCATGTTGTATCTAATGGGCATGGTCCTTGTTTAGATGCTATCTTAAATTGAGCCACTGACGAACCAAACAACACCAAGTGTGCAATGTCAAATTATTCAATCCTAAAATGGTTGTTTAAAGCCTCTTCTGAGTTATTAAAGAGAGAAATTCTCTTCATCTGTATTCTGGATGGAAAAGTGTTACATTTCTTCATATTGTTCTTCCCGGTCTAAGCACAAACTCCTTAATTGCCAATGTTTCTTATATCTGCAGAAACAAAAGAGAACATTCTGGCAAACTTGGCGAACTTTGCCTATGATCCTTATAACTATAACTTCTTGCGTCAGGTTGGAGCCTCCAATTTTCTTACAGAATATCTCCGTAGGATGAACTGAAATTCTTTGCATACCATTATCAGCTTTGTAAATTGCCCCTTTACCTGATTTATAAGCAGCTTAATGTTCTGGAACTTTTCTTGAACTGCATAACAGAACCCAATGAGAAGCTTGTGGAATTTGGTGTTGGAGGGATCTGCAATTCTTGTGCTGGTAAGTCCAGCAGTTTCTCCCTTTGTGATATCAGCATTTCTACTTAATTGATCCAGTTGACAAAAAGCAGTGCCAATTCCTTTCAGATCCAGCCAATGCGGCAATTGTAACTCAATGTGGTGGTATCCCTCTAATCATTCAATGTCTATCAAGCCCAGTAAGGAACACTGTAAGGATGAGATCTTAATTATTGACTTTGTTTCACTTCGATCACTCATGATTATGTTTGCCTTTTAAGTTCAACCTGCGTAGAGCCAGATGGAATGGTAAACTATGCATAGTGAGACTGTTGGATTGCTTTTTGACACCTTTTTCTCTCTCGTTTAACTAGTCTATGAGCACAATGAATTTTCATTTCTTTATATCAGAACCTGCTTTCTTAATTTCATCTGTATATGGAAAATATTATCATATATGAGCTTTTTGTTATAATTAAGAGAGTCAAAGCAGGGGGTACCTCTGGTCAAACCAGCCAAGTGGACAATGAGGTGGCTGCTAGCAATGCAAATGATGTCCAACGCAGCAAGCAAAATAGGAAAAAGATGTGGAAACTTGCGAAGCAAGATGCTATTTAATGTCAAAAAGATGACGTGATTACAGTGTGGAAGATTATCATCAGTCTCTCTGGATTTTCTCTCTTTTCTGTTACATCTTCCTGATATTCTTCTCCGGTGCTTCCTCTTTTGTTCTCTTTCTGAGTACTGTTCGTTTCTTCTATAGCGTCTGTAATACCCTTTTACGTTGTATCGGATTGTAATCAGTAATTGATCTTTGAAGAGAATTAGTGCGTGGTTGGAAGCCCGGTAATTTTTTACAAAACCACGTTTTCTCTTAAGCAACAAATTATTGCTTTTACATAAACTCAGTTTGATATCGTGATTCCAAACACACCCTTAATGTTTCAGATCTAAATCTCTGTTTTGGATAAGCTAATCGGTTACTGAATATACCACTTTTTTAATGTCTTAATGCTTCTGATTTATAATTGTAAGTACCAAAGTTTCATTACAGAGTAAATAATGTTTCTTTCATTGTACTGTATTGATGTTAGGTGAATTACGCACTTGGGGCTCTGTATTATCTGGGTAACGAATCTAACAAGGAAGGTGTTTTAAAGCCAGAAGTCGTTGATGTCATTAAGAGGTATGCAGCAGCTGAAGAAGTTAGTGTGAGCTTCATTAACCTGGCTAAAGCTATTCTGGACAAACATCTGTCTGGGAACTACTAGGAGACATTGCTTACCCTTCCATACTCGTTTAATGACACTGTTCAGTGTAAGGATGCTTTTTTTATCACATGTCAAATTACTCTTCTCCAATTTTGGCGATGTAATTGTTCATTCAAAATGAGATTGTGACCTGGAGTTTCTTAAATTGTAACCTTTAATTTTAAACTTCAATATCAATGTCAATAGTTACGTAATTTGGTCCCAATGGGTGTGAATATTATGAAGTCTAGAACGTTGGTTCTGCACTTTTGCTACAACTTCAAACACTCTCATCGATTATTCTTTTAAGAATGCCCATCAATAAAGTATCATTAGGCAACATCGATCTTTTTTTTCTGGGTATGAAATTAAATTGTTATGATTTATAATCTTTATTTTACGATTGAGTTGCTGTAAGCACATCATATTTAAGTTCTATCACTTAATCCCGATAATTTTATGTAAATATCAAATCAGTCTTTCCAATTCTATATTAAAATATTGAGTTACATTGTGCATAACACGCGCGCGTGTCTAATATATAAATATATATATATATATATATATATTACATTGTGCATAATAAATAATATTTTATACCTATAGAGGCATCATGATATTCAATGGGACAATAAAGAATACATTAAACTCTTAAAATTTGTAAGAAAGTTAGGAATAAAGGTAAAAAAATATATATAATTTTATAAATAAAAAATATTTTTAATATTAATTGAATAATAATTAATAAATAATATTAAATAATAATTAAAAATAAAATAAATATTATATATATATTTTTTTTCTTCACTTTCTCTTGTTACATCTGGGCTTTAACATGCTTTCCTTTCCTTACGAGGGAGGGCGGCTGAGGGGTTGGCAGTTAGTTGAGTGGAATGACTATGACGTCATGGCTGACCCAAATATGAACTCATCCAAACTTTATCCTCCCTCTAGTTGCCCCGCCTTCCGATCTTATTTTACGTTTTGCCATTTACTGAAAATTCCGTAATATCCATGACTCATCACAAAACACATATCATAATTCTGTCAAAGAGCCAGGTGTAGTCCATAAGATCTATGCGAGTCATAGACTACATTCATGGGCTAAAGACAGTGCACCAGATCAATGAATCTTGGCGTTATGATTCTATATGATGAATGCTTGTTTATCCATCTTCACAAAAATTTTATTGTGAAAGGAAAAGTTGAAAATTATAACCTTCTTTAAATAAACATACGATTCTTCATACATACAAATTCAATTAATATATATTATTTATGACCATAACAAATAAAATAATTTTTAATTATTTTCCTTCAAAAATTTATTTACTTAGTTAGTAAACTTTTGTTCATTTTATGTCCTCATGCATGTAAGATCATGGCAAATAATTTTCACAAAATTCCTAGTTACGCAAACGATCGAATTTCACAGTCTTCTGATATTTTATATCCAATTAATTAATTTTAAATACAACTAATCTTGTATCCCGTATCATTAGACGAAGTTCACATGACGAAACATTCAGAATAGTAAATTTTTTATACCTTTATATAACGTATAGATTACATATTAATCGTGAAAACTATGAAAAAATTGTAGGAATATCATATTTGAATTATGCATTAGTTCTATTTATAAGATTATTAATTTATATATATGATACTTTTTTATACATTTATTTATGTCAATATCATATTTGAATTTTAATTTTCTGTTGTAGTGCATGCAGACACACAATTTTTTCTGTCTTAGGGTTGTCCAAAAGTCAATCCATCCTATAAAAGTCTATCAATAGATGTGTTAATTGAATTAATTGGATGAAACGCTAGTAAAACTAATTAAATTATGTTATCATTGGTTGTTTATTTTAGACATCCAACTAAAAATGAACGAACTGTATTGGCCAAAAGAACAACAGAAAAAAACGAATCAACTGATTAGTAAGTAATAATTTATGAATTTAATATTATAATATTATGTACACATATTTGTTTATTATGAAAGTTTAACCTAAACCAATTTTTTTTTTCCCATGTGCTCTTATCTTTATTACCTGCCTCAACCCCCTCAACCAAAGAATTCAAAAAAAACGGCCCTCCTTATTTCTGTCCTCCACTCTTTGCCGAATCATTTGACAATTTGTCTCAAATTAAAGATTTAGAAGAACTTTTCCCTTTCATGATGATTCAGTCATACATCGAACATCTCAGATCAAACAAGATTGAACAACTCCTTGAACTCATTTTTCTCTCTTTTGCCCTCTTTGTAATACAGAATTATTAATTATGAAAATAAAACAAAATAATTTTATTTAATATGATATTAAAAAAATTAAAAAAATGATAAAAAGTTCTCGTATCCCAACTTAAAAATAATATTAAAATAAAAAAATAATGATAATAAAGATAATAATAAATTTTACATAAATTAAATATAATAATTATTCTTAATTTATGTGATGCTGAAATAAAAATGAATTTTTTTTTGGTAAAATGTATATTAAATGAGAGTATTTAATAAATTACTTTTCATTTTTCTTCTACCACACAGCATTTCTGTCTCCTTTCCATCGAGTAACTTTGCTAGGCTTTAGTAACGGATTTAACATGTGCAAGTCATCTAGTCATGACAACGACGAACTTGTTGGCTTGTGTTTATTGACTTATGAAGAGTCTCCAATATATTTTCGGAAAGTTGATATTCGGTGCTCATCTTAGGTATTTAATATTATTATTGTTTATATTTTATCGAATAAATTGTTTCTATAAATATCATATAATCTCATTTTAAATCAGATTAAGTTGGATTTTAAATTTCAAACAAGAATTAGTTACTTATAATAACAATAATAATAATAATATCTTAGTACTACAAATTTCCTTCTCAGATACCTTGTGTATTTCTTTACATGCGTCTTAGCCTTAAATAACCTTTAGAAGAAATAAGATTTTGTTTACCTCTTTGGAAATGGGTTTCTGGAGGTTGCTAATTTCTCAAGTTCTTCAAAAATTAGAATAAAAAGGAAAAGGGATTATTTCTTCTCCACAATTTCGTTTAGACAATTGAACATATAATATGGATGTTGCGCAATTAAGTTCATGTACAGTTGATACATTTTATTTTGTGTGCGCGTGCAAAGGGTTGTTACTTTCATTCTTACTATTGTGGGAATATTGAATTTTTAAAATGTCATTTTTTTCAAGTTCACCATTCAATTTAATCCAATTTGATTAAGGCTCAGTTAGAATAGTTTATTTATGATCAGTTTGATTGGATTGATCAATCGAAACTTGTTATCAACGAGAGTTAGTTTAGGTGACTAATTTTTGAATCAATCCAAATCAAGAAATACCCTTAATTTTTGTAGTCATTTGAGGAGACTAAATTTTATATGTGTTACTTTGTGAGTGGAAAAGAAAAGGAAGAAAAACGGGTATAGAGAATGAACTTATAAGAGGTTAACTATGGATGGTAGTACTCATGATAATTAATGAGTGACAAAACTTCACTTTTACGATTTTAAACTTTCATCCAAATTTCATTTTAATCTTAAAAGTTTATTTGGTTTAATATAATTATCAAAGCTTTAAGAAAATTATAACATTATCTTTTTATCCAATGATATTAAATATATTAATTAAAGTATCTGACATGATATCACATGTAACTTTACAAGTTAAATAAAATTCTAATATAGTCATTTAAATTTAACGTAGACCTAAAGTACACCATTTTATCTATTTTAATAAGTATAAAACCCAAAAGTTCGTCTTTTCATCAATTTTGTTTCTACCTTATTCAACTCTTTTGAATTATAGGTTTGAGTTAAATTTGAATTATCAGGCTAATTTGTGCAATATATAAAGTTATGTGTGATGTTTCATTGGATACTTTGATTAATAATGCTAACAACATCAGGCAAAGGATGATATTAAACTCTTTTTAAAATTGAGAATTATATTGAATCAAAATAAATCTTGAAACTAAAACAAAATTTAAGTAAACTTACAAAAACTAAAACTAAACTTTTGCCTTAATGATTTTTGAGTGACAACTATGGGAAAAAAATTTTTTGTTGCCTCTTCTTCTGTTTTAAAGTCAAGGCTCTAATTTTTTTTCTTTATTCTCATAGTAAATTTTTTTTTTGTTGTCACTAAAAAAAATTATTATTTTTTAAGTCACATTTCAAAAATTAGAAATAAATTACATAAGTCTCCGTTGAGTTTTGCTAAAATTATGAAAAGATTTTTTTTTAAATATACTTTAATCTATTTTTTCAGTTTTTGGACTAAAGTACCATCTATATAAAAATATATGTAAAAGGGTTAATAGAGAATATTTTAATTAAAAAAACTTAAAATTAAATTAAAATGTAAATCAACTTTTTGTTTTATGAAAGATCTGTGTATATTTTAAAAATAAAAAAATTCATATAATTTTAACAAAATTCATAGAAGTTTTATATAATTTACTCAAAAGTTAAAATAATTTTTTTTTTGGAAGAAAGCCTCTTCTACCTAGACAAACTGTAAAGTGTCATTAACATATAAATTGATGAAAAAGATATAATTCTATAATAACTACTAATTATTGTGGCATTGGCATTTTTTTTTTTTTTACTGTGGGAGAAAATTTTAAGCTAATTGTAGTATCTACAACTTTCAAAATAGTATAATAATAATAAAAAGAAAGAAAGCTTATTAAGGCAATATTTATTTAAATTTTTAGAGCATATTGAGTGCAAAATAATGGAAATTTCCCGTTTGTCTAAAAGTAAGATTATTTATTAGGAAAATAAATAATTATTTTGCTTTTATATATGATAACAAAGAGAATGCATTTAACAGGTCATCCTATGTTTTTTAATTCAATGTTTTAAAAAAAGGGAATATTTTAAAGAAATAAATAAGAAAAATTATATTCTTGGTCTTTAGAGTTTGCTTGAATTTTGAATTTAATATATATATATATATATATATATTTAAATCAGTCCTTAAATTTTGTTATTATTATTTTATTTAGTATTTGACCTTAAGATTTGTCATAACATCATAACTGTGAAGTTTAGTTGACTAGTGGATTGTTAATGCGTCACCAAACAATGCTAGCATATACTTAAAAATCATACATTTGGTCCTTCTGATTTGGTCGAGTTTGAAATATGATCTCTCTAGATTTGTTTTTGTTTTTGTTTTTTTTGAAATCAATCCTTATAATTTGGTTTCATTTTCAATTTAGCCTTTGATGTTAAGATTCGTTGTGACACCATGATTTTACTGTAGGAATTATTATGGGTTACAATTAATTATTATGTTTTAAATAAAAACAGGTTGATTAATGATCCATGAGAGATGTATTTGGGCCCACTTATTATTAGTAATCCTATTATTTTAGGCTGGATATCTAATTGATTAGTATGGATGAAAGTGCGGGTCCATAGCTCATAGGCCCATAATGGGTGGGTACTAGAGTTCTATTTAAATTTGGCTAGGTCCCTTCTATATTCACGTCAAATACAAACTCCACAATTTACCCCATTATAAGTTGTGATAGAGAGTGTGAATCACAGAGGAAGCCATAGTCTCTTCAAACCTTCAAGCATTAAGAATCAATGGGATATCCTAAATCTTTGGCCATATCTTCTGCAGGTAATCAATCTAATATTCTAATTTCATATAATTGTCTTCAATTTATTATTACATTTGGTATCAGAGCCTCAATTATATAAATTAGAATCTAATAATTGGTTTGAAGACATGAATATAAGTTTCAAAAGTTTAACCTTTTGTAATTTTCATCCATATAAATTTTGAAATCTTAATTTGATGATTTTCAAAAAATTGAAACTTGAAATCTTAGGGCTTTTGTAGAATTTGAAATATTGAATCAATTAGTACCTGAAATTTAAATTATCATGAACCATAGATGAGGAATTTTGAATTTGAAATTTAGGTTAAAGTTTATTGAAATTGAATTTCAATTCTCCCAAATTAGGTCAAATTGATGAATGTTTTTTTGATTATTGCACTTTCCTTAATCATATAAGTAAAACTCCTCTACCAATTGCATCAAAAATTGTTTAATTCCATGGGAATTTTAATTTGAAATCCATAATTAGGGTTCATAAAATTGAATTCCAATTTTCACAAAATACCTCAAATTGATGAATGATTTTCAAGTATTTTTTTTCTTATGATCATATAAAAGAAACTCACATATCAATTGCATCCAAAATTTGCATCATAATGCAATTTCTTTCAAAAATTTTTAGTTATGGAACCCAATTTTATGCATTGAAATCATGCAAATTTATGGATTAAATTTGGGGTTTTGCCTATTGATTTGTTTTGAATGAAACTTTGAATTAAATACACACCAAAATTGTGTGAAAATTACGTCTGAAAACTGACCTCCATATCGTCGATATTATGAAGAATTTCGTGCATAAGAATGCTACCAAATTCATGATTATAATTGAGGATTTTAGTTCCAACAGATTTAGAATGGGATTAGGAACAAAAAGCACAAGAAAATTGCAAGAAAAAGGGCTTAAAAGCGAGAAACCCAAATTTGTACCCGCAGGTCCTACGTGACCCATTTCTGGTTCTGGGCTGACCCGCCTGAGGAAGAGGATGAACCTCTAAGAGTTTCCCAACTCACAGCCTAAGAAAGTGAGAGAGAGTGTGCAACGTACAGATGAAATTTTTTAGTTCCATTTTTTGTATTGCAATCTATATTTTAAATATGAATTTTTGGAATATATTTCATAAATTTTTTACTACTATAAATAGTTTTATGTAAATATTAATATATAAAATAGATTTTAATATTTATTTAGATGATTTTCTGAAATGTAATACATTGAAAAATTAATTCATTATTTTCTGAATCTTATGATGATGTTCACTCTCCATATATAATAATATATATTTGTGTACTCTCAGCCTAAATATATATGTCTTAATATGTTTGTTTTAAAAAATATATGATTTTATTTTGATTGTTTTTGCATGAAGCCTCTTTGGGAATGCTATAAAATTTTTTCATGGACAATAGGGGTGTAGTTTTTCATCTCCTTAAAGACTATACATAATTTTGGGCAAGATGTGAGTAATTCCTATGCAATAAGTTTTATAAATTATTATGGATAATTAACACCAAAGAAAAATTATTCATATTAATGCATAAATTTTTTTTTGTAATTTAAGGAAGGCTTCTAATTATCTCATATTATAACCTGCCCAAAGAGGATTATTGTATATTATAATTAGGAGTTAATTTGTGATGAAGTTAATGAGAAATGTATTAGTCTAAGATATTTATCTGCCTAAAAGGGATAGATATTTGAACCCAATGTATTCTCACTGATTAACTCATCTGAGGTTCTGATATAGGTTGTGACCTTGATTTGTACATTCTACCCAAAGAGAAATGTGCTTTTATATTGGCCTCATTGTAATAGCTTGTTTTATTTAAAACTATGTATAAATTGCCCTTATTGTTTGTCCTCATTGTAATAGCTTGTTTTAATTAAAGCTATATATAAATTGCCTTTATTGTTTGTCCTAATGCATTCTCTTTTTGTATTTACCTTTTCTATGAATAATTGTTATGCTTCAATTGAGATTTTAACTGGATCAAATTATAACAAGTGGAAGTAAGACCTATAATTCTCCTTAAGAATTGTTGACCTTTATCTGGCACTACGCGAGAGTAAGCCTAAAGTGAATGAGAAGAGTACAACTGAACAGAAAGAGTTCTTAGCCAAATGGGAGAGATCCAACAGATTTATTCTAATTGCCATTAAAAGGACCATCTTTGAGCACATACTTAGTGGCTTACCAGAAACCATAAATGCTAAAGAATTTCTTGCTGTTTTAGGAGAAAGATACCAAGTATATAATAAAGTTGAGTCTGGATATCTTATGAAAAAGTTAACTGATATGAGGTATGACAACAATGAGGGAGTAATGGAGTTCATTTTAAAGACGATTTACATCCAAACCAAGCTGAAAGCCCATAACATTGACCTAAATGAGAATTTCATTGTTTCACATGCCTTGAACTGCTTACTTGTCGAATTTATACAAATCAAAACTTCCTATAATACCTTTGGTGAGAAGTGAACCATTACTGACCTTATTACCAAGTGTGTGGCTGAAGAAAAAAAATTAAAGAAAGAAAAGAGTGACCTATCATGTGAGTTAGCCTTTTTTACTTCCCATGATAAATCCCATTCTGGTAATGGTAAATGGAAACATAAGAAAAATTAATTCAATATTCTTCATAAGAATCAAAGTTCAAGGAAACTAGGAAATGGTTAACATCATGATGTAAGAGGTCCTATATGAACTATCATTAAGAAAAACATATGGTGTTTCTGGTGTAAAGAAAAAAGACATAAAAAGAATTATTACACAAAATTCAAGGCTTGGCTAGAGAATAAGTAAAAATTTGGAGAAATTCAAGAACCTGAAGAGACAAATCCGAGAGAAAGCAAGATGAGAGTAGCAAAAAATCTTAAAGTAGTGTTGGAATTAGTGGGAGATATCATTTTAGTTTTGGCAACCGAATATGAAACTATTTTGAAAGACATTTTTTGTATGTACCTTCTTTTAAGAGGAATTTGATTTCTATTTCTTGTTTAGATAAATTTAATTTTAATTTTAATATTAAACTCCCAAATTATTGATTATGGACATTTAGTGGATGATTTATATAAATTATCCTTAGTTTTTGACAATATCTCATCATCTTTAAATATTTAAGTCTAAAATTAAAAAAAAAATCTCTTTTATTATTGCACAAGGATTTAGGACATATCTTTAAGGAAATAGTTAAAAAGTTAATTAAAATTGATATTTTACCTTTCCTAGAGTTTAACAATTTAGAAATCTGTGTAGATTGTATTAGAGAAAAGTTCACTAAGAATAAAAAGAAAGGTGCGACTAAAAGTTCAAGTCTTTTAGAAATCATTCACACAAATATTAGTGAATCTTTTTCTCATATTATTTGTGGTAATAGGTTATTTATCATTTTCATTGATGATTTCTATTGATTTGACTATCTTTATTTGATTAAAGAAAAATATAATACTCTTAAAAAATTTAAATTTTTTAAAATTAAGGTAGAAAAATAATTAGAAAACTGACTCTAGTTACCTCCTCCACTATACAAGTAGAGTTTATTGGTTATTACGCTGCTACTACTCATGTTATTTGGTTGAGAAATTTAATGACAAGGCTTTATATTATAAATTCTGTTGTTTAACTACAAAGAATTTATTGTGACAATAGTACTGTAGCATTTTAGACTAAAAATAACAAAACTATTAGTGTTTTTAAACATTTAGAGTTGAAATATTTAAACTATAAGAGATTTAGTAAATAATAACGAAATGGTTATTGAATATATAGACATAGATTCTATGTTGACTGACCCCTTAACCAAAGGATTTGGACCTATTGTATTTAAAAGACACGTGAGAATATGAGCATTGTAAGTTCTCTTGGATATATTTGGTTAGTGGGAGTTTGAGTTTTATATTATTTTTTTGTTATGTTGAACATTTTTTTTGATACTTTTGATATTCATATGGTTTGTATTCATACTAATTGATAATGCATTGAATTTTTGATATTATGTATTTTTGAATATATACATCAATTGTAAAATTTTGAGTTCGATGCCATTAGGACCACTATACCCGTGATCAATGTCATATTGGAGTTGAGGTATGATAGTTTCTTAACAAACCATGCAGTTTTTCTCGCTTTAAAGCATTTTAAGAGAAATTGTGAGGATTGATAAAGAAAATTATAATTTAGCTATTGGATCACATTGACATACTATTTTCTTACTGCACTTCACACTAATGACTAGTCGACGGAGTCAATGACATTTGTAACCATGAAAGGTTTAACATCAGTAATGGATATAATAATTGCCATGATTCAATGTTACTTGGCTTTAGTTGAATGGATTCGTATTAGATATCGCATCTTGAATCATTTGTTTTTTAAAATGTGGCCACATTACAAAATTAGTCATTAGCCCGAGAGTCGTTTTTAAAATAAAAGTTTTTGAAATGAAGAATTGATTTTGCCCAAGTGGGAGAATGTAAGAATTATTGTGGACTACAATCAATTATTATGTTTTAAATAAAAACGGGCTGATTAATGATCCATGAGAGATGCATTTGGATCCACTTATTATTAGTGATCCTATTATTTTAGGCTGGATATCTAATTGATTAATATGGATAAAATTACGGGTCTATAGCTCATACACCTATAATGGGTGGGTACTAGAGTTTTATTTAAACTTGGCTAAGTCTCTTCTGTATTCATGTCAAATACAAACTTCACAACTTATCTCATTATAAATTGTGATAGGGAGTGTGAATCACAGAGGAAGTCCTAGTCTCTTCAAACCTTCAGACATTCAGAATCAACGGGGTATCCTAAATCTGTGGCCATGTCTTCTACAGGTAATTAATCTAATATTATAATTTTATATAATTATCTTCAATTTATTCTTACATCTACACCCATCCCTTACCATATAATGCTAAGGAATATACTTTCTACATTAAGTTTTCTATCATAGCTTGGTAATACACAGTAAGTAAACACAAGTTATTTAATATCTAATTGAACAATTAGATAAATTTTAAAAGACTAAATTTAAGTATAATTTTTTAAAGATATAAAAAATTATATTCAAAATTTCTCCAATTTCAAATTGTAAAAAATAATTTTGAGATGCTCAGCGTGGGATCTCATATCAATATTTTAATATTAATAAAAAAAGGACTCATATTAAAATCTACAAAGGTTGATAATCAAAAGATGATCTTACTTTCCAATCTATAAGGATCGATCCACTCTGTCGGTTCCGTGATTTTGTAATTCTAACGGCTTTTTCTTTCATTTTTGTCTGTCTAAAAGCCTTGAAGTTGACAGTTATAGTATAAATGGACCTGTAAAAGACACGAGAAAGGCCTGGATTTTGCTGTGGACCACGTGACCTCCCTCATGTACCTCACATGATGCATTAGATGTGGCAAGTAGATGTCCATGTCAGCATGGGCTGGTGATACATTTGCAATTCATTCGTCAAGTCAGCTTTTAAGGTTACGGTGCTATAATGCATTTTAATATCAATGTTCAAATTAAAAATGACTGCAGAGGCTAAAGGATGACTTGAAAATAAAAAAATATAAGTAAATTAAAAATTCAAATAATTTATAAGGATCAAAGATATAATTTTTAAATCCATTTTATTATTGCTTGATGATATGTTGTCTTGTCCATTAACTCAATAACTTCAAAATCATGGTGTCTTAACAAATATTAACAACTAAATGAAAAATAATAATAAATTAAAAATATTGATTCTAAATAAAAAATAAATTATAATAATCAAATTAAATAGTATAATTTTTCCAATTCATTATATGCAATCAAATTACCAATTGACCGTTATGGCAAGGAAGTAAATTCAAAGATATTGAAGGGTACAGAACATTGGAAAATAAATATAAGTTGAATACGCCTCCTCTCATTCTCTGTACTGTAGTTATTGCGCTTTTTCAAAACTTCATCTACCAGCTACCTCCTCGCTCTGCAACTCTCAAAACTTTCGCCGCCGGCGGAGATTGCCCTCACATCTCCCACTTTCGCTGCTTCAACGAGATATTTGGCAGAGAAAGCGAGTGAGAAATGGGATTCGAGAAGATCAAGGTCGCCAACCCCATCGTTGAGATGGACGGTGAGTTTGGATCTGATTGCTTCACTCCCCGTTCTCCAACTCTTTGATTCTTTCTGTTTACTTTTTATTTGTGGATATATTCTGTTAAAGTAATACTGCATAAAAAAGCTTTACTAAATCGTGGCTTGCCCGTTTCTTTTCGTGAATATTTGATCTGTTCACTTCTAGTAAAATCAGCGTAGGGTGGAATGTAATCTTCATGAAATTGTTGGCATTCTCTGGATGAGTTTGATCTAGTCTGATCAATGTTTCATTTATTTGTTTAGAATTTTTAGATTAGATTAAAACTTGTACACGGTGGAGAATATCTTTAAAATGTTTCACCTGATAATTCAGGGTATGCAAAACGCCCTTAATAAGAGTTCTCTCTGTTCCTTGAACCTGTGCATCTGCAAAAGATGCACTTTTCACCTCAGCTGAAATTTGATAGTTGTAAAATTCATATTAAATTTTTAGATGAGACTTTTTCAAGGGGTAAAAAGGACAAGATAGCAAAGGAACCAATCTTAAGGAGAGATACCATCATACTGAGCCCTCCCTTACCCAAATTGGAAAAGTATGCCTTTGTATTCTCCGAAGGGTAGGTATTTCAAGTGCCCACAGAAATTCGAAGTCCAATTCTAAAGTAAGAACTGGCCTTGTAGAGGTTTATACTCTGTATTAACCCAAATTATGGGATACTAATATACAAATACAATTTTTTTAATCTAATTCATTTATATTGCACGACTGATTACATTTATCCATTAGAAAACCTTTACATTTCGCATGACATACTTTCTGAATGCTGCACTGCAGGAGATGAAATGACTCGAGTCATCTGGAAGTCAATCAAGGATAAGGTGATTTTTATCTTTTTTGCTCTTCACGTGACTATCAGAATTCTTTTTTGGGTTTGTCATGACTTAATTGTGTGTTTTTTGGCTTTTGGTACTAACAGCTCATTCTTCCCTTTCTTGAGCTGGACATCAAGTATTTTGACCTAGGCCTTCCTTACCGTGATGAGACAGATGATAAAGTTACTGTTGAGAGTGCAGAAGCTACTCTGAAGTATGTTTTTTTACATCATTTGTTGATTGCTAGGCGTTTTATTTTCCCATCTCTAATTTTATATTCTCTTTAATACAAAATCAGCTGAAATTTTCTTAGTCTTTTCCTCCACTCTAAAATATATTTCTGCTTGAAGCTTTGGATTGATATTAAAATTATTTTCTTTTTCAAGTTTATTTTGAATATTGTAGGATTAGAAAGAATGTGAAGCATGCATTTTTTTTGTTTGTTTTTGGTGATATGCAAGCAATATATTTTGCAATAAATTTTGAGTTTTCCAATTAGATTAAATTAGATAGACCTCCCCTGAGCTTGCTAACACTGCACAAACTTCTCATTTATTTTCAAAACTAATACAAACCTTCATTGAGTTTTGTTAAAACTACACAAACATCTCCTCTGTTTTCAAAATATACATAAATCTACCTTGAAAATAGATAGAAGTCTTTGTAATTTCAATAAAAATCAAGGGAGGTCTATGTAATTTACATTTTGTTTTAGGGGAGGTTTGTGTAATAGAAGGGAAGTCTATATAATTTCAACAAAATTTAGGGGAGGTTTGTGTAGGTTTTGAAAGTAGAGGGGAAATCTGTATAATTTTAACAAAACTCAAAAAAGATATGTATAATTTACTCTTTCCAATTATCTAGACGATAATTTTGAATCTAGGGTGATTAAATGATTATTTTATACTTTGTTTTTGTTTTGTTTTATTCTTGTTTCTCTAATGATTTCACTGTTATATAGGTACAATGTAGCAATCAAGTGTGCAACTATCACTCCAGGTATTGTGGTTGGGGCTTTTTTTTTTTTTCCAAAAAAATAAAATTCGCATTTATACATTCACATACATACATTGACAAAAGAGAAAATGGAATACCCTATTGCAATTTTGATATTTATATTGTTTGTTCAAGAATTTAACTGCTTATATTGCTGCACAATAACATTCTGGTGGGTTATAGATGTTAGAGCACTAATATTTGTGGTATTTTGATTAACAGATGAAGCTCGTGTGAAGGAGTTTGGCCTGAAGCAAATGTGGAAGAGTCCAAATGGCACGATTAGGAACATTTTAAATGGTAACTGAACTTTCCTTCATCAATTATTGTTTGTTAAATGCTAGTTACTAAATTTATAAGTTTCTTGTTTGTGTCTGGTGGTTGATAAGTGGTTGATGGGTGACAATTTATGTCGGTTTCTTATCGGTTACGCTGTCACAAAATTCTTCCAGGAACTGTCTTCAGAGAACCAATTCTTTGCAAAAACATCCCTCGCCTTGTTCCAGGTACTTATATTGAATTTTGTGTTGTGCAACATTTCATCTTGATTTATGGAGTATAACTATTCTAATATTGACATTTGACAGGTTGGACAAAGCCAATATGTATTGGAAGGCATGCTTTTGGTGACCAGTATCGGGCCACTGACACAGTTATTAAAGGAGCTGGACAACTGAAGCTAGTGTTTGGTAGACATTCTGTTCTTATATGAATGTTTTCTTGATATCTTTTTATTGTTACTTTGACTTTTTAATTTTTATCAGTTTCTCACATGTATGTGTCATCCCTTCCTACTTCCTGGGGAATCAGTATCTCTTTATTATGTTTTTCAGTAATTGTAAATTGCTTATGTTTTCTCTATTGTTGCAGTACCGGAAGGGCAAGGTCAGAAGACTGAACTAGAGGTTTATAACTTCACTGGTGAAGGGGGTGTTACATTAGCCATGTATAACACCGATGAGGTTGATTGGACAGTGTCCTTTGTTGGTTTGATTGGGTAAAGTTTACTGAGTTTGCAAGTTACTAATATTCTATCTTTTTAATTTGGCATGGGTTGCAGTCTATCCGTGCATTTGCTGAGGCTTCCATGACAACTGCTTATCAGAAAAAATGGCCTTTATATCTTAGCACAAAAAATACAATTCTTAAGAAGTATGATGGAAGGTATGCGGAATTTAGTTTGTTATTTATTTTCACTTTTCTGGAAAGAATTTTGCAATTACACTTTTGGAGTCATTTGTTTTGACCTTGTGTATTTTTTCCTGTTTAATTGTATTTATATTCATTTATTGGTTGAAGATTTAAGGATATTTTCCAAGAAGTTTATGAGGCCAACTGGAAATCTAAGTTTGAGGCTGCTGGTATATGGTAAGAGTATAAGTGCTTTACTCTTGCCAAAAAAACTTAGTTTGTATTATACATTTAATTACATTTATCTCATGGATTGGAAGGTATGAGCACCGGCTCATTGATGATATGGTTGCCTATGCTGTCAAGAGTGAAGGAGGTTATGTATGGGCATGCAAAAACTATGATGGAGATGTCCAGAGTGATTTCTTGGCTCAAGGTTTGTATGAGATCCTTTTTAATTAGTTATTTTCTTTTTCTGCTTTAGATACTTGATAATTTTCTTTGAATCTCTAATACCTTTTGATGATGTTTTAGGTTTTGGGTCACTGGGTCTGATGACATCAGTACTGGTAGGTGTAATTTTAAGTCCTTACACATTTATGCGGTATTGTAGTTATTCTCATCCAGCTAGTTTACTATTATCCCCACTCCTAACCCGGATTTTGCCGTAGCTGTACCTTATGAATGCAGTCAATCAATTCTTTTTTCATGTTTTGTGATTGTGAATGATTTAATGAACAAGAGGAACAGTCTTCTTTCTTTCTTGGAAAGTTAACATTTTCTTCTGTAATAAAATGATGAAGTTCCACTATTGAGTTATGCACATGTTTTTGGTTGTGTGATGCCCTTTTGGTATTTTCATGCTTATACAAACTGAAAAGTACGGGTTGGGTTCAGGTGTGCCCAGATGGAAAGACCATAGAAGCAGAAGCAGCCCATGGTACAGTTACACGCCATTACAGGGTTCATCAGAAGGGAGGGGAAACCAGTACAAATAGCATTGCATCCATCTTTGCTTGGACAAGAGGCTTAGCCCACAGGTTTTAAACTGTAATTAAATTGCAGCGTTGAGTGCTTTGTCTCCTTTCTCCTTGTACTAGAAACTCTGCGTATAATGTTTGATTTGATGGGGAATTAAAATGCGTCTTTATTGACAGGGCTAAGTTGGATGACAATGCTAAACTTTTGGATTTCACTGAAAAATTAGAGGCTGCTTGCATTGGAACAGTAGAATCTGGGAAGATGACCAAGGATTTGGCACTTATTATTCATGGATCCAAGTATGTTAGTTGTTAATTTGTTGCAACATCTGCCGAATTTGGCATTTCTAGTAAACATTATTGATTTGTTCACTCTGTATTTCGCGTGCAAGCAGGCTTTCTAGGGAGCAATATCTGAACACCGAGGATTTCATCGATGCTGTGGCAGAGGAGCTTAAAGCTAACCTTTCCATCAAGGCCTGATTGTCTGGTAGGCTGCTTTGTGGTTCCCTTCATATTTAAGCAACAATCTTTTATTTCAGTGCACGCAGATAACATTGAAATGTGGGTGGAAAAGACTATATATTATTCATCTATCAGTCTATAACCTATCATGTTTTTCTGTTTTTTAAGTCAGCACTATTTTTTTATTTATTCTTTGGGCCTTGTTGTAGTTTTGTTTGGGTACTCATTCTATATTTGTGCTTTTCCATGCTCACATCTATTAAATTTTGACTAACTAGCTATTATTTTCGTGGCAGTTTCAGATGGGCGAGGAAAGTGAAGCTGAAGGAGGTCATTCAGCTGATGCTATATTCTCGAGAAAAATAAAGGAAGGCAAAGAAACATTGGTCTCTCATCATTGGACCCTTCTTGTCTGTGTTGATTGGAAGACATGGGGTTGGCTATTAGCCCCGGTTGTCAAAACAGATAGTCTTGTCTAATTTCAATTAATTCCTTGGAAATGGATTTTGCCTTATTTCTGTTGATTTAACTTGGCATGTTTGCCTTATTCAACATATAACTGCAGGCGAGCGTCTTTTACATTTTTGGCGCCTGAATATTGAATAATGATCGCTTTGACCGGTGTGTCTCCCCATACAAGCAGACATTTAAAAGAGTCGTGTCTATGTTTGACGCATATTGGGGACACATATTACACACTAAAGTAATGCTTTTAAATTACATATGATCACTTTTAAATTGCACACTAGGTAGTACCATAGTTTTGTCGTTGTGAATGTGTCTGTTCCTGCATCCTGGGTTTCATTCATCCCCACTTTTCAAAAAATCCAAGTTATCTTCTAATTATTTGAGATCATTTTCAGAATTATTTGAGATCATTTTCAGATTGGTATATTTTCCTACAGTATCTGGGATCAAACTGTTGCTCATTCTAATTATGTCTTAAACTGCTGTTTTGGTAGATAGAAAAATCATTTATTTCTTGGTATTTAAAACTTTTTTATGGATATTTAAGTATATAAACGTAAAAAAAGAAAGTTAAAATATATATGTTGTAAGTGTTTTAAATAACAATTTTTTATTAAATGTTACATACCAAAATTTATAAGTAGTTGAAAAACTGGAATGTTTTATACGAAATTGACTTATTTTCCTTTAAGAATGAGATATTTATATTTTATAATTCTAAAGCAACACTCTTTTGTATCATTTTAGGCTATAAAAATTTGGATTTAAAAGATTTTATAAAATATTCAATTAACACCTGGCTGTGGCTTCGCTTGTAATCATTCAAGTTCCCCTCTCTCTATTACTCTGCTGTAGTCTAAAGGTCTCCGGCCTTAAGGCCGTAGGTTTTGTTGGGTCTTTTTTTATTTAATTGGGACAGTTAAATGTCAGTTTCTCATTTTTTTTTCTCGACTTTTTAAGAAATCAACCTTTCATTTTTTTTATTATAGATGAGGATCCTAAATTAAAAAATGTTTATATTAAAAAATTTAACGACTAAATTTTAATTTAAGATTTTAAACTGTAATTTTTTATATAATTTAAAACTTTGATCCTTAAATTATTTTGAATAATTTTAAAATTTAAGATACTTTAATATAAATATTTTTAATTTAAGATATTTAATTATAATCATTTTTTTAAATTTGTCTAAGCCTCGGAGTTGGATCCTACACCATCTTTAATTTAAAATTATTCAATTTGTTGAGGGCCCAAATGCGTTTCACTCCCAGTCTCTTTCTACCCTGTTCAGAGCGAGGATCTCTTATTATAATAATTAACACAAGGAAAACTTTATATATAATTTTTTAAAAAATATTTTTGCTATCAAAATTTTGAATTAAAATATAACAAGTGTATAATTTTTAATAATATCATAATAAATGTATAATTTTTTTTGCTAAATTAAATTATTATATTATATTTGTTATGATATTAATGAATAATTATATATTTGCCACATTATAACTAAAAAAAGTGATTAAAAAAATATAAGAAATTATACTTATGTCTAATCCTTAATAATACATCCCTGTCTTTGAGGGGAAATTGATTTGATACCAATTTTCTCGAGAAAAAGGAAAGTGGCACAATTCCAATTCAAATTTGCAAGGGAAAGGTATTTATCATCCCCATACCGTGAAGAAAGCTTCTAAGCACGTCTAAGTCAAAGTCTATCTTATCTTTATCACGAGTCATTTTCCTTGGCTAATAGATCCCTCCTCTCTCTAGGTGGTGACTTTGGACTCTTATAATTTTTCGATATTAATTGATTTTTCTTTACATGTTATTTCATATTTTTACACAATTAACACGTCTAAATATTTATTATCGATGCGTTTAAATGGTATTTGTAGATCACTATTGATTGCCCATTTTGATAATCTATTTTCCTAATTTATGAATAATTGATCTTTTGAAAAATAATAATAAATAAGTTGGTGCTATATATGTACCAGTCACTAAATCAGCAATTCTAATATTTCTATTTCATCATTGAAATTTATTAGGTTAAAAGAGTTATTCTTCAAAATATTGGTGCAAACAAGGAAAGGCTCATCCCTTCTTTCTTTAGATGTTAGTGGCTTTAGAGATTTGAATCTTCTAAAATCACTTGAAATAAAATAAGGAGAGAAACATAGAAAAAGGGACCTACTTGTGTGGATCTTATAGGTTAAATGTGAGCTCCATATTTCTTTCTTTCTCTTTTCTTATTTTAATTAAAGTAATTTTAAAAGATTCAAATTCGAGACATTGGACTTCACGTGGCAATCCTACTAGATATTGGTAGTGGAAATAAAAAATCTCATTCATTAATGAGCTACACACATCAGGATAAGTATTATTGCTTTTTTTTAATAGAACTTATATATATTTTTATTCAATTAATATGAATATAGTGTCAAGTGTATCTTTAAATTTTTTTTCATGGGAAGAATATTTCTTAGATATTTTATGTGTATCAAGACTAGTAATTTATTATTTTTATTTTAAAATTGTATTCTCAGATTAATTTAATAGTTTCTAAAAATAAATTTTAATTCAATAGGCAAGATATAAACTACATTTCCTTAACCATTAAATCAATTCTTTGAAATTTGTCTATCTTAAATTCAATTGGTCTAGTTTTTTATTGTCAAAAGCTAAGGTCATATTACATAAAGTAGAAAGATTTTTTCTTTTTAAAATAAAATAAAATAAAATCATCTAATCTATATAATATATAAAAATAAAAATAAACAAATAATTAAAACATATTTAATGTCAAAAAATATTAATTTTTGTTATTAAAAGCAAAATTGTCTTCATACATACCAAATAACTTTTTGTTTTCTTCTCCCATTCTTTCCTACACGTCAAACAGCACCTAAATATAAATACACAAGTTTATGTTTTTACATAAAAGTTGATTTTGATTTTTAGATGGATTTGGATTTTCTGGCCTATAAACGAAGCTTTGATTCTAATATTTGAAAAAAAAAGAGAAAAAAAAGAGAGACTTGAATCAAATGATGATTTGCTTTCACGTGAACAAGCGAGATACAAATAGCAGTGTCATAATTGTTATTGTGCATTGGGATTACTGTGGAGCGAGTTACAAAGAACAAATGCTGCTTTTACAAGAATTTAAACATTGGTGGTGATAATACGAGATATATATAATACCTTCTGGAAATGGATTTTTTAAGATTATAGCTGGTTTGTTTTCTTTTTTAATTGATAAGTTTATTATAACTTAGTTAATTATTCACATTAATATCACAAAAATAAAGGGAAATTGTACATACCAATCCTGATACGTGTCTTTATTTACAATGTCCTCTCAATTTATAAAAAATTAAAATCTTCTAACCTGTTAGTCCATTGCAACAACTATACTATTTTCTAAATTGAACGTTGAGGCCCTGTTTATTTTATCAAAAATTTTTTTCATAAAATTTTTTTTGTGTTTGTTCTGTTCAAAAAAGAAGAAGACCAATCTAGTTTTTATTTCAATTTTTTATTAAAAAAATTTCTTTAGAATAAATAAGGAAACTATTTCTTGTGTTACTTTAATTCAGTGTCAAAATTTATTAGCTTACTACCATTGTTGTCACTTACCACGGGCAATCATTATTATCAAAGTCCACCTCCGACTACCCGGAAAAAAAATTTCACAAATATTTTTGATATAATGAACATTAGAATTTTTCTTAATGAATTTCTTTTCAAAATAATTATTTTATAGTAAGTTTGGCAACATGAGATTGATATTGATACGAAAGTTAATATTAACAAAAATTAAAAAAAAATCTATTATGTTATTGTTATTATTATTCAATAATATTTATATCTTTTAATTATTTTTTTTAAAAAGAATAAAATATTATTTTTTATTTTATTTACACACTTTTTTTTTCTTTTTTATTTTTCATTCTCGCATATTAGTCGTAGTCTAAAATCTTTTTATCTTGCCATGAAACAAATAGAGCTTAAGTTTAACCTTAACTATGTGAGTTTTTTTTATCCTTTTGCCCTGAACTATGTGAAATTATTAAAATACCATTTTCATTGTCCAACAACCATTAGAAAAATTATCTTTAAAAAACAAGTCGAAACTCAACGGGCTAACCCATCACAGCCAAAAATATATATATATATATATATATATATATATATATATATATATATATATATATATATTTATTCATAATTGTCCTTTCAATTTATAAGAATTTGCATGTGACCCCTTGATGTATTACCCCCAACTGCGATATCTCCTAATCTAAAAAGTGCATTATCCCACACCTCCCCCCCACCCCCACCCAAAAAAAACTAATTAATTTTATTTTTTAGATGAAAGTTTCTATAAGTAGAATTTTGATCTTTTATAGAGATGGAGGGCAACTAGAGAAGACATTACAATTGGATGCGAAGATTAGGGTGAGTACATATATAAGTACAATTTCTCATTAAATAATAAGGATACTAAATTACATTAAAATTGGTCACCGCTTAGCTAGCTACCCATATTTGTGAAGAATCGTGTATTTAAGGTGTGAATAATTAACAAGTATTAGAACTCTGGTTTCTTTTTTTTTAGTCCATAACAAAAAATCTTCTATATACATAGAGAGCATTATCCATCTCCATCCTATCCAGCAGTAATATATATATATATATATATATATATATATATATATATATATATATATGTATGTATGTATGGAGGAGTATATTTCTTTGATGGAAATTCAGGATGAATTGAGGCATATATATTTAGGGGTTTCCTTTTATAGACTTTGTGTTCGATTGGTTATGGAAACGAATTTTCTTGCGTAGAAGTCTCTCCATTAAATACCACTCACCACTCACTCTCTATTAAACTCCCCCTCTCTTCTATTCTTCTCTTGATTAACTCATCATAATTTCAATTCTCTCTCACTCTCTCTCTCTGGTTAATTACATATATATATATATATATATATTTCTCTCTCCACCGTGTGTTGGCGATGGTTCTGTCAGAGACCGCATCCAAGACGGACGTTTCCGTGCACTCAACTTTCGCTTCGCGATATGTGAGAGCGTCGCTTCCGAGGTTCAAGATGGCGGAGCAGTCGATACCGAAGGAGGCGGCATACCAGATCATAAACGACGAGCTGATGCTGGATGGAAACCCCAGGCTCAACCTTGCCTCCTTTGTCACCACCTGGATGGAGCCTGAGTGCGACAAGCTCATCATGGCTTCCATCAACAAGAACTACGTCGACATGGACGAGTATCCCGTCACCACTGAGCTCCAGGTACAACTGAAAGGTTATCATTCAAATTATATTAATATTTTACAAGATCAGCGGCTTCCTTATAATTAAACATAAGCCAAGAGTCCAATCAAATTTCACTTGACATTTGAATTGTTCAACCTACCTCATTTTAGATCCTAAAAATTAGTGAGTGCAGTGTTGAATCACCCAATAAAATATTAATCTACAATAATGAGTTTATTATTTTTAATGATTAACTAGTACATATAATTATTTTTGGAGACTAAATTTAAATGATTTTACAAGAATTAATTGTATGTAGTTTACTCAATTTTTTAAGTATTTATTATTAATTTCCTCAATAAAAGTAAAACATATGTAAATAATTTTTTATAAGGTTAATATCACCCTATTGCTTTTTTAGTTAAAATTCAGACACAAATAAAATCCATGAGAAGAGATACCTAAATTGCATTTAACTTTTTGTTTTACTATACACAAAGTTTTGTGATTTTAAACTTTTATAAAAATTTATTACTTTTAATAATTTATTATTAGCGCATATGTTCGATCTAAATATTTTATCTTTTTTCTTTAATGAAAGATGAAGCATCTTATCAGCTACTGAAGAAAATTATTAGAGTTCGTTAAAAGATAAAAAACATTTGTTAAAAAGGGTCACTTACAACCTCAAATGAGATTAGACTCAGACCCAAACAGGTATCGGATACTTGTTAAAAAAAATTCTATTAATTATTTAAATTCATGAACACTCACAAATGACACTAGGTAACTGTAGCCGAAAAAGATTAAGACAGTAAATTCATTTTGTCTTATTGTATGTAGGAACTTAGGCTTTATGTATAAAAAAAGATAATAACAAAACAGTAGTACGATCAAGCTCGATTTGTCCGAGGGTGAAACGGATGGTAAACTGGTGGCCAAATCTGACCACCCTCATGTTGGAGGGTGTGGGTTCGAGTCTATGCAAACCATTTGCTAATTTGCACACTACGTAATATTGGTGTCGAGTGAGCCGAGTTTGATGTTTCAGAATCGGTGTGTGAACATGATAGCTCATCTTTTCAACGCACCCCTTCAAGAGTCAGAGCCCGCAGTTGGTGTTGGCACAGTTGGCTCATCAGAGGCCATCATGTTGGCTGGCTTGGCTTTTAAAAGAAAGTGGCAGAACAAAAGGAAAGCAGAGGGCAAGCCTATTGACAACCCCAATATTGTCACTGGTGCCAATGTTCAGGTATATACACACACCCTTTTTTATCAATTTGTAAGTCTTTCAAAGCATTGATCAAGTTCTAATCTTATGTTCATGTGAAAGGTTTGCTGGGAGAAATTCGCAAGGTACTTCGAAGTGGAACTGAAAGAGGTGAAGCTGAGGGAAGATTACTTCGTAATGGACCCTGAAAAGGCAGTGGAAATGGTGGATGAGAATACCATCTGTGTTGCTGCTATCCTTGGTTCCACCCTCAATGGAGAATTCGAAGATGTCAAACGCTTAAATGATCTCCTAACTGAGAAGAATAATGAAACTGGGTATCTCTCCCTCCCTTTGATTGAGGTTTAAATCCTCTTTTTAGTGCACAAAGTCTTAATCTTGGACTTGAATTGACCTATAAAACTCTTCTGGCAGATGGGATACTCCGATTCATGTGGATGCAGCCAGTGGTGGCTTCATCGCACCATTTCTATATCCAGAACTTGAGTGGGACTTTCGCTTGCCACTAGTAAAGAGCATCAACGTTAGTGGGCACAAGTATGGTCTAGTGTATGCAGGGATCGGTTGGGTCATTTGGAGAAGCAAGGAGGACTTGCCTGAGGAGCTCATCTTCCACATTAACTACCTTGGAGCTGATCAACCCACCTTCACCCTCAACTTCTCCAAAGGTAATGCAGACGCCAAATCACGTCAACTTCGCACCATTTTCATGCAAACACTATACTGATATCATATTGAATGCAGGTTCTAGTCAAGTTATTGCTCAGTACTACCAGCTTATTCGCTTGGGCTATGAGGTACGTTGACCAACCAACAGAACCACCATTTGTGATTAAGGACTTTGATCAAGAGATTTGAAGAGGGTGCTGTAGTCATTAATGAAGTGAGATAAAAGGATAATCTTTCGTTGTTTGAAAATTTAATAAAAAATAAATCATAAAATATTCCCAAAATTATAATATTATTTATTGAATAAGATATGTTTAAAGATCAAAAGATTTAATTTACATAATACCAGTCTTATTATTAGGCTTAAAGTAAGTTTGATGTCAAAGATTTAACCTTTGTTCATTTCCTTAACTCTTGTATCTATTTTTTTTTAACCCAATCCCAAAAGTCATAATTAAAAAATTGGAACCTATGATGAATTGAATTGATTCTCAACCTATCAAATTCACTCCCTCTCTCTTTTTGTTTCAAATAATAATTTAGATGCTTAACTTCATTCCACCCCACTCCACTCTACTGGAATTCCATTTTCTCAATCAAGTGCTAAGGTTCTACAACTTGGTGCTATTCCATAATTTGTGTGTTGATTGGGTTATATGCAGGGATATAGGAATGTGATGGAAAACTGCAGAGACAATATGATGGTGCTGAAAGAGGGACTGGAGAAAACAGGACGCTTTAACATCGTATCCAAAGACGATGGGGTGCCACTGGTGGCCTTCACCTTAAAGGACCACAGCCACTATAACGAATTCCAAATCTCAGATTTCTTGAAGCGCTATGGCTGGATCGTGCCTGCCTACTCTATGCCCCCAGATGCCCAAAACGTCACCGTCCTCCGCGTCGTCATCAGAGAGGACTTCTCTCGAACATTCGCTGAGCGTCTCGCCATTGATATCCAGAAAGTGTTGCACGAGCTCGATTTACTTCCGGGGAGGGTCGTCGAGAGCACCACCGTCACTGTTACTGCGGAAAAGGCAGAAAATGGCCATCTCATTCCAAAGAAGAGTGCTCTCGAGACCCAGAGGGAAATCACTACGGCTTGGAGGAAGTTCGTGTCCGACAGGAAGAAGATGAATGAGAAGATGAATGGTGTTTGTTGAAGCGTTTAAGATATTCCAAGCTTGCTTGGGTTATTGCAATTACTCTCTCAAGAAGAATGAATAAGCAGGAGTTTGACTACTGTAATTCTTTTTAGAGATTTTTAAATTGCACGCTATTATTCTTAATTCATGAAAAGCCAATGGTACATATTTCTGTTTACAAGCACCTTTCAATCAAACTTTTTCTGAATTTGCTTTAAAGAAACAGAACTAAACACAACCCAGATCAATGGCTTCAATTGGAAGATGGGTTTCCCTTAACCACAGTGACAGGGCAAGAGGCATTTGTCACCACATAGTTGCTTACACTGCCCAACAACACCCTGAAAAAAAATAAAGGAAAATTACACAGATTGAAGTTACTCTATATGAAGGCTACAAAGCAGAATATGTTATTTTCTTGAAAAATGAGAGTATTATTATTGCTATGTGGTATATACCTTTTAATGGAGCCTAAACCCCTGCTTCCAATTACTAGAGAGTCAAGCTTAAGATCTTCAGCAGCAACGCACAACTTCTCCCTTGGATCTCCCCAGTACACCTTCGCAACTACCTTTGCCTGTTCCAATTTCCATAGCGCAAACACATTCAATTTTTTATGTGTTGTTGCCGAAGGAAAAAAAACTAAACAAGAACAGAACAAGCAACAGTATTACATAGGCATACCCCTTTGGTCTTTGACACAGTGTGAAGGATATCCAAGACTTCAAAATCCCTCGCAATCCCATATTGCTTCGTGAAATTCATCTCCTTCAACTCCTCCAGCGGCACCAAAGCTGCAAACCCAGAAAGTATTATTAACATTTGATCAAGCAAAACAACACAGTAGCCAAAGTAGGAGATAGTATCTCTCTTTAGCAAGGTGAGTTCAATTTCTGTGAGATATTGAAATTATAAACCATGAGAGTGCAGCCTCAAGATTGTTGGGAAAAAGAATTAACGCAAATAAAATACCTTAATTAAAAAAGGAAAAAAGAACAGAACTATGCCTATGTAGAACCAAAAAGGGCACTAACGTGAACCAGTGTCCGCGAAAAGCTCCTTCCTGGTGTGATCAGACGTGGGAGGCTGAACGTTGATCAAGATGATAAGATCTCCATCGTTGATGAGATTATCAGCGGCCCATCTGAGAGCTAGTTTGCTGGTGGGAGAAAAGTCCATGGCTATGCCAACTGTGCGTGCCTTTGCCATCTTTGTCTGATGATGCCGAAGGGAGATGAAGCTTACGTTGTTATATAATGGGTGTTTGGCGGCTATAGTGCTGGTTTTTGGAATATGTATTATGGCAGATGAATGTTCTTGAAAGAGCTAGAGAGGGGACAGGGAAATGGATCCCCTGCAGTGACTTTAACTGAAGTGAGGAGAGAGACAGAGAGGGAGAAGTGTGTGGGACCCACATACTAGAAGTGGGACCCACCTCTCCCTCTCTGTCTCTCTCCTCACTTCAGCTGAAGTGCACTGCAGGGGATCCGGATCCGACAGGACAGCTATAATTCCAGAAGGAGTTTGCTGTATTCATTGAAGACAATGAAAGCACAGAAAAGGATAGGAATTTTGGCATAAAGGTCAGAGTGAGTGACACAACCTTTGCCTTCCGAATAGAGTAACCCAGAAACAAACGAAATCGGATCACCAGTGAGCGAGTTGTAAGCGCGTCTGCAGTGTCTTTTAAATATTTTTTATTATTTTATTATTTTTTACCCTTTTAATTTTATCTCACCTCACAAAATTTTACGGAATTCTTACTGCAGAGGATCCAAGCTTAAAACAAACAGGTGCATGCTGCCATTCTCTCCTGCCCCAAGGGCTGTTCCTTTTTTTTTTCTTTTAAAAGCAGATTTACATCATTTAAATTCCATTTGAATGATTTGGATTTTTAATTTTTAATTATTTTATTATAAAACAATCCAAATCTAAATAATTCAGATCAGACTCAAAATTAAAAGAAAAATTCAAAATATAGATCTTCCTGTTCTAATGGTGTTTTTGGTTCTGCTTTTGAAAAGTTCAAAATCACGTTTGTAAAGAAGCAACAATTTACTGTTTCTACACAAACGTAATTTTAAAATTGAATTCCAAACACCCACTAAGAGAACAATAGACAATCCATTTTCATACCATGCTCTGCCATTTAGCTGTCTAATAGTTAATTAGCTTCTAATTCCTTCCTTAACTGGGTTGAATTTAATGACTGTCGGTTATGCTAAATAATAATGCACTGGACCACCTTTAGTTAAAAATTCTTACATATTTGTCATCAAAATTTTCAATTAAACACAAGGAATTTTTTTAAACAACTCAATTATGTAAAGCTTAGCTATAAAAAAGTTTCACTTGCTTATTTTTTATCAAAAAGTTTCATAACAAATATTTAAAACTTCTATCCAAGTTTTCTACTATTGTATATTATATAATTTTGAAAAGAGAAAATTATAGATTATCCTCCTTTCTTTTAAACCAAAATAGCTTGTTTACTTCTAGATAATTTGTTTCGTTATCATTTAATCACTCCTATATTTCAATTTTGGCAAAAATAATTATTTTAAAAAAATAATGAATATTATTTTATTAAAAGTATGTTTGACTTATACCTTAAAAAGTTTTATAGTCTTTTTTTTAATTGAAATTAAACTAACATTTTGAAATTAAAAGTGTCTATTTAATTTCAATAATAAATTTATGTAAAAACATTCAAGATATATTGAAAAAAATTTGATTATGTAAAAGTGTCTATTAAAACTTGAATGTAAAATACAACAAGATAATTAAGTGATAATTAAATAAATTACATAGGTGTTAAATAATACACTTTAAACTTCATGGAACAAACTAATTTTGGCCAAACTACAGGAGTAAGTTATAATTTATCCTTTTAAAAATACATTATTTTCAGAAAATAAAATTGGTTCTATGAAAAAGAAATTCTTAAAAAAATTCAACTTATAAAAAAAAATAAAGTAAATATATCATAAAAGAAATAAATTTTAATTAAAAAATATCTTTGACATATTTATATTTCTGTATAATTGATTTAATATATTTATATTTTATAAATTAGATCCGTGAGAGAAGCCGTTGAACATAAATTTTAATTTGTCAAACATGAGTAACTCTAAACTGTTGCGAACATTTTTCAATTTACTTCTTAAATAATTTGATGTGGTTTACTTTATATTTTTTTTTATTGTATGATTCCGTATTAAATACAATTAAATATTATTTCACAAATTATGTTTATATATCATTTCTTACTTTATTGATACTTTAATAAAAAGTCTCTGCCTTTTGAAAAATAGTAGATGTGGCTTATATATGTTAGTTAATAATTTGAAATTTTGAATGACAAATTCAATGTAACTAATCCAAAGTTCTATAAGAAAAGAAAAAGAAAAAAGAGAAATATCATAATTTAAAAATAAAAGGTATTAGATCCTCAACTCTAACAAGGATCACATGATTGAAAAAAACAAACAGTAAGAGAAGGCAAAGGCAGCGGCATATGACATGTCTCACCTTATTTATGTAAAACGTTGTGTTTCGCTTCACTTTAAAATACTTTAAGGATCTTCACTTCAAAATATTCATACACCTCTGTATTTAACTATTTTTATGTAAGCTGACTCAGTTGTGCTGACTCAGTTGTGGGCTTTGGACAATGTGATTGGCATCAGTTTTGCACTAAATTAAAATGGCCTGTGAAAGTGGGCTGCTGTTTGTGGACTGCTTTATTTGTTTTTGTTCTAAGAAGGTCATTGGATTAACATTTGTTTCATAAAACCTTTATCTTCTGTTACGTTTCCGAAGTATCATATTCCTGAATGTTTATTTATTCAGGAAGGAAATACCTGAACTTTCTGCCCTGAAATAATGGGTTTGCCATATCAAGCATCAACTGATCTTTTATATGAAAATGTATTAGATTTCAAACTGATCTTTCAAGAAATATTAAGAAACATCAGACACATAACCCAACCGAGATAAGCTATACCCATGAGAGGACAATTGCATATACTTGTTTTGTGCTTAAAGGATCAAATGGGACCCACTTGAGTTGGCATTAACTTCCAAATGGCATTTTATTTTAGGATGAGGAAATGAGAAATGAGATTTATCTTTGTTCTTTGTGTAGTATTCTGCCAAGTCCAACTATCAAATTCAAACTTATCTCATCCTCTGCTCCTTTGTCTCTCCATTTTTCTCTGTCATTTTCCCTTGATAATATATAACTGCAAATCAACCACTCGTGCTAATTTTCAAGAGATGGGAGTAATATATAACCATCTATTGTGACATATTAAATTATAAAATAAAATAGAAAACAGGGGAAATATATTTTATCCCTCAAACTAAGTCCAATTATAAAATTGATATACGAATTTTAAGATATAATAAAATGCCATTTAAACCTTAGATTATAACAAAACATCCCATGTTTGATGTTCAAAGGATATTTGTTATATTTTAAAATTTAGAAAGTGTTTTATTACATTTTGAAGTTTATATGCCAATTTTGTAGTTAGACTTTGGTTTAGCGGTGTAAAATTTAGTTTCCCTAAAAGGAAAAACATGGACTGGTTTGGGGTTTTATTTTCAACTTTAACGTTGGTTCAAATCTATTCATAAATGGAAAGTCAATGGTTTTCTCAGTAGGGTGGCTACTGGTTCAACAGCAGAGATCAAGACTGAAGTATGATAAGCTGGAATACCTTATTTTCAAATCTATTCGGTAGCTTCTCTTGGTCCTCCTCTTCTGGCAGAGAACAGGAACACAAAGAAAACCCTAGCAAAGAAAAAGAAATGTAACGAATCAGAAAAAGAAAATGGTCATGCCTGCTTTAAGTCACTGTACCAAAGAAAGGGATATATAACGAATGAGAAACGAAGATAGTGATGCTTTGAAGATGTCCACTTTGTTTACATTTTCTAGCTTCCATTAGCCGCTTCATAAAATTCTGTGTGGTTTAACTTCTTTAATTACAGTTAGAATGAAATATCTCATTTTCTGACTCACAACAAAATCTTCTAAAAATAAAAGTACTTAATAAAATGTCTGTGTCTCTCTGTCTAAGTCAACATAGAAACACAGACATAGATATGAGTCTCACAGAGACAGAGGCCTTCACAGCAAGTTACCCTTGAACTCAATCATGTCCCTCTTGTTGCATAAACTATTATCCCATTTAGGAAGGCTGTACAGTCTAGTAGATGAGTAAAAAGCTTGTCTTCATTTCTCAAAGAATAAAAAGACCTTCCTCAATATAATTAGACCAAAAACTTGTAGTTACATTGCACAATCAATACTTTAATTAATGTGGCCCATTTATTATTTTGCTCTGCATTGACTAATGCATGGTTAGGTAGGCGGGTATTTTCAGCGTTTCAAAGGGCCCATTACAATAATTTTCCTTGAGCCAAAAAGTGAAATACAGTAGTCTTTTTGTTCACATGTATGAAAGCTGAGAATTCAATAATTAACCTGCATACAAAGAGGGCTATGTCATACCTCACCAGCTTGTGTTCTCACTGGCCTGCCTTCATGGATTTGGAGATTGAAGCCACTCATTCAGATACATCTCTGGGTATTTAGGCTATTGCTATCCATTTCAGTTGCCTTTTCATTTTGAATTTTCTCTTCTTGGCTTATTTCGTTTCCAGGAATGCCATTAATTGCCGCAACAATTCTTAGTTTTACTTGTTTGTAATCCTAGTTTGCTTTTTGCCAGATGTTGCTGCATCAGAGTCCTGGCTTTTATCTGATCCCTCTACTGGGTACCTTGAAGATGCTATCTCTGGTTGGGCTATTTGGTGCAAGAAAGAAAACTCACCATCCTACTCTCAGGATCAAAAGGTTATATTCAGGTTTTATGTTCTCTACATTTGCTTAACCATTATGCCAACTACTAACTGTCAAATTCTTGGAAATCTGATATGAAGCTTTAATCAATTACAGGAATCCCTTTATTTGGATGACCAAGTAAATCTATTTTCAACTTATTCTGCCACAACCCAACTCTTTGATGGTAAGCCCCACCTGCCTCTTCAATCTTGCTTCATTTTGGTTAATCGCTCCGTTGTTGTATGTTTATGACAGTCAATAGTCTTTGCCCTTCACGGTTGGGAAGGAGTGGTTGGCTGCTGATTCTATAGCCTATATAAATCTTGGTAGTGGAGTCTAGAAATTGCAATAAATGGCCAACCTAGCATTTCAACTTTGACCTATCAATTTACTAGTAATTGAAAATACCGCTGTTGCTTTGGTACAATAACAATCAGTAACTGATATATAACCTCCTGCCATTTATGCTAATTATTGCTTTGCAGATGGTCATAAATTCAGCATTAGGGGTCAATCATCGTCACAGAATGATATGCATGCAGCATTAATCAAAGATGATAGTTCTCAGAGGAGCTGGGCATCTGGAGACTCAGATGAAAATGATGCTTCAGTAACAAGTATCACAGAAATTTTATCAAAGACCTAAAGGCTATTACTTTATTTACTATTCCTTTACTCCACAGATTCTTTATCTTTCTCCTTCCTTTTGTTTGAAAGATAATGATCCATTTACATTCCGTGGCCAGAGAGTCAATGGAAGAAAATAGCTTACCCATTTGAGTTGGTGAAACGGGGAGGAATCGAAGGGGAAGCAACCCTCAAAGACATAAATGAGCAGATAGTGATGAGCCCAGCAAAGCCAATTCCACACCCTGTGCGACATTCTGTGACTTCTTCATCCTTTCCAGGTCGCAGTTTTGGTATGTCAGGGAAAGCAGTGGTAGCCCTCACTAGGATTCACACCCAAGGCAGAGGTTCCATTACCATTATGAGGACCAAGGGTTGAATACAAACCTCACTCTTGTATTATAGATATGTGTGTATTAATGTTTCTGTACAAAACTCCAAGTGAAAACCTTCATAATTTAAAAGTTTGGAAGGAGGGTTCATTATAGTGATGTTTGTATAAAGCTTCACTGGCAATGAACCTCCTAATTGAACCATTCTACTATGCTAGTTTTGACAGGGATGAACAAGGCACTTCAAAATTCAAACCATACTCCGCATCTTGTAAAATAGAGTTTTATATTGTTGCTGTTTTTATATGCTAGTATCAGAAGTTACCTCTGTAATTACTAAATTTGAGATACATGTCATTATTAACATGCATATACTCACAGAACACATCAAGTCATTGACCAAATTTGATGAACTTACTTCACTCAAACAAATATAACATATAAATTGAGATTAATTAACAATAATAGCCTGCAATCATGAAAATACATCTATTTAGTTATTCTTTTTTTCTTTTCCAAACCGAAACAGATCAAAATGTTTTACGGGATGATTGAATCCTAAGACGATAAAGTAGGTTAATTATGTTTGAGAATTCCATAACCAAACTCAACTTGGTTATTTAATTAAAACCTATATGTGATGTGGGTGTTATGATGGTTGACATTGTTAGATTACCCTATAGTAGTGAGTTGGTGCATGCTTATGTTTGAGGATGCATGATCCAAGAATGCCGCCTTTTTGCTGATTGGTCTTAAATCTGCACTATGCCGGGTACTGCCTAATTCAAAGATGCGTATGTGCTGCATTTAATGAGACACAACATAACAAAACTATGAATCTCTTCTCTGAATTTGAAATGGCCAATACGGATAAACAATCCCTATTACATTATTTATATAAACGAGTTTTTTATGCAAAATTTTGGACACTTTCTCACATTAAAATTATATATTTTATTATTAACTCTCAGTTCATAGTTTATAAATAATTTGTCAGATATTAAACATCCAAATAAGAATAAATTTTAATTTACTTGTAAAGTCAAATTCACTTATTTTATATGTTTTAATATTTATCTTATTATTGATATCAAAACAGGCCTCTTGCACAAACATTTAAAAAAGAAAAAAGACAAAACTTCTTGTTTAGAAAGTATAGCAATGTAAATAACTCCTATTGATATAAGATATAACAATGTAATTAAAAAGTTGCTTTGGTTTGTCTTTATACTAAGAACAGCTCATGATTGTTACTTAATTCATTGATGTAGATTAAAAAATAGTTTTCTTTCTTTCTTCAAATTCTCCTTGTTTTGACGAAGGCATCCTGCTATAAAAGATTGTGTCAGCCAAACAAGTTGGACCGTTTGGCCTTTCTCCTTGTTGAAAGACTCTAGGTTACTAGAATTGGACTTTCTCTTGTGGAGTCCTTTTTTTTTTTTTTTCTAAACTGACCTGTGGAGTCCTACCTACGTTACAATATTTCAAAAGGAAAGAAGAATTAGGCTACCAAACAACACTGCAAGAGAGTGCTGGGGCTTCTGATCTGGCCGGATCGTTGAATTAGTGTGATGCTTCATGAACAATACTCTTGCCTAATTAAAAAACAAAATTCAAGTTACTGCTGAATAATTACATATAAAAAAATTGATATTGAACCCAAAAAAAAAAAAAAAACAACCACAACAATAACTAAAGTCAATTAGTATTTGAACAGAGCAATGGCTATGGCTTCTAATTAAAGCACTCCAAATTTAGATGTAAATTACATAAAGTAAAATATCATTGATAATCAAAATTAACAAAAAATACAAAAATAATTAACTTGATATAACTCTATTTTTTTTAACACAAAGTGCCCAGGGTAGGAAGTGAAAAAATTAAAAAAGTGAATAGGGATCAATTCCACATGCATCTAAAACTTTTGATACTTATATTAAGAAAGATATTATTTGAACTAAATCTCTTAGATAATATAATTTTATATTTTATTATCACGTTGGTTATCTATTTATTATTTTTATTCTTTTTCAATAAATATATAATTTAATCCATGAATAGATATATATATATATATATTGTAATTCGCCACTCAAATATATTAAATTATTTCTTTAAAAAAGAATAAATTACCAAGTTGATTCAATGTAGAGGTCGAAGTCGATCAAGTTGCAAACTAGAAAAGACGAATTCGTGTAAAAAATAAATTTGCTTATTTATTCATTTGTTATTTTTTTGGTAAAAATATATTATTGATTTTTTAACTTTATTTAACATTTTACTATCATTTCTTGATTTCATTTGATTTTAATTTAATTTTTTAACTTTACCTTAAATTTCACTTTTAATTCTTAAATTTATTTAGTTCTAATCAGGGACAAGTCTATTATTAAAATATTGTGGGCCAAAAATTAAAAAAATAAAATAATAATATGCTCATGTATATAAAAAAATTTATACTAAAAAATTATACATGTAACACTTTTTTTTTTTGTAACTTATCAAAATTGAGCATAACATTCTTTGATGTCATTAAATTCATCAATAATTGAGTGTTAAACTTTTCAACAATCTTTCTTTTAATAAAAGTAATCACGTAATTTGTGAGAAAATAATATTTCACTTATTCCTAAATTAATTTTTTTTATGATATTCATAATTAAAAATGACGTCTCATTTTTTACAGTTAAAATTGAAAGGAGTCAATATAAGTAAAACAAATGATTAATAAAATAATAAGTATCAAATTTTATTTTAATCTTTGGCATAACTAGGAGATTATTGACATATTTTTGAAATTAAGATGTTAAAATAACATGAAGGTCATAATGTTGTATTTATATTTTAAGATGCAACATCTCTTATTTAATGAAATTACTAGCCTCAGGGGAAAAAAATGGAAGACAACTTATATATCTTTAAAATAATATATATATATATATATATATATATATATATATATATATATCTTTATATATATATATATATATATATATATATATAATTAAAAATATATATATATATATATATATATATATAAAATTAAAAAGTTTTCAATGGCAAAGACCAGAGAAGGAGAGGATGGAGGCCATCACGCCTTTTCTTCATTTGTTAATAGTTTCAATTTGGTCACTTAACTTTGGTTTAAATTTTATTTTTGTCCTTTAATTTTTTTTTTTGTTTTAGTTTAGCCTCTGATTTTAAAAAACTATTCAAAATTTTTTTGTCTCCTCATACCATCAAATTAAAATGTTTTAAATATCCAGGCTTCATATGAATTAAGAGTTTAGACCACCAAAAAACAAATTAAGATAGTAATACCAAAATTAGAAAAGCACAGATAAAACAAATTTAACTACCAAGTAGTTGAGTAACAATCAATTTAATTTGTGAAAAAATAAATCATAAAATTGAACTTCCTATGATTTATGGGACTTACTCAACAAATGAAAAATAAAAAATGAAAGGAAAAAAATATTTGAATAATTTTTAAAAATTAAGAGCCAAATTGAGACAAAATAAAATTAAGAGAAAAAATAAAATTTAAAATAAAATTAAAAGACTAAATTAGAACCAATAAAATTAATGGATACAAATGAAATTTAAGAGTAAATTAAAAGAGTAAATAAGAGTTGAATAAAATTGACAAATTAAAGTAAATTTTAATCTAAAGGGGTAAGAATATATTTTTATTTTTTTAATTATCAAAGTTATCATTAACGAAAACTGAAGTATTCCCGACAAGGTCCTCTCTATTAGAATTTTCATATAAATATATAATCCACTTCAAACATCTTTCTAAAAGTAAAACTTAATAGCGAATTTAACTAACGCACAATCTTACATCTCTAAGCGTATGACTCAAGTATTTCTCAAATAGATCCATCCATTATGAATTGAAGGTAAAATGCTGGTATCCTTACGCCATGTGCGTTAGGCACGTCATTGTCGTTCTTCCCCATTCACGAAGAGGATTTCCCACTCCCTTTGAAGAAATATATATATAAAAATTACGAAGACGTTGAAAATGAAACTCCGATAAGAAATCATTCTAGTTATGGTGAAAGCGTGGAGATTCCATTCTGTATTGTGCTCCCCCACTCTCGTGCACCTATTTGGCTAACCGGTGCGGGGAGAAGCCATTGCAGAGTCTCCCTCTTTCCTTGTCTCTGTCTCTTCATTGATGGGAATGTCAGTGCTGTGTTTGGCTTCGGCCATTATCATACTGTGCTGCGTAAGCCATGTCACATCTACCGAATCAGATCATCGTTACAAAGCGGGAGATTACGTTCCCTTTTACGCCAACAAGGTGGGACCCTTCCACAATCCCAGGTAAGCCACGCTCAATTTCATTTCAATCTCAATTCTCCCAGAAAAACGGATACTGAAAATTTAACTGCATACTAAGTGATTTCCTTCGGAGTTTCTATTACTTGGATTCTCAGTTTCTCGCCTATATATATATATATATATATATAAAGATTTTATACCCGCTTGATCTTGTGTGGATTTGGTAATAGGCATCCTATTTTTATCAACCCTGCAAAGAATGATGGCAACTGTCAAATTAATGAGTTGAATTATGTTTCTCTTTTGACCATCAAAATGCTTGTTATTTGGCTCATGCACGGATTGGATTCTGCGAGGTGGGTAAGCAGGAAATAATGCGACTTAGGAAGCTCTGATTTAAACTTCGACTACATTCAATTCTACTGAAAAAACACAAGCTGCATAAATTGATCCCCAACACCAGATGGATAGGTTTGGTTTGCTTCTATTGCTATTGGACAAAATGCAGGGAGTGTTGACTTTAGATTTAAAAAGAATTATATTGACATTTAAGTTAAGTAAAGAGGCAGTTATGTTCAATTATATCTTCTCTAGGTTTTCCCTCTCATTTGAAGGTAGGGACCTTTTGTTCCCTACTGGACCTTCATCTAGATTTATGGTTGAATTTGTATTCAATATTGTAGTGCATTTTTTTAATTTAAATAAAAGATAAAGGACTCCCAAATGCATGTATTTTGCATCAACTAATTATCTAAATGGCTATGTTTAAGACATTGAAATCGAAATAATCTATCTTCTTTGGGTACCAAACTTTTTAGAACTGGACATTCAAGACAACTCGAATGCCTAATAATATGACATGTGCGTTGCTTGTGCGTTTCATTGTTTGGCATATTCGATTATATATTTTTCCCTTACAACAGGGTGACTTTGCTGATTCTTTATGCTTCCCTTCTTTCATGCCAACAGTGAAACGTACCGATATTTTGACCTTCCCTTTTGCTTACCAGGTTTGTTTGCTGATACCATTCCTATTTAATGCTCTATTTTGGTTCCAACCCTTATCTTTGTTTCCTCCCCTATTCCTTGTAATTGACATTTGGTAGTTGCAGCTCATGTGCAAGAAAAGAAAGAAGCTCTCGGCGAAGTTTTAAATGGGGATCGATTAGTTGTTGCCCCTTACACACTGCACTTCCTAGTTGATAAAGAACCTGAAAGTATTTGCAGAAAGAGGCTGACAAGGAAAGAAGTTGCTAAATTTCGAGCTGCTGTCTTGAAGGATTACTTTTTCCAAATGTATTATGATGATTTGCCCATCTGGGGCTTCCTTGGAAAATTTGACAGTGAAGGCAAAGATGACCCTACGGGGCCCAGAGTTTATCTTTTTGGGCATCTTCATTTTGAGATCCTTTACAATAAGGATCGCATCATTGATGTTATAGTACGAAGTGACCAAAATGCACTTGTGGACCTGACAGAGGACAGAGAAGTAGATGTGGACTTGACATATTCTGCCAAATGGATTCAAACAGATATTCCATTCGAGAAAAGAATGGAGAAATACTCACAGGCTTCAACATTGCCACATCACTTGGAAATTCATTGGTTTTCAATCATAAATTCCTGTGTGACTGTTCTCCTTTTGACTGGATTCCTTGCCACAATTCTCATGCGTATACTTAAAAATGATTTCGTTAAGTAAGAATAATTCTCACCGATTAATCTGAGCATTGCCTGCTCACATGAATTGAAATCTTCTAATTTATGGTTCTGATACATCCACAATTTTAAACATGACAGGTTTACCCATGATGAGGAGGAAGTTGATGACCAAGAAGAGGGTGGATGGAAGTACATTCATGGTGATGTGTTCAGGTACCCAAGATACAAGTCTTTGTTTGCAGCAGCCGTTGGATCTGGCACCCAGCTATTTTCACTGTAAGTGCTCATCTTTAAGAGGAATTTGGCTCAATTTAACCTTTTTTTTTTAATATTGTTTCGAGTTGTATCGTTTATTTTTTACGTATCTTTGCTCTTGTTTTCAGTGCAATCTTCATCTTTATGCTCGCTCTAGTTGGTGTTTTCTATCCATACAACAGGGGAGCTCTGTTTACTGCACTAGTTATTATATATGCCCTAACGTCTGGAATTGCGGGCTACTCTGCAGCTTCCTTCTATTACATGATCGAAGGCAAAAACTGGGTAAATTCTCACTTCTTAGTCTTAGATAGCATATATCATTTGTGCTTCACTCTAAGACTTCCTTTATAACTTACCCTAGTGCAATGCTCATATCTGTGCAAGAATTTCCCTGTCTGTGATTTATAAATTAACTTGAAAAAGTTCTTGCAGACGTATTTTGCTCTTACCTCATTTTGCTATTGACTCTTTCTTTCTGTTCCAAAGTCCAAACTAAAAATTCCAGCACATGATTCTATGCGTTCATCTACAGCTACAGCTATTATTCTAGTTTGCTGGCTTTGAGACTTGATTCAACATTAGTCCCCACATGAATCACGTTGGTTACTTGAATATTGTAAATTATACAAATGTTTCCAATGTAATCATTTCTTTCCCCACAGTAGACATCATTATATGTTATAAAACAATTTTCATTACGATGCCATAGTTTTTCACCTGGTTTTGGCATCCTCATAGCAATTGAAACTCCGCTGCATAAATTAAAAATCCAAGTGAAGCATGTTAACTGATAAAATTTTGGTTTGGGTTTGCTAGGTGAGAAATTTGGTATTGACTGGAAGCCTGTTCACTGGACCATTGTTTTTGACATTCTGCTTTCTTAATACTGTTGCACTTGCCTATAACTCCACTGCAGCACTGCCATTTGGAACAATTGTTGTTATTGTTCTCATATGGACTCTTGTAACTTCACCTTTACTAGTATTGGGTGGGGTTGCTGGTAAGAACAGCAGACCAGAGTTTCAAGCTCCTTGTCGCACCACGAAGTATCCCAGAGAGATCCCCTATCTACCTTGGTACCGGAGAACTCTTCCTCAGATGGCAATGGCAGGGTTTTTGCCCTTCAGTGCCATTTACATTGAACTCTACTACATATTTACTAGTGTCTGGGGTCACAGGATTTACACCATATATAGCATTCTGTTCATTGTGTTCATCATTCTCTTTATTGTGACTGCTTTCATCACTGTGGCGTTGACATACTTTCAGCTTGCCGCTGAGGACCATGAATGGTGGTGGAGGTATGTATCCTAAATTACTCTGTGCTCTCACTGTTCCATATTTTATTCATGGGCTATACACTGAAATTGAGGTTGTTCATGCCCCTCTTATAAACACTGCCTATACAATTCGAACAACAAACTATCAAATTGAAGTATCAGGGGCTCTATTTTTGCGTTTCGAGCTTTGAAGTAAAGTGTCCTCACTCTAATATGCTATTGCTTCAGGAAAATTTTCTGCCAAGGCTGTTTTCTTTTCCTCGTTTCTTTCTTCATATTCCATGCACACTAACTTCTGCTTTTTTGGCTCGAAACTAGGTCCTTCCTTTGTGGTGGATCAACTGGCTCGTTCATATATGGCTACTGCTTGTACTACTATCATGCAAGATCAGATATGTATGGTTTCATGCAAACCTCATTCTTCTTTGGCTACATGGCTTGCATTTGCTATGGTTTCTTTCTTATGCTTGGAACTACCGGATTTCGTGCTTCTTTAATCTTTGTCCGTCACATATATCGCTCTATCAAGTGTGAGTAGCCAGGGGCTCATTGGCTTCAATCACAAAGGTTTTCTTTCTCAATGTTATAGTGAGACTTAAAAACATACATTTCTTTTGAATCCTATTGTCGTCAAAGGCTAATCAAAGAAAACCAAGGATAAATTTAGAACAGTTCAAGATCTTTTATCCAATTGCTTAATCCCAATTTCTAGCAGTACTTTAAAAGTCTGATATAGAACCTGCATTATTGATCAGCGCAGTAGTGTGACTCAAAAATTTTGTTGGCAATAGAAAAGCTTGCATTACTTTTAAGTGTTCTAGCATAGTATTATTCTCACTCTAACTAATAAAAAGTTTTTTTTCCTTTCAAGTTTGAGTGATTTGTTTGATCAGTAGTCAACTCTTCAGTAATCTAATTTATGTTTATTAACGATTTCTTTTGTCTTGAAAGCGTAGCCATGAGAATGCCGCATTATCCTAGCAGTAAACTGGCCTATTGCAGGATAGATTACGCTAAAACTTGAGGTCACACAATCAAAGATCCTTCTTTTCGATAAATTGTTAAAGAGAATAGATAGAATAGTGAAAAAGGATGCTTTACGAAGGAGCCATCCACTTAGGCAAAGCACAATCACTCTTTGTAAACAAGACAACAAAACCATGGAAGCGCGTAGTGTCAAGTACCTCACCATGAATGTTGGATGTCCAGTTTTGTTGACTTCAAATAAGTACATAGCTTTCGAAGTCATAAAACGCAGTATTTTAATACAGGACTTTATTATTATTCAGGACTTTATTATTATTCAGGACTTTATTATTATTATTATTACAAATGTAATTTCGTGGTCTTCTAATTTCTCAAATATACAGTTGCATGGCCTTTTTCATGGTACAACATGAACTTGTTTGATAATTTTTTATTAAAAAAAGGGGGTGCAGATTCCCCTAATTATTACAATAAAGTAACAATGCCTAGGACAACACGAAGAAAGTTATCAACAGCACATTGGAATTAATCCTTCAGTTAGCAAACTCAAACGTCATCAAATTTCTGCACCAATCTTGACCCTTCCATAGCCATTGCAAAAGACAGACATTTATCTTTTGCAAGGGTGCATGGAGATGCAGTAAAATGTACCTTCAACTAATTAATGAAAGCATGTTTGTCTCGGACATCATAGAATAGCCTTCCCCTTACAATTACAAAGCATGAAATCTAATATACCAGAAAGAAAATTCTGAATAAAATTTAGTATACATGATCCCCTCGTAGTCATACTACATATGCTGACATAGATAGCATTAATCAATCAAAATCTCTCGTCAACCAATAGCAGAAGCAACAAAGGGCAAGGTCCAATAGGCTTTTCTAGTAAAAGAGCAATGCGACATTTGACACAAGCATTCCATGAAATCTTTCAATACTTCCAGGTGGAACCACCGAGTCTAATAACCTCTTCGCCTCCGTTATCGCTACCAGGAATTCTTTCCATGTTGGCATCGCGTTTATCATCACCGAAATCACCATAAATATCCTTTAGTTTAGCTAGATTACTGGAAGCAGATGTCTTGTCCTTACTTCCGTCCCTCTGTGGACTAGAATGAGATTCAAACCGAGCAGAGCCAGCTTGCAAGCTCCGACTTCTACTCCTGCTCCTACTCCGGCTCCTGCTTCTCCTATAATAGTGCCTGCTGTTGTCATAATCTCGGCTACTTTCTCTCTCTGAGTACTTAGACCTCCTATCATAATCATAACTCCGCTCTCTGTCCCTTTCTCGTTCCTTATCCCTCCTGTCTCTATCCCTCTCTCGATCTCTATCTCGGTTCCGGTATCTTTCTCTGTCCCGATCCCTGTCCCTATCCCGATAACGATCACTATCCCGATCCTGATCTCTGCTTCTGTCTCTAGACCGAGAGCGATCTCGGTCCCTTTCCCTTTCCCTATCCTGATCTCGATCGCGATTTCTGTCTCTAGACCGAGCGCGATCTTGGTCCCTCTCCCTATCCCAATCCCTATCTCTTTCATAATATTCACGGCTCTGGCTGTGACGGGCACTTGGAGATCTTCGTTCATCACTGCCATTTCTTTCATGGGGTGGAGGAGGTAAAGTACGGCGAATGGGTGATGAGTCCCTTGTTGAAGCACGATGTGGAGCCCGCTGACCAAAAGAGACAGAAAGGGCAGCTTTTACAGAAGGAGGTCTGCGGGCAGTGTCATCAGAACCATGGCGGGTGCACTCCCCAGTTGAACCAGAATGTGTGGCGGGGAGCTTCAATTTCTCAAGATTAGACACAATCTGCCGCATTACAGGAACAGGGATGCGGGGGAAAAGCGTGTCAAAGTAGTACTGCAGAAGTAGAACACACTCATAAATGTGGCTCAAGGTCAAAGTAGTAAAATTAAAAAATTACATGCAATCCCAGGGTTCAACAAAATTTAGCAATTGTAGCATTCTAGTTTGTCAATGATGCCGGCATATACCACGCACAAAATGTCCAAAATCATGATAAGTAAAAAATTAGATACCAAAAACAAAAAAAAACAACTACCATGAAGGAGGTAGTAACCATTTAACCACAACAAATGATAAACTTGTGATATAAATCCTAGCATACTAGATAAATGGCAAAGTTAGGGACAATGACAAGAAATTCTTGAGCATAGCTAAAGAGTCAAGCAATGAAAAGCAACCTAGAGTGATGACATATGTAATTTATACACACAGAATAACCAAAAGGAAAAAATAACCTGGACATAGAACTAATAGAAGTTTTTCTTAAAAGTGGTATTTATGTGGGAAGTAGCATAATTTAGAAGTATTTTAATTTCTCTCCGGAATCCTCCCATGCATAACATAATTAGATAATGCCGTCACAGTACAAGCTCCTTTATATTAAATGCACTTTGGATCTTCTGCACATATCAGGTATGTGCGTGCCGTGTGCATCTTTGGGATGAAATCTAAATTATTCAAATCTGATCTGAACAATTCAAATTTCAAATTTTGTGTTTCTGTTTTTAATTTAAATCATTATTTTTTTTAAGTTTACAGTTGGAAAATTATTTTTATCCAGCATTCTGCTTCTTTCAAAATTAAAACAAAAAAAAATCAAATTTTTCTCCCAAAAAAAAAAATCTCAAAATCTGGACAATCCAAATCAAGATGAGCATCCCCTGTACATCATCCTAAGGGACGTGCAAGAAATCCATTTGCTACAGAATGAATCCAAAAGTTTACCCCACCCAAAAAAAAAAAAAGAATTTAAAAGTTTGAACCATTCAATTTCCAAACTTCAAGAGACCTCTACGGAAGAAATTAAAAGGGCTTCCACTTTTTAAGATTTTAATAATCCCTCCCCCAAAAAAGAAAAAGGGGGGGGGGGGGGGTGGTGGGGAGGATTGCATTCCCCCTTGCAAAGAGGCACATAAGCAACTATAGTTTCTACTGATAGAGTGGTTAATAATCCTGGAACAGGGAGAAAGAAAAGAAAGAATAAAATCGCTATCATTTACAAGCATCCTTATTTCAGCTTCACAGCATGTGTGGAAGAAGAAAGTCAACAATAATCAATAATACACTGTTGTAGTCAGAAAAAGAAGAGCACATTCAATTTTGATAGCCATCAATAATAGTCAAGGTTAAGCAGCGAAGCTAATTGACATGCAAGTATATCTTATTACTTGCCTTTTCTGAATAATCTAAACAGTTGCAAGAAAATGAACCTTGAAGAAAATTTTCAGGAAGAGGTGGACCTTCAATGAGCCAAAATAAAGCCACAACTAACCAGACACATGATCAGATTATTTAGCTATCCGCCAGGCTAGTGCAGTTGGACTGAATGACAAGGCTTGCTCAATATAAAAAGGCCTAGATAAAACCCAGATTCAAGCTCAACCTTGGGAATATTCATTTCTACTGAGAATTTCAGTCATCTTTAGATATGTTTCTAACTAATAATATCGAAGACAAATGTACCTGTAGAAAGGAAACAAGTTCACAAGCCAACGTCTGGTCCTTATAAAGAAACTCAGACAGGCTCAATAGTTCGCACCCTTGAGAACAAAATAATGTGTCACCTAATCAGACTAGAGAGGCACACAACAAAAGGAGAAAGTAAAATTTGATGCTTAACAAGAAAATTCAAACTGGACCTCCTAAGTTGCAGGGATGGATTGCTGAGCATTACATCTTAGTACATGATAATAATCCTTCTTTATTGCTTCAATTTAGTGAAGCTCCATAAAGGGAAACCCTAAAACTTAGAGTGAAAGGAAAAGAGACACCAGGGAGTCCATAAGACTTACAGCATATTGCGAGGAATGGATTACCAACAGTTTGCAGGTGATACATAAATGCAGATATTATGATATGGAGTAAAAAATAACAGCCCCACTCCAAACAACAAAGAAAAGAAGTAAGAAGGAAAAGAGGAATAGGGAGATGGAAAATATTTAAAGCAAATAAGCAACTACGAAATATTAATCAACTTTTTGACCATAATCAATTTTTCATCTAACTGTACTGGAAGACCTCAAAGAAATGTGTATTTAAAACCTCTTCCTCAGAAAACCTTGCATATGAAGTCACAAGAGCATTCAATAAACAAAGAGTATGATGTACAAGAAAAAAAAGACAAATTCTTCTCAGCTAATTTCTAATCAGCAATTATTTCTAGGTATATAAGTTTTATGTCCAAAGATACCGAAAGCACCTCATAGGACCCGTTACTCCAAATTATGGGATGATGAGAAACATATCTTCTTTTGCAATCTTGTGATGCAGCTGGATTCTGGAAAGAGAGCTCTGAAGACAGAAATCTCAGTTTAACTAGTCAATAGTAAGTCAAATGATTTTTCTTTTCCTTGTCATTGTATACCATTACATTTAAAAATCTCAATATCAAGAGATCAGGGTACACTTTTGCCAACTATCATGCAAAGGTATTTGATTCTACAAGCAAAAGGAAAGCATGAGACCGAAGAAATTAAACCAGGAAACATGCCCATGTAAAATATATAGCTTGATATACTTAACGGTAACTAACCTGTCCAAGGAGCAAATCACGGATATATACACCCATCGTGGTCATTCGTCCACTAGATCCAGGGGAAAATTCCTGACATACAGCATCATAATTGAATATGAAGAACAATTTGCATATAATATAAGGAAGCACTTTTAACAGTTATCCCAAAAAAGGGGATACTCCAAGATAACAGAAATTCAAAATCAAGTATTTAAACTATAGAAAACTAGTAATTAGAGTCCAGAAATGTGCTGCACAAACATGGGATTATCAGTACATATTCCAGATATAGTCCATTATATACAGTAACTTAAGAGTATTTAAGGAATAGCTGACGTAAAATTGGAGCAAATGCCACACAAAGTGCAATTTGATGGGAAAAGTTCACTTCTAATAAGTAGCACATTAATACACTTTTCTCTAGATCATGCCACATCACTTAACATTGTGAACTCTGAAAAAATGCATAAATACTGCTTGATGCAGAACTAACAAATAAAACACTATAGAAATATGAAATATCTTCATTAATCAGTGCCAAAATCTTGGGTTCTATCCCTCAAACATCAGATAACACTGCAGCTGCCACTTCATCTCAAAATGACCTTCAATTATGCTAACTGTGGGACCATAAACCCCAGCAAAAGCACAAGGAAAAACTTCTCTAAATTTCTGAACAACTAGAAAAAAGGAAACTAAGTAATAGAGGAAGCCTCCATTACTGACAGCAGCTGGTCCCCAAATTAAGCATCCATCCTTTTGTTCAATTCACTTACAATCTATGGATTCAATATAAGAACTACCTAGTAACCAGAACATGGAAAATATGCTTGTTGGTGTCCTGCAATGATACAATATTTAATCCTCACCCTCTCAGTAATTTTATCATACTTAACCCTCATTTCATATCATTATGCTCTTATGGGATACGTTTCCAGGCCAATTTGCATTTTCTCCTATCAAAACCCAAAACATAAATGCATTTATTTCATAATTTAATTAGAATTCCTCTCCCTGTTATAATATTAGCCCCTGATACCTACCCCACATCTGCTTTGTCATCATCATATATCAATCAGGAATAGATATTGGTCCCTCCTCCACAATACAACCTGTTGTCACCTCAATACTAGGCTGCATTCACCAACTAATTCAAGTCCATTTCGTTAACTATCAATGTGGCTCTTTTGTCATAGGGTTCACCTCCACAATATTCCTTCTAATAATCTTCTGTCCTTAACATCAATCATGAATAGCAAACCCAGTAACAGTGGAAGTAATTCTAAGCATACAATTCCCATCCCAAGAAGTGTCACAACAAGTAACTATTACAAGTCCATTGATCAATAAAACCAGGACCATAGGAAACTCATACAGACCATGTGTCACACCAGTTCAGATTCCTCTCCCCCAACATGCTTATACTATTTGTGTTTTAGCACTTAGATTAACACGTTCACAAAAGCACTAGAGCGCAGATGAACCAGCGCAGCTCATAAGTCCTCACCCAAACCCTCCTTTCAAGTATTACTTTTAACCAAAATACCCTTCAATCCAGAATGCTTTTCCTTAAAAAGCCAGGAACCCCAAAAAGTTCCTAACTTCCCTTCTTAAAGTGAAATTACATGTCCAGGCATCCATCGAAAATTTGAAGTGATTTCCACAACCCAACCCCCCCCCCCCCCAAAAAAAAGAAGAAGAAAAGGATAATGAGGAGGAAAAATAATAATATCAAAATTTTTCATTTTCATCCACTGATCTCAGCTTCATTTTTACAAGTTAAACTTATTTTTCAATCAGCAGATTATTCTCCAAACAAGATGTCAAGATAGTACATAATAAGTAACTATAATCCAGGGCAGAAATAATCATACAGGCATAACATATACAATAAAAGCAAAAACTTCAAGTCTCGATAAGTTTGTTCCAAAGCAGATCCCATAAGCAAATTTATAGCTTTAATCATTTTGGCCAAGACATATCGTTTCCATCGCTCTGAATCAGGCCATGGCATAATCAAAATTTAGACAAAGAAAAACAATATATCACAATGAAATGTATGACATCCTGCACATTGACCAGAATCTCTTTCGGTTAAAATAAAGCTCAATGCAAGGTGACATTAGACTTAAATTTTCAAGAAGGCAATCATTTAACAAATTTAAGTAAAATTATATGCATACAAGAACGAGAGGAAAAAATTCAACCATTGCCCAATAGTTATACAATGATCCCACAGAAACTTAATCAATGTCACTGCATGATAGATTTCAAGAGTTACAAAGATCAGACACGTGTCTTCATACCTCTTCATCTTTGACATATGGCTCAAACCAGTTCCACAGAATCTTTGGATCAGCAACATATCTCAAATAGAGAAATCCAACCTGCAAACAATATCAGGAATAACATAAAGCATAACATACACACAATCAGGTCTCAGTGTAAATTTGAAAAATTCTCATTAATAAGAATGTTGCACATAAAGCTAGAACTTTGAAAAGTAAAAAGAAAAACAAATTAAATACAGCCTCTTCATTTTGATAAACAACAACAGCAACACAAGCCTTTTTTTTCATTAGGTGGGATCGGTTATATGAATCAAACAACGATATAAAATTCTATCATGAATCATGTTTGTAGACAAACCATTTAAGTGCTTGTTTGGATACACGTTAAGTTACCCGCTTTTCGGCCCAAACCAAAGTTTGCAGAGTAAAAGCCCGTTTGAATGATGTTTGGATACACGTTCCAGTGGTCGCACCATCGCTCGGAGAGTATGAAAATCACGTTTCCTTAAAGCATTTTGCACCTGCTTTTTACCAAACCACGTTGTGCATTAAAACCACGTTATTACTCTCCAACGGCCAGTCCCAGAATGTCCTTCATACCAGTCCGAGGAATTGAAAGAGAACGCACTGTCCCTGTTGCATGGTCACTCTTCTCTTCTGTTCGCTGCTTCGGTGAAGAGAGTACTGGCATTCAGCTTCGGTGAAGAGAGTACTCTCTGCTTCCACAGATCTCCCTCTCTGCTTCAGGTCCGTCGTCTCGTTCTCTCTCGTTCTCTCTCTCTCTGCAGCAACTGAGCATCAACTTCTCACTCTCACCGAAACTGGTTCTCTCTCGTTCTCGCTCTCTCTGCTTCATTCTCACTCTCACCGAAACTGGTTCTCCTTTAAGAGGATGAGCATCGACTTCTGCAGCAACTGAGCATCAACTTCTCACTCTCACCGAAACTAGTTCTCTCTCGTTCTCTCTCTCTCTGCTTCATTCTCACTCTCATCGAAACTGGTTCTCCTTTAAGAGGATGAGCATCAACTTCTGCAGCAACTGAGCATCAACTTCTCACTCTCACCGAAACTGGTTCCCTCTCTCTGCTTCATTCTCACTCTCTTCCGAAACTGGTTCCCTCTCTCTGCTTCATTATCACTCTTGCAGCAGCTGCCATATAAGCTTTTTCGCGTGACGTCACTTTATGCTTCTATCCCGTTGATCGAGTTCACCCCTTGTTTAGGTGAATCGCCATGTCCATTCAAGCCCCTCCGCCCGCTTGGCCGGCGGCAGGAGCATACCCTCGTGCTGCTCTGTTTCTCGTGCTGCTCTGTTTCTCGTCCTAGCGCTGTTTCTCGTCCTCCCTCTCTCGAAGTTTTGTAGCTTCCCTCTAATTATCTCACATTATATATAATATAAATATAGATGTAAATATTTATTATTTTTAAATTAAAAATATATTTAATATATTTATAAAATATATTTTCATATAAATTTTTAACTATTCATCTTCATTCAATTATGGTAAAATTAATAATAATTTTATTTGTTTATTTATTTCCAAATTTTTTTTATGTAATCTAAATAAATAAATATATAATGATTATATTGATTCAGGTCTTTTGGCCAGGCCTTTGAATATTTTTCAAGATTTTGATGCTAACTTCCTAATACTGATTGCTTATTTGAATTTTTCTTTTGGGTGGCTTGGGCAGGTTGTTGTACAAGCTGTGCTGTGCGTCTAAGGTTTGAAAGAGAAGGCACTAAGGTTTGAAATCTTAAATTGTGATAACTTAATAGTTTTAGTAACAATATTAATGATTTTGCTACTTATTAATGTATGTGGACCTATTGAAAATTTGTGCATGTTGGTCTTGGTCCTTTACAATTTTTTTGGTCACATAGAAAAATGAGTTCTCAGAAAAAGGCTGTGTGGGATCCAAGATCAACTGAGCATTTTGTTAAAGCATACTTGGACCAAGTCCAAAAGGGAGAACGCAATGGAACAACTCTGACAAAGAAAGGGTGGAAGGATGCTATTGAGCAATTCAATGGATTGACTGGACGAAGTTATGATAAAACTCAGCTGAAAAACAAATGGGATAGCTTAAAAAAAGAATGGTCAATATGGCATAAGTTGTTCGCCAAAGAAACAGGCCTAGGGTGGGATAGTACGAAGATGACTGTTGATGCACCTGATGAGTGGTGGGAGAAGAAGGAATTGGTAGGTTATGCATCAACTTGTACTTATGTATTATCTTCACTATTTTTGTTTGAATATTTATAAAAGTGATGAATTGCCTTATACATGCAGGAAAATCCACAATATGGGAAATTTAGGTATAAAGGGCTTCCATTTGCCCAGGAGTTAACTATACTGTTTAAAGATGTAGTTGCAACTGGACAATTTGCATGGGCACCATCGTCAATGACATTCTCTAATGGTTTGCTTGAAAGTGAGGACGGGTACCGCCCAAGCCTAGATAATATTGGGCTAGATACAGAGGAAGGATCTGGAGATAGTGAAGATGATAGTGTTGGGGCAACTGAAGGAGTTGCAAATATCAATGTATGCCCATCCCAGGGAACTAGTGGCCAGATAAGTGGTGGAAAGAGAAAGAGAGCTGACCCTGGTGAACGGACAAGTAAAGCCAAAGTCCCTGCAGCATCAAAAATAGCTGACGCTATAAGTGTCATTGCAAATTCATGCCGCTCCGGTCCTACAGAACCACCTGGAACATCAATGAAAGAAGTGATGGCTGAGTTGAACTTAATTGATGAGATTGTTAGTGATCCAGTGTGGTATGCAAAATGCTGTCAGATGATGATATATAAACAAAATCGGGAGATGTTTGCCACCTTTCATGGTTATGAGGATTGGAGGTTGATTTGGCTTCGACATGCAGTAGATAATCCACTTTCATTCATGAAATAGGCACTAGAGTTTATATTTCGATTATGTTTTATTTGTTTGTGATGTTACTCTGCTTTATATTCAGATGTTTTATGTGTTGTGATAGTATTTGGACTATGGTTTTGTCTTCGAACTATGATTTATGGGTTTCTGATGGTATTTTATTTTTGTATTCAGTCTGTTTTTTTATGGACTTATGATTGTAGTGTGCTGTTATATTCAAACTATACTTTATTGGTTTATATTCATACCATAATGCTTTTTTTTTTAGGTATAAATGGAATTTAAGGAAATACAGGATGGAGAAATGGAAACTGAAACGACACAAGTTCTTTCTCGTGAGCAACAAGCTCATGTGGCTGCCATAATTGGCGGCTACACAGTAACATATTTATGTAAACAACCATGCAGAACAAGTGAACAAACTGGTCATTCTTGGGTTCAAGAAATATTGCAAGGGCATCCCACTCGCTGTTATGAGATGTTTCGCATGAAAAAACACGTGTTTCATAAATTTTGCATTGAATTAGTTGAATGTGGGTTGAACCACACTACACGCATGGGAATTGAAGAGATGGTTGCGATGTTTTTAAACATGGTTGGCCATGGAGTATGTAATAGAATGCTACAAGAAAGGTTTCAACGCTCAGGGGAGACTGTAAGTAGGCATTTGCATGCAGTATTACTTGCTTGCATGAGATTGGCCTTCAAATATATTAAGCCACGAGATCAAGCATTTCGTTCAGCCCAATTAAAGATTCGAAATGACTCACGATACTGGCCATTTTTCAAGAATGCCATTGGAGCAATTGACGGAACTCATATACCATGCGTGGTTAGCCCTAGTGAACAACCAAGATTTATTGGTAGAAAAGGGCACCCGACACAAAATGTTATGGCTGTATGTGATTGGGACATGTGTTTCACGTTTGCCTTGCCCGGTTGGGAAGGCACTGCCCATGATGCTCGTGTATTTTCTCATGCTCTCACGACTCCGAGCATGAACTTCCCCCATCCTCCTCCAGGTATATTCATGCCCTCACTGTTATGGTTATGGTTATTTTTTTTTTACAACAATTAATGTGTAATACTTTAACTATTTATTAGGTAAATTTTATCTGGTGGATGCTGGCTATCCAACCCCAGTTGGATACATTGGTCCATATAAATGTGAGCGTTATCATCTCCCTGACTTTAGACGTTCTTCCAGATTTAAAAATGATAATGAGGCATTCAACTATTACCATTCAAGTTTAAGGTGTACTATAGAAAGAACTTTTGGGGTATGGAAGAATAGGTTTAAAATTTTGCGGTGCATGACAAAGTTCAAATTTGAAACACAAGTGCAAATCGTTAGTGCGACAATGGCTATACATAATTTTATTAGACGGAATTCTACAACAGATATTGAGTTCAGCCATCTTGAAGACGAAAGCCAATTTGAAGGAGAAATTGATGAGCACAGTGGCTTAGATCCATTGCCAAGTCTAAACATTATCTCTGCATCTGAAATGGATCAACTTCGAGACACTATTCGAGATCAAATTGTGCTATATGCACATAATAACTAGTAGTTTCAATCAATTGTAATACTCTATTTCTATGCTATGCACATTTATAGAGTAACTCAAATATTTATTTTTAATTTATATTTTAATTTTAATATCAACAGAAATAAAAATATATATTATGCTATATCATTTGTTAAATGCTATTTATAAAAAAAAAAAGTAATGTGATAGGAATAAATCAAATAAAGTAATATGACTATCTATTTCGGTAATTTTACACTTAAAAGTGATTCTGATACATAATATCCAAACAAAATCAATTTTACTAGAATCACTTTTCATCTAAACTTTTCAAACATAAATCACGTTCATGTAAACTCACTTTTACACAAAATCAATTCTACAAAATCAAGGTTTGGAAAACCAATTTTACTCACCATCAATCCAAACACACACTAAGTTTAGATCTTTTCTAATGGTTTCGCCTGTAGTTTTTTTTTATCGCTCTCTACCTCTAACTATTAGATTAATCTCTATCTAATTTACTCTCCTAACTAAAGCTTTTATAGGTCTTCTCTACACGTTTCCAAAGCATCTAAAGTGTGATTCTAAAATCTTCTCCACAATAGATGCAAACTCCACTTCTTCTCTAATGCATTCATTTCTAATTCTATCTTATCCGATATCTTTACTCATTCAATGCAATATTCTCATCTTTGCAACATTGAGCTTATTCTCTTGTTAGTTTTTTATTACGAAACTATCAGTTTCATATAACATTGCAAGTTTTATCGCTATATGGTAAAATTTGCTCTTAAACTTCGGTGAAACTTTTCTATCACAAATGACACCTAAAGCAATATTTACATCTTACTCTATTTTCTCATCATATTGTATGATAGACCCAAGATACTTAAACCGTATGACTTATAATATAATATGTTCTCTAATTTTCACTTCTATGTTAGAATTAGTGCACCTCTTGTTAAACTTACATTGCATATACTCCATTTTACTCCTACTCAAATGGAATCCATGTGCTTCCAAAGCTAGTCTCCACATCTCTAACTTTTCATTTATTTCCTTCCTTGACTCTCCAACTAGGACTATATTAGCTGCAAAAAACATGCATTGTAGCATCAACTTTTGGATATATTCAGTGAGCACATCCAAGACTAAAGTAAAAAGATAAGGGCTCAATGTTGACCCATAATATAAACTGATAGTTATCAGACAATCTTTTGTAAGCCCACTTTTTGTTTTCACGCTAATTGTAATCCCATCATACATATCTTGGATTACTCGAATATCGGTAATACAAACTTCTTTTCTTCAGAGCCTTCCACAAAACCTCTCGACACCCTATCATATGCCTTTTCCAAGATTTAGAATCATAACCATATCCTATGATCCATCATTTAAAATTTTCCAATATTTCTTTCTCATATAGGTTCTTAGAAAATAATCAATGGCTATGTCTCTGTATGCTCCCCACTCCAAACTAAAATTAAAACATACGAGGAAGAGAGGGAAGGAAAAATTAAAAAAAGAGAGAGTTGATGCATACATGGCACTCTCCTCCAAGCCTTCTCTCTATAAAAAATTAACCAAATCTTAAGATATATCATTTACAATCTTCGATATAGTTTTCTTCAACTAGGTTCTAAAACCACAATTTAAAAACAAAAAGATGCATACAAGACACTCCCCCCCTTTTCTCTCTCTATATGTCATACAATCACAGCAAACCTCATCCTAAATGTTTAAAGTCAGTCTAGAGAATAGATTTTCCTAATTAATCAATGGATTTATTGTCTAATACCCATGTCACAACCACATCCTTCTTTTCTAGTTGCTCCTGTTATCCTCTTTAATTATACTACTTAAATATCCTTACTATTCCACACAGGAACAGAAGCAATTAAATATTTAAACACCCAAGCTCTGAACCACATTCTATATTACATCCACTCCCGCATTTTAACAAATTATATACATTTCTCATCTTATCAATCATATGTGTTAGTACATTCACACTACAACTCAATCCCAATGGAGAAAACTTAAGTACAATATTTATGTCTTTGCTATCAAGTTCTCTTTTAAAAAAAAAAATGACAAGTGGACATTTTTTATGACTCAGCACCACATGATTGGGTCTTTCGAAGAAATTTTTTTTTCCATATGTCATGTTTTTATTGGAAAATTTTATATGAAATACCTAAGGAACTTTACCATAGTCTAGTCCTACTCCCCCCCCTTTTCCCAAAAAAAAATGTAGAACATGGAACAAACGCTAGTAAAGTTAATCCCAAAGTTTGATGCCAGAGGGTATCATCCAATTACACAATGCATTTCTCCATAACATCAAGCATGCCCTGATTATAAGGATAACATGCTTATTCATTAAAAATTAGTCCAACATCCCAACTCCTGCTCTTCGATAAACTAACATTACCCATGTTTAGTATTAGTATAGTCCCACATCACATAAAATCTCCAGGTTCCAATTTCCAATGCTTGTCTTCAAATTGTAGCAAAGATTATAAAATTATTCTCAGCAATCAATATAACAGCATTTACCAAATCATATTCTTAGATAACAGATTAGGGAAGGGCTCATAAACTCATTGACTACTAAGCCAAAAAATGAATGACTTAACAAATTTCTGATATGACATCTCAACATTGCTATCCCTTCAGTTTCTCAAAGCTAGTTGCTCCACCTTCATGATGAGAATTTCCTTTCTTTACTGATCTATTCCATAACCTCCATTTAATTAAAAAATAAAATAAAAATACAATACAATAAAACCTTTTTAATAACAACCAAATGGAAAGTATCATACTCAAGTGAAAACACTTTTTTCCTTGATAGAGCATAGCTACCTCATGCTTGACAGAAATAAGACATATGACATCGGACAACACATCCTCAGTTCCTAACATGGCAGATCGTCAGAGGCTTAATTCTGGAAGTATGCTACTCAAAATTCTATTCACAAGAAATTACAAAAAGGCATCACATAGAAAAATTCAGGATGCCTTAAAAACAAAACAATCAGTTTACATGAGAACAATCAGAATATTTACCAATAATGAAAAATGGTTGACATTTTGACCATTGAAAACCAATCCACAAACTCACTAACAAACAACAAGGCTAAAAATAATAGTGTTAATGTGACTATGGGGTAAAATATGGCAAGGCTGCAATTTTACCTGTCCCTGAACTCAACGCTAAATAGCATACACTAAGGGAAGTAGAGGTATTGGCAATTTCACACTCAAACAGGCAAAAATTACATGCACACACCCTTCATAATATGAAAACATAACGCTTTCAGTACTTTCAATAAAACAAACCAAAAAAGGCCCACATAAATTGCCAGGTGATTTACCTACCGCTCTTATGTAAGGAGAATCAGGGTGTTTTAACAGTCCATGCATTTGTTTGACAGTGAGCTTCATAGTAAAAAACTTGTAAAGGAGACAGAATGCAGTTGAGGGACCACGACAATTTCCTGTCATCCATGGCTCCACGTGATCAACTTGATTGTAAATCTCATCAATAACTTCATGGTACGTTTTTAATCGATAAAGCTCCTTGAAGTAATCAGATGACAAAATATTCATGCAAAGGACTTTCTCAAGCAGAGAATCAATTGGCTTGCCACAAGTCTGAATCTCCATGATGGACGGCAAAATATATTTTGCTCCCAAAATGAAAATTTGAACAATGTTAACTCACAAAAGATATGAAATGAACGTGTCACGATCCCATTCCTGCAGCAAACCAGAAAATAAAACAACTAATCTTAATACATGAATCGCATTATAACGCGAAGTGGAAGCAATTAAAAATGACTACAGTTACAACAGGGGTTTCCTTCCTTTGGCTTAAATTCCATAGCAAAAACTACTTACATCACAAACCCATTCAGAGAGACCAAAGTTCACTACTCTTACCGTCAATTTAGTAAATGACTTAACATTAATTGTGTGTGTGTGTGCGTGCGTGTGTGTGTAGAGAGAGAGAGAGAGAGAGTTAATATCAGATGGTTTATCGAAACCATTATCGTTACCGGAAAGAGTGGTGAAAGGCAATAAACCTCAAATAAAACCAGTTTAAAGCTCAAATCATAAGAGATGAGCAACGTTGGCTACCCCCAAAGTGAAAAGAAGAAGAAGGAGAACAAGGTGCCAAGGCAGAGGTACGTGAAGAACCCTAAAACCAAAACTTAAAAAAATAGAAAAGGTCTTCATTGAAATCTCACAATCGGGTCCAAAATTAAGCTTCGGATTTTGAAAACCACAACTGGAACGTGCAAAATAACACAGAAAGCACATCAAAGCGAGTTTAAAAAGCATAAAAATTTGGAAAAAAAAAAAAAAGAGAACGCACCAATGAGCACCAGCAGCAAAGGGGTTATTTCGACGACAAAAAGTAGAATGAGGAAGCTGAAGAAGGGAGATGAGCCAATGAACCCTAATTGTAACGTTGCGAGGGTCTGCTGCTCGATTTGGTAATTAATCAGGCGATGGCCCGAGGAAACGGAAAAAGGCGGCTTGTCTGGTTATATATGTGGTTGTCAAGTATTACCGGTCGAGTCAACCCGGACCGTCCTGAACCGAAATAGAGGGCAGATCAGCTGACGAGCTTTTCTTTTCTTTTCTTTTTCGGCCAGTAGGATTAGTCAACTTCCTAATATCGCCGAGAGGCAATGGGAGAAAATTATTGAAGGAAAAACTTTTATTTTTATCTCCGTTTTTTTTATTTAAAATTTTACAAAATATTTTAAATTTAATATCTTATTTCTTAAAAAATTTTAAATTCACCCATTTGTCTCATTTTTGTCTCCAAATTAATGCATAAGTTGATAAATTATTGAGCATGATGTCATCTAGTTAGGTAACACTAATTAATTCAATTATAGCACCAACTCAGTTCATAAAATTCGGAGTTAAAATAATGAATTTGCTTGTTTAATATATAGAATCCCTTTCGATTAAAATAAAAAAATATTAAATAAAATATAATTAATTCAATTATGTTTTATATGTTAAGAAAAAGAAGAATGCCTCTTTATATATCTATTTAATAAGATAGAAATAATAATAAAATAGAAAGCAAATGATAGCAAATAATTAAAATATTTTTAGATTAATAAAATAATGTAGGAATAAAAAGAGAGGAAAAAAATGATAAAATTGTCCATTATTTTTTATTGTTATTTTTTGCTAGGTGAAAGAAATAAATATGCTATTTTAAATTAAATAATTTCATTATGTTTAATTATTTAATTTAGATAATATATAAATATCTATAATTTTAAATAATATTAATAAATAGAATTATATAAATATAATAAAAATATATTTTAAAAATGAAAATGAAAATGAAATTTTTTTTAGAATATACATTGTTATATTTTATTAAAATATTAAAAAAAAGCAAAAATTAACGAATAAATAATAAAATTACACCTAGAAAATAAAAAAATATTAATTAATATTAATAATATAAAAAAATTTTATATCCATGTATGAAGCAAATTTATATCAATTTTTACACCCCATTCCTTTTCTTCTATCTTCTCTTTAATAATTTATTTTTCCATTGAATAGTAAACATTTGTAATTTTTTTTTGGCAGTTATAACTGCAATGCTTTTTTTTTTAATCAACTTCAATTTTATTCTACATTTACAATTAATATTGTCTTTGTTAAGTGCAGTTTTATAACTGTAATTTTTTTTATCAATTTCAATTTTATTTTACATTTATAATCAATTTAAAAGAGAGAACAGGTAAAAATAGGGTGGGCCCATGGGTGAAGAAGGGCGATGCCATCTTTTCTACAATTTGCTTCAAAAACTATTGACGATTTGACCATTACAGTGGCAAAAAATAGGTTGCCTCTGCCCTTTCCATTCCATCGTCCCAATGAATGAATCTTTATATCAAACACACATGTTGAATAGAATTTTTTTCTATTTTCATTTCTCAATTAATCCTAAACAGGACCTTTTATATATCTATATATGAAACTTTGGCATTTAAAGTATTTAATTAAAATTTTTTAAGTTGAATGTACGTCAAATGCGAATGAAAATTATATTCAATTTTATGTTAATTTATAAACGTGGTTGTGGTGTAAAAATAAAATTAAAAGTATTTAAAAAAAGATTAAATCGAAACAAATTATATATAGAAGACTAAATTAAATTGCACCTTGGGACAAAAGTAAAATCTTTCCTCAAATTATGAGTATGTCATACATGGCGGTGATGTATTGGTTTTTTTTTAACATTTATATTAGAATATTGTAATAAAAATATAACTTTATATCTTGAAATCGGTCACATTATTATGCATTTAATATTAAATTTACGAATATAAAAAAATTTCATTTTTAATACAATATTTACTCTAAATTAATTATAATTTTGTTTTAGTATTTCATTATAAAAGTGTAATTATTGAAATAACGGAATTTTAGTATAAGGGGAAAAAATAAGAAGTTTAAATTCTTTCAGATGTCAAATCTAGAATAAGAAATTCAAAATATAATGCAAAATGAAAAAGAGTAAAAGTAAATTATACAAATATTTCCTCAATTTTATTAAAATTATACATTTCTCTTTTTTATTTTTAAAATAATATTTTGGTTTAATTTTAAATTTTTTTGCTAAAATGTCTTTTATTAAGTTAAATATACAAATATGTATTATATCTAAATATATACAAATAAAAATAAAAATAGAGGTTTTGTTTTCAAATATACACAAATAAAAATAAAAAATTTTGTTTTTATTAAATTTAGAATAAATTACACAAATATCTCTTGAATTTTTTTGAACTTACATAAATTTTTTTTTATTTGTAAAGTATATACAAATTTGAAACAAAAAGTTACATATACTTTATACTTTAGTATAATTTTAATTTTTTTACTAAAATACTATCTATTAATCTAAATATATATTTATTAACTGAAAAATTTTAAATAAAAAAATATATTGATAAAAAATTTTAAAAGTAAACTAAAACATTGATACTTTTTTATTTTAAAAAATTTGTATACATTTTAAAAATAGAAGAAAAATATATGTAATTATGATAAAATTTAGAGAGATTTATGTAATTTACTCTTAAATTTAACAAACAAAATATATTTAGGTTAATGAACTATATTACAGTAAAAAATTTTAAAACTAAACTAAAGTTTAATATAATTTTTTATTTTGAAGGGAGTCAATGTATATTTTGAAAATAGATAGAAAATCTATATAATTTTAACAAAATTCAAAAAAATATTATAATTTATTCAAATATTTATATAATTTTATAAAATAGACTATAAAAAATTTCAATTAGAGAATGTTCAAAATAAATAAAGTTTGGCCCTTAACAAATATAATATAAAAGTAAATTGATAGATTTAAGTTGAAAGCGAACAGTTTAATAATTAAGGTTTGTGAGTTAAAAAAATCCTAATTATTGTATGTTATCTCATGATCAAACAAATAGAAGAAAAGGATGAATCGAAAATTTTTATTTTAATAAGACAGGGTAAAGTGTAAAGATGAAAAAAAATACTATTTATACATTTAATTTGGTTATAATACTCATAATTATATGAGTGGTTATATCTAAATTTATCCTGTTCCATGTGATGACACGAGCTCAAGTGCAGCCATATTTAAATTTGGATTTAACCCCAAAGGGTTGGTTCAGTATGGAAAGTACCCTCCTTATTTTAATTATTCGAGTTTAAATTTTGGATCAGAAAAGAATTTATTTTCTTAGTATCGAACTAATATAGGGTTTCGCACGTAAAAATCAGGAAACTAATGTCAATTGATGTACAAGCTGACCCTTTAGGGGGAAAAAAATACTGTACAACCCAAAATAAATAAATTCATACATTCTATTAGACTTACCATTCATGAGCTTTTATATATTTAGTATCTATTTCTACATTTTTATATACTATCAAGATCCAAATTTTTTAGATTGTCAGAGTTATAAAAACTAAAGAAATAAAAAAGTTGTTAAAAGACCCGAGACATATAGAAGACAAAGTCAAAAGCACAATTCATCTTTATTGAGACAATGAAACCATCAATGGCATCTCCCCCTAATCAAGTAGTGGACCTAGTTTATCGCGCGGTATGGTACAAAATTCTTCTCTATGACTATAGAACAAAATGCATGAGATACAAGATACAAGTACATGTTACACAGTCGTTTTCACACCAGCACGAAAAGTTTCTACTTGATGGGCTTCATGAGAGCCTGATGATGGAACAAGTTATAGAACTCATTGCCAGAGTTGCAGCTCCATCTCTTGCTAAGGAAGCTTGGTTCTCTTGGAATTGTTAAAGGTCTGCTTGATCTGCAAGTCAAATTATATATATATGTAGTCCTTGAAACCTTCCTTTATTATGTTTATCTTCATTAAGTGATAAAAAGGTTAGCAAAACTATATATACTGCAATTCTGCAAACTTGAGCTCTTCTTTCAAGAAAATCCCACTAACTTTTTGATGGGATATTTTACACATATATAAACTTGAGAACGAATCATATTATTTATAAGTAATAAATAGTATAATTTTTCTTTAAGACTGCGTGCCAATTAATGTTTTTTACTATTTGACTTTTTTCAATATTTATCCTTTTTTCTAATGCAATGGATTTCCATGCAACTGTGCACGAGGCCTGCCTAGTTAAATTTTAATCCAACTTGGACCTAATATATGGACAATATAATTGTGTTATTTACCTGTGAGGGAAGAATGGCCTATCAAAATATGGCATCAATTGAGCTCTTGGGATCATCTCCTTCCTCAGTAAACGAATCTCTTCTTCTTCAATCATCTGCTCCACATTTTATTTATTTATTTATTCGTGATAAAATTCTCTTAAATATTACATTCAAACCATATTAAGTTAACTTCATTATATGTCTACCTTCAGCAACTTTTCTTCTCGTTTCTTTTGGAGCTCCATGAGATAGAATTTTGTTGTGACCTGTGCATACATGCAAAATTACCACAAGCAGTAATTATTCACAGAGAACCTATTGAAAGCTTTTCAGCTTCTGATTCACAGATAGAGTAGTCCAGTGATGTTACTGCGTAGTTAAACATAGCGCGCTTGACAGCTCTTTCTTGGGTATGGAGTTTGAATTCTTGTGGTTTAGTATTTTCTTTGGGAGGAGACTTCCCTGCAGCCTAGAGATAGACATGAAATTTATAAAGAGCAAGCTTGAATTGATGAAGTTGATACTGGTTATTTATAAATATAAGCTATATACTTACCTTGTTTTTGTCATGAAGCTTCTCTTTGAGCTCCTCTTTTGTCTGTGAAACACCCATTATATGTTTATTTTAGGTAGTGACAATGATCATGACTCAAGGATAAAAAGCTAAAATTAAAGGGTTTGATAATATATCCAATCATGTCTGGATAAGGGCAAGGTAGATAAGAAAAGAGAGTATGTTAAAGCAAATCAATAATGAATTATGTAAGAGACAAGAGCACTTGTCTATTCATATTGGGGTCCATCCGGTGGTGATGTACTTGATTCAAGATTGGAAAGGAACTGCATGGTTCAGCCGTCTAAATTAAGTGAAAAAGGTTATTGGTAAATGTTTTAAAGTGTAATTTTTCTGCTCAAGTGAATAGCAAAAGAGAAAAGGAAAATAAACAGAGAATATATATATATATATATATATATATTTTGGTCAGAACACAGACTATGGTTTAATTAAAACAACAAACGTTTTGAACAAAAATGTAACTTTTATTTAACCCAAAAAAAAAAGATAAAAGATATGCATTTAACTATTATGTCACTTGTGTCTAGACTTCTTTTCTGCTGCTTTTGGCTTTCTTCGGGATAGAATTTTAGAAAGCTCTTATAGCTTACAATACTAATACTTTTTAAATCATTAAATTCAAGAAATGATATGGATATAGAATAAGAAATTTATTGGTTAACATGGATATTTGGCAAGTATGCCAGAGATTATGCTCAAATATAGCACCGCCTAGTGTTTTTTTTTTCCTTTCACCTTCTACATTCAAATATGATGTGGTTGACAGATTCACAACTTTGAGCCTGTAAGATAATAAGAAATGTTTTAAACCCTCTTTGCATGCCAAGAAAGTTACAGCTTTCATGGAGAAATTAACTAAAAGTCACAAGCAGAAAATGAGTGGTTTTTAAAAGATTATTGTAAAGGTGGAATAAGCTAGCTGTGGTATTGGCTTCTCACCATTCCTCTAGAATTTGTGCTGCTCCATTCAGCTGCAGACCTTGAAGTACTCTTAACAAACTTCCACCACAGAAAAATGAGGAAAAATACAAAAAGACATGAAGAAATCAGCACACAATATTCCACTACCAGTTAAGAGAGAAGACAAGAACAACATGAAGAAGAAGAAGAATAAGAAGCATGATCCTAAACCTTGAAAGCAGATTTAGTGTTTGCTTTCTCCATTTCAAGTGGGATCGATATGGATGAAGCAGGTACTAGGCTGAGGGGCTATATATAGAGAGAATAGAGACTACGTTTGGAGGTTAGTAAGTGTCTGAAATTCTTTTTTTCTGTTGCTACATCACCAGCATGCTCTAGGATTTGCATGCTCTCTTGCACCAAACTTTCTGATTAAACCTCCCTCTCAGACATATATTTGTCAAAACCCTTCTGTGTTCCTTCAAAATTCCTCTTGGCTTAAGTAAGACATAATCACTTGTTCCCACTAATAATTAATTTAATCTAAGTACTCTGGCATGATAAGTTGAAGAACATTGAGTTGTTTGTTGGTTGAGTGGATATTCACCTCCTTATTATAGCAGCCACTTTAATTAGTAAGTTAAACTAATGATTGTTCATGCAGTTAATTAGAAGGCATGCATAATTTATTGAGTATTAATAACCAAATTTTATATTAACCTTGAATGTTTGATGAGATGATATGGTATCACACATGTGAGATTTGCATTTTGGGAATAAGTGAAGCAAAAGACAACTTCAACTTTGGTAATGCCATCCGACTTGACAATAGCATTTGTTTGCTTGGGTTCATAGGCCTCAAGACATTGGGAATGGGGAAAAGAGTGGAAGCAAGGATCGATCTCTTGACATCAAGCTCACTTCAATCTTAAAACTCATTGGCGTATTTTATTTTTCTTCAGTGTAATCATTAATTTATTGGAGTTTTATGTAACTTGCTTGAACGAGGAATTATATTAATATGTCATCCAGTATAGATATGCATATACCCATTAAGTTATACTGGAATATAAACAAAAATTATCTGACTGGTGATTTTCATATCTTCAAGTTAGATTTTTGAGTGTTCCTCAAATGTATATCAAATTCAACCCGCAATATTTATACCAGTGGTTATTTGGCATAAATAAGGAAGTAAACTTTAATCTGTAGAGGTTGGATTCAATTGAAAGCTAACGTACACAGATTATTCATTAGTCATTACACTATCTTCTGTAATAGTTACTGAAGTCCACATAGTGACTCTGTGAGTCACCTTCATTAGCAGAGCAAAGAGTACAGTATTGAAAGTGCAAAAGGTTGTTAATAGCATGCTTTCAAATGTTTCTTGTTGAAGCCGTCAAGCCAAAACAAAGACACAGTGTCATCCTTCACATTTTGTCTTGGCGTAAGCAAGACATAATTCCAGGTTCATGTTAAGTAATCCAGGCACAGCCTCTCTGTAATATAATCCTAATATAAGTTGGTAGTTCATATTGTTTGTTGCTTGATTTGAAACTCATATTCTAATCATTACAGTTTCCATTTTATGAATTGTAATCAATGATGACTTAGGCCATAGGTAATTCCAAAAGACAACTTAACAATATTTACTTTATTTTATTTCATGTTGTTTTCAATTTTAACTCCAACAGGGATTTAAACTAATGTTCTTCACCATTTTTCTTTTTTTAATTTGTCATAAAAAATAATTAATTTTTTTTAATTACAACCAAGAGTATTCTTGATTTTTGCATAAAACTAAATGTTTAAAGACAAATCCTCTTATATCCATATTTTACATTTAAACTTTTTCCTTTAAAATGTTCTTTAGATAAACCAAACCTGAAGTTGTTCATTAGAAGTACTACCCTTTTATTCTCACAATAAGATTCTATTCGACATAACAACATCATGGATGAATATCCTTAAATTGCATAGCCAGTGTTTCCAATTCCAATTATCAATCTTAATGTCTGATCAAAATTTTGTAATTTGTTGTTTAGTTGTAAGAAGTTGTATTTTTATGACCAAATAGAAGCTGTACGTGAGGGACAGTGGCATGGAGTCACTTTCAATTCCACCACTGGGAGTGAAAAAAGTGATGAGGAAAAGGTAGTTGATAACTTGCTTTCAAATGTTGTTAACCAAATGAAGTCCAAAGACAGAGAGGTAAGCGAGATGTCATCCAAGTCGTTAGGTTGTGAATCGAAAATCAACCTACTAGCCCAATGCTTCCACTTCAAGTTGTTAATTAGTAATCCTAATCCATGATTAAGTTAAAACCTCCCACAAGACTTTAACAACTTACTATGCCTTTCTCTCTTTTCAATCTTGACAATTGAAAGGACGCTATTTTAACTGAACGTGTCTGGGGAATTTCTGGCATTCAAATAATAATGTCTCCTGAAGATAGAAGGGAAGGATGGTGCAAGGCCTCCTATATTTTTGAATTATTGTTTATTTTATAAAATATGCCAATGGCCCCAGAAGCAAAGCATTATATCATTATATGAGTCGTAAAAGAGACTGCAATATAAGGTGGCAAGGAGATCGTTAAGTAGTGGCCTCAGAAATGAGAAACCCAAACCCAAGGCTCAAATTCCTGTCCTGTTAGTCCAGCCATACGTATCCAATATATTTTTTTTCTTAAAAGAATAATTATTTTAGTTAAATGAATTGTTTGGTCGAGTTTTATATATATATATATATATATATATATATATATATATATAAGAAATTGCTTTTGAGTAATAGCAAGAGCATATTTTTGCTTCAAAGGAAGCAGAATATCGAACCATCTCCTTGAAGGAAAAAAAAATTATATTTTTAGACAGTTTTACTCTCAGTTGAACTCATTGAGTACTATAGTTATCCGTAACATTTTTTTAACTTATCCTTTTAAATATAAGTCTTTTTTCATTAATTTGATAATGAAAAATACTTTTTTAAAAAAATTTACCAAACACAAAAATATTGATAAAAATACTTATTAAATGATTTTATCATACACAATTTATTTTTTTACAATACTTTTTTATGAAACTTTGTTTAAAAAATTATTTCAAATAAATAAAACCGGTAACTATTCTAAACAGGTCTATGTGTTTTTCAACATTGTGCTTACTCGATTCTCCTCAAGGAGAGTGGTAGATTTGGACCATTCAAACAAATGTAGATGGTGTAGATTTCAACAGATTTTTTTAAATCTAAACTATTTATATTTTTATTTAGATACATTTGTTTTATTTTAAATGAAATAAAATATAGGATGAAGACAGCTTTTCAATTTCTATCTAAACAATTTGATTTTGTAAAAGTTGAAAAACTACATTTTTCTTTTGGCTAGAATTAAAAAAATAACAAAAACAACAAAAACAACAACAACAATAATAATGTATCTACTAACATCTAGACCTTTCAAATATATTTTAATGGTCTAAATCTATTGTTCAAGGAAACTAGCAAAGGATCCACGTTCCTTACTCAATGGAAAACCCACTTAATGTAAAATTAGCCTATATATATCACCCAAGTTAAATAAAATTAGAGTAAATTAGATAAATCATTATCAAATTTTGTTGAAATTATACAGATTTTCTCTATTTTTTAAATATATATAAATACTTTTTAAGATAAAAAATTATCATATATTTTAATCTAATTTTAATTTTTTTTAATCAAAATACCTTCTATTTAAAAATTGATTAGTTAAAAATATGTATTTATATTTAATCAAGAATATTTTAGTCAAAAAAAATTTTAAATGACCTAAGGTTTAGAGTAACTTTTTGTATCTATATTTTTTAAAAAATAGACGAAAGGTTTATATGATTTAAAAAAAATTATGAAAAAATTGTATGATTTATTTATAAAAATAGGAAAAATAGGATAATTAGTGTCTGGGAAACACAATTGACCTCTTTCTTAAGCAGGCAAACTCTGGTTTTATCTATGGTGAATTTGTAATTTGATTTTCTACTAATTATTTATTCTAATTTAATATTTTATTATTAAAATAATTGTAATATTACTTTTTTATTATATCTTCATTCAAAATTTAATATCAAATTTAACAATTTTTTATATAAATGTCAAATTTGAAGTGTGAGCTAATGATGTTAGATAAACAAATAATATCTAAATGAGTAGATTGTTATATTTTTTTGGTTAAATTTTGAATAGATGAAATAAAAAAATAGTGCACATTAAAAGAGCAAATTGAAAATTAATCTATTCAGACAAAAATAGACGTTTATATCAAACAACGTAACAAAAATTTAGACAACTACATGTATACAAGTACGCTAGACTAACATGTATTATTATTTTTGGGAAAATTTGCCACGATTTCTACTTTTAATTGTAGAGTCTATCCCGATTTTTTATTAAAAAATTGTAATTAATGTCTTGATCAATTGTTTCTAACTTTTTATTACAATAAACCCTAGCATCTAAATTTGAAAAATATTAATTACGTGAAATTATTAAAATATTGTTCTTATTATTTAATATTGTTTTTACCCTTCTCTCTCTCTCTCTCTCTCTCTCTCTCTCTCTCTCTCTCTCTCTCTCTCTCTCTTCTAATTAATGCACTAAGAGTGTTTATGACCTAACTTAGCCTCACTTGGTGCTCTTATTCAAGCAAGAATTTTTTTATAAAAACTTACACAAAAAAGTTTATTTTTTAAGGCAAAACATATTTTTATAGTGATTATATGAAAATTTTATTTTTTTAAAGTCATTTTATAATTTTTATTAACAATTTAAAGAAAAAACTCTAAAATACTAGGCCAAACATTGAGATTTAACTTTGAAGCTCAATTAAATCTAAGCTGAGAATCAACTGAGCCAAAGGCCAAACCAACCAATTTGCAGCCTTATAATTCAACCATAACGTTCACATTTTACGGCCACAAAGTTTAATAAGTAGCTTCAAGGTCAATGATCTTCTCCACACCATTCATTCCTTCAGGTTTTAACAAGAAGAAGCTCAACTAATAGATAAGCATGACCAACACACTGTAAGTCTAGAAGCATCTTTGTTTTCATGTCTTCTCCATCAAATTTCTGAAGTGATGCTGGTGTTGTAGGTCGAAAAGCTCCAACACATATATGCATCCACACTAGTGTAATGCTTCGCAACTGATTCACACCATCAAATTTGGTCGTATCTTTTTGCAAAGGCAGAGTTTGGTTACTGATTACAATGCTTTGTCTCAAAGTCATCCTTCCTTCTATACAAACTAGTGCAAATTCCAATAGCAAATGCCATGGACAAAGGTTAAATATGATGATCAGAAAGGCTTAACTAAAGCTTTACATGGTTTGAAGGCTTGGATTGAAAGTCTAGTAAAGAACTCATCAGAGAGGATGAAGAGAGGGGTTAAAAAAAGTAATGAATAATAGAAAAATATTTTAATAATTTATATTATTAAATTTTTAAAATTTAAGTGTGATGATGAGTATTGCAACGTTAATGAATTAGAGTAAATTAAAATAAATATTATAATAAGAAGCAAATATAAAGATAAATAATTATAATTTCCTCTGTGGAGGGACAAAAAAGAAAAAGAGATCTCCAGATGAAAGTGGAAAAGGCGTATCTCTCCGAATCCATCCAAAATGTTCTAGACTATGCTAGACGCTTCCATCGTCCCTGACTCGCAGGTCGTTCAATTGGAATAGAACATTCTCAGCTTCTCCCCTCTGCGTGTCGTACATAGTGTTTTGAGTTTCAAAGCAGTTTTACCTTTGATCGCACACAAGGAGAGAAGACCAGAGGATCGAGTAAAAATGTTCGGAGTAGTATTCCCAAACCGCAGTTTCCCAATAGACATCTCCACTTTCTCTCAAATCGACACCTTCCACTGGCTCCTTGACATGAATACTTTCGTTGGTAAGCTTCCCAACCTTCCCCACTCTCCGCTTATCGCTCACATTAGCTGCATCCAATTTTCCCCCATTTTTTTCCCTCAACTTCAATGCTTTCTGCTAACTTGCGCAGGGGAGGCGTACGATCAAATTCGCGAGGTCTGCATCTTCCTTTTGAACAGCTTCACACTCCCTCCCGATAAAGCTCTCGCTGTTTACATCCAATCGCCGGGTTCGCCTTTCGTCTATTGTGGGGCTGTTACTCTAGCCCGCCCTTCCGCCGTGCTGTCGCTGCCATGGCCGGAGCCTGGGGGTTCCGGCCAGCTCCAGTTGACGGCGGACGCGCAGCCACTCTCGGCCAAAATCGGGGTCTCCGTTGAGGACCTGGCGTCGTTGCCGTCCTTGGATGTCACCGCTGAGAAGCGAATCGAACGGTTAGCCTTGAAAGTAGGTGAAAATTTGTTCAATTTCATGCAGTCTTTCTGTGGGGTAGATGGGTCCAAATTGGTCGTCCCCATGGATATTCTGGACAGATGGTTTAAGAAATTCCAGGAGAGGGCCAAGCGTGATCCTGAGTACTTGAAGGGTTTCGCTTTGTAAGTTTTTGCAGAATTTGAAGTCAAATTAAAATTAGCGCTCGCTTTAGCTTAAATTTTTTTTCATCCTTCTGTACTTTGAAAAGAGGAAGAATAGAAAGGTCTCTTGTGTTGTGCTTTTAAATGTTTTTTCGCCATTCTGATTCTTTGCAATATATGTTTTAAAATTGTTATTTGAATTAAACGTATGTGGCTGTTGTGCCAAAGAGGAAGAGAATGCTACAATATGTAGAACAGCGGAATGTGATTCATGAGTGGGGTATTAGACAATATTTGAAGTAAATTGGATGAAGTTTAATAAATTCCCAGTGATGCTACGAATTCATGTTCTGGAATTTCTGGAAAATTCTCTCAGGTCTAGGAAAAGCTAGAACACATAATGCATTGCTTTAATGAACAGTATATTGAACTTTTAGCTTCTTATGCCTATTCTGATACTTCTGGTGAGTGATGCTAGTTCTTATTTCTTATTTTTTTCGCTATATAGAAGTTTTTTGTCATTTGCTTAAGAGCACCTTGATTTGCTAGCTTTGTTCAGTGATAAACAAATTCCAGCTCTATATGTCTGAAATAAAGGATTGTAAAACTAAAGAAATTGTTTAGAGGAAAATGGAAACTAATGGGTTCTGAATCAGGTGAAAGAATGGCTGATTCTAGAAGTGAATGTTGTGGAAATTGTGGTGAGTGAGAAAGAGTTGCAGGATTGGTTAGGATCAGCAGTATACTGCAGGTTTAGGAGGTATAGATGGATCCTAGTTTGGAAAAGTCTAGTGAAAAGACATATGGCACAAGGATTTGGTAGAAATCATGTAAGAAATCCTATCAAAAGAACCAATCACAATGAAATTAACGCAGTTCTATTTTGTTTCATTTGGTTAATAATTAATTTATCGCTGGCTCAGTTCAATTGAAGGCATAATATTGACAAGGGAAGGTACGTTTTTTTGATGATCATACCTGTAATTCTTTTGGCACCTGGCTTGGAAATGGAATCATATTGCAAATTAATAAAACAAGCACGGTTAATGGGCGTCGTCAAACTAGTAGAAACGGTGTATTTTAGGCCATCAAGAGCCTTGTTCAGCTATCTTTTCGAAAGAGCCTTTGTGGGAAACTAGTATGACAGATGTACCTTCCCTCACCCTCACTCTTTCATATGAGCTGCACTGTGAAGTATCACAATCCTTCCCAAACTATAATGTAGGTACGACTTAAATGAACTTACAGTCTTGACAATTTTCAATGGCTCTTTAAGGAGCTTCTTTTCTTCTTTTGGTGATAAATCTTGGCACTAGAGCTGATGATGATACCTTAAGTTCTTACAGTCTTGGCACAAATTTAAGTAGATAAAGAGGATTATACTCGGTTGAAGCCTATCCTGGATGATAGGGATAATAGCAGGTACTTCGCCTCTAGCATTCTAGTATTATAGCCCGGACATCAGTCATTGTTTCAATGGAACAAATATGTATTGTAAATGAAATATAGTAATGAAATTTGTAAAGAAAGCCTTGAGTATCTAAACATACGATATGCATAAAGAAAAAAAAAAACCTATCATTGACATTATGATTAAAAAAAATGGTATTTAATAGTCAAAGGTGACCATACATCAGGAGAGACAACGCTCTCTTTGTATGGAGTAGCATATTTGAACCAGTGAAATTCATCGTCAGATTGAAGTCTCGAGAACCATCAATCGCATCATGAGCATATCAAAAAGTCATGGCTCTGTTCTTGTTCATGACAAGAATAAACCCTGAAATTTAGAATGATGTGATCTCTGGTGACACGTAATGGAGGCAAAGTATGCGGTAACTGTCAATATGGGACACCATTGTCGAAGAAGCATATTCACAGGTGGATGCATGAAAAATCCACAATTGTATAAATTGACCCGTGCTCAACTTTGTAGGAAAGGATAGCTGCACTGCCATTATAATTCACCGGTCTTCCCTTATCGGAACTTTGGTATCTTGATTTTGTTGAAGCAATCTTGTGAGGAATCATAAATGACAATTGAGTCAAGACTGGAGATAACCTGACCATCAACTTCGAAGGGCCATGATAAAAAGTTGTCCAGACTTGGTGTGTCACTAAATAGAATGGTTGGGTTGAGAGGACAACGTTGACGAGCTAACCAATCTTTCTGCTTGAGATAAAAACTACTTCTGTAAACAATGTTGCCGTTATCGTCTGGTTTATTGAACAGCATGAAGATGAAATAGTTTGTCTGGCAGGGCTGTAGGAAAATGCACAACGTGAACCCTAGAAAGTTAAGAAAGACCGACAGAGAGAAGCAATAGGGGAAAAGAGGAGAAACAGTCGAAGAAAAATGGAAATATGTACTTACGTGTCATTATTTGACTATTAGGATTTGGAACTCTAATGACTTTTTTTAATATACAGAATTATTAAGAGAGAAATAAAAATAAAAAATAAAAATATAATTTTAAAAATAAAAAATAATTATTGCGTCCGTACTTTAAATATAATAAATAATAAAATATTACTAAATAATAATTATAATAACATAATAATCATTACTCCAAATACCCCACTGAGATGCCAGCCAAGGAGATTGCTATATTTTTGGGTAAAACACGCTATCGAAAAACGAGTAGTCAGGTAAACCAAATATCACACGAACTAAACTATTTGCAGATCCGATGAAAGTCTGCAAAGTGTCCTGTGGTTGAGGGATGAGGATGTCCAAGTCAGTCATGACGAAGGTATTTGTATTCAGGATTTTAACGTGCCCGCAAGTTTTTCTTTTAAAAAAAAAAGAAAAAAAGAAAAGGAGCAACTGGTAAACTTTGATGGGCATACAAAATACTTTATATCTGACATTTATTTTCTATGTTAGGGCATAGCAGTATTAGCCAGTGGGGTAGAGTTTCCAGATCCTAAACTAACTTCATGTAAATATTTTCTTAGAAAAAAGACAGTTTTTGTGAATGGGCCCCAAACCAGGCGAATCCGTTGATAAAAGTTTATGGGCTGAGTCCAATAAGCATATCCGTTTCGGACTGCTCCTGCCACTGGATTCTTGATCCAAAGTCCAAATTGAAGAGCTCATATAAATATTGATAATTTTTTTGAGAAAAAGTAATTAATAATGATATCTATATATATAATATAATGTAGTATAAGATATATATATATATATATGACAATTAATTTATTGTTAACTTTGTATCTAGAATTTTAGGTTACATTTTTATAAATTTGAGTTAAATGATGATTTAATGAAAGAGAATAAGAAAAATGGGGGAAAAAATAACGAAAAGAAATTATGAAAGTGAGAAGCACTAGACACAAGATGAAAGGGACCATATTCTTGTCCTCACATTAGTCTGAATATTCTATAATTACAAATTGATTGTATATAATATAGTCAGAGAAAAATTAAAAAAAAAAAAAGAATATAAAGAGATGGAGGAGTCCTTATATATTCTCACTCTTTTGTATGATCATAAAAGATTTAATTTTTTCTCACATCAGCCACAATAGGCCTATGAATACAAATGCCTAATGCCTTATTCCATTCATTCTCTTCTGCTCATTGCAATTCCATGAGACATTGCTCATTGTTGATATCAAATTTCCTATAACCTAAAACTATAAGGTATTTAGACGTACACCCTTAATTGGATGTCTACCAAGGACAAATGCCACTCTATTTTAACACAACACTGCAAAATAGAAAGTCATAGGACCACCCCCTTTATCTGTTCTCTATTTGCCTGGTCCCTATTTTATCTTTAAAAGTTTGGTTAAAGATTTGAAAGATCAACAAGACAAGTAAAACATATCCCTTTTTTTTTTTCCCTTTTGTTTATTCAGCTTTTCTAAGTTTTGATATAATATACAAGAAAAGACCAAAAAGCCTAAGAAGCCTATCATGCAATGCAAATGCAAAGCATATATTTCAACTTTGATGAAGGAATCTTTAGGTCCCATACTAAACCATTAAAGAAACCAGGGTGTGTCGTGTTCACTCAAAAAGGCAAACAATTGGCAATCAAACCGCAAGTTCCCAATAAGAAGACTACCCTAGAGAAGGTCTCAACCTTAATGACATTCAAGTCTTTTGCTTCCTCTAGTAATTCCTCCCACCCACCTACCCTTCAGGACATATCCCAAACCATATTTAACTCAACTTCATTTTCATCTTCTCGCACTAAAATAAAAGAAAAAGAAAAATATTAAAGTATCTTTTAATAGAAGATAATAGAAATTTAAATTTAAATGATTAAATCAAATTAAAAATATAAATTGAATATGTCTCCTTTTATTTCTCTTCTTCTATTCAAACATATTTTGAGAGTATAACTATGCCTAAAGTTGGCTTTATATATAGCCTAAATAGGTTGATCATAGGCTAGATTATGAAAAGGGTGTAAATGTATCATATAGTTAATTTTATTTATATTATTAAAAAAAATCTAGATAACAATACTGTTATAAAAAATAAATAATGTTGAAGTTTGAACATGAAACATGTGAGTTTTAACAACGTCATACTGATTGTGAAGATTCAAAAGCAGCAGCACTATAGAGGAGAATGGAAAGTAAAAAGAAAAAATTAGATTTAAGCATTTTAAATTAAAAATATTTATATAAAAATAATTTAAAATTTAAAAGTATTTTTGAAAATTAAAAAATTTATATTTAAATTTATATTATGCAAAAAAGAAATATTGGGCACTAAATTAAGATTTTTAATTTTTTAAAAATAATTTTAAAATTTAAGAATTAGGGAAGTCGTTTTAAATGCTAGGCAGACGATAGAGTCAGAGACTTTCGCGTAAGGACAATGTCAGACTCGCTTCCCAGGGCCCTTAATAGACCACGATGTGATATCCCAGTCACTCACTCTTGCTTCCTCCCTCTCTCGTGTAGGAGTTTTACGGTAGAAGTCGGAAGTTGAATTTTTTTATTATTCAATTTTTAAATTTGAATGTATGATAATAAAAAAAATAATTTTGCATAGGAAATCTAATGACGGCACTTCCCATATTTTTTTTATTTATTTATCTCCACATTTTTCACGCATTCACATCTATATGTGGCATTTTTTTTTTATTTTTTACATATATATGCAACATCAATTAAAAATTTTTGGGAAAATTACAATTAACCACATTATTATATATCGGCTGAAATGAAAAAAATATATATAACATTTACAATTTTAAATGTATTCGGTTTTAAATGAAAATATAATAAATAAATATTTCTACAATATAATTGAGTGTTTTGAAAAAAATTCACATGATATGTATTTATTAAAAAACTTGACAATAAATACCTAAAGAATCCTATCAATTCAGTCTTGACTGAAAAACTCAAAATGAATTTTCTCTTGCTCATGAAGTATACATATAATATTAATGTAGACTAATTATTGTCTGGTTCCTTAATTTAGTGATCAGAGGGTCAAATATATATTTTATACCATCAATTGAGGTAAAGAATTAATAAAAAAACCATTAACTTGATTCAATATCTTAAATATTCATATATATTGACAAATTTTATTATCATTTACACAGTCAACTAATATACTAGAGGATACATGATTATTTAGGTTCACATTCTATCAATTTAATAACAAAAATTGTTTTTGTTTCCATTTGATGATATATTATTATAGCATTATCATCATCATTAGTGTTACTACTCATATACATGCTCATATACATAAAAATTTTATGCTAACAATTATATATATGCAACATTTTTTTTTTTTGTGATTTGTAGATATTGAGCATAATATTTTCTTTCATGTCATAAAATTCATAAATAATTTAGTTTTTGTCAAACTTTTACTAATATCTCTTTTAATATAAGTAATGATGCAGGATTATCTTTTATCTCATTACTAAACTTGTTTTTTATGATATTCATAGTTGAAAATAATCTCTCACCTATTACTCTTAATTAAGCTTAAAGAGTCAACAATAAGTGAAACAAATGATTAATCAAATAATGAGATTTTTTTTAAATTTTCTTTAGTCTTTGGTATAACTAGGATATTATTAACATATTTTTTAAATTAAGATGTTAGGGAGCATCAATCTTATAATGTTTTGTTTGTATTTTGAGATGCAACTTGTCTTATTTAGTGAAATTACTAATCTTAGAAAAAAAAAAGTAGAAGAACACTTATTTTTAAAATGAAAATTTACATGTAAAAATTTTATAAATTCTCAATGGTTAAAAAGGAGGAGAGAGGGTTGAGGGAAAGAGGGGAGCACCTCCATGCCCCTGTCCGTCCATCCATCACTGGTTATTGCTTCACTACCATTACATACATTATCATTTGATTGCCATTACTTTCATTATCTTTGTTGTTATTACCTTCACCATGACTATTGTTGTCTTATTGCCATCGCTACTATATATAATCATCTTGTAGCCACCACTATAAGTACTTCTACTATCACAACCATCTCTATCACTACCTCAGTATTGTGGCCACTAGTATTATTGCCATGTTACCTTCACCTTGCCATTCTCACCATCAATTGTCATTACTACTATATATTGTTATATTACTACAACATTATTATGTTACTATCACTATTATTATTATTATTATTATTATTATTATTGCCAATATTATCAATATTCACATCGTCATCACTATCATTATTTCTTCTATCATCACCATTTTATATCTTATCAATAACACTACTTTCACTATTATTATTACTTTTATGGTTATCACCATTATAACTTATTTCGTCTTGCATATTATTACCATTATTGTCATTACTGTAAATAGCTTATACAAATTATATCATCTAGTGCTACTTACTATATCAAAATGGAGACCTACATTTTACTATTCAATTCTTGCAATTTATTGGCTATCAGAAACTTTTTAAATAATAGAGTATGTTTATATTGAGGTGAACTAAAAAGGAAAAAAAGAATATTTAATTTAAATGATTTTGTTATATTTAAATAAATACACTTACCTTTATTTTTATAATTTTTTAATTCAAACTTTTTGGAGAAAAAAATTGCATTTAAATCAATACAATTACATTAAAATTTCTCTTCCCATATTGTTATCTTAGTTCCAATATATTGTGAGGACAGTTAACTAATGTTTAATTAACAAATTAGTATCCAAATAGACTTACTAATTAGCTTTAATCCTTGAAGTTTCTGAAGTGTATGAGTTAATGTCTGAAAATATTTAACTCATTACAAGTTATTTTGCCTGTCAAATATTTCATTGCTACTAACCAAATTTTGCTGCGATCAAGATCTAATTGACACGTGTATGTCTATATGGCTCGTCAAGGTTTGAGGATACGAAGTTCACCATTCTACAAAAACGATATATAAAACTCCAAATTTTTTTCTTATTTTTAAACAAATTAAAATCAACCAAATTTAAGATATATTTATTATTTCTTAACTTTAATTTGACGTTGTGAACTATTCAATAAAATTATATATATATATATTTTAAAAATGGAATAGTCAGCAAAATTAGACAGTAACTTTGAGATATACTTGATGAAAAAAAATTAATTTGCAATAAAATTAAATATTTTTTAAAAACAGACTCGTGTATTATGAAAATTTAAGAAATAAAATGAAATAAATTTGTAAATGCACAGATTGGATTGATAGCTAATGGCTTACTAATCAATCAACGGATTCACGTATGCATTGCAATAGTCTAGACCCCATAGTCATCATATAACCTCACAATGAATGAATTCAATTCTCGTCATCTGTCTTGGTATGTCAGAGTTGAAAAAGTAAGACTTAAAATAAAGATCACATAAAAAGAGAAAGGGGGAGGAGGAGGAGCTTTACCTCTTTCTCTTTCCTTCTTTCTCTCCCTGTGTCAAACGCTTACTTTTTCGACGTTCATCAATCATAAATCAATTGATTACAAAATCATTTACTCACCTCTCACATCAACACCCTCTTTTCTTTTCTGTTCAGCCAAAAAGTAGTGTATACTTCTGCCCCCTTTGCATTCATTTTTTTTCTTTTCGAAGAATTATAAATATATAAATATAAATATATCAGAGATAATTTTTAGATAAATTAAATCAATTAAAAAATATATAAATATATCAGAGAAATTTTTTAGTAAAATCTATCAATATATTTTCATATTTGTATATTCATACGTAAACTAGTCTATTTTACAATATAGAAGTGTTAATTAATGTAATGAGCTAGGTACAAGAGTAAAGAGGTGGTTGAAATGGTATGATTGATGGTGGGTGGCTGTTGAAAATGCAAGTGGTGGACATGAGCGTACATTCCTGTGGGTGGTGGTCTTTCACCTTCATTATATTCGAGCGCTTGTCGAAGAGGATGAAAATTTGGACCCCAGTTTTTTTTCTTCTTTCAATTCCGCATATATCAGACAACAGGAGTGGACTTTGACATGTCTATCTCACTTTCTTCTATTTCAGTTTCTGCCTTTCTTCAAAAGTTAATAAATGAAACTGTTGATTTTCTGCCGTCGGTGACGTTTAATAATTAACCTTTTGTGAATAGCTCCTAACTAGCTAGCTACCTAAGCTAATTATTCATCATAGGCTTCACTAAATCTGTTCATGCTTTAACAATTATTTCACACAGTCAAATCCACAATCTATGGAGCCTAGATTGGAATCTAGAGAAAAATCTCCTGACTTATTCTAGCCGCCTGTCATTTACGATTAAAGAGAAAAGAAACATAAAAAAATAAGTAGATAAAATAAAGATAATTTTTATATCTTTATTTTTAAAAATAATAAAAAAATTATATTATTAAATAATAATTATAAATGTAAAATAAACATTACGTGCAATTTAAAAAAAATATATTATCCTTGTAACAGATCAAACAAAGCCTTCAATGCTATGAACTCTACTTCACGAGGACAAGAACTTGGAGAAAAAGCTTAGTAGTCAGATGATAATAAAGTTATTCCTAACTTCTCCTCTAATAGCTTAAACCTTGAGTTTAAATAATGCTCATTGAGATGATATTAAAATTTTTGTGAATGGTCAAGTGGTCAGGAAAGTTTGACCCTTGTTGTATCCCATTCTTTTAATTAAAATTAAATTTAAACATGAGGGATAATAAGTCTGTGTGCTTACATTCAAGGCTAAGAAAATTTCGTAATTAAGGCTAGGAGAGCACGGTAGAGATTATAAACTATTCACGAATATTTATTTAGCACTTTAAACATTTTAATTGAAATGTTCTCATCATGAAAGTGGTAAGGCCAGGTATTGGAGGATATTTACCTGCATAAAGGATGGGGTTTATGGAAGGAGATTTAAGTAGTCGTCGTTTACAAATTTTCATTTCAAACTTAAAATGAAAATATGGGGTGTTGTGTTTACAATTATAACCTTTATTATTATATACATAGAATTACTCTAAAATTTACATTCATGTATATAAAAATAAACAGCAAAAGCAAGCTATAGTGGAGCCAAAATATAGGTAGCTACGTTTCAAACTCCATATATATACCATAATTCATTATGGAACAAAATTATAACCTATATATGAAGGTGTTTGACTTTCCAATTAAGGTTTTGCAGGGCAAGGATAACTATGTTCTCTGTTAATTTTGCCAATAATAATCGAACCTTGAAGATTGAGCTTTTTCTAAAATGAATACGATGCAAGAAAAACCCAGAGACTCTTGGGAACTGCCAAATCCATATTATTATAAAAGAGATGCCACGTTAAATCAACAACAATGTCACAGGTTTTACAGACATCCCTGGCCTCTTACTCTTCTTTTTTCTAAGAGTTCTTTGAAATTTGAAATGATATCCCAAATGAGAGTTAAATTCCCTCATAGTCCATTTAAAAATGCTGGTTAGCCAGCAGCACAATCAGGTACGAATGAGAGAGATAATCAACGCCATGACCAATTAATTAATCCATTAATTAATTCAATAAAATAGAAGCTACATTTTGAATGTCATCAGTTATTTAAATAAGGAGATTTTTTCATTAAATTATAACATATTGAATAGTACAGATCGAATTCAGTAAGATTTTGTAAGTAACGTTCCTTTGCTCAGATCGGTTAGGTTTATGGCAGTGACATATGGCTAACATAAGGTACAAAAAGAACATGAGTTTGGCTTTACAAATAGATATATATACATCTATCTATCTATCTCTCTATATGTATATATATATATATATATATATATATATATATATATATATATATATATATAAAAGATTATAAATGTTTTAATTTGGTGAAGGTATCATTTATTTCAAGAGGTAAAATTTCTTGTAGTATGAATACATCTAGGTTAAACCTCATCTTTATTGGTTTACTAAAAAATGGCAACTGAGATTAAGCCAAAAAGACGAAAAAAGTCTACTGGGTTGGCTCCGGTTTTGTCCATAGAGAAGAAGAAGAATCAATGTCATGTGAATGTTGCGTGTCGGAATCAAATTGTGTAAACTGTACCATACACAATTTCAAGAGGATATTCATTTTCTGGTCTTCATTAATACATGCCAGCATATATTGTCCTACTGAGGTACATTCTGAAAATGAGCAGATCCACGGGGACTACCTTTACAATATATCTATATCCGTATCATGGATTTCAACTACGTATGCACAACAAATCTGGTAATTTTTTTTTTTTTACCTGAGTCTTATAAATTTGTTCTTTCTCTTTTTAAAATTTTCAGGTAACTAGAAAAATGGATTTCAACTACGTATGCACAACAAATCTGGTAATTTTTTTTTTTACCTGAGTCTTATAAATTTGTTCTTTCTCTTTTTAAAATTTTCAGGTAACTAGAAAATAATCATCTTGAACTAAAACGCATAGGTCCATTCCAAATTAATTTGTTTAATATATAGAAACACATAGAGAAGAAAGCACAGCAAAAATCCAACTTTTGGTGAAGTCAGTTTTTTCTAATTGAATTTGTGTCACGAGATAAATTGTCTGCGACTACTTTCTTTCTTTAATAAATTAGAGCTTTGATCTAATTTATGTGTGTGTTGTGATGGACTCAGATTCTCTGAAGTGGCGGTTCCCTGAAATAGTTAAAATCCTTCACATATATAATTTTTCTCTCTTTAAATAAGAAAAGAAAAGTTATGTCAAAAAAAAAAATGTGAGAGACTACCAAATTTTAGAGGATGACACTTCAAAGAATCCGTTTGTGTTGTGATTTGTGTGAGTGTGTGCACGCGCGTGTACATGGGCAGAGCTTATTAGGGTTTAGTGTGGTAGCTAGGTGCTATATATATATATATATATAGCTTTTACCAATTAGTTGTACTGTACTGTAAGACCCAGCATGCAAGCAGATCTCTTGTGAGGTTGAGAAGCATCCACGATTGAAGGAAAATGCTTCCAAATAGCTGTAGGACAAATAATTTAGTCTGATAGTATGCGTAGACTAAAAGAGTGTCCGTACATAGTGGAATATATATCTATGGAAAGGTGGGTCATTCAAATTTGCCCAAAAAAAAAAAGTAGAAAGACTGGGCTTTGATTACATGACTTGTTACAGATATATATATATATATAAACGTGTTATATGCTTTTTCATAGAAGAAAAGGGATATTGAAAATATACCTCCATGCATGCAAAAGAAAAGAAAAAGAAAGAGAGATATGGAATGAAATGAATAGTATATAACTTTAGGGAAAGGAAAGGAAGTTAAGTTAGCTTTGATGGTGGGTGGGTGTAAGCTTTGGTGAAAATGAAAGCAATTTACATTTCACAAGACTAGACCAGGCAGAAAAAGAAAAAGAAGAAGGACCTTCCCATAATGCTCTTTTTGGTTTTGGGAATCACGAAAGCACTTCTGCTCTTTCTTTCTTTCTTTAACCCCTCATCTCACTTTGTGCTAGAGAGACATAGAAAGAAAGAACGGGGGAGCCAATGGTATTTTTCCGAAGTTATATTAATATGGAGGACAAAGGTGGGGCCAAAACGAAAAGCTAATATAATAAAGAAACAGGATATGTATTTTTTTTCCCTTGAAACATACCTATTTCAATTATTTAATTCCTGAATTCTAAAAATATATGATTTAGTTCCAAAACATATAAGTTTTAATCATTTGATTTCTAAATTTTAAAAATATATGATTTAATTTTTGAAAATTGTGGATTTGGTACTTGTTAGTTCTTGAGATTCGTATTGATGGAGACTAAAGAATAGCACAAGTCAAAAAAATTTTGGAATTATGTAATTTTAAAATTTATAAACTAAATAGTTAAATCATATATATTGATTAGGGACTAAAAATATATTTTTAAAATTTAGAGACAAAAAATTTAACGAATATATCTTTTTGGCAGAAAAAAATATTTATTCTGTAATAAATCACGTATAAATGGGAGTTGGAACAGCTCTTGGAGACCCTATTCATGTCTGATGAGGGTTTGGATCCACTAGAAAATGTTGAAATTTAACTCTATTTTATATATGCACAGCATGCACAAGCACCACAGAATATCCGGAATTTGGTCAAATGGGATTGAATCTGTTTCTATAAATAAATTTTCTAATTTATATGATCATCACAATATTAACATGTTTTTATTTTTTTCGTAGAACAAAGGGGCCTACGGCCAAAGAGCAGGAATTTCGGCCATGATATACTCCAATTCGAGGTGTCTCGTCTCGGATCAAGTAACTCAATTATTGAGTATTAAAATGAATTTAAAAAAAAAAACCTGAACACTAGTATGTGAGGTTGGGGCGGGATCAGGTTCCTTGCTGAACTAGTTTCGTAATTTTATATATATATATATATATATATATCAAAAAACTTAATTAAATATTTATTATTTGATTAATTATTTAATTTCATTTAAATTTTAGTATAATATTATATAATTATTCATACAGAAACAAAACTTTCTCATCAACTTTGATGTTGCATCTTGCAAGTGTCATTTGTTTTGATATTGGATTTCTTGTAAACAAACAAGTGTTCTATTTCGCTTTGCCTTGCATCCCTGTGGGTTTAGGCATAGGAAAAAAAAAAAAGCCGTAGGTTTATGGAGCGGGAATCGAGCGAGCAAGCTATAAGTAAATACTAAACAGAATAGAGGTATTTTCGGCCAAAAAAAGAAAAACAGAGTAGAGGCATGGAGTGAGAATTTATCAGGCTACAAGTAAACATTAAACAGAGTAGAGACAGATGGTAAAAAGCCTGTATTGATTCACACCATTGCCATTCTTATTCTGCCCAAATGCAACTATGTGATTAAGCTATAGTTACAATTGGCAATAATCATATTTTCAGGAATCTAAAAATAGGGTCTGGCATATCGGAGACATATATTCCCCTATATATTTCTCCCTCACCATCTAGCTAGCTTTGAGGAGGTAAGGATGCACAGTCACACGCTCGCATCAATATATAGATAATAGACGTACGACTTAGTATATTTTTCTTTCTCACCCTCCTAGAATCTAGATTATCAATCTTAAAATAATAAATCTCCCTTATTTTTAAAAATAAAGATAAAACCAATCCAATGATAATATTTTTCTTCCCAACAATACACAGCTATATTTTCTAATAATAATTTCTCCCTTTCCCCAAACAAATGTTCTTATTCCTCTCTCTCTCTCTCTCTCTCTAACTAAATCATTTCCCAAAAAGTCTTTTTTGTTCACCTTTCTTTTGACTCTAATTGTCATCAACACTCCAATTATTGCTGTAAAAGTTCTATAAAAAAAATAGACCGCTTGTTTGTAGGTTGATAAGTAGCTATTGAAGTTATTGATGTTTAAATTATATATCATTTGTTAATTTAGTGAACAAAATTTTTTCACATAACAATAACAAATACCACAAGTGATAACAGAATTCTCCCTATGAAAAACCCTCTTTAAGGACAGCATAACAGGTGGATGTTCATCTCCCTCCCTCTTCTCAATTACACACACAGTCACACAATCAGCCAGCAATATTCTTGTTCTCTTTCTGCTTTGCTTTTATTCTGTAATTTGGTACCTTGTTTTTCCTTTTACGTAAAGTTTCCACAGGCACTTTCTTGGAACAGTTATTTTTCATTAAATTATGGCTTGTGCAATTCATGATAAAACCAACAGGTCCTTCTTTTTCTTGGACTATTGTCTTTGTGACTTTGTAATAGATATTTTCTTGCATTCACCTTAGTGTCTCAGGGGAAGGGCCATATATATATAAAGTTACTTTTAGTTCCCTCAGTTACATGTTCCACTAAATGTCTGCCTGTGATCGATGGAGAAAGACGTCAATCTTTTTAACCAATTATTCAATCAACATGTACGGTTTCGAGCACCAGTGCCTTGTAATAGGAGGTCCCATGTAATAAGCTGTTTTTAGCTCTTTTTTTTTTGAAGGACTAAAAAAATGGAACGTTAGAAAGATAAAAGGTCTAGTTAAAATTTTTAAAATATGATTTTTTTCTTACGGTTACATTTTTTGTCCTTACAATTACACTTTCTATTTTCCTAACTCCAATTTTTAATCCTTTAAAAATGAAGATGCACATTGCCTTATGGGATCTCCTACTATGAGGGATCCATGTTCGTATAGTTTCAGTCTATCAACTGTTGCTTTCTATTAGTATCTTTTTGATAAATGACAAAATACATAGTCCAAATTTTGAGAATTGTTGAATATTCCATACTTTTGAATAAGATTGAGATATGATTTTTGAGTTCAGATTTTAGGTACCACATGATGTCGCTTCCACATTGACGAAGAACAAAACCAACTACCAATTACGGAAGAAACACTACCAATCAATTAATGTGATGTGATAATTTTTAAATATTCTTACTTACCCTATGAAAGGAGCATATCAAAGACACAGCACATGCTGTTGTAATGTATGATGCTTCACTATCATATGTATGTGTGAATATCAATTGAGGAGGTTTTCTCACAAAATGCCATTGGGTTTTGGGGCCTCTCCTGATTCCCCTCAAAGAAAGAAAATATCTTAGGCCTAACATCCAGAATTTGAATTACGGTTATACTGCTCAAATGATCGCTATGAAGTCATAGATATTTGTATATATCAATCATTATTTCAATTCAAAAGTTTAAATACAAGTTTACCATATCTTGTATAGTGAAAAATTTTCAACTAAGAAACCATAGCTAAGATTAAACTTTTGATCACCTAGTCATAATTTGATACCATATCAAATATTATTTTAATTTAAAAGTTTAAATGAAGATCGATGAATGGTTTTATTATAATCTTTAATATATATATATATACACACACACACATAAAACCTTTTGTCTACATAGGCAAACCAAACCTATCAAAATAGTTCTATTTTTTCAGAAGGTTAATTAGGAGTATAAAATCTTTTAAACATGACATAATTGTGTGAGAGAATATGTCTTTAAGATCACTTGAAATTGAAAGATTAAATATCTTAAGTCAAGTCTAACACTATAATACACAAAATATATAAAATTCAAAAGGGACAAATTATTTGAACTTTCTATGACTCATTTTATAAAATTTCTTCCCTTCCTTGTCAATGAAAATGAAAGTGCTATATATGATAGTCAATGATTACTTGAATGTAGAAACCGAACGCCCTAAATCGCATTGAAAGTGGTACAAATGACGGTGGTTGATGTGGGGTATATTGTGCTAAATAAAGATATGAAATAAGTCTACTCATAATTTGATTTGATTTTACTCGAGCGGTTATTTAAGACTTCAAGATAATTTGAGAAGGGAAACCCTAGCTTGTAAAGGATCGAGGACAAGATTGAGAGATTATCTTGGAGCTGTTTTGAAGCAGTTTAGCCCGTTTGTGTGTTTGGTTAACATTTTGGTCCAATTTACTTGTGGAGACAAGATTAATTAGTTCATAAAATTGTGTTTGCAGACGATATGATATAAAATAAAATTTATAATCCTCTAAAAATTATATTTTATTTTTGTCAATTTTTACGATCTATAATTAGTAATAGTCAGTTGATTGAATTGTACGAATGTTAATCCATTTTTAATAATTTTGTATAATATTTATTATATTTTTATAATAATTATTTGATATTATTTAATTATTTGTATTACTTTTTAAAAATAAGATTATGAGAATTATTTTTATTTTAAAATTATTTTTTATTTTATATACTAAATAAGTCTTAATATTGTAAAAAAGACCTGAGCAAAATTTCACATCAAAAGTCTTTTCATTACTTCAATTCGAACTTTTCAAAGTACATATTTCAAATTATTAATCAATGTTCAATTACGCTATATTTGGATGGGGAAAAAATGAGCCGGGAGAGAAAATCAGAAGGGAGGGATCATATTTTCCCCTGTTTGGATGGAGAGAAAAGGAGGGAGAGAGAAGAAAACTGGAGAGAAAATGACTGTGGGTCCCACGTGTTTTTTTTCTCTTCTGATGTGGGGAGATTTTGAAGAGAAAAGAAGCTGCAGTGTAATGTGTATTGTTTATTTTCTAAATTGCCCCTAAACATAAATTTTTTTCCCCGTGTCTTTCTCTTCGAAAAAAAATAAATGTTCCAAGAAAAAAATTGAGTAAAGAATGAAAAATGAAAAAAAAAAAATTCCCAAAATAGCGACATCTAATGAAAAAGCTTCCTTCGAAAATAGAAAATAGAAAAAAGAAAAAAATTCGCTGAAAATAAAAAAATATGAAAAAAAAAAAAAAAAAGGTCGGACCGATTGAATTTCAATCGGAAATTTCCGACTGAAATTCAGTCGGACGTCGAGTCCAATTGAATGTCAGTCGAACCATCGAGTGTCCGACTGAATTTCAGTCGGACACTCGATGGTCCGACTAAATTTCAATTGGACGTCGAGAGTTCGACTGAATTTCAGTCAGACCAAGGGTCCGATCAAAGAAAAGTCGGACCCTTTGTCCGACTGAAATTCAGTCGGTCTGACTTTTTTTTTTTTATACTTTCTTCAATTTTCAGTAAATTTTTTTTTCTATTTTCGTTCTCAATATAATTTTTTTTTAAATGAAGGAAGCTTTTTCATTTTTCGCATACATATTTAATATAAATAATTCTTTTGAATTACAACGTAACATGTATCTGGCGGCGCAGGAAGGGTAAAATTATAAAAAAAAAATCATTTTTTTCTCCCACATATTTTCTTTCGCCGCATTCAAACGAGGGAGGGAGAGTACTTTTCTTCTCACTTTTCTCCTCCTCCGTTTTTGTCCCGTTTTTCTCTCCCTCTCACTTTTCTCATCTCCCATCTAAACAGAGCATTAGTCATAAGTCGGGACATGCTTAATAGTTATAGTGTGAACGGAAAGCTAAAGATCATATTTCAATTCAAATGGTTGACGTGTAGATTAATGCGTTTTCAAAAGCATCGTACGCCAAAATACGTGTCTTCTGTGTTTTACACTAGTTATTCATACACTGTCAATAGGATTTGATATTTCGTACACGCATTTATAATAAGATGCTGTAACTTGCAAATGTTTTTTAAAAAAGTTGTTGGATAATGTATTTGAAGAGGTGTTTAGTATATTTATTTGACATTTTTTAATATCTTAAATAGATAAATAAATATTTTTATTAAAAATACAGAAATAAATATTTTTTGATTAAAAATACAGAAATAAATATTTATATACATAACGGTGGCATCTAGTATATGCCTAAAATGGCATATGATTATTTCTAATTGCATTTATCTCTTCTTTAAAGAAAAGATAAGTTATAGACATATGATAATCTTTACCATATAATTTAGCTTATATCACATATTGGGTTGGCTTATTTATATACGACAAATGAAAATATACAACATAAACTCTGACAAATTAATACTTCCAAAATTGATATAACGAGACTATATGTAAACAAGCGCATGATCTTATTCCTATATAACAACAATGATCATTAATAGCTTTGTTAAGTTTTCCTTCTAATTAATAATCAAGTGAAAGAACCAATTAAAAACATTCTGTAATGTGTAATACGAAGGACAGATTAGGGAGTATAAGTGGTTGACATTTGAAGCGCGTACTTGGTCAATCTTTGCATAAACACAAAGTAATAATCCTCAGTCTTTATGGCCCATCATGCTAATTAATCAAAGACAATTAATTTCTACATTGCAAATCACTTTTAATGTTACTCTATGTTTTTATGGGTTTCTCACTTAAATATCCTCGCATCATTTGAATGTAAGATTAATCTTAATGAGGCACCAAGACTACTCGTACTCACAAATATTTTTAGCATGAGTACTTATTCTTGCAAAATTTTATGGCTAGAGAGGAAGCTAGCTCTGATTGCAATTTTTTTTATAACTCTGTAAGATTCTAAATTTTACATTAATATTGACTAGGAGTTACTTTTTTTTTAATTGCAGTAAGTAGTACTTGAATAAATTTAAAGGTAATATATATAATTAATCCATCTTTCTCATCCAATCAAAGATAAATTATTTACACTAGAGCTAAGAGAAGTTCGAACTTGTCACAGTATATTTAACCACACCTCACTCACCCACACACTTTTAGCAATAGACTAATCCCTTAAAATTAATTAGAAGGTGGATATTTTATGGCCAACCTTAAGTAAGATGTGATAACGAAGTGTTGGTGAGACAGAATTAAGATGGTGATGATGTGGTTAGAGGAGTGTTGTACAGTGGGACGAAACTAGTGGCAGTGACGTATTTGCATATCAAAGGAAGAAGTCAAAAACTCAGTTGAGAATGAATCGAAAGAAGTGTACGCGACGTTTTTTTGGGTTCTTTTACGAGCACTTCGGGAAAGCAATGACTAATCACTTCCAAAAGGCAATATGCCATTCTAATTTCCAAGGGTGTGGGAAAAGGTAGATGGGGGGGATGTCACACAAAAATCCCTGTCAAAGCATGGATAGAGCTTTAACTTCTGGAGATGAGACGTTCAGAATGAATTTTTGCCTATAAAAGAGAGATAGATGAATGCTTGTGACATGCGGCTTGGTTGCTCATATATATTCAGCTTCAAAGAGGCTCTCACTCATGTTTGCCAGAAAAAAAAAGGGGCTCTCACTCACGCGTTTTTCTCTCGACCTTCGATAAGCTCTCTCCCTCTCTGGTCTCCACCACCCCCCCCCCCCCCCCCGCCCCCTCTTCTCTCCTTTTATCTAAATTTGACGTTGATACTGTACAATCAATCACATATATGGGAGAGCAAATATGGGTACTATGTTGTGCATGCGGAAAACATTTTCCAGCCTCAAGCTTTTACGTTCTGACTTTTTGGGTGGTGTTGAATTAGGCTTACTGAGAAAAATAGCGAAGATGATCCAGTTCAAGGTTTTAATTATGGTGGAATAAGGGGAGAGTTTGAGGAGATTGAGAATGAGAGATATGCTTTCAATTTAGGGTCTTTTTAAGTATGAACTGTCCAAGATACATATGTAGCTTTCATCTTACCAAGGGATAATAATTAACTTATAAGTTTAATTGTTAGATTTTGAGTTTCAATTTTTTAAAAATTGATAAAATTTAGACTCACTATCTGACTGCTGATCAATTTTGGTATTAAGGTGACAAAGTGATTTTCTCAGAAATCCAATATTAAAATGAACGAGGAACATCTAAATCATTGAGACAAAAGATGACTTGCTGTAAGTTATGCCACTTTTGTAAACACATATAAATCCTTTTAAGCTGGAAAAATACCTCCCAACGTGTTCTAATCCTCTTAATTATTCTTGAATAATTCAAAAGAAATTGAAATTGTGTATGCATTTCTTTTTTAAAAAATTGACTTTGATTGTAAGATTGAAATGTTAAAAGCACATTCTAGGGTTTCGTAGATGGGGAAGTATAATTACCATTTCTTTTGACAAATTTAATTTTCTGGGTTGTCTCTGACGCAAACCCATTTCAGTATAAGAAAGAACTCCCCCCCTCTCTCTCTTTCCTTTTTCTTTTTTTCCCCCTTATCTGGAATTTTCAATATGTGATATGTAATCAACAATAAAGCACCTATTGGAGGCCAACATTGCCCAAAGAATCAAACAAAAATGAGGAAATGAAACTGATTTAGAAAAGGGAGCATATAATATGAAAGCTGATCCAACCTTTGTTTTGTGGACCCACCAAAAAAATATTACAGCAAAATGCAGCCTGATGGGATAAACTGACTCATTAAATGGCTAAACTTTTTCATGTCAAACTCCGTTCCCGTTCTCTTTGTTGTCGGAAGAAAGGGGAAAAAAAATAGTAAGATGAAAAAGAAATGCTCCTCATCATGCCCATAAATAATAGTGCCACTGAGCTTTACTATATTTTATTTGCATATTAATTACAACTTGTTTTGGAGTATAATATCACATCTTTAATTTTGATAGGGTGGGGACCTACTTGATCAAATGGTAATGAGATTATTTGTACGGTATAGGGGAATTATGATATGGTACAGAGCCATTCCATAATCTCCACCGTCCATCTTGTCAAGCTGACTACCGATAAATGAGAAGCATGTGGGGCAAAACTTCTTATCTGATAATTTGATGACAAAATGAGGGATGGGGACTTTCCAATTGGTTGTTTTATGTAATTATAGTAAACCGAGTCTTTGCCCTAAAGGCCCTAATTTCTGGGGTGTGGCAGTTTTGATTAATACCAAAAATTGTAATTTGTTATGTAGGTAATTTTTGTAATCAAAATTTTTAACTCAATTATAATATAAAAATATTTTTTAAAAAAATAAATAATATGATAGCGATTAAAAAAAAGTATCTACTGATTTTTTTTAAAAAAATTTAACAACAAATCCTTAATATTATATCTAAATCTTGTCTTTGGTAACTTTGCCCTTTGTTATGAATTATATTGTAAATATTTATTATTTGTTGACTTTTTAATTATAATTATTTTAGTTGTATATATATATTATATATATATATATATATATATAGTATATATATGTGTGTGTGCACACTCGTGTATATATGCAATGACCGATTCGATAATTAAGAAAAGGGGAGAGAAATTGTTTTTAAAAAAATCTTAATTTTATTTCTATAATTAATATTTAATATTTTTTTAATAATAATTATTTAATTATTAAAAATAAAAATATTATAAATATTTTTTATTTATAAAAATTTTTTTTTTTTATGTTTAACTTTTTGTGCAACAAATGAACTTTAAGTTGTTCAAAATTGACCATAAAAAAAAATAAAATCGAATTTAAGTATTTTTTTAGCTCATTAATCTATTAACTAAACGGGATTGCCCCGTCCCCTGATGTAATTTTATTTTGGCGTCGGCACGGGGCAGTATAATGTATGTAATTTGGATTTCTAATAATCCACAAATCGTAATTTTTTATGTATGTAATTTGTTTATAAAAAAGTTTAATTCAATTCTAAGCATTAATTAGAGTATTTTTAAAAATAAAAAGTAAATAATATGATACTGATTTTAAAAAAAAATCTACTGATTATGTTTTCATTAAAATTTTTTTACAACAGATCCTTAAAATTATATTTGGATCTTATCTTTTGTAACTTTGGCCTTTTGTTATAAATTATATTGTAAATGGATGTTTATTATTTGTTTACTTCTTAGTTATAATTTTCTGAGTTCTATAGTAAAAATATATAAATATAAACGTTGTTAAAAATTGACAAGTAAAAAAATAGAATCAAATTTAAGTGGTTTTTAGCTCATTAATTTTTTGAATAAACGTGATTGCCTGTCCTGCTGTAAGTATTTTTGGCCGAAACACATGTCGGTGCAGTATATTATTGTATGTAATTTGGATATTACAAGTTGAGTAGTACTCCAATATTCATTATTTTGATTTACCTATTTCCTTGCAAGCAACACATGTTATTTTTGAATTTAACCTGGAATCTAAAACGATTCATATACCTGAATAAGAATATAGCTTAGTATAGTAATTAAAGGCATAGTATAAATGCAATTGACTATGAATTTATATACGATGGAATAAGTATGAAATTCTTTCCCTTTTATAGATCAAGTTTGGAAGAATTTATATCCCAAGAGAATTAATTCAATTGGTAACTGAAGATAACATCTGGCCTTATCAATTTGACTTTGATTGTTTCAGAAAGCAATATGAGCCATAAATATTACACTAGATTAATGTTAAAAAAATGTATCTTTAAATTTGTTTTAAAAAAAATTTAGTTCTAGACAAAGCCCAAAATACTCCTGTATGCAGTGAAAAAAATTACAAGAATTCTGCACACATTAATTACATATATATATGTACTAAATCTCGTTAATAATCATAATATTATTGTTGTGATAGGTTCCATAATCTCTGTAATTGTTGTCTACTTGTATTTCTTCACATTTAATCATATTTTTATAGTTATTGCAACTGCAACCACAAAGCCTCTCACTGCATAGTCAGTCAAGTTTCTTGGCACTTAAATCTCACCTGTGAAGCTGTGATATACAAGCCAGCTCTCTCACGTTTACCAACTGTTTCAATATGTTTCCATCAACCAACCTTGCGCAAAGTTCTACTGTTTTCTCTGACTGATCTGATTGACTCAAAGATTGACCTAGCTAGTTGCCGACTAGAATCACATTTTTGACATATATATAATATTTAATGTTCATGTGTATGGCAATTGACCCGTAAGGTATATATATTTGGATTAAGAAAAATGAATGGAAAATAAAGTTGTAATTTAAACATTTTTATTTATATTTAGATTGAACCTTTTTTTTTCTTTTTCTTCATTCACTTCACTTTAATTATATCATATTAATTTTACCAATATATATATATATATATATATATATATATATGAAGTTATAGTTATTAATTTCCAGTTGCTGTACTCGAAACCTTAGTATACTGAAGTTGAAAATCTTATATATGTTCTTCAGCTATTTGGCGTCATTTAATTAATGATATATACCGTGACATAGTCACGCATGATTATATAATGTACCTTTTGATGATCAAATAATTAGAGAATTTTCAAGATTTCACTAATAAGGCATTCAATAGCAAAATTAATGAATAAATTGACCTCTGAAAATTTTGTTGTTAATCATATTAGTTGCAAGCAAATGATTATGATCTGTAATCCCAAATTAAGAAGAGGGTAGTGATTTGTGAGAAACTGAAGATTGATAAATTTCCCCATGTGAAGAGGACAAGAGTCTGATTCAAGGCTTTATATATACAACTATATATCCAAGATAAAGATGTGTGAAATTAATGGTGACTCTGGAATTAATATTTGCCTTTATATGGCGAATAATTTGAATGAAATATTTAACTACTCGACACATGTCGGGTAAAGACCATCTGTTGCGACAAGGTATAAAAAAAGATGGCAGAGAAGGGTTAGAATGGAAAGGGATTAAATTTAACTAAGAACAATGGCATGCATTTAATGGGTACCCAATTTTGCGTTCAATGAACCACCCAAACAGTGCCTCTGAATGAGTGTTTCCTTCGGTAACAATGCTGGCATACAGAAGAAAAATAAATCCCTTCATTAATTAACTGATTAATTAAAAGGTCGACACCCCTAGGAGCTAAAAGTTTGTTATCTACGGTGTCAGCAATTAAAGAGAGGGGTTTGTTCCCGATAAAAGAGTTAAAGATCCCATACTGTCTGTAATAATTAAATTATGATTATCTTCGATTTTGGTCACCCTAGTCCAACCTCAACTGTGGTTAGTGGAGAGAAGGGGAGGGAGAGAAAAGAAAACAAAATTTTCTCTCATTTGGCAAGAGGAGAAAACAAGAGGGAAGAGAAAATCAGAAAAGAAAACTATCGTGGGACTCACGCAAAATTTTTCTCTTCACATATGGAGAGATTACGAGAGAAAACTAAGCAAAAACTGAGCAAATATATATATATAATAAAGATTTTTATTATGTAATATTTATAAAATTCTAAAATAAATAATTATATTTATTTTATTAAAATAATAATTTATAAATAATATTTAATAAATTAAAAATATATTTTTTAATATTAAAATTAATAAATTATGTATATTTAAAAAAAAATTTGACTACAAATCAACACACATATATATATATATATAATAATAATATATTATAATATAATAATATTAATATATATAATACTATAATATAATATATAATATTTATATATATTATATTTAAATTAATATATATTAAAATATTATATAATATTAATTTTTAAAAAAAAAGAGCTATCTGACTACTTGTAGTCCAACTGCAAGGTTAGTCGTGACCCGAGGTTAGTCGGATGCATTGCCAATTTGCTGGCAATGCATCCGGATATATATATATATATATGCATTTTGGCAACGCATATATATATATATATATATATAATATAATAAAATTATATATATATATATAATATACAAATATATTATATATAATTATATATTTATTATATTTATATATAATATTAATGATTATATATATATATATTAAAATAATATATAATTTGAATTTTAAAAAATATTTTAATATTTTATATATTAAAATAATAATTTATAAATAATTTTATATGAATTATAATTTAATTAATTTTATATATTTTTAATTTTTTTAAAAAATAATATTATTATTATATTTAAAATAATTAATTTTTTTAAATATTTTTTTTTTTGAATTTTTTCTTTCTCTTTTTATTTTCCCTTCCCCTCTTCCCCCATCCAAACATGTAAAGGGATAATATTTTATCCTCTCCTTTCTCTTCTCTCCCCTTCCTCCCCACTTTTCTCTCCCCCACCTTTCCTCTCTTCCATCCAAACAAAGCGTAAAGGTTTCCTTAATCATACCAAGAGATAAGAGGTATATATAATTAATGGGAAGAGCATATATATATATATATATATATATATATATATATATTTGGAGTGTCAAAACCCAAATTTAATGTTTTTTTAAAAAAAGAAATAGTTTTTTCTTTGGGGAGGAGGTATATATTTGGAAGTGTTTATATAGGGAATTGATTAGAATATGTAATGTAATTTATAATCTGGGGATTATTATGTTGGAAGATGCAAACAAAATTAAGAAAACAATGAGTCTTCCTCAGTCTGACTTAGGTCAATGGTTTTGGTGCTCTTTTTATTATTTTAATTCTGAATTAGTTCAAAGAGCAAGATAAAAAATCTAAAAATCCGAAAAAATACATTAATTACCCTGAGAATTTGAAATTCGTGATAGTCTCCACTGATTTAATTAGCAGAGAATATTTATAACAGAGCGAGCGAGGAGTGTGGGGGAAAAGGAATCACATATGAGGGGGCGTCCTTCCCTCTGTCCAATATTTTATAACCCGTCGTCTACGAGGGGAAAAAAAAAATCCGAAGTGATTATATTTTTTGGTACATTTTTGTGGGTTTTGAGTTTGACTAGAGAGAGAAAGACCTTGGGATATCTATTCTCTAGTCTTCCTCTTCCTCTCATTGTTCAGTTCTTTGTTGTAGCAAGTGTCATTTTCGAAGATATACTCTCGAGGAAAACAAAACGGACCACCACCTGCTTTCCTTTCCCTGCCTTTCTGAAATTTCTTTTTTCCCTTAAAAAAAAAAATCAGTTCCTTCTCCTTCTCCCTTATCTCCTATTCACTTTTTTCTTGGGCATGTTTGTTTGCGTTTAGAAAAGGGGATTATTATGACTCCGCCCTGCTCTCCTTCTTAGCTCTCTCTCTCTCCTCCTCTTCCTTGATAGATACTTAGCTATATACCTAGCTTTCCAGATTCTTTTGCAGGGGAAAGACTGAGAAAAAGCAAAAGAGGGAAAAATCTGATTATCTGTAGGAAGAAGGTAGCTGAACTAAAGGATTGGACTTTGATTTGCGGTATCAAATCTGATTTTAATAAAGAAGAGAAGCACTTTCTCTCTCTATCTCTCAAATACATAATCAGTAACTTTCATAAGCTAGTCCCTTAAAAAAGATGCCCTTACAAGGGATTGTGAACGAGCCCACCTCCACATGTTCTCCTCCTGATCTTTCCCTTCACATAAGCCCTCCTACCACCTCTTCTTCCTTGATTTGCAACAAGGAAGCCCACAATTCAAATTTGGGCTGTCAAGCTCGCACTGAGCTGTCTCTAGCCAGCAATTTCAGAACAGAGGAACCTCCTCCTTATTATCATCACAATCACACCCACTTCACCACCACCACTGCTACTACTACCCCCACTCAGTTAAACAACATGAATTGGCTGCTGGATGTGTCATCGTCGTCATCGTCACCAGACGGCCTGAGACCAATCAAGGGGATCCCGGTGTACCACAACCGTTGCTTTCCTTTCTTGCCCATGGACCATACCAAAGGCAAAGATCTTCATCATCATTATCAGAAGATGTGGTTATATCATCACATGCCCTCTAACAATAATAGCTTGGGAGCATCATCAGGTTTGGATAATCCGATGTGGGTGTTAAATGGGTCGTCGGCCGCTAATTTCAAATCTCATCAATTGCACTATGGGGTCGGGGTCGGGGCTTCCCATAGTGAGGAGGCCGCATCTTCAGGGTTCATGAGATCCAGATTTTTGCCTAAACTACCGTCAAAGAGGAGCATGAGAGCTCCCAGAATGCGTTGGACTACCACCCTCCATGCCCGATTTGTTCACGCCGTTCAACTTCTTGGCGGCCATGAAAGTATACATTTTCCCCCTTTTTTATTTTTTCAGTTTTTCCTTTCGATTCCCTCTCTTCTTATCACCAATATACTGTGTGTATGTTTTTTCTTCTTTTTTTTTTCATGCATAAAAAATACTGAGCTAATATCTTGAGGTGGTGAATTATATGTAGGAGCTACTCCAAAGTCAGTTCTGGAGCTGATGGATGTGAAGGATCTCACATTAGCTCATGTTAAAAGCCATTTGCAGGTACAGCTTTCAACTTCGAACTTCCAATACCCCTTTCTCTCTCTCTCTCATATGCGTGGGGGCACAGTAGCCGATGAAGAATTCAGTGAATGTATTAAACGCAGTAGTAGTGGAAGCCCCTTCAACTTCCGAGACGACCTAGCACAGAAACACAGCTTCTCTGCTATCGGCCTATCACGGAGAGAAAGAAAGAACAGACAAAAAAAGTCATCATTTTCCACTAATACATCTCTCTCGTTGCAATCTTATCGCACATCAACGTTCCTCGTGATTAATGACCAAACCCCCAAACTATCCCAAAAAATGAGAGTGAGAAGGGATCTAAATGGGAATCTGTCCTTTCTTTTTCTATCTTCTTTTGTAATTTTAATTAAAAAAATTAATTGGTTCTACTCTCTCCCAATTGTGGAAACACCTTCGTAATATGGCTTGCTATGACTTGTTCCCAGATGTATCGAACAGTTAAGACAACAGACAAGCCTGCTGCTTCCTCAGGTGATTCTTATTGCTTAATCTTCAACCTTTTTTTTTTTAAATTTTTAAGCAGCCTTATCTTCCTAACACACACAAATACATATCATTTAAAAAAATAAGGAAAAGGAAATGTCAAACACATTGTTCTTTCCACAGTACTCTATATATTCTAATCTTACTTTTAATTTACCATAAGCATTTCTTTCTTTCCTTTGTCTTTCGCCTTTATAACCGTTTTATACCTTTAACAGAGATATTACATACTCAACTAGAGTTCAATCACAGCCCTCCAAACTCCAAAAAGCATATTATTTATTTATTTTTGTTACCAGCATATTATAATTTAGAAATTAAGATTGATCATTTGTATATATGTATATAAATCAATCAACCTGGAAACTCATTTGGTGGCTTTCCCTTCTCTTGCAGGCCAATCAGATGGATCTGGAGAAGATGACATGTCTCCCATCGGTGGCAGCACCGATCGTGGTGGTCTGCGCCAGTTTCCCAATCAAAGAGGCCGGGCAGATCAGTCTGTGCAACAAGATATAGACTACCCTTCTTCCACTACTTTATGGAGTAATTCTTCAAGGTACCAATCCCTATTTCTCTACATATTAATTAGAGATTAAAAAAAATTATGTGCTTTATGTTCCCTATAGGGACGTACATATTTTATTCTCATTATGGGAGATTGAGTATTTGATTTGCTTTTGCTTTTGCTTTTGCATGGTATCTCTTTAGAAATCAATGCAACTCCACGTCCACACCATTTTTTAAGATTTTGATGAAGAATGAAAAAGGGTTCTTGTGCCAGCTTTTGCTTTCCTTGTGTTTGGGTTTCTTCTTTCTTTTGTTTCTTTTATACACGCGCGCGCGCACACATATCTTTTTACCTTAAGGAACATGTCACCTCTGCCATATAGCTCTGGAATTGGATGGGTTTCATAAGAGGAAAGCTGTACGAGACATAATCAAACGAGAAGAAAAGCACACTGTTGCTGCATGCACTTTTCTTTAATTTCTCCTTTGAATGTGTGCATATATATATACACATACATATGCTTATTTGATCGTAAGTAATTATGGAATTTTGCAAAATGTGGTTCTTCTTCTATTCACGAGTTTGCAAGTAATCCTTAATCCTCGTAAATACTTTCACATTGACTGCCATAGATATATGTCTTTCTTCAGATTTTCTTAATTATCAACAACGTATCGGAAATTGAACAAAATGATTGTTTTTATAAACACACATAGACGACAATTAGCTAGGTGATATTCTGCTAAGTTTCTAAATATGTACATATGAAGATATTTTTATAATTTATATAAGAAGGAAAAAAGTGGATGCATGTTCAAGATATATAGAGTTTTGAACTCTCAAAGTGATAAATTGATTCATTCCCTTGGAGATGGATGAAGCTTTGCAGGAAAAACATAAGGTTGAAAATGCGTTTTTCGTGAAGGTGTTGTTAATATTTTTGTTTGGAAATAAATGTATTATTGGAAAAAAAATGCAAATACTTCTTTAATTTTGAGCCAAATGCAAATAACTTTTTCAACTTTAAAAATTCAAAAATATTCTTCTCGCCTATCATTTTTCAAGATGTAAATGCTTTTGCTAATTTTCCCGTTAAGCTTGTTAAAAGAGATGCTACATCAAGCTATGTCATTTGTTATTTTCAAACCAATAAGAGTGTGCTATGTGACAAATAATAAAGTCTGAAATTGTATCTGCATTAATGAAATTAACAGAAAATAGGTGAAATTGTTTAAATTTTGAGAGTGATAGTTGATATAGAGTATTTTATGGTTTTTAAAATTGAACAAAGTTCTTGGAAAAAAGCTTCAAGTTAAAGAAAATGAATTGCATTTGGCCCTATTATATGATTAAGTTTTATGCCTGTAAGAAGGTTTTATTTAAGATAATATAACAACAACAATATACATGACGCCTTTATGCTTTGAAAACAGCAAAATGCTAATTCAAGTGTTAATCCGAATTAGTAACTAAATGGTTTAATATGTGGTTAATGTTTAATTTTGACTATTTGTTTTGGTCTCAAATTAATGAGGCAATAGTGTTATCCTATTCCGTTGCCTTTGAAATTATTTTCGTGATATGAGAGGAGAGAAAACCAATATAGAAGACCCATTTTCAGACCCAGCATCAAGCTATCAATTAAGAGACGTTGAGCGTCCTTTTTGTTTTTGTTTGTCTGTTTTTTTTTGACATTATAGAATACTTATACTGTTCGCTAGACAGGGATTATCTTTCTAGGTAATAGTCTATTTGTTTTTTTAGTCTGACCGTAGTTATTATCTTTGTAATTAAATGAGTCCATTTTAGTTTAACATTTGTTAGTCAGTAGCAGAGAGCCATGGCCACAAAATAATTCCAATGATATAGATAGTCTCAGAAAACCTACCTTCCAGTCACAACCAATATCAAGAGAGCGTCAAATTCAGGTACTTAATTATGAATTACTTTAATTTTTGTCAAGTCACTGTTTTGTTTCTCATTTACATGATGTTAATTAGAACAATTCTGATCTGAAAAGCAAATATCCCTACAGGAATGTAATTCAACTCAAGTCAAGAACAATTTGTCAGGGTATAATATAGAATGCAAGAACCCAAGCTTGGAGTTTACATTAGGGAGACCAGACTGGAATGGCGAAGGACAAGCCTAACTTTTTCATTATACATGTAATCCATCGTGACAAGTTCATTGTCTTAGTTTCTTCAAATGGAGAGGAGGTCTTAGATGGTGCCAATTGCCAAGGAGAAGTGAAAAATCCCTACATACATATATAGTTCTACTATTGGTTTCCTTTGAAGTTTATTTTGATTTCATGAACAGTTTTGTTTACTTAGATTTTTCCTTTTTTTAAAAAAAATTTATTGGGGAGGTAACTAGAAAGGTGTAGCAAGATCTAGGCTTTCTTTAAAGAACCTGGTGCACTGCAAATGTAGCAGAACAACGAAGAGTGAACTAACAGAGAAAAAGGGAGGGAAGTATACGATAGAATATGAAAGTCATTCATCCATTTCTGTTATGTACTCATCTTCTGAGATTTATAAGACAATATAATGTTATCAATATTTCACCTTTATGTGGTGAAAAATCAAATATATGGAAAGTTAATCAGTACAACTTTAAAACAAGCAGAGAAGGCTAGTACAATTGATTAAAACAAAAAGCCAACATATTTTATTCCTTTTATTAATTTCTAGTTCTCTCCGAATTAATATTATGGACATATCAAACGTATATCCTAGAAGTGTTCCAGGCGCTTTATCCAATTACAGTTATCCTATTTCTGATTTCTCATGCCATAATTAAAATTTGACAAGGGTCCTAAGTCAAACAATATTTCAAAAGCATATAAATATGTAACCAGACGGAACTACTTTAAGGGGTGAAAAGAAACTATGTAGTTATATATGTATCTATGACATGCACAGATGATTCTTTTATATCTATCTTTAAAATTTGTGGTACAATATTTCTTTTATAATTCTATATAGAAGATTAAATGAGAACTCAAGAATCCAAATAATACACATGCAAGTCTACTGATGAAAACAATTTTGTTGAAGAGATTTCACAAAAGCTTATAACATATGTCTGCAGCTAAAATAATATATTTATGATAAAGAATGATTCATTTTTTTACAATTAAAATTACTAAAGTGCATTCTAATTTATTGTCGATGCAGTTTGACAGCACTAGAACTTCATAATACATTGTAGAAGCAAATCTTTCCTCATCAAAAGCACAGCCAAATTTTGAAAAATATTAAATACAGAAAGTTATACTAATAAAAGACATGTACGGTATAGTATCGATGAAATGAAAGAAGAAAATGTTAATAAGTAACAATGAAAAATGGTATTAAAAAAATGATAAGTGTGATATCATAAGAAATAGCATATGTCTCTGATAATTCATTCCAGATGCTGAAGGGCATTTGTTGCATATGCTTCCTGAACTAAACAATGCAATAAATATATAATAAATCTAGATTTGCGAAAAGACATTCAACAAACATGTATCTGAACTTGCAGTTTCAATATCTTTCAAACGCCATATATAATTGATATTGACCATTTTATCTATTACAGGCAAACGTAACAAATGAAAAATTAAAGTTTAAATTGGAAAACGAAAATCAAATTAAGAGTGTCTCAACATCAGATGTCGCAAATTTAAGTATGAAATATATTAGGAAAAAATAACATTTAAGGGCTCTAACTTTATAAAATTAATATTGAAGAACTTTAAAAATTAAAATATTTGTAAAGCTCAAATTAAAATCTATTTTGCAAGGGTGAAGATATACTTAATGCTTCTCGAAATTATCATTCCTTCTTTTTTTTAAGTTATAACACGAAGGCTTTCTTGAGATTATGATGGACCCAACATCAGTGAGGGAATTTACAAAAGAAAAAGGAAGAAAAAAAAAAGGAATGAAGCCCTTGAATGTGGTGTGGTGGTGGAAGAAGGGCAAAAGAGGGAATTAAATAGGAATAACCAACTCTAACCATTATGAGATGCATGAGTGAGGAGAGAGAATCTAGTAGGATGTGTGTGTTTGAGAAATTTATTATTAGGGGAGGTAGCAGAAGGGACGAGAGTAAGTTTTCAATGAGGATTGGGGGACTCCTCTGGCAATGCTAGAAGAGTTTTTTTAGTTTTTATTGCATTTGTTTTCTTTTTTTTTTTAATTATTATTTTGCTGTAAGGCCTCATTTGATATGTAGATTCATTGATAACAGAAATAGAAATAGAGAGATAAATAAAATATAATTAAAAAAATTATATTTAGTATGCATAAAAAAAGGGACTATATTTAAATTTGTTTAGTTGGTTAGATGAAATAAAAATTGCATGGAAAGTAATAAAATAATAATAATTTTATGTCACATCAAGCATAGTATAAATTCTCTAGTTACCTATTTTTGTTGTTCCACAAAGTTTATTATCAAAAAAAGAAAAGATTCAAATATGTTACTGTATAATGGACACATTCGTTGTTTTATTTTTATTTTTAAAATTGAACACAATTGCCTTTAATTTAGATTTTTAGATAATAAATTTGACTTTATTTAATTGTCTTATTTTTATAATTAATTTTGTAAGTGATATAGTAAATTATGTTTTTATTTTGTTTTTTATTATTTATCTTTTTGTAAACATTTTGAATTATTATTAGAGGCAATCAAATTTAAAAATAATTATTTTATGTTGAGGGGAAAAATTGAAAAATAAATAAAGAGGACAAAGAATAGGAAGAGGCAAATAAATAAATAAATAAACACACACACACACACACACACACACACATATATATATATATATATATAAATTTATCAAACTACAATATAGGCTCCTCAAAAAAGGGTGAGTCAGATGTATGCCGACTACATGTAGTTAGAACTCATCGATTGTTGTTTGGTTGGACATGTTTCTACTGCATTACAGTCAAAACTTTCAAACTAAATCTCAATTAAAATTTTTTAGAATTATTTGAATTAATTTTTTTAATTTTAACTATGTGTTTTTTTTTAATAAGAATTTTTTTTAACCTTATTCAAGAATAATTTTTTCTATTATTTGAACAATTTTTATGAATTGATTTCCACTTTTTTTCTATTCCATTATTTGGCTTTTTTTTTTAAAATTAAAATGTGATTTTTATAAGTTTGTTCTTCTTTTTGAAAATTCATTATTCTTATTTGTTAAATATTTTTTTTAAAAAAATTCACTTTGATTTTTTTTTCTTAATATCATTAGTCTTTTATTTTTTTTAAACTAATTATTTTCCTCCTATTAACTATGTATAATTACATTTTATATGATAACAATAAATAAATTTTATATGATGATAATGCTGACCATGTTCAAACATATTGTGAATGAGAAAGAAAAATAAAAAAGTCATTACTGATGATACAAGGAAAAAGGCTTGGAATAAAAAAGAAATGCATAGTATATATACTTTTTGTATTGGATTCTATTTCTTGTGACACACGCATACCAAATATATTTTTGCTATAAAAGGAAGATTATTGTATTATGTATAAATAATATGAGCTATTCAAAGTTTCCATCAGATTACAACGGTGTTTTTAATTTGTCATAACCATTAGATAAAAATAGAAAAATTACTACTACTTAATTACCATTTGTACTTTTCAAAATTATCATTCCTACTTCTCGAAATTACATGGTCTTATTGAAGTTATAAGGGTGTTTTTGATCTATTACAACCAATGGATGGAAAGATGAAAATTACTCCACATACTTATCTCAAAGTTACTACTCATTCTTCCAACAGTTACCACATGCATTCTGAAGTTACATTAAAGGCATTTTTGTTTTTGCGAGATAAATTTTAAGTTCTTTAAGTGTAAAACTTGAATACTTATTTAAAATTTATCCGCAGAAGCACACGAGAGAGCTTGGATTGACGGCAGTGACTGATTTTATTCATCTTCAGCAACATGGTTTCGAATCGGAGTCTGGTAATAACTCCATATTTTTTTTTTCCTCTTCCTCTACTTCCAAGTCATCCGTCCATTATACCCAAAGTGCCCCCATTTAATGAAATAGTCAGCTGGTTTTTTTGTCTTTTCATCCTCAAATCTTTTGCCACACATCTCAAATTTCTACGCCATCTTTTCAGCTGAAGGAGCAGGGGAGCAATCCACCAAAAATCATGTTTTGTACTTCCCTTAACATTGCAACCTGATTTCTTTTTCTTGCTTCCGTCCTGCATGATACTGGCTATAGCAACTGTGCTTTCTTAAGGCTTCTTGGTTGCCATTTCATCCTTGTGCAGAAGCATTTCCTCTCAGCTTTAAAATTTCGGTTTTTGGTGGCTCAAACATCTGTATCCTCTCCAATCTTCTTGCTGTTCCGGTGCATTTTGTTTTTCTATTTTTCAACTGCTTTGTTATCATTCGGTATATTCCTTCTTTGCTCTCATGGATTCTTGGCCAATTAGTGCAGATTTGCTCTCCTCTTAGTCTGCCCTTTCTGTTTTTGGGTTATGAGAAAGCTACGGGATAGCACAACCAGAAGGAAATCATTAGCCATAACCTCCCTTCCTCTACTGCAACATGGTTTCATTTCTGCGGCATTTTCCTGGGCGATGCCTTTTGGTTTGGCCATGAATGGTTGTTGGAATTTGGTAGCCATTTCCTTCGTGCAAGGTTAGTATATTCAGGTTTGAGTTTCGTTATTCTTGTTGCTAAAATGCCATAAATCCTTCTTGATTCTTTTGCCACTATCTGTGTGTTGCTTCATCCTTTAAATGGTCTTGAGTTTCTGATTTGTATGCTTCTTCCCTCACCATTCATGGTTCTCGACTTTTGGGTGAAGAATTGATGGTTGTTTATGAGGGCTGATTGGTGAATGCTGTTTTGGGAAGCCAAGGAAGAGGGAGCCACTTTTTCTTAAGGATTGAATTCAAGCTTGTTTTGTGTAGGTATTCCTCTTTTGTGGTGTTGATTCCTCCCATCCTTATACCTTCAAATCGTGGTGCCTGCTACCATAAACACTCCCTTCAATAAAAGTATTTACTTTATTAAATGTGTTTCTGATTATTTGATCATTTGAATGCTTATTCAAGTGTTTTGAATTGTGGGAATATAGATTAACGATGGAAATTGCCTTTGTTTATATGGAACCTTGTAGCTAATTGTAGCAGTGGTTAACTATGGTGCATTGTTATATATATCTTAGCCAGTAGAGGTATTCTGATTTTCGTGAATAGGTTGCTCAATGTCTATGTTATTTATTCTTGCAAGCTATGTGCTTGCATCTAACCCAATTGATACAAATTAAATGCTTTCCATTGCATTTTATGAATAATTTTATTGAAAATTTCTTTTTATCATTGTTCTTTAGGCTTCAATGGTTAAATTGTTGTTTTGAATAAGACTTTAGTGTGAAAATATTCTTATATCAAATAGTTAGTTTTATTTACTTATTAAGCATTTACTTCACTCTTTTTATTTTTAATTTATTTTAGATAATAAGCCTGAATCCGATCCTTTTTTAATAGGTTAGAATTGGTTATCTTTTCTCATTTTTGGTGAGCTTTGCATTTGTTCGCATGGGCAATATTTTGTTGATGTATTTGGAATTTATTTTGTACGGTAGAATGTTGTATGTAGTTTCACTTAATTATAAATAGAGTCTCTCACCCTTAAAAACTAACTTAGTTTAGATTGATAATAAAACTTTCTTTTGATATATTTGTGCTGGTTGGCTGATTTGTAGAATTATCGAGAGGTCCATTTACAAGAAAGATTTTGTCAAAATTTTTACAAAAGCTACCCGAAACTAAATTTATATAATACAAGTATGATTTGCAATTACTCTATTTGGTTCTGATATTTGTTATTGAATCTTAAAAATATTTAGTAATGTTTGATAAGATTTTAGTTTGGATTTAGCTAAAAAATTGATTATCTTTCGTGCCGATCATACCTTTTGTTTCGGGGTGTGACATGAAGCCTTCAAAAAAATATTTAGTTTTTAAAGTCTTTTAGTGCTAATTTTACAAAATTAAGGTTCTCAGATGTTATTTTTCCAACATATAGTTTTACTTAAATTTGTTTTTCCTTCTCATAAGTTTTCAAATATGTAGTGCTCGATAGTTCACTGTCATTGTCAATTTATTTTGTTTGTGACTCTAGATTTCGCAACATAAAGTTGACCATGAGTGAAAATGATTCTAGGGAAGTACTATTCAACTTGAGATAAAGATTGACCTATTAATAGTGTTTAAATAAGGAAGGGAAGCATAGCAGAGATGCACGGATTTGTTACATAGGAATTACATACAAATAAATAACTGGAATAATACGTACAAAAAGCATTCTAGAGACACTGCCAACAGAGGAAATGAATATCAGTAGAACCTCAAAACGCCCACTCGCGCCTTTTGATCCATATGCGCCCTCATAACCAAAGAAGATGCTCTGTCTGCATATGCATCCTTGTTAACAAAAAGAAAGCAACTGTGATGTATTACATATCCATACACCAACTACCACAAATGTAACAATTTCCTATATAACGGCAGTAACAATACAGGGTTCACTGTTCAGTCCAACTTTGAGCTCGAAACACAAGACATACAACCAGAATTGTTTTTTATCAACACTACTGTCTGCTCATTAGTGCAGAACATGATGATTGGCATTGAATTCACACCAAATATAAGATCTAAGAACTAAGAAGAATACCACATTCTAACTCAGGATTTGTACATAAGTATATTATGATCAGCTTCTAATTAATCTAAATCTTTGTGTAGGTGACGGGCATGTCTTGCAGCAGTATAAGTTGAAATTGCAGAGCCAGTCACGCTCAGTGAGTGTTTAGCAAATCCAAAGATCTTTTTAGTTGCCAACCAAACAGTCCAAAAGAATCCAATCCAGCCTGACTCGTTTTGGTTTTCATGTCCTAGTAATAATAGTGTTATTATAGCCCGCAAAAAAAAAAAAGAGCAAGTTATAGCAATCCATTGCTGAAAATGGAAGGGAAAAACATGTTGCAGCTTCATGGTTTAATCATCTGAACATAGATAGTCTACAGATTTTGTCAAGAAATCTAAAGGAAAGAGTCTGACAGGTAACCTAGTCTATGGCAAATGTTTTGACTGATAAGTGTATCGACATTCAAATCAATCTACTTCTAGCTCATTTCAGTAGGTGGTACTTACATCTCATCATTTATATACGTGAAACGACCCAATAAAAATCTTACTACAATCGGCGGCCATAAATTTGACATTGTCTACCTAATTGACAACATATCCAACATTTTCAACGACTCTAAATGTCCTAATTGGAGCCACATGTTGTCCAAGAAATATATGCTGGTGACTCTACTCAACCAATTACATTCTATGAATTAAGGTTTACAGTTTGTGCAACTGGTGAAAATCCTCATAACCATGTACAAACAAGATTAAGCCGAAATACACGAAATACAAGATCTGGCCAGTGAGAAGAAAATAATAAGATTGTCAGACAACTTGTTACCTGTAGTTACCAATAGCCACAATTGTCCTAAATGTAACGGTGGAAATAGTATATATGGCTACTGATGATGCTCCAATGTATATAGCCGTTACCAAAGCAAAGAAAAGAGCCAAGAATCCTCTTGCTGCTGCCAAAGACATGAGAAGCGAGATGACGATGGCCTTCATGGTTGCAGTCAGAAAGAAAAGCATAAAGATAAGCAGTCCTGTCAGAGCAACTCCAGTAATTGTCCGACCTGCAGCAGTTTGAGAAAACAGATCATTAAGAATTCAAATGAGCTAAAGGATATTCAACTCGAGACAAAGAAATTTAGCATACTCCATTTTAGTGATGATGATTACACCGAAGACGTAAAAATGAGCTGCCAGCTATATTTCCTTTTGGAGCTGGCAGATGAAAAAGTGACATTTAATTTTCCTTTTTCCTTTTGGCAAGGAAGAGAAGATAATTCACGATGTCTATATGATTACAAAAGGCGAAGAACACATGACATTAAAACTGACACTCAAACATTCCCATCTGATTTTTTATTTTTTTTCCTTTTAAACCGTGGACCAAAACATGAATCTTCTTTACCCACTCAAAGATATGTCTAACAATCTTCCATGCTTTCACTCCTAATGAATCTACCTAGTAAAGCCAACAAATCCACTTGAAGTCCTATATAAGCATTCTTCTCGTTACCTTACCGGCTCTGTACATGTTATAAATTTACCCAACTATTTCCTAGTTCAACATTAAACAAAACTTCCTGTTTATCCGGAAGTATCAAAACCATTAATTCATAAACAAAGAAATTGAGCAAAATCCAAGCAAATGCCATCTTCACTTATATCCTAAAATGCCAATCCGCAATAACAGGTTGTCTGCAATATGCTATTCTTCTGGCAACCTTCTTAAAGAATTGGAAGAAGATATCGTAAAAATATACCACGATATATACTCGGCCCACTCAACATAGGCACATACCATGATTATCAACTCTACTGAGTTCTTGATCATCTTGGACGAGTATGCGCCTTTTCTTGCGTCTTGAACTTGAAGTATTTGGTTCAGGTTCATCTGGGTTTTCTTGCTCTTTCCCAGGTCTCCGCGGGTAATTTTTTTCTGTCTGGCGGCAGCGGCATACTGGTGGGAATCGACGTACACGATATGGATGGGGAGGCGACGGCGGTGAAGACCGCGATGGATATGACGGCAGAGATGGTGGCGGTGAGGTACGTTTACTACCACACGTGGATGCCATTGTTGGGAAGTTCTGAGAGTAGGAGAGCGAGAAAGGAAGACGAAAGGCCTTGGTGAACATCTCAGGCCCAGTGCACACATTCTGTTACGGTAGTTATCCACGTCAGCATTTCTGTTTCGTCTTTTTTTTCTTCTGAGGATGGGTCAGAAGTCATGACGCATTTAGTTATTGCTAATTCAATCTACTAGGGTGATTTTGAACGATACGGTCATTATCCGACTGGATTTTAGCCCTTTTTAGTTCCTTTAAATTCTATGTTCCTTTAAAAATAAGAAAGTTAATTTTTATTACATCTAATATTTTATTTGATTATTTAAATTTTAATAAAAATTTAAGTTGTTAATTTATCATTGATGATGATATACTATGCATTTTTTTAATATAAAATTTAGCACGTATTTTAGAATTTTTTTTCCAAGGCTTATTTCCCAATTCTTCATTTCTTTCAAATTGATCAACTTTGTTTTAGTTAATGCGTTTATTTGAGTTGATTGTGTTATTAGATCCTACTTTTTAGGCCTAACCCTATCATATTTTCCCATTTTTGAGCACCCAGCCTTCCCCATAGTCACCAAATCTCTGTTTCCATTTGCTCATTGCTTGTTTGATTGTCGAGAAAGTATGCAAGAAATCTCCATTACTCACGCTATGGTGCGTCTAGAAAGGAAGGCAATAGAAATTTAGGTACATTGGATAGATTGCGTATTCTATCTAACCATTAAAATTATGAAGAAATCGCTTCCACTACTTAGAAAACGGTACATGCTTTTGTGAATTTTGAGGTATACTATTGGGATAGATATCATTATCCATAATCAATTAATAAACTAGATAGAAATGCTATAACAAACTCAACCTCCTTTTCATAATGAGTGACAATTACAAGCCAATTCCTGATGATGCGATTTAAGCTTTCTGTAAAATTGCTAAATAGTTGTATATCCCATCACCCACAACCCTCAATGCTACGGTAGTGTCAAATTATAAGGTATACATAGTACATATTCTTATCACAAAATACAAGTGCTAGTCCTATTAATCAACGATATCGGTTTCTCTGGCGTAAATTATACTTTCTTGTAGTTGCAGACATTGTGATTGAATTTTCTCCAACTTCTTCTGGAAGTATATAATCAGGATCATCAAGACAGTTCACTTCATCCTGTAAATCACTATCGATCCATTGAGACCAATTCACATCATCATCCATCTCCCATGACACCTTCTTGTGTTTTTGCATGCCGTTAACCTTATCAATTAGAGATAGCAGGATCTGATGGTTCAACACTTCATAATCCCTGCATAATTGACAAGCAGTTCTGTCAGATGCAAAATCCATATATAAATACTCAACTTCTTTTATGTTTGTGTAAACCTACCTGTATGTGCAAATTGCATATAGAAGTTGAACTGAAGCAACTATCATGAAGAGTGATCTGATCATACTAATTATCCAAGCTTGCTGCTCAATGTTATCATTGGAAAAACGAACAATGGTTACTTCCATTAAAAAAGAAGCACAAAGCCCTGTGAACAATCAATGACGTTAAGCCAATGATATTTAGAAGATTTGAACTGAAAGCAAAAAGAGAATAAGTGGTACTCTTACCAATATATAACCATGGCCTAACATTGTATGTTTGCTTTGTACTGGTCAACATATAGATGACGACGATTGATATAGAATAAATTAAGAAAGCTTTGATCGTTCGTGATTCAAGCAACATGGCATTTAGCAGAGCAAAAATCTTGTCTAAAGCAACAAATATACTAGCCTGCTTTGATTCAAAAGATTCCTGTAATATAAAAATGGAGACTTCAGATTAAGAAAACTGATATGAGGTAACACTAACTTTTTTTTTATTTTTTTAAAGTTCTAAAAGAAGTTATTACCTGGGCAGCCAGTATTGATTTTGAATTTGCCATTAAACGATCATGAAGTCCCTCAATTTGTTCCTGTCGCTGAAGAAGCTCTTCGTGTTGTTTATGCCCATATTCAGCGAGATGTTGTAAGGTCTTCCTGTAGTACAATAGTGAACTCAATACATTTTCCCAGATATTCCTAAAATCATAATTTAAAAATATAGAAATAGTTAAAAATTATCTACCTGCTCTCCTCTAGTGCTTTTGATTGAAACTCAGATAATGAATTTAGACCCTTGAGTGCTGCGGATTGTCCATCTAGAAGTTTCTGTTGCTTATCTAAGGAAGTCCCAGCCAAGTTACCAATATCTTCAGCTTTGCTGTGAAGGCTTTGCATCTCTAGTGATATAGTATCTCCAACTTTAATTATCCCCTTCTGAATCTCAATGGCTTCATCCCTCAACTTTTCTATTTCTTGGCCTAAATAATTGTGAGACTCATTAAGAACTGCCATCCCATCCTTCAAACTTCTCTTCATATCCTCTTGTACTTCTTCCAGCTGTAATTGTGAAGCTGCAATTTTCTTGGTCTGCTCATAAATACTCTCTGAATGCCTCAACAAAACATCCGTATGATCTTCCACATTCCTTACAGTTTCAGCCATTTGTTGTGTACGAACATCAAATAAATTTAGAGAATCATGAACTTTCTTTGAGTCTTGCAATAGATTCTCTGATTTCTCATATATGCTTTCTAACTTGTCCTCCACATAGTGGGCTGAACTCTTCAGATCAGTCACAAGTCTCTCTGTTTCATGCTTGAATGCATGAGCCCTGCAATATCACAAAAAGCATTGGCAAGAGACAAACAAACATAAAAAAGAACAAGACTGGGGTAAAGTTTCATAAGCATTTGCTATAGGGTCCTCAGAAACCTACCATTTTTAACAGAAACAGAAAAATGAGGAGTCAATAACACATGCTTAACATCCTGTCGTTCACTCGCAATGAGAAGATAGATTTCTCAAGATCAGCTTTCCCTACTCAAGTTATAACACTCGAAAAATCCCCCACGCAGAAAAAATTATGAAGCGATAACAAACTAGTATGAGAAGAAATTTTTTAAGATGCTTTGAACACTAATATGAGAAGAAATTAATCAAATCCCTAAAAACTAGATTTAAATCTTTTCCCCCAAAAATTAAAAAAAAAAAGAAGAAGAAGAACTGGACGAAACTAAATGGAAGAAATTGTACTTAACTGTAACTGATGGCAGATGGAGTTGGTTTCCAGATAGAACTCAAGGTAGACCTTGTGGGCAAGATCATCTAAGGCTTTAAGGCAATTAGCCATGGAAGACTTGGCGTCACAATGTGGAAAAGGGGGCCTACCAGAGTCCCTCTGGAAGCAATCACTGAGATGCCAAGCAAGTCTAGAACGCTTCTCATCAACAGCCAAAATCTCAGAACACCCAGCAAACACATTTTGATAAGCGTTTTGCCAACACGAATTTGAGCCCCCCATTTTATTCTTAGCGTTCTCTACAAGCTCCATTCCCTTTCTGTCATTGAAAACCTCAGTGGAGAATTCAGCAACTGAACCTCTGAAAGTGTCAGAGCCAGAAGAGGTCTCACCAGAGGGCTTCTTTTCAGATGATGAGAACCAACCCCATGACTCGCATCTTAAGAAGAAACAGAGTAGAAGAAAAACCAGAAGGTGACCATGGTTACCACCCATAATAAAATTTAACTTTCAAGTTTTATTAATCCTGCATCAAATTCAAACCCCAGATTCGTTAGACAAGTTTTGCAAACAATTCACAAGGTTTGGGGCCAAGGATTTATTGAAAGATAGACTTGGTACTTGGAGTTCAAGAAAAGAAAATGAAAAAGAAATCGCAAGAAGGAAACAGAGTCAAAAACAGAGTGAATATTTCCAATTAAAAAACAACAAGTGAAAATCAGAATAGCATGAAGCCATTCTTTTACATCACAAACGGACAAATTAAGTGTTTTTAGTGATAAAATATAAACAAATGCAAAAAAAATAATTCAGAATCTTTTCTTCATTCTTTTACATCATAAAGGAAGACAATACCTATTGAATTGTTTTAAAGCAATATAATAATAAAAGATTTTATTTGATTATCTGCAAAAGAAAATCCATCTATAAAATCCCATAACCAATTCTGCTTTTTTAGACTCGTTTGAGATGAGATCAACAAAATAGTAGCCGATCATTTTGATTCTGTTCTATAAATGCATGATCAAAGGATGAAAATAAAACTAGAATTGGATCCCAATTCAGATGAGAGAATCTAACTGTACTCTGTTAAGAACTTCTTCTGACAGTATCTTGACCCACTTTAGCACAAAAAATTTGAAAAACTGGATTAAAATAGGAAGGAGGCAGGCACTGAAAACTGTAAATTTACAACATCTAGTATATTCACATTTCAGTATGACCTGAGTACAATCATTGATCCAGGAAATCAAATTCCTGTCATTGTCTACTCTAAGGTTACGTTTGATATGGAGATTTCTCCAATATTTTCAGAAAACTAAACCTAGGAGACTAAGAAAACCATGCGTGGTGTATGTTTTTCAATTATTTCACTTGGCATTTTGTTTTCTACAAAATTTGGTGAACTTAATCCCTAATACAGCCACAGGATTTCGATTTTCTCATCTTGTCTTCTCTTGTTCTAATATTCATTCCAAACACACTTTCCTCATCATGGGATTAAATTGTACGAACAAATAATTCCTTGTAATTGATAACCTAATCTCAAATCAATCTAGAATCTTGCAGGAAGATTATTTCTAATAGATGATTTCCAAGAAACCAGATGACTTAAGAGAGTAAACATCAAAATTGAGTGTGCTTCAATCCTCTGAAACTGAAAAGAAAGAGGACCAACTTCAAGTTTATCTCCATCAATTTGCATGTTCAGGGCAAGATTGAGAAACCATAAGAGATATAGAGACCATGAAAGAGCACAAAACAATGAAGAACAAAAGTATTTGTAAAATAAAATAACAACTATATATCCTAAAACAGAGAACTGCGTGCAGGTACTTGTTTCATCTAAGTCCTTGCAAATTGTAGGACAAAATCTATCCGAATTTCTCATTGTATATGCACAAAAACACGGATTTACAACACAAGAAGTCTTACTTGGGATATTTTAGTGACGGAAGTTATTTTAGAGACGCTACGAATGATAGAAGGTTGATATAATTCACAAATGATTTCTTTTTTTAAAATAATTCTCAATTATAACCAACTTCCGCTAACAATTCACAACCTTTTGGGGGAGGAGCAAAGATTTTTTAAAAGAGAAACTATGTGCTTGGAGTTCAAGAAAAGGTGATAGCAATAAGGAAAGAAAGTCAAAAAAAGGGGTGAATGGTTTCAACAATAAAAAATAAATAACAATATGACATCATGAAAAGGATAGAAACAAGGAAACAAAACATCACCGTACCGTATAGATTCAGGCGGTTTCTTCTTCTTCTTCTTTTTTTTGGGGGGGGGGGGGGTGTTTGGATTTTGCAGATTTATCAAAAGGAAACTATGGAGAACTGGATGGATAAAGTGAGACTATGGATGCATATAAGGGAAACTGATGGATGTGAAGAGACAAGTCTTGAGGAAGACAATGTTTCGTTTTGTCCTTCTCTTATAACGTCTGAAAGAATCAAAAGGGCGCGAAGCGGTTGGCAAAGGTGGCATACCATTTATACAGCCACCATACAATCACATCATTTCATGAATTTTTTTTTCAACAATGACAGAGGAAAAAAATATAATTATTAAATAATATACACAAATAAAATTGAAATTTACATGCAAAATATTGATAGCATTAATCTATGCAAAAACATGGTTTTAAGTTTCAACCCTAGTTTTTTCTCATAAAGGAAAAAATTCGTGATTCTTTCTGCTTTTGAATTTTGACCTAATAGTTAATTAAATTAATGTACAGATCGAAATGGTATTTTAATGTGATAATATTTTATTTGGGGGCAGACAAAATAAGGATAAAATTTATTAATATTAAATTTACCTTAATATTAATATTAACATCAACACAAATTATTTGTAAGAATCAGTATTTTTTTGGGATAAATTAAGAATCTGAGAATTTTAATGTAGTTTAGTGTCATCAAATAATCACATATAAATTATTTACATACTTGTAAATGTAGTTATTGATGTAACCATGATTACAATGGAATAAACGCATTTCAAACCTTTGAAATAAATAAAAAATTGTTAAAGGTTTATTAAATAATAAATAAGTAGATCTTTTCACTCGTGAGTGCACAGTATTTCATCTTAGATTTATGAATATGCATATTAAGTTACTATATGAGTATGAAAAAAATAATATATTGAAACAGAAAATAAAAGATATATAATATTTAGACTAATAATAGATAAATAATAAAGGAATATATGAAAAAAAAACTGCATATAGAAATAAAATATTACAACAAAATTGCATAGCTATTCTTCTTTAAAAAAGATAAAATCATGGTAAGTATTAATTTTTCTTCTTGCAAAGTTTAAAAGATCAAATTTCGTAACTATTATTCTTCAGAAAAGATAAAATCGTCAATCAACATAAAGTTTAATTATCTATTTCACATTCTCAAACACTCTTGTATATTACATTTGAAGTAGTATTTGTTCAAAAAAAAACTTATACATAATTATTTATATTTTTATTGTTAGATTTTTAATTAAAATTTGATAAGTATATAATTTTTTTTATAATAATATGATAAGTGTATAATTTTTTACAAATAATTAAATAATTCTTTTATTAAATTATATATATGTTATATTATTATTAAAAACCTAAAAGTAAGAATATGAGAAATTACACATAAATCTAATCATTTGTTAAACTACCAACTTGGTCACAAATTATGACTTTTATGCATCTTTTACTCTTTACTTTAGATAACAAAATGAAGCTAACCAAGAGTGAAAACAGGTATCGAAAGATGCAATCCAACATGAGATAAAAACTGACTATGACTCTTATTAATTATCATGGAAAAAGAAATAATTAGGGAATATTTCTTCTTTGTTGCTTAAAATGTAACCTTGAACCTTAAGGAATGATACTCAACGGTCATATAAACACTTTCTAATCAATGTTATTTTCTAGATACAACAACATAAAGCTAACTAGAAGTGAAAACAAGTATCGAAAAGATAAAATCTAACCTTAATCAAAATTGACCATGACTTTTATTGATTGTCATTAAAGAAAAAAAAATTAAAGGATATTGTCTTCTTTATTGCTTGAAATGTAGTATTGAATCTAATGGAGTAATAGTCAATCGTGGTATGAACACTTTCTAATCAATATTGTTTCTTGTTATCACTCTGGCTTCGAATACGTGATTCCCCATACGGTTAATCATTAATCTAGTGTTATATTGCACAAATCCATCGACTTGTCTATGTTCCTCATTAACATACTGGGGCATCAACCTATAATTTCAGAATACGATTAGGAACTCCAGATTTTGTTATGTTATTCAAGAAATCAGTTGTGTATAAACATTCCATAATGTCCATCGGAGGATTTAAATTCTTTGTTACTCATTGGATTAATCATACTTCCGTTATTAATATTACATTTGTCAACAGAGGTGGGTTTTTCCATCCCTAAACTTAGAGGTCCTATTGTTTAAACCTTGCCCCTGACACTTTTAAGACATTAAAAATTCCTTAAGACTCGAAATTAATTAGTTATAAGAATAAAGTTTTATTATATTTATCTAAAGCTTAATTATTAAAATAGATACATAACTATTAGTTTTAACTTTATTATTGAGGAGTTTAGCATTGAGAGCATTCCAAGAGAGAATATTCTAGACGAAGTTCAAGGATAAACTGACTGTGATAAAAGAAATTATCATTGAGATAAATTTCTAGGACATAAATGTTTTATTGGTCGACTTAATAAATTCGAAGTAATTCTCAATTATACACATTCATTATAATTATAGTGACAGCTAGATCATATAACATGACATAAACTTTTTTTTTTTTTTATAGAATGTGACAAGAAAATTATTCAATAGATATGAACTTCAACATTCAAAGCCAAATTGTTAGTTCCAATAATATCTAAAAGGAGGATTTAATGCCTAAACCCTCGAAGGAGTAGATAAAAGAGAGAAAAAAAATTCAGATTCTTGCAAATAATTTGTGTAGCTGTTAATATTAAAGTGAATTTAATATTGGTAAATTTTATCCTTATTTTCTCTGCCCCAGATAAAATGTTATCTCATAAAAATATCAATTAATATAGATAACAAAGAGAAAATGGATAAAAACCAAGATGTGCTTAAGCAATTCTAGTCCAGAAGTGTCAACAAGACTGTTCATAGGGAGAATGCAAAGTGGGTTTTGACTTTGAAAATATGATCCGGCGCCATTAATGTCCAAATGAGGTTGAAAATTTAATCTCAAGCTTCACTTTAGTTCTAGTTCTTAAGCATTCTCTTATGGTGTAATATTTTATGAGATTGTCTTCCTGGTAAAGAAACTAATACTCGTCTAATATTACGAGTTTCATGTCCATCAGTGCTGTGCTCTACGGTAAAAAGCAAAGATACAGAGAGCACACTGGAAGCTCAGTAATTATAATAAACAAAAGATATGATTTATATAACAAACACAACACAGAAGCTCCAAATTGTCCTCCTGGAGCTCTTGTACATGATAGACATACTAAGCAAAACACCAAAGTCCAAAACTAGTAATCCTAAGAGAACTGAGAGAAAATTCAAAGAGTCTAAAAATCAATCCGGCAATCATGGCCCTGCATGTACTATACAAAAACTATAATAATGAAGCAGATAAACCAAAGCCAGATCCGAGGCAAACAATCCCTTCAAAGTTTTAATGTCAAATCTGGTGTGGACTTCTCTATGTCTACTGGTGGATTCACCTCCCTAAAACTCAAATCAGAATTTTCAGTCAGTAGAAAATTCTTATGAGCATCACCTATCTCTGCAATCTGACGGAAACTACCAGGCCATAAAAGTTCTGCCTCATTATCCTCCAAGAATATTGGCTGACCAAAATATCCTATCTCAAATCTTGCATTGCTTTTCATCTCGTGAAGCCTCATTGTTGGTGAAAAACCATAATGCTGTGAAGAGTGTGCTTTTATCCCCAAGGATCTGGAAGAACCATGAAGAGGGAGAGATGCTACACTTGCATACCTCTCAGAGAAAAAACCCATTCTCATAGCCTGCTTTGCCAATGATCTTTCTCTCTTGTGTGCATTTTGGTGGCCGCCGAGAGCCTGCGAGCTGAAGAACTTGCGCTGACAGTAATTGCATGAAAAAACTCTAGCAATGGTTGCTGCTGTAGTTTGAGAGGCAGGTTCACTGCTACTCTCACTAGTGCTTGAGAATGAGAGTCCTATGGAATCTCTTGCCCCTACTAACTGACTATTATTGAACTTCAGGGTTAAGTCAAGTGAAATAGGATCTGAATGTGCATGAATTATACCCGTTGGATTTGCTAGGTTGTAAGAGTTAGTGAGGTTATGATCACTACAAGGACCTGCGAAGGTTTCTTGAGTGGATATATTGGAAGCAACCTGGCTGCTAACTTCAAATTCATTTACAGCGGAGGCCTCCACTTCAAGATCAAAGTTTGCTTTCATGACTTAGCTGTGCTTACAGTTGCAGCCTAGTTTACAAAATAAGTTCAGCTATTAACCATCAAAACGAGATCTATTCCCGAGCTTGCAGCAAATGAATAATTTTGTCCTGCAATGAATAGTCGTCAGTTCATATTTACTAAGCATGGGGGAAAAAACAATTTGATCTCAGGAATAATTGTGCAGTCTTCGAATCTCACAGGAACGGATGCAGAACCCCCGAATTCTATTGAAACTGCAAAAACTACCAGATATACAGCAAGGGGCACAAACAAGCAATTCATAGAGACACATTTTTATTCATCTCTAGAATGTCATGTGATTGAAGTGCCTTGAAAATGGACTTACGCTGCTAGAAGATCATTCCTAGGAGTCTAGTTTTGGGGTATAGGCTGAAGGCAACAAATATTGGTACCTTATAAGGTATATCAGGGGCCATAGCCCGATAATAAAATAAAACCAACAAAAAACAAGCTTGTTGGGAATCTTTTATTTTATTTTATTAAAGTTTTTCCTCAACATTGCTGGAGGAGGACTAATGTATATTGAATTCCTGAATTATGGTAGATGTACTAATAAAATGCCACGCACAAAGATTTGATTTAATTATCGGCAAAACAAAATCCATCTATAAAATCCCATAACCTATTTTGGTTTTCTAGACTCGTTTAAGAACAGACCAACAAAAACTAGTCGATCATTTTGAATCTGTTCTAACGTATCACCAAAGGTTGAAAGTGAAACTTGAGTTGGATGCCAATTGAGATGAGAGAATCTAAGTATACTCTCTGTTAGGAACTGCTCCTGACTAAATCTTGACCTATGCTTTGTATCTGGCCCACTCTGGCACAAAATATGTGAAAAACTGGAATAAAACAGCAAGGCGGCAAGCCCTGAACTATTAATTTACAACATTTAGTGTGTGCACATTTCAGTATGACCTGAGTATTATCAATTTTCAAGGAAATCAAATTCCTGTCATTATTTACTCTAATTAGTAACCTACTCACTTCTGATCTCAAATCAGTCTCGAATCTTACAAGGAGAATTCTAACATATGATTTCCAAGAAACCAAATGACTTAGAAGATTGAACGTCACAATTGAGTGTGTTTCAATACTTTGACAATGAAAAAGAAGAGAACCAACTTCCAGTTTGAACTTGATCTCCATGATCCATCAATTTGTAAGTTCAGGGGAAGATTGAGGGAGAATAAGAGATAGAGCGACCATGAAAGCACACAAAATAGAGGAGAAGACAATAATACTAAAAAAGTGAAACAATAGGTATATATTCTGAAACAGAGAACTGCATGCAGATACTTATTTCATCTAAGTCCTTGCAAATTCTAGGACGAAATCTATCTGGATTTCTCATTATATATGAACAAAAACACAGATTTACGACACAGAAGTCTTACTTGGGATATTTCAGAGACCAAAGTTACTTTAGAACGCTTGGCGAAAGAGTCAAGAGTTGGATAGTTCGGAAATAAGGCAAAACTGGTAGAATCCACAAACTATTTCGTTTATCCAGTGATTCTCACTTATATAAAGACCAAGAAAAAATAAAACAATAATATATTTATTATAGAGATGACAGTGAAGGAAACAGTATTACTTACCCTCTCTCAAGTCTCAAGATCAAGTGGAAGTAGCTTGCTTCTGATATCACCAAAAAAGTGCTTTGGAATTGGAGACATCTACTTCTAGCGTTGCTTTTCTTCGTATGGCTGATCATTAGAGGACAAAACAGGTTTGTGGTTTTCTATGTTTCTGAAACACTAATAGAGGGTAAGGTGAGAACAGAGCAGTTTTGAAAAAAAAAAAATCACCGAAAAGGAATAATAATAAAAGAAGAGTAAATGAGGAGAAAGAGTGAGAGACAGAGAGATGGTGGGCATTGATGTTTAATTATGGGAAAGCTAAGGTAAGCAGTGAGTGACTGAAGGGTTGGGGGGGACAGTGGTGGGACGTCAGAGAAGTCAGAGGAAAAGAAAATGTTGGCTTAAAATTTAACAAAAAAAAAAGGTTATGTGCCTCTTCCTGGTAGAAACAACTGCTTCCCCCACTTACAAAGTTCTAACTACAACTAGTTTGATTGTACATAAAATGAGAAAGAATAGAAGTAAAAGCAAGCAAAAAGTGTTAGTAATTATTCCCACCAAAGATTCTCTAGCCTCTCTCTCTCTTCCCCACTTTAAAAGTGTTTCAGATAACTCCACCATGCATGGGGTCGGCTTTCATACTTCATAGTATCATATTTGGTTCCATCTATCACGTCCAGCATAACCACTCCCCTCATCTTATTCAGACCACAACATAAATTATTCATATCCCTAGAGTCCATTCTATGCTACACCCTCTAACATCATTTGTTTCTCCCATTTTTAACAACCTCACTCACCATAAATAACAGAGCACATGTCCTTCCCAACAACCCATATTATATTTTGAATTATTGTCACTCCTATTTTCTTTTTCTTTTTAATCTTTATATCGCTTGCAATTTTTTCCTCACTGGTTATATGTTCCCTGTCTTTTGAGATGACATTTAAAGAGAACCGTGGAAGCAAGTCATCATTAATATATTAAAGTAAAGCACGGTTTAAGCAGCTAATCATCACCACAGATATAGCTTCTGAGCTCTAATCCTTCTTCCCAGATTTGGCGAATCTCTTTTTCAATTATTTCGCATGAAAAAAAAAATCTCCATTACAGCAACAATTTTACAGATTACATCATTCAAAGGGTTTCTCTGGGGAATATCCTGAAACAACTTGCCTGTCAATATAGACTTTGAAGGTGTGTGAGTCTTCCTTCAGCAAAAAGGATAACAATCTGAGGCACATTGTTATTAAACCCATCAAAGTAATGAGAGTGAAGGCGCGAAACACCACCATGGCTTTCATTCTCCATCTTTAAGTTGACATTTTTTCTTAGTAGAAGATAATGGGATGGTCCATTATTCCACGCACGAAGTCATAGAAGCGTCATGGCCATAAATCCAAATTTTTGTTCTTTTCAAATTGGAAGCACCCCTTTTTTCTTTACTTGATCTTTTATTCCAGCCACGAGAGTTGTCATCAATTGATTGGTTATCACAAAGTCCATGGTGCTAAGGTATCTAACACTCAAACATTCATAATTCTTTACTCTTTCAGTATCAAGAAAGCAACTGGAAGGACTTACATGTAACAAATTGTGTAAGAAACATTTCGAGCTAGCTAGCTGGCTCTGTAAAATAAATGCACATAACACTGTCTTTGCACATTTGGATGTTTGCAGAAGGGTCAAAAAAAAAACTAACTTTATTTTAATATTAGTATTGATCAGATTCTATTAAAATATGATTATATTCATAGAATTATGTTGAAAAATTCTATTTTGAGCTCTTTATTAAACTTTTAATTTGCTTTTCTATAATTTTTTTAATTTAATTTCTCAATAATTAAAATACTTGTAATATTGTGCTTCCACTTTATTTTAATCCAAATTTTAATGTGAAACCTAACAATATATTATTTTTGATATTATTTGCCACTTACCTAAAGTAAATTTACTAAGCCAACAGGTGTTAAATTTAGCTTTAAAATTTAGATGAAAAATAAAACGGCAACGTGTAAGTAATTTAGATCGAGAGACTAAATTAAATATAATACATATATATAATATGTAAATAATCAAATTAAATACTCACCTATTTATTAGGAATTAAAATAAAATCTTCATCGTTTAAATTTAGTAGAATGAGCATCGTTCTTTTCACATTATGAACTTGTACGGACGCCGTGGAATGCTCTGACAAGCAAATATTATTTTATCCCTTCAGGCTGAATCAAAATCTGGATGGGATGAATAAATCTTCCGCCAAATGAATTCTTTTCTGACAAATAAAGGATAACTTACTTTAAGGTTCCACTCCTCGCAGAATCACCAGTAAAAAATTATTGACGACAATTATTGATCAGATAGAAATATTATTTTAATAAAACCCAATGCATTCACAATGCACTAATTAAGATGATTTCACAGGATGAAGGTGAACTCAACTGATGTTATTGACAGAAGCTTCAGAGTTCAGATACTGAGAAAACCTGGACAGCAACCTCTGGTCTTTTCAGCACTATATATTCGGTCATTTGGTGTCAGGAATCAGAATTATGCTCTTTTAGCTTAATCCTTAAACCTTGTTTGGTTCAAAGGAGGGGAGGGGAGGGATTTTAATGGAGGGGATGGGAGAAGAGGAGAAATATATTGTTTGGTTCAGGGGAGGAGAGGGAAAATACTAATATGCAGATCATTTCATCTTTATATATTTTAAAAGTAATGATAATACTGTTAATTATTTTTTTATTTTTAAAATTTAATATTGTCACAGTCAAATTAAATAAATGTCAGAAATTATCTATATAATTATAATTATTTTAAAAAGATTTGTAAATAAATAAAATTAACTAAATAATTATTTCAACAAATATATAATTTAACATGTTTTATTTTATAAAATTAAAATGTATTTGAGTTGAAAATATTGGCATGTTTACTTTTTTCTCAATATGGTAATATACCCGTGTTAATTGGTACATTGAAATTTCTCTTTAACCATACCTATAAAAATTTTATGAAATATAGAATTAATAATTAAAATATGAGGCATTTTAATCATTTTTTTAACTTTCCCTCCCAATTCCCCCAAATTGGAGGGATAAGAGAGGAGGGAAGGGGAAGGAAGGGGAGAAAAAATTTTATTAAACTTTCCCTCTTCTCTCCTCCAAAATTGTAAACCAAACAAGGGGAGGGGAGGAGAATTCCTCCCCTCTTTTCAAACCAAACGAGGGGTTAAAGTACTCACACTGCATTGGTCTAAAAATAATACTACTCAAATCAAAAGAAAACCAGAAGAAAGAATATAAACTTTAAACAGAGATAAACAATGTGTAATGGGGCTGACAAGGCAGGGTTATAAAGAAGTAGATATATCTTACAAAAAGAGATTTGTTAAGTATATATCATTATGCCAAAGTAAAACACAATATTATAATGGGGGAGTCTGAACCTTAAGGCGCATGTTCAAATGAGATTAGTCTTTCAACACCAAAAAAGACAGAGAAAGTAGAAGAAGGTGGTATGCTTCTCCAACCAAAGCAATTTTCTATAGACTCATGCACTTAAAAGTTGAAAGAGCTCCTAGCTAGTCTGGGGACACACCTACTAATTAGCCCGTGAAGGCTAAGCACATGTCCAAAGCAGACTAGTGATTTTCTCAACGACATCAGAGAGTGATCCAGAAAATATTATAAAAATAAATGCAACCTCCACATTTCATCGTACCCAAGTGTGTTTGAACTCGTGTTTAGAACGAATGAATTAAACAAAGCAACGGCATGGCATGGTACATTTCTCAGGAAACTAACAGAAGTATCAGATATTAAAGCAGTTTCATGTGTGTCCTTATTATGTTTGGTTTTACTCGATCAAACAAATGGCACGTGACCAAGTGTCATGGCAGTTAGAGACAGGTTCATGTTTCCGCCGCTTAGTGCAGTTCGCAGTTCCCAAGACGCCTCTCCTTACCACCTTAGCCTCCACAAATCCCTCCCCCTCACTGGTCCCCCACCACCTCAATAACACACCCACTTGGCCAATTTATATCTGCTGTATATAACATACTCGACGTATATGTATTTATACGCATGATTCTTATATCTTCTTATCTCATATAAAAGAGAATCAAATTCAAAGAGGTTACTTAGTTGACAAGAAAAAAATAATTTCTCATTTTATTAATGTAGATTTTTTAAAAATACTTTAAGAATAAATCGTGACTAAAACTGACATGTTGAACCCACTTAACCATCAGTTTCAAATTTTAGATACCAATCCATAGGTATTTAGGATTAGAACTAAATTAGTTTATCGATATCATTAGGCAAGCCACTGAGCTTTGCTAACTGATAACCAAGAAGAAAAGAAAATTGATCAAGTAAATTTAAAGAGCGACTTACTTATAACCTGACCAAGACAAAAAATTAAAGGGACTCAAAACATCAAACTGGATATATATAGAAAGCCCCATTATCTTAGAATTAGGAACTTAAAACTATGAGTTGTATCCCAAAATTGTAAGCCATCGATTCTATGTTATTGATAAATATCAACACTACGACATACTTCAATTAAAAAATTTATGGTTGAGGTTACTTACTATTGATGTCAAAATTCAGAAATATTTCATTTTATAACGAATTAAATCATTGATGATTTGATAAGTTTAACATTAAATTTTTTTATATTTAATTATTTAATAGAGCTTTTATTTTGAAGGAAAATTAAATTAAATTATAATTTTCAAACAAACTAAATTCAAGTAGCTCAAGAAGCCCAAGTCGATGGCGTGGAAGCCCAAAGTTGAAGTAAACTTCACTTTGTCCCATTATAGATAGCTCAATGAAAGGCCTAGTATATAAATGAGGCCCCTGCGACTCGCAGAGCAAACCCAAGTTGACCCAATTACGTACCATTAAAGAAAAAGAGAAAAACAAAAAGAAAAATAATACACACACACACAGATATATATATATATATATATATATATATATATATATATATATATATATATATATATATCATAATGCCAATTGGCAAGTTGACCCATGGACCCCATCCACCAGAATCTCGTCTCCGTCCAGCCTTTTTGCAACATTATGACAGCCCGAGCTTTCAGATATGTGGGACCCGCCTCCATGTGCGCTTCTGCTTCCCCCTTTCCCATGCTTCATCACCACTCTGTTCCGTTATACATGCATCCATTACGCCTATTCTCACTTCTCTCTCTCTCTCTCTGTCGCTTGCTCTGTGAAGATGAAGAAGAAAACTCACCTCAAGTTAAAGCCTTTAGCTATTTTCCTGTCTGGGTTCCTGTCAATCTTCCTCCGCGTCGAGTCTCAAGCTAACCCAAGCCAAGATGCTCCTGTAATGTTAGCTCTCAAGAAGAGCCTAAACCCTCCGGAGTCTCTGGGATGGTCTGATCCAGACCCCTGCAAATGGAACCACGTTGTTTGCTCCGATGACAAACGGATCACACGGATCCAAATCGGCCGACAAGGCCTCCAAGGTACGCTTCCACCGAATCTCCAAAATCTCACTCGGTTAGAGCATCTGGAGCTTCAATATAATAACATTTCGGGTCGTCTTCCTAGCTTAAGTGGGTTGAGTTCATTACAAGTACTTATGCTTAGTAACAACCAACTTACCTCCATCCCCACTGACTTTTTCAATGGTATGTCTCAACTTCAATCCGTGGAGATTGATAACAACCCATTTGAGGATTGGGAAATACCGGATAGTCTTCAAAATGCTTCGGCACTTCAGAACTTCTCAGCGAACTCGGCTAATATTAAAGGCAAAATACCTGATTTTTTTGGTTCTGGTGTGTTTCCTGGTCTGGCACATTTGCATTTGTCATTCAATAACCTTGAGGGTGGGTTGCCCGCGAGCTTTTCTGGGTCGCAAATTGAGACTTTGTGGGTTAATGGACAAAAGAGTGTTGGCAAGCTCACTGGACCTATTGATGTTATACAGAACATGACTTTCTTGACAGAGGTTTGGTTGCATACAAATGCGTTTTCGGGTCCTTTACCAGACTTTTCGGACTTGAAAAATTTACTGACCTTGAGTTTGAGAGATAATTCTTTTACTGGTCCTGTTCGGAAGTCTTTGTTGAATCTTAAATCGCTTAAAGTTGTGAATTTGACTAATAACCTGCTTCAAGGGCCACTGCCAGTGTTTAATCCTGGAGTTGCTGTGGATTTGAGCAAGGACTCCAATAGCTTTTGCTTGCCTAGTCCTGGAGACTGTGATCCACGGGTGAATATTCTGCTTTCTATTGTTGAATTTATGGGCTATCCTCAAAGGTTTGCTGACAGTTGGAAGGGTAATGACCCTTGTGCTGATTGGCTTGGGATAACCTGCAGTAATGGAAACATTACCGTTATCAATTTTCAGAAGATGGGTCTTACGGGTACGATATCCCCAGAGTTTTCCTCACTCAGATCACTGCAAAGGCTCGTGCTTGCCGATAACAATCTCACTGGCGTGATTCCAGGGAAGCTTACTGCTCTGCCTCAACTCACTGATCTGAATGTTGCAAACAATCAGCTATATGGAAAAATCCCAACTTTTAAGAGTAATGTACTTATCAACACAAAAGGTAACAAGGATATAGGGAAGGATAAAAGCAGTTCATCCCCTCAGCATTCACCATCGCCAAACCCAACAGGTCCAACTGCAAGGGAAGAAAGTGGAGGGAGTTCCGGAAATGGTGGCAAAAGATCTTCTCATGTAGGGGTAATTGTGTCTGCTCTGATTGGGGGTGTCTTTGTTGTTTCAGTAATTGGTTTCTTAGTTTTCTGCTTATTTAGAATGAAGGAGAAGCGGCTAAGCAGGGTGCAGAGCCCAAATACACTAGTTATTCACCCTCATCATTCTGGATCAGATAATGATAGTGTGAAGATAACAGTTGCTGGTTCAAGTGTCAGTGTTGGTGCAGTTAGTGATGCGCAAACTGTCCCCAGCAGTGAGACAGGAGACATTCAAATGGTCGAAGCAGGAAACATGGCCATTTCTATACAAGTCCTGAGGAGCGTCACCAACAATTTCAGCAAGGAAAACATATTGGGACAAGGAGGCTTTGGTACTGTTTATAAAGGTGAGCTTCATGATGGTACAAAAATTGCAGTGAAAAGAATGGAGTCTGGGGCAATAACTGGGAAGGGTGTAGCAGAATTCAAGTCTGAAATTGCTGTTTTGACAAAGGTTCGTCACCGGCATCTTGTTGCTCTTCTTGGTTACTGCTTGGATGGGAATGAGAAGCTTCTTGTGTACGAATACATGCCTCAGGGGACACTGAGTAGGCATCTCTTTAACTGGCCAGAAGAAGGACTGAAACCGTTGGAGTGGAATAGAAGGTTGACCATTGCCTTGGATGTGGCAAGGGGTGTTGAGTACCTTCATGGCTTGGCTCATCAAAGCTTTATACATAGGGACTTAAAACCTTCTAACATTCTTCTTGGAGATGATATGAGGGCAAAGGTTGCAGATTTTGGTCTTGTGCGTCTTGCCCCAGAAGGAAAAGCCTCCATAGAAACAAGAATTGCTGGAACTTTTGGATATTTGGCACCAGAATATGCAGGTATCTTTTAGTTGTACCTCCCCTTCCCTTTTCAATTTCTTGTAAGCTAGATAATCATTTTAAATAATTCTCAAAGGTACAAATAGAGAGTACTTGATGAAGATATCATTCAGCGTTGGATATATAAGCCAAGTCAGTGGCTTATTAATTTTTATGGCAAGTGGCATCCGGCATGCTTTAAAAGCAACTGGAAACGTTCATCTCGTTGTAGGAAGAAGATGATAAAAGCATAAGACACTTTTCATTATAAAAACATAGGTAATAAACTCTATGTCAAAATTAGGCCAATTCACTGAGGTGAAAGATAGTTTCTAGCACCATAATGATACATGGCAGTGTTGGCTGAAAAAGTTGGTCAAATTTCTTTTACAAAATCAAGTAAGTCAAGATTGTAACCTAACGCACCCAACTTGTCCGAGTTCAATTCATAAAAGTGGCTACGGGTATGTGTCTCACTTTTGAAATTTGTTGAATGGACCTTTCAAATGATAACCCTCTTCTAGGCTCTATCTTATCCTTTGATAATGTATATGCTTGTATTGGCTGTATGTGTTATCTGATTCTTTTATTAATTTGCTGGTATAGAAAATTGTCATGCTTGTGTTTTATCTTTCCTCAATGTTCATTATTTTTGTAAAAATTCCTCTATAGATCCAGTTTACAAAAGATAGGTAAACTAGGTTAATTATGAATAGATAGATAAATATGTTAACCCACTTTTTAGTGGAATTCACTTCTAACATCCTTGTATGTTTTTATTCATGATTGGTTTGTGTCACCTATCTTTTGTAAACCAAATCTTAAGAACCTTTCTTATTTTAGACAAATGTCTCTGACACTTCCACGTTTATGCAGTTACTGGCCGTGTGACAACTAGAGTTGACGTGTTCAGTTTCGGAGTAATATTGATGGAGCTAATAACCGGAAGGAAAGCTCTTGACGAGACTCAGCCGGAGGATAGCATGCACCTTGTGACATGGTTCCGTAGAATGTACCTAAACAAGGAATCATTCCGCAAGTCTATAGACCCCACAATCGAGCTCAATGAGGAAACACTCGCTAGCGTCCATACCGTAGCAGAGTTAGCCGGCCACTGCTGTGCAAGGGAGCCATATCAGAGGCCTGACATGGGCCATGCAGTTAACGTTCTTTCTTCTCTTGTAGAACTCTGGAAACCATCTGATCAAAACTCTGAAGATATCTATGGCATTGACCTTGAAATGTCCTTACCACAAGCGCTCAAGAAATGGCAGGCTTATGAAGGTAGAAGCGAATTGGAATCTTCTTCTTCTTCACTCCTTCCCAGCTTGGACAACACCCAGACAAGCATACCGACACGCCCTTATGGTTTTGCCGAGTCTTTCACATCAGCAGATGGGAGGTGATAATGCTTGCTTTGTAAATAGCTGTAATGGTGATTCTTTTAGTGTTTGTTCATTCTCTCGCTTCTTTCTGGCTGAGTTTTGTATGTGAAACATGTTTTTCAGTTTTCATGGTGTATTCTCCTCCGTTAGTTCTTGTTTATGGAGAGTTTTGCAGACAAACAGATAAGGGAATCTCACCAGAGGATTTTCCTATCATCCCAGATTTATGTCTTCCCACTTCTAACTGGTGTTTAGAGATGGTATTCAAATGAGTAGACTCAGAATAATAAAAGATAAGTAAATGCTGAAGAAATATGCAAATATGCCAAATATATTTTTCAAAAAGGACTATTTGTGGTATATTCATATCTGTCTTGGTAGCCTTAGCCTCTAGTATGATTTGCTGGTTCATTCTTTTTAGGGAAAATTTGAATTAAGGACCAAAGGAGAGCAAAATTTAGAATAAAGGACCAAACTAATTTTAATTTCCCCGAAGGATCTAATAACATAATATTAGGAGTGGAGGGACAAAAATGCCCTTGTCTATTTTCTCTGTGATGCGGTCAACAAAAACCCATTTCTTCTTCTCACTGATTCTGTGATTTTCCTTTTGCCAATTTTGCGTCTTTCTTGTTCCTTTCCCATTTCTTCATCCTCCCATTTCCCTCCTAATTCTTATACCCATTAAGAGGGTGAAAGGCACAGTGGAGAATGCCACTGCAAATAGAAGTTGTAGCATTTTTAGGCACCGATGTTACCAAAAAGGTCAAAGTGAGGAATAATTGAGGCCACACAGGGATGATAGGAGAAACGTCACAAAAATTTAAGGGAGAATTATAATAAAGGACTCAGAAATAAAAAAATTATTTTTAAAAATCTATTATCATTTGTTTTAGAATTAATTACAACTGATTTTAACAATAAATAATTAAATCTAATAGTAACAGGTCTTTAAAAATAATTTTTTACTTTTAAGTCCTTAAATGTATTTTTTTCAAAATTCAATGGAAAGTGTGAGTGGACTCCTTTCTTACCTCTTTCGTCTGATATTTGTATATTAGAATCTACAAATAAGACTATTTATTTTATCATGACACAAAAATGAAAAAGAGTTTGAAACGGGTATTTTAAAACAAGAATCAAATTAGGTCAAAGATAAGCTCTCCTGACATCACATCATCAAACATAAACAGCAAAAGAGAGTGCATTGAACTATCTTTTGGGTAAAAGATAAGCTCTTTTACTTTGATTTTGCCATCAAACATAATTAGCAAAATGATAAAAAAAAGTCTAATAGTTTATCTTCGATTGTGCATTTTTAGAAACTCTTAAGTGGATCTCTTAGATCCTAAATGGATTAATGGGTATAAGAGAAATGACAATAACTACAACTTTGTCAAATGCCTACCTTCTTTTACGATTATATAGGTTGTAGACACAATATTTTTTGCCCAATTGAATACCTTGTTTTAAACTTGTTAATACATGATTTTAAGAAATTTACTACTATATCTAGGGATAATTACTACCTTGTTTTAAATAAATTACTACTTTATTTTTGGAAATGTACAATCATGTTAAAGAAAAATTACCTATCACATAACCTAATTCTTGAAAGTTACCATCACAGTTTAGTGAAGTTATTATCAATGGTAACTTCACTAATAACTTTAGTAAGACTTAAAATATGAGAGTAACTTTAGTAAGACTTAAAATATGGGAGTAACTTTGCTTAACCATGACAGTAACTTCTTTATCTCTTTTGACATCACATCATTAAACTTAAACAGCAAAAGAGAGTGCATTGAACTATCTTTTGGGTAAAAGATAAGCTCTTTTGCTTCGATTTTGCCATCAAGCATAATTAGCAAAATCATAAAAAGAGTTCAATAGTTCATCTTTAATGGTGCATTTTCAGAAACTCTTAAGTGGATCCTTCAAATCTTAAATGGATTAATGGGTATAAGAGAATTGGCAATGACTATAACTTTGTCAAATGCCTACCTTTTTTAACGATTACATAGGTTGTAGTCACAATATTTTTTGCCCTTTAAACTTGTTACCATATGATTTTAAGAGATTTACTACAATGTTTAAAGATAGTTACTACCTTGTTTTAAATAAGTTACTACTTTACTTTTGGAAATTTACAATCATGTCAAGGAAAAATTACCTCTCACGTGACCTAATTCTTAAAAGTTGCCATCAAAGTTTAATAAAGTTATCATCAGTGGTAACTTCACTAATAACTTTAGTAAGACTTAAAACATGGAAGTAACTTTGCTTAATCGTGATAGTAACTTCTTTAAACCCTGATGGTAACTCCCCTTAACCTTGATGATAACTTTTATGGGACTTAACATATGGTAGTAACTTTGTTTAACCCTGATAGTAACTTCTTTAAACCTATATGGTAACTTCCCTTAACCTCGGTGGTAACTTTCATAAGACCTAAAACATGATAATAACTTTGTTTAACTCTGACAATAACTTCCCTTATCCCTAATGATAACTTTTGTAAGACTTAAGACATAATAGTAACTTTGCTTGATTTCAATGGTTGATGGTAACTTTCGTAAGACCTAAAACATGTTAATAACTTTGCTTAATTTCAATGGTAATTTTCATAAACCCTGATAATAACTTCCCTTAACCTTGGTAGCTTTGTAAAAGTTAAAACATGGTAGTAAATTTGCTTAACCCTGATGGTAACTTCCTTAAACCCTGAGAGTAACTTCCTTTAACACTTATGGTAAAATTTTATAAGAATTAAAGTTACAACAATGGTTTAGGAAGCTTACCATTATATTTTAAGACAATTATCATCATATTTCAAGAATGTTACTGTAATACCTAGAAAATATATATATATATATGTAGTATAAATAAATAAACAATATATTTTAGGAAAATATATATATATATATAATTTTTATATCTATTTTAGGTTCATAGAAAAAAAATTTAAGGACTTTTCTAATCTTTTTAAATATCAATTAATGCATATTAAGCTTTCTAGGGGGCAAAAATGCAAATTGAGCCAAAGACATTTTAATAATCCCAAAAAGCACACCCTCCCTTTTTCTCATTTGATTCAACGTCTCTTTCTTCATCTTTTCTCTCTCCCGAAAAGCAACCACTCCAGCGTCTTTTTCAAGCTTCCCTCTTTCCTTTGTTTTTTTCATTTGTCCCATTCTTTCTTTAACGACAGAATGGTGGATCTCCACCCGTTATGCAACAATCTTCAGCAAGCTTCAGTTAGCGTTAATCATCGGTAAGTCCTTTACTTAGCTGACCATGAATCACCATGAGTAAGTGGAAGAAGAAAGAAAGCAAATGGTGTGGCTCTCTTATGCTAATGGTTTCCTCCCCTTGTTGTTCCCCAATTTTTTTTAATTTTCCATTCAATTTCTTTTTTAAAATTTTGATTCTTTCATTTTCGTATGGAGGTTGTCGTGGCTGGACATTTGAAGTGGGTTTCACCATTGAATCTTTAAAATAACAAATTGACACCCTTACTTCCAATTATCATGTACTTTAAAGTGAATTTTAAATTTAATTTGAATTATAGAAACTTAGGTTAAAAAACCCCAAATTTAGGGTTAGTATTTAGGAGAGAAATATATATAAAAATTTAGGGATTTATGTTTTAGGGAGTATATCAAGTTATATAAATGATTATAGATATTATTGGAGTAGTCAATATAATTAATTTATATTGGTTATAATTTTAGGTGATACCAGGGAAACTCATTCAACTGAGACTCAGCATTGAACAGTAGAGAATAAGGACTTATACTATTAGTCCCAACTGGTGAGTGTGTAGATAATAGAGTAGGTTATCTATTCTATTCCAATTTATATTTTTCATGGTGAAGTTTTCAATTGTATGATTTATGTGCTTGGTGTTTTCAAAACTTCAAAATATATATATATATATATTCTTATGATGATTTAATAAATTTATCGAAAGAAATTGATAGTTGAAATGTGGTATGATATATTCTTGTGAAACGCAAAAGAATGAATTGGATGGATAGAAAGTGGTGGTGTGTATATGTTTATTTATGAGAAAGTATTTTATGTTGTCTTGTAATCTCATATGTTATAGAGATTACAATAAAGGTTAATTTGCCTTAGTTAATTATTTATTTACCTTTTAATTCCTTATTTATTTTTGATAGCTAAATGTTACTTGAATTAATTTATTTAAATTATTAGTATGTTATATAATGAATGGGAATCTAGTTAGGATCCCGTAGCCGTTAGCGGAGATAACGGCCTAGGTGCACCTAGAATAAGTTGTGAATTGTGATAGTACTGCGATGTGATGTATCCAGTGCTGCGATTTGATTGTGAAAGTGATAAGATTGGATGAATCCAAAGAAATGCCATGATATATGATGATTTGGTTTGATGATTAAATTCCTCTCTATGATACCCATTCTTAGAATATTTTTCTTATATTTAGGAAATATAGATTTTATCTAAAGATTTCTTTTTATTTAAATAATTATTTTTCACTTCATCCATAAATTTTATTGCCTCAATTATTTGAAAATCATTAATTTTTAAGAACTTTGATATGCACTTGTTTTTCTTTTAGGCACTTTATTATTTATACACTCACTAAGCCAGTGATAGGCTTACCCTTTTTCTTTCCTTATTTTTCAGACCAGGGAGTAAAGGAGCAAAGTGATCTGAGAGCTCGTGAGCTACCAGACTCTTAGAGTAGGTGTTTAAATTTTGTGTAATTGTGTCAGACTCCATGATGTGGTGGTATTTAGGTGTAGAGGAAGAGTTTTGGAATTGTCCATGTTATATGGTCATTTATAATATGTAATATTGTTTATACTTTCCTAACTAGGCATTTTGATTATGTAACTTGTTGGTGCTGGTGCTGGTGCTGGTTTAGTTTATTTTTCAGGATGGGATGTCCAATTTTTAGGGGAGATGCTGCCGAATTTTCGGTAGCCCCTAATAGCATAATGAACTATATATTAAATTTTCTAAAACTTGTGGGTATATGGGTTAGTTAAATTATGTGATATAATAGTTGACTTTAAATTTAGTAAGGCTTGCTAGGCTAATCTAATCTCCAGATTAGTTTAGCCTATGCGCCGGTCATGTCTCAGAATTTGGGTCGTGACAGTTACTATTATGTTTTAGTATAATTACTATCTAATTTTAATAGAGTTACCAAGTCACTACCACTATGGTTTAATGGAGTTACTAACATGTTTTAGTGGAGTCACTACTATAGTTCAAGAATGTAACTACTAAGTTTTAGTAGAATTATTACCTAATTTTAGGAATATAACTATTAGATTCTAATAAAGTTACTACTTAGTTTTGTTAGATTTACCACCATGCATCAACAATGTTCCTACTTGGTTTTAGCAAATTACTACCAATTGTGAGTTGATTTACTCCTAGTTTTTATGGTACTTGCAAACTAATATTTAGTGTCCCCAAACATCCATGTCTAATTAGCAATGTATCATTATGTGAGTTATAACCCAAAAAAAAAAAAACACTTGGATGCTTACAAAGATCAATGTGATAAATAAGTACAATATTAACACCTGGCAACACACCCAGTTAGTCACACCATTCATAATACTTATTGCCACAACAACAACCTATACACTTAAGAAAAACTTAGAGTATGTTTAGATAGAAGATATAATGATGAAAGGAATGTAAAATGTAAATAGACGAAGATAGGTGAGATAAAAAATGATTGTTTTATCTTTATTTTTAAAAAGGTGATTTTGATAGATAAAATAATAAGTATAAAAGTATAATAAACATTATATAAACTATGTAAAGGGATTATGTTCATAATTCTATGAACCAAATAGAGCCTTAGTATATCATCACAAGAGTGATAACCAAAAGGAATAACACAAAAAGTTTGCATTAAGTCCCGAGAACATCTAAATATATCACTTGTGGTGCCTACTAAAGTTACTACTTCATTCCCTGGTTTGCATACTGCCATCAGATTATCTTAACTCTTGTTACTTGGATGGTTAATCAAGTCCCACTTGGAAGTTATCCAATTGTTCTTGAAAACATCAATTTGTTATATGTTACCCAAACACAACATGATTAAAAAATGAAAATATGAAATCGAAGGGAAAACTTACTTGGAAGCCAAGAAATCTAATTCAAATTATTGATGTTTACACCATATGTTTCAATGCTATTACAGTTCAAGTTTCTAGTAAGAAGGTTTATATACATCAAAATGGTAATTCCACGACAGTCTTCCTCAAATTGACCTTTGAATTTCGTTTCATATAAGAATAGAGACCAAAAACCATCAATTGTTGCAATCAACATTGCCACCTTCAAAAATTGCATAAATACCAAGTGCTTTAACAGTAGAGATCAAATTTGCACACACATCACAATCACAAAAACCCTACCTTGGGATCAATACTTTGTGGCCATTTGACGAATTGGAAATCATGAGCAACAAGTCGAGCGGCTTCATCTTTAGACTTGTACAGGGAAACCAAACTGTGCAAATGAGCGACACTTTGTGGAATGTATTCAAATTTAAGGACAGGTTTGCCAACGGTTTTGAATGTCTTGGCAAGCCACTCCTTAACTTTTTCAATCTAAGATGCATCAGAGTCACTTTTTGGTTTTATTAGCAAAGGATCTTGTTTGTTCATCTTTGATCTTCTTTGCTTCAATTCCTTATCAAAGCTCAAACCATAGAGATTAAAACATCATCAATTGGATGCCAAAAGGGTTGGGAAAGTCATCACGAGAGGATTGAGGCCCTAGGTGCGCGTCATCCTTTAAATGTTTATAGATTGAGCCGTCGGTGACGCCTGTTGCACACCCCAGAGAAAAAGGAAAAACGAGGAATGGCGTAGAGGAGGCTATGGCAACGTTCTGCCTCTTCAGATAAGCCAAAGAATATTTTTGTCTATCCACTCCTAATATTATGTCATTAGGTCCTTTAAGAAAATTAAAATTGGTTTGGTCCTTTATTCTAATTTTTGATCTCCTTCGGTGCTTAACTCAAATTTTCCCTTCTTTTTATTCTAGGAAGTAAAAAACTGTATCCCATGCATGTAGCTGACAAAAAGCAAAGTCCCATAAGTTCCTAACAGGCATCAGATGACAATCTGTAATGCTTCAAGTTGTGTGTGTTAGAGAGAGAGAGAGAGAGAGAGAGAGAGAGAGAGAGATTTAAAAATTTTTTGAATAACACTGAGTTGTAAGGTGGCTAGTTATGATGAATGGTCCCCAGAATCTGGAGTGGATGAGCATGAAATTATGGAATGGACAAAATCGACAGTTGTCAAACTGAAATGAGTGGGCAGAGAAAAAGTCTAAAATATTATTTGTTGCTGCTTTCTTTTTTGAGGAAGGCGACACTATGGCCAAAAGCAAGTTGTAAGTTTGGCCAAAAGAACGTCACCGTTTTCCAACTGGCTACCATGAATCGCTCTACAAATGTCATCTTTCCAACATTTAAATTAAAAAAAAAAAAAAAGACAAAGATGCCTTTTTTTTTTTTTTCTGTCACCTCCTAACCAATGAACATTCGCCATCTGCCAATTTGCATGTTACTGTCTCTTATCGTTTTTGCACTCCAGCTAATCTTCCCCATGTTCTCAACTGTAGCACTCAGTATTTTCTAATTTCCAGCGTCTAATTAACTTGGATAGTGTAGTATTGATTCTACTGAATTAATTGAGCGATAATTACTTTGTCATATTAACATATACTAGAAGATTTTTCTCGAAAATAAAATTCATATTTAATTATTGAATTAAAAATCATCGAAGACACAAAAGCGCACAAAGAAAGCATGTTAAACCCATAATTATGAAAATGTGTTCTAAAATTAAAAGATATAGGGAAGATTTAACCACTCATTTTAGGTTTGGTCATCTGTCTAGGAATCTGTGAAATGTAGCTAAGTTGAAATTCAACGAACAGGTGTGTTGAATGTTAGATCTAATATTGAGGACCATATTTCCACGAAGAATCGGATTGATGAACAAGAAATTAACAATTAATTCATTAGAATAATTGAATTGTTAGATGGTGACTTCGCAGTTGTTCACCTGCATAGTTCCTGAACAATATTAGAAGTCAATTCAGTAGAGACTGCACAAGCAAAAGTATACAGAATTGAAGTTCTTGTAATTGTAATTGTAAATTGTAGATGCGATAAAGAAGCTCATTTGTTTTTAAAAAAATTACGTTAGTATGAATACTTCTCTTAATTGTAAGCAAAATCATATATCTACTTTTAATAAATATAATCTACAAACGTAGATATGTCCCCTCTTGATGTTCAGTTTAGGAGAAAGCAATCACTTGAAGTTTCAATTAGAATATTTATAAGAAACATGTATTTCCATTGCCAACAATTGAGTTTTTTTGTTTTTTGGGGTGGGCCAAGTGACCAAGAATTGTGAGTTAAGTATTTATATTTAGTACGCTTGATATTATCTAGTATAACTGGACATGTATGACGCCAATTTTGAATGGTCAACATGACAACGATAATTTTAACCCTATTATCGTTGTGGTATTTATATTTTGCATTATAGGATCAGAATTAACATAAAGTAAAAATAATTTATATGTAATTTTATATATTTTTATTAGATTTCTCAATTAGAATATAATAAATATATAATTTTTTAAAATGCCATGATAAGTATATATTTTTTATAAATAAATATTTAATTCTATAATTAAATTATACACTTTTTATATTTTAATTAAAAATTATACATTTGTTATGTTTTAATTAAAAATTTTGATAACAAAAACATTAAAAGTTATATCTAAGTTTAATCTAAAAATAAAATATATTAAAAAGTTATCAAAGGCTTACCAAAAGCCTAACATAACCGTGTAACTCTTATAACAGCATTGCTCTTTCCAAAAGGTAAAAATTTTAATTATATAACATCTCCAAATATAAGAGATTAAAATATTACCATGATGCCTTTTTTTCTAGGGTGGTTAAGGTGACGGTGCTAGTGAACATTTGGTGGAATATTCCAGAGAGACTTGTAACTGGATTACCTGCCCAAACCCACCCAAAGTAGGTCCAAAAGCCAAAGCCCATGCAAGTCAGCACACCGACCAATTGACTCAGTCCCAGTCAGCAGCACGCCGTTCAAACCCCGAGCCGTCATAGTAGTACTACTTTCTTAAACTATTCATAAATCCCTATTAAATCATAGTACCAACCTTTCCATTCATAATCATAAACCTCGTGTCAATAATGTCCAACTTCTCTTTCCAAATCTTCAAACTTTCAACGGTCAACATTTGCCTTTTCAACCTTTCCCTCGCGCTCGCTTTGACCATCTTCCCACACAAATTTACACGCGTCTGATATCATATATAAAACCACACATGGGGGTTTCCCTCACATCCTTCCATATATATCTAGTAACTAAAACCCAGAAACAATTAAAAGCACAGATTCTCTTGTTCCACTGAAAGAAAAGATACAATGGTTTTGTCTTGGACAAGAAGAAGAGTTTTCCGCCGTGCCCGCAGAGGCAAAGACCTTCCCCGCGGCGCCGCCGGAGACTTGGACGTGGACGTGGAAGTGGTTGTTCCGACCCACTTCCGGTGTCCGATTACTCTGGACTTGATGAAAGATCCGGTGACTTTATCCACCGGAATCACCTACGACAGAGACAGCATCGAGAAGTGGGTGGAATCCGGAAACCAGACGTGCCCGGTCACCAACCAGCCGTTGATTAGCTTCGACATGATCCCAAATCACACCATCCGTAGGATGATCCAAGATTGGTGCGTCCAGCACGGATCCTACGGCATCGAAAGAATCCCCACCCCAAGAATCCCGGTTACACAGTACGAGGTTTCGGAGATCTGTAAGAGGATAATGTCGGCGACACAACTTGGGGACGACAACAAGTGCCAACAGTTGGTGAATAAGATAAAGATTTGGGGGAAAGAGAGCGAGAGGAACAAGAAGTGTATAGTGGAAAACGGGGCTGGTATTGCATTAGCCAATGCCTTTAGTTCTTTCTCAAACGCTTCGATTGAGAAAAACGTGGGTCTTTTAGGGGAGATCTTGGGGCTTTTAACATGGATGTTTCCAGTTGGACAAGAGGGTCATACTCAAACTCAATCAATATTGGGTTCAGAAGCGGCTTTACGTTGCATGGTTTGGTTCCTCAACGGTAAAGACCTCTCATCAAGGCAAAACGCAGCTTGGGTGCTAAAGGAAGTGCCTCTAGAGCCATTGGCAAAAGCTGAAGGTGTGATTGAAGCTTTGGTTAAGATGATTAGGGAGCCTGTAGGGCCTTCTGCTACAAAAGCATGCTTGAAAGCAATTTTCCAGTTGGTTTCCTCTTCAGAGGTGAAAGGGAAGATCATTACAAGATGTTTGGAATTGGATTTGGTTTCGTTGTTGCTTGAAGCCCTTGTGGATGGAGATAAAGGGGTATGTGAGAAGGCTTTGGGTGTGTTGGATCGTATATGTGACTGCAAACAAGGGAAGGAAGTGGCCAAGGCTAATATGCTAACTTTGCCTCTTGTAGTGAAGAAAATTTTGAGGGTATCAGGGCTGGCTTCTGATTTTGGAGTGTCTATTCTTTGGAAGCTCTGTGACAAGATGGACGAAAGTGTTGTGGTGGAGGCAATTCAAGTGGGAGCGTTTCAGAAGGTATTGGTCTTGTTGCAGGTAGGGTGTGGTGAGAGCACGAAGGAGAAGGCCACTGATTTGTTGAAATCGTTGAATGCTTATAGGAGCAGAGTAGAGTGTGTTGATTCATCTTTGGATTTGAAGTACCTTAAGAAGCCCTTTTGATTACCCCAATTTTGATTTCTTTTCTGTATAGATCAGAGAAACAGAATGTACAAATTTATGATATACAGATACAAAGTATATATACATACATACATACATATATAGAAACATATATATATATATATATATATATGTATAAAGATTTGGAAATCAATTTGCTCGATCATTCCATTGAAGTTTTGAAAATCAATTTTGGAAATTTGGGATTTGAGATATGTGCATGTGCTATAATTTTGTTTCATTTTTTTATGCTTCCATATATTTTTTATTTTCCATATCCTTCCTATTTCCTTATCTATAAAAATTTGAATCAACAATTAATTATCGTTGTCTCCGTCATGATCCTAGTAATCTTAACGATAACGATGATGTATAAGCACACCCTTCTCTTCAGAATTTGTAATATCACTTTGCGTTTGGGTTGTAAGTTAGACCAACTTATTTAATCTTACTATTTTTAATTACAAAAAAAAAGTAATAATCCCAACAAGAATATGATAATAGTGGAAATTTATCAAAACACTTGATTTTTTTTTTTTCGTGGTTGCTAAAGATTGTTAATATAGATATTTCATGTGAGAACGTTAGTAACATGCTTAAACCTTTTGTCAATCACGCATTTATATTTTGTCAATCCCATAACATTTACATTCATACTTTTAACATAGGAATCAACATAAGGGCAAGACTTATTGAGGAGCAAATTTGAAGAGAAATGACTACCAATATAAATTCCTATTGACTGTTATACAGCAACATTTAAACTCATGCACCATAGATGACTACAAAAATCTTATCAATTAATTCCGTTTTGCTAATATAGCCAACTCCTATTGGCACTTGATAAAGTTAATAGTGTAAGATAAATTTGGGATCTTGTTCTATCCTCTTCATTTCATCCATCAAAGGAGATCTAAAATTTTTATTTATTTTTAACTAAGATCATAAATCTTAATTAATTATAGACTATATATATATATATATATATATATTGGTATTATATATACGATGGTGACAAATTAAAATTAACGCTTTTTGTACTAAAGGAATGCAGATACTATATGAAAAAGCTAATGAATCAAATGATATGCTTCATTATTGAGAGCTCTAGACAGGTAACATATAGTTAATGATATCAGTTATCATATTTAATCCTCAAATTGCCTCAGAAACAATCCACATAAAAACCCAAATTCACAGCAAGAATTGCCTTAATAGATGAGTAATCAAAATGTATCCGTCCCCCATATTCATGGCCACAAAATCAATTTATATGAAGGCTTCCAACTTCTGGCAATGTAAAAAAGTTATAGGATTTTAGTAAATTTTATTTTATGTTCTAAATTATGAATGTTGTTTGCAGTAAAAAATAAATAAATAAAGTAGTTTAAGCATGAGACATGAATGCTTACTGTAAATAATAATTCATATTTTTTTAGTCTTACGATAATGTTTTGTATATATTTCAAATAATTCTTCAAAATCATTATATTTTAATAAAAAATTAAAGTTTTTTTTTGGGGTTTATATGAAGAAAAAAAAAACTCCAATTCTAATCCTGTTTGCTACGTAATCGTCAGTTGCAAGTCTTAAATCCACATAACCAGCAAATTTGAGAAGGAAACAATTCTAATTGAAACGACGTTGAACATATATTATTAAAGAATAAAAAACAGAATATAAACAGGAAAAGACGAGAAATGATGAATTATCACACAGCGAGTACACGCAATTTACAAAGAAAATTAAAGACAGGACAACAACAACAGAACATAAAAGAACAAGAAAAGGACAAACAAATCCCAATAAACGCTGCTAAAACCCCCCAGCAGAATATTTTCAAGGGAAATATTGATTATGCCAAAAGGCATTGGGATGAGTCACATCACCAAACGGCAGCGTTTCATCCCCACCACCATTCATCAAATCCATGAACCACTGCTGCTTTGGCATAACGTCCCCGTTCTTCTCCATCCCGTCCACCTGCTCCACCTTCGCCTTGTCTCTGCTCCTCGCTGCCGCATCTGCCGCCGCCATGGCCGCTGCCTCCGTCGCTCTCTGACTCTGAGCCCTCTTGTCCAGCACCTCAATCCTCCGATTGACGTCCTTCAAATTCTGCTCGATCAGCCACGCCAGATCGTTGAGATCAATCATGGTCATGTTGTGCAGAACCTTCCCTGCACTAAGGTACTGATACATGATCTGCGTCATCTCCTTCTCCCTATTGTCCTTCCTTTGCTTCTTCAGCTGCTCTTTTGCTTTCAGGATTCTCTGTTTCAGAAACCCTTCCTGGTTCACCATCTTCTTGCTCTGCTCCAATTCCGGCATTCTCCTGAACTTCGAGAGCACGCGTTGGACACCAAACGGGGAGGGCCAAACCTCGGGCTGAGAATCGTAGGGACTGTAGACTATAGCACAAGCCTCAATCCCACAGAGAGTGGTGAGTTCGTCTATCTTCTTTATCAAACCCTTCTTTCTTTTCTTGTATGTTGCTTTTCTCGCAGAGTCGTTAGCTATGAATGCAAGTTTCACCTTCTTTCTAGTCATGCTAGTATCTGGACTAGAAAGCTAATTGAAGATTATGGAAATTGAAAATTTCTGTTGTGCGATTCTTACCCCAAACAGTCTATTGTATTTATAGTCCAATTTGGTATGGTCTAAATTGATATTATAGTAATTCATTGATGGTATTAATTAGGCACTAATTACTATTTTAAATACTTTGTACATTAACACATATATGTATAATTAAATCTATGCGTTACGATTTTAAATTATAGTAACCGATAACGATGTTATAATAAAAAATGAGTAAATTATATAAATATATTGTAAATTTTATTAAAATTATACTGATCTTTTTTATTTTTAAAAAATACACTGTTTTTCTTTAAAATGAAATGTTAGTCCGGATTTTAATTTATTTTTAAATTTTTTTACTAAATTTTTTTTATTAATTTAAATATATATTTATTCTAACTAAAATTTTTTTTTATAGAGGGTATCTTGGTCAAAATATTTTAAATTAAATTAAAGTATAAAATAACTTTTTATTTCAATAAAAGTTTGTATATATTTTAAAAATATAATAGAGATTTGTATAATTTTAATAAAACTTAAAAGAAATTTATATAAGTTAATCTAAAAGATTTATACGTATGATATAATCAATAGAGTGCTAATTATCAATTTGGATGTTAGTATTAATCGCGTCATGATTTATTTTACTATATGTGTTACACTATAAAATATTTACAAATTTATGATGTGATTTAGTGGTGAATGATTTGTATAATATGTAAGAAACTTTTAAATTTAATATTTCATATCATTATGTATTAGAAAAATATATCTGTATGAATTAACAAAAGAAAGTATACAAATGCATAATATGATTAGGAGAATGTTAAATGCAATGCCAAGTTTGCATGTTCTTGTCTGAATGGAGAACATAGAAAATCTAGGACTTTGATATGTAAGCTATAGAATTCGCAACATGTGTTGAGCAATTTTTTGGGGGTAGGGGTAGGATTTCATCGAGAAAACTTACCTAATTTGATTAATGTGAAGATAGTTTTGACGCAGCAAATGTCTAGAACCAATGATAATTTGTAAATTTATGGCAGATTTACCATATGAAGATTTGCATGAGGGGTATTTTGACGAGGAAGATTCTGTTCCACTTTCTGACATCAAGAAAAAGAAATAGAAAAGATGCCTAGTACAATAAATCTTAGATTTAGAAAGAATTATTATTGATATTCATTTAACCAAAAAATAATAATAGACACATATGAGGGTGAGTCATTATAATCGATTCAAATGTAATAAAATTACATCGAATGGATTACAATATCAAACCTTTTGTGATAATAGTGATTGATTGTATTTTCCCAAATTGGCAAACTAGCTTACCAAATATGAGCGATATTTAGTAAATGGGAAATCCTGAAAGAATGAATATTGCAATATATATGAGAGGGAAATATAATTAATTAAGATATCATGTTTTTAATTAGAATTAAGATGATGCAATCATTAAGTCAAGGGATTCCTTTTGAAGATTCTGTTACAAATTATTTTCAATTTTCATTAATCAGCATTACTATTTTGCTTCACAAGGAGAAATAAATAATAAGTTTTTTTAAGTTATTAATTAAAAATATAACATGATTAATTATATCACAACAAAATAAGAAAGAGATAAATTTTTACCTACACAATTATCATTTCCAATAGACGAGAGAGGAAAATAATTATTTTAAATTTAACATAAATTTAGATAGGCCATCTTTTTTTTTTGGGGAGGGGGGGTCAAAGGTCATTTCCATTTAGGCTAGGTGGTTAAAATAAAAACTAAATAAGAAAATTATGATGACGACTTCTTGTTACAAAAACAATTATAATTGTGGAATAATACACAAATACAAAAACTATTATGAGTCATCTCTCATTCTTGTTTCCGCCTCAAACATTGCTTTTAACATTTTCTTAAAGTGATTCACATATAGGATGAGGTACACATTAGCATCCCATGCAATTATTTTATTTTATTTTATTTGTGAAATAGTCAATCCTATTTGTTATAAGGGCTAAATTCACCCAAACTCATCAAATATAAAGTACTAAAAGACCCAATTAGACGGAGTTGGACAAACCCACTATGCTAATTTTAACACTACATGAACAATCAACACTTTTAAACGGGTTAGACCTGGATACACAGTCTTTTGTATTTTTATTATTAAATTCTCTGATAAATATATAATATATGTAAAAGAAAATTTTAAATGACTTAATTATATAATGCTCAATTATAAAAATTTATATATTTATATATAAGGATTATATATTTATTATATTTTTATTGAATAATTATACATTTATTATGTTTTTATTCAAAAAACTTGATAGTAAAAAAAAAAAAAAGTTAACTAAGCAAATTTAAGAGGGGTTGCGCCTTTGCCCTTAAAGCATATCTTTTTTCTCATAAGTTTCCATTTTTTAGCTAATACTTCCAATATCGTGCATTGAACAACGACATTCCGAAAACTTTGCTTCACTTTCTTACTTTCTGGTCTGTGATCATAGATTACAAAGTGCTTCGGTAATTCTTTTTAACATTGGACACCTTTAAAACTATGCATAGAAGCATGAGATGACTCAAATATGAGAAGAAGTTGCTGCATCAGATTTCCCAGCTTTATTCAACTACAATATTTAGAAAAATGGCTACTTTGAGTTTTTATATGACCAAGGTTTTAATAGGCTTTGTTTATGAAATGTAGATAGAATTAAATCAATGAGAAATAGTTACATAAATATAAACATGTCAAGGACTGAATTATTATTATTTGATTTGGGCTGGAATGGGCCAACCTCTGCCGACCAAGAGGCCTGGCATGGACATGTCCATTTGTTTCTTTCTTTGTTTCCTCTGTACCCAAAAAAAGAAATCAGTAAACCCGAAAAACGTTAACTTTGGACTCATCCGCAGAAAACCCTCCCCTCGTTGTCGTTTTCTCTCCTTCATTCTTCTTCTTCTTCTTTTTGAAAAATTTTCCCTCCCTGTATTCTTCTATAGAGCATCAGTGGGAGCAGCTACACCTGCTGAGCATGAGATAGCTCCATTCTTGGCTCATCATCTTCATCAATTTTACCTGTGACTGTGAGTACATCTACCTTTGATTCGTCAAATTTCGCCCCTAATACCCTTTTGCATTGCTCCTCTTCTTCTTCCTCTTAGAAGACAACAATGGAGACCTCTGTCTGTGCCACTGAAGCAAGTGGCACCACTGAGGGTGATGAAGAGCAAAATGGTGGTTCACAAGATAGACCTTCGTTTTAGCATGGGTAAGTAATTGCTAGGTAAAGTTGGCTCATAAAGTTGATATCTTTGTTTGATTGTTGGTAGCAAAGTGAATAAGAATGAAAATAGTATATGAAATGTTCAATTGTAAGAAGAATCTAGTGTTGCAGTTGATGATAAAGTGGCTGAAATTTGTCGGGGATTTGGGATTTTTCTTTCAAACTAAATGCTTTTTGTGTAAAGGCCTTTCGATGGTCAGTAACGTATCTCACCGATATTCTTCCGATCAATACCGAAATTCAGGGCACTTTGAATAAAGAATGCACTCTATGCGTTGGCTTTTTCTGCTATGGTCTAATTTTGCTGATAAAATCAACATAAATCCCAAGATGCTTTTGCCAATTGTCAGTTATGGCTACTCGACGAAGTTTCACCCTTTACTCTTGTATTCTCTAATTAATGAAAATATATAATTCAAAGAATGGCACCTTCTGTATTTTATACCATCTTTCTAAGGAAGGGTAGTAATTTTGGTCATTAAGATGAAAACTGAATTCTGCTAATGACGAATATGTTTTGAGTCGTGGAACAGGTAAGTCCCATTGCTTTATGAACACCTGTCGTGCATATTTACTGGCAAATAAGGAAAAGAGGATTAGCTTAGGTGCCTTGATTTCATCATTAGAGTCTCTATTCACTGTACACCTCAGTCAGTCATTCTTCAGTTACAAAATGAACAAAATGAACCGGCTATCAGAAAGCAAGCATCATATCTAAAGTTGCTTTCTATCATAGCTTGTCTTTCCCTTTTCCTCTGCCTCTTCTTGTATTGGATTCGGCAAATTGAATCTGGATTCCTCCTCAAGTGCCTTTTGGCTCTAAGATTTTAAACCAATTTTCCATTTGAATTTGCAAGAAGGAAAAGATGAGTGCCTCTTCCTCCAGAAAAGTGGACAAGGTAAAGTGACTGGTTGCCTTTACATTTTTCATGTCAATTTAGGCAGTATTAAGCAAATAATCCTTTCCCTTTTATATCTTTAGCTATAATTTTCAACATCTTCCTTCTCACAATTTCCTGTATAGAGGGTTAGAAGAATTGATTTTTTATTTGAGAAGGATTGGATCCTTTAACCCTCTACGTATATGGATTGTTCAAAGTTAGTTCTTCTCATTAAAAATTTATAAAGCAAAAACTCTTTCTGGGTTTGGGAAATCATCATGAGAGCAGAACAATATCAAGATTCTCAGAATGACCAGAACTTGATTCTTAGTTGTCTATCCTATAAAATCAAGATTCATCATAAAAAGGAAGGGAAAGGTAGAAGTGGATGCTGGAGACAACAACACTGTATGACTTCTTGTTTCAGAAGCAAATAGAAACTTTCATACATTTGTTCCTCGTGTAAATACCTTTCTTACTATCTGCTAATTATTTAATTTTTGTTGTCGTTACAAAAAGGTTTTCATTCATTAAATGCAACAATTTGTTCCTCTTTTGTCGTATTTGAATAACGAACTTTCGCAAGCGACGACAAGAAGAATTATTGCAATTAATCATCTTCAATTAAATGCTTCTGGACAGTATACTACGTTGAACTTGATCTTCAACTTCTAGTAAGCTTTATGCTTTTTTTACTCTTCTCTATAATTTTCCTTGTATACTATTTTTTCTTATCATAATTATTGACATCATACTGTGTTGATGAAAAAAATTATAGTCATTGTCAAAGCTTCAAATAATATAATACACTTTACATATGTTAAACATCGCATCATATTGCTTGGAGAGTGGCTTGCATATCTTCTCACAGCTGATTTTGTTTAAATCCGGAAAGCTGTTATACTAGGTTGAAGCAACTTCCCAAAATTCACTTGATTAATTTACTGGTTTATCTGGTTATACTTGCTGTCTCCTGCAGACAATATCTGGTTGCTTTGGCATTTAATAACGTTCAAATTTATGTGGAGGTTTATTAAGTGAAGCAAACTATAATAACTGGAACAATTGATAGAAATTGATTGTGTTACTTTCGTTAGGCCTATAGTTCAGAAGTAATAGATTGGCTTTATTTGTTATCAGTCTGTCTCAACCGTGAAAGGTGACAAAGTGAGGTTGGACATATCAATGCATCAAAATGTAGATAAAGTACCTTCTGACTGCAAGACACCAGCATTTGAGCAGGACAGTGATCTTTTGAGGGGAAAAAAGGAAATGGAAACAAGAAGAATCAAGATTAAAGAAATTTAAAAAATTCGATAATGAGATAGACATTAGTTTCTTTCTGTAAACTTACTGAAATGGTTTTCTCTGTAGGTTGAGCAACTGGCCCAACGTAAAGTCCACAAGCCAAGGTGGCTCGAGCCTTTTTTGAGAAAAACTTTCTTTGACTCTTGTGTAGCTCATCCAATGCATAGGAATGAGTTAAATAAATATTGTACAACCTGCAATAGGTCAGCTTGCCAATATTGTGTGTCTTCAGGTACTCATCGCAGTCACAAGATACTTAATATCTATAAACATGTCTACAAAGATGTTGTCGCCCTTGCTGCTATGGAAAAATATATTGACTGTTCACAAATTCAGGTATGATATCCTACCTTGCCTTGAGAGTTCTGACTAAACTTTTCAAGTGTTGCACCCAATTCTTGTGTGATTGTGTTGTGTAAATGTGTGTGCTTATATGAATTTGTTTATTTAGCTAATATTGGTGGCTTAAGTTAATTTGGGGAAGTTGTAGGAGCACATTATGTCTTTGATAAATTTTGATGGTCCATTTTGTGAAATGCATTGCTAAAACAGGTATGGTGGAGGATAGATTTAATTGCTTTATTTATTTCTTTCCCTTTTAGTTTTGTTTTTTTGGTGATATTCTTGTCAGAGCATATAACTAGACTAGATTTGGCTCAAGTGATTATTGTTAGTGATTAATAAAAGTTTACTCTTTCATGTCATTTGACCTTAGGAATAATAGTGTGAAAAATGATGATGAACAATTTGTATCATTATAATGGTGGCATGTAGGATTAAAACAAACATAATACAGCGCTGATCTTTTGCTTAAGTATTCCAGAGCTTCAAATAAATATTCTCTTGTGGTGGTCCTTCCCTACCACATTTTGTCATGGTGCTGTTCTCTTACTTTCCATATGAGAAAGAAAACCAGATCAGTTGGTGACAATGAGTAAAAGAAGTCTTCAAATCCCATCAGTCATTATTCCAAAAAAATAACTGGGATGCCACTTGCTTTTCTGGCGATTAGACAAGTACAACCTAGTTTTTGACTCTTGACTAGTGTCAGGCGTGTATGTCCCTAGTTTTTAGCTCTTGACTGGTGTCAGGCGTGTATGTCTCTACTACACCTAAATCTTAACGTATTTTATTTCTTTGTTTTTCATATTGATCCCTTTCTGGCTGCAGCCCTACAAATGCAATAAGCGATTGGTTATTGCTCTGAATCCTCTTCCACACAGTGGTTCAGCATCAAATAATGAGGTGTTATGTGAGATCTGTGGCAGAAGGCTCACTGACCCTGATTCATATCGTTACTGCTCCATTTCATGCAAGGTATGACAGTACTTTGAGGATTTACAAATTGGTTACCCCTTCTCTTCACTTTCCTGTATCATTATATTAAACTTTTTTCTTAGCATATTTTATTATTTTTTTTATTTTTATCTGAACTTTCAGGTTAAAGCTGTTTCAAGAAAGCCCAATGATTCAGTTCCTCCCTTCATTACCATCCAGCGTCCTCCTAAGGGAAAAATAGAGAAAACTTCTGAACCCTCAAAGCCTACAAGCAAAAGAAAGGGAATACCCCGTAGAGCTCCCTTTTTCTAAAAGCTTCAGCCCTTAAGTGGATGGTGATTCATATATTCCTAAATAATATAAGTAAGAAGGATTGGAAGTAAGTACACCATCAAATTTATGTCATCAAGACAGTGAATTTAGTCTTGTTTTAATGAAATTTGTAAATATGTTGAACGTGATCATGGTCATCGTATAATTGCATCACTAGCTTTGTTTGCCAATGGTGGTTAAACGGCTCTAGCATTGCTAAACAACCATCATATGAATTAACCATGTGATTGAATGAGATTGGGATGACTTGACAGTCTTCAACTTTCAGCAATTGTAATGGAAAAGCTGGTGAATTCGATTAGAAATTAATAAACTAGTGGAGGACCTAGATTTCTCTTCTATTGTGGTATCTAGAGTCATGTGATCCAAGGACCGTTAAAGTAGAAAACATTTCCATCATTTGGAACCATGGATGCCATTAGGTACAGGTTTGGCAAGATTGTTTGATATTCCCAGATCAAGATATGAGGTGCATCAGATAATATACAAGAAGTCTCTATTATGAAATTTTATATAATGCTCGGATATTCTTTGTTCATCCAGCTGGAGAATTTAACAGGTTAACATTGAGCACTGTCCAGACAGAGACTGCCTCTATGCGCCTGAATTGTAGTCCCATTTCTTTCTATTTTCTTTTTTCTAATTTCCATACAAGAATTGAACATATTTCCATATGTAAGTTTACAAAAATTCGAGTCATCGAATGAAATGACTAACAAAAATGAGTCTGCAATATTCAGTACCCACACCCAAACTCCAGAAAGGGATTAGGCTCTGGGGAAATTAGAAAATCATCAGCACAATCCATGCTATTGTTGCTAAAGGCAGATTCAATCCTTGGGGGCACGAGTGAATCACAACACCCAGAGCACACAAACAGTGGAGGCACCGTCTCTGAGTCATCTATCCCACAACACCGTGTGTGCTGCCACACCTCACAAATGTCACATGCCACCATTCTCTCCCCATCATCATCCTGAGCTCCACATTCGCATCTCACCTTCCAATTGTCTGCCCCTCCCTGATACTTCAATGGAGTATCCAAATCTATACCAATTCCCCTCACACACAGATCCACACCTGACTCCACTACACCAAAAAGCACTTCCTCATCACTTATTCCCACCAACTCTGCGATCTCCATCACCATAGCTCTCTCTGCAATACAGTAAGTGTCCCTTAGAGCACTCTCAGCCGCTTGCTTCAAGTCCCCAACTGTTGCATGCAGTGGAACCATCACAATCTCACCTGGGGATACTTCCTTGTTCAACTCTGATTTAATATCAACAAAGTTGGGTTTCAAGCGACATGCGAATGTCAAAACTTGCTCTATTTCATCAATTAATGTCCATTCCTTCACAAAATGCCTACTGTCTAGAATTGTCTGAACCGCCAAGTCCACTGGTTCTGAATCTGTGTAACCCAATAGGACATTCTTGTACAGATAAACTACGTCACTGTAAACATCAATTCCAGGCATTTGATCTGACTCTGCTAGAGGCTCCACAAGAACCTTTAGCTCAGGCTCTGGTTCAGGGGCTTTAAACCCATTTCCCAGCTCATGAATGTTATATTCCAGGATTCGAGTTGTCGGGTTGACCACGCGACGAACAACGTAGTTTCCAACAATCATATTGTTCAGTGATTTCAACACATAATCCAGCAAGCCTGTGTCACCAATGTGGAGCCTAGCTGCATCTCTTACATCTTGCCTAGTCATCCCACCAGAACCTGGCCTATTTGCTTTGTTTTCTTTCAATGCATCTACTATCACTTGGGCTGCGTATTCTAGTCGCCTTGCAGGCCACCTGCTATCCATATTAGCCACTGCAGAACTGAACTTTTTGTACCTAACAGATTTTTCCTTCACTGGGTTTGGTTTGCCTGACATTGCAACTCTTGTTGAGTTTCTTGAACTGAAGGCTGAAGAGGGAGAAGCAGCAAAATTGACAACTAGTTTCTTGGGTGGAGGAGGAGCCCGAGACTTGACGGTAAGCATAAACCTGAGAAGATCCTTGATTGTAATCAACTGGGTTTCACTCATGTCTCTATAGTGGCGTATTATTTGTTTGATTTCTTTATGGCAAATTGTCTTACTAAAATACTGAATGACCTCATCAAGCTCTAACGAACTTAGCAATTTGATTGCTGCATTATAATCGTGCTCTGTCACCCCAAAGCTTCCACGACAAAATCTGTAACCCCACCTACCAAACCAAGAATGGCCATAAGCAACTCCATGAAGTAGGCGAAGATCCATTGAACGCTTCTTTGATGCATCTTCAACTGCAATTTTCCTGCCATTGAAGAAACCCCAAGAAGTTAAGACTCTGAACGTTTGAGAAATTTTATGTAGAATCAAGATAAGTCTAGTGGTCTCTCCAATACCTTGTTCGAAGATTTGCACAGATTCTGTCCCATAGATCCATGATTTCTCTACCACTGAGAAATTTGGAACCCCCTTCAACGCCATTAATGCAGAGTAAATGGCCGTAGCCATTACAGTGAATCATCCCATGCAAGAGATGGCTCTGATTGTCAAGAAAACCTTCATTCAACGGTTTATTATCGGCGGGGATTATGAAATGGTACCTTCTCTTCGATACAAAATGGCCGCTCCAGCCTACGCGTCATAATATCAACAATCACCCATATCAGTATCTAAAGCAGAGGGACCTAAAGGAAACAGTGGAAAGCTAATACACAAGTGAAAGTAACCATCAAACCCTCAACAAATCAAGATTCTTGGTAAATAAAACCGTCCCAGTTCACGAAACGAAAATTAAACAAACCCCAATAGGGAAAAATTCGAAATTGCAAAATGGATAATTGAGAGTCATAGGCTAACCTGCACATCGGCAATGGTCGCAGAAGGGGTGCGTAGAGTGGTAGACGTTCTCTTCAATGGTGTAAAGAGGGGTCATACAATTCGATTTCTGGTGAATAAGAAGGGTGCACCATAGGGGCATGCCCTGGATGTGGTAATCTTCAAGCTCTCCACATTCTTGAAGAAAGAGGCGAATGTTATCTCTGAAAGGTCCGGTAGGGCTGATGGGGCAACCAGGGTCCGCGAAGGAGTGAAACCTGAAAACCTTGGGCCATCTTTTTCTCTTTCTACACGCTTCAATGAGAGGGAAAGACATGGTTGAAGCTTCGCTTTGAGCTCGAGGATACCCCAAGACTTTGCTTCTTTCTGAATAATTTTCATTCAGAAACCTCAAAGGCGTATACACTGAGGGAGAAAGAAAGAAAAAAAGAAGAAGAGAGGAAAAGCTCAGTAGTTTTAACTGATTCTGTTAAAACGACTGGATGCGAGACTTCGCGCGCTCGAAGAGAAATTCAAGAAAAGAGCTGCCACTGGGGGCATAATTGTGATTCTGCGAGTGAGAAATATGTCAGCCGTTCATCATTGGTGACAGTTAGTGATGCGGCAACTTGTCACCGGAGATTGAGGTGGATATGTTGCGTGGTGACCACGTGTACAAACTAATAACTATCAGTTGTGTATTTGGTCAGATGGTCAGAAACAAAGGATGAGTTGTGGGCCAATAAAATAGATTTTAAGTACACTGCTTCTGTTTCCCTTGGCAACGCCGTCTAAGACGTTGGAGAGTTTTCTTCCCATCTCTCGTAGAACTGAGGATTGGAACAGAAATAAGAAATTGTTTTTTCAAGAAATATTTATTTATATTATTTGTCTTCTATAAGTCATTTTCTGTGAGTCATTAAATAAACTCAGCTGACTCATTTTCAACTTAATTTAAATTATTTTTTATTTTTTATTTTTTATTTTTTATTTTATTCCTTTTATTTAGTTATTTATTTTAATTTAATTAAAAAAATTTTCTAAAAATTAAAAGTTAAAATATTATTTTCTATTATTTTTATTCACTTTTTACACTCTTTCTTTTTACATCATTTAACCAAATATAAGATTAGTGTTTTAAAATTATTTTTAACCTTTTTTTAGTGCTCTAAAGTAATTTTTTAAAATTTTTTTAGTATTTCAAAATGGTCTTTAATAATGTAATAAAAAAATATTTGATAAGAATTAAAAATTAAATTATCAAATTGAAACAAAAAAAGTTACGAGGTCCATTAATTTTCCTTCTTGTTATTAAATGAAATAAGCCAGTCATTTCCATTTTTTCACAAGTAGCGACAGATAATTACCAAGTTTGGAAGGGCTCCAATGATTTCTACCCTTTCTGAAGCTTATTAGTTAGCTTGCAGCCTAGCTCTGTAGTTTGAAATCTTCCTAGTCCCCGGTGAGTGAAAGCTTTTCTGCGGCTAATTCGTTTATAGATTGAATATAACATATAGATACATTTTTCTTTTGAAATATATATATATATATATATATATATAGTACTGCAATGTGAAAACATGACCATGTTTATTTTAAAATGAACTCATTATCGTCGTGTCAAGTTTCGAAAACATGATAATTACCCCGAACTTGAGTCTGCTTGATCATTAATCTTGGATTAAATTTTTGCAAATAAAAATAATTTCTTTGTCAAAACTGGAACTGTTAAATTAAATTGATTTTCGAATTTTTTTTTCAACTTCATTATGAATTGACATATGATTATCTTCTCCAACACAAATTTGACACATCATCAAAGTCGGAAATTTCTTGCCTCATAAGATTGATTCATTTTAGCTGAAATTATTTCTGCCATTGGCACTATCCTCCAACTATGTCAATTGGTGTAGGCTTGACATGATGTAAACACAAGGAATCTCTATGTCCCTTGGCTTGTTAACCACGCTAGAGAATTGGTCATAAGTCCTCCACTCCACTATAAGTTCAGCACTCTCCATGGTTCGATGACCGAAAAGCTTTCATTTTTGAACTAAACTTTGAGCAGCTATTAGCCATGAATTTCAGAGTGGGATTACTTGTGTGCTCAAGCTTGTCCATCTTGAGTTTCTTAAGGGAGTCAATTGCTCAAGTTTTTGCCGCTGCATCTCAATCACACTTCAGTGCGGTTTACAGGGAGCACGTGTTAAACAGTAAGGAAGATGATGAATCAACTGCTGCTAATCTTGCAGCTCAGAAGCACTTTAGACAAATTCAACATATATATTAGGTATGCTGCCTTTCGGTGTGCAAAAGGCCTTACAACCAGTTGGCAGCTGCTGCAGAGGTGGTATGTGTGTTTTGAATAGCCTAAACTTTTATGAACTTCACTTGATCCTTGAGTCTGAAAATAAATTACTTTTTTGCGATATTTAGTTTTCATTTGAGCTGCAATTTGTCATGCATTACAGCCCGAGAAAAATTACAATTCAACTTTTTGAAGAGGGGGGGGTCTAAGGTTGAACTTTCTGTCTGTTCTATACAGTACACATGATATTGGCCCCCAGTAGAGTGCAGTATTAAAAACCTGATTTGACCCAACGTTCATCACTCTCAACATCCATATCATGCAAAAAGCAGATATAGAACTTGAATCTAAAGCAAAACCCGCCCAATTCATTAACCTGCCAGTGTGAAAATTAATTGGGGAGTGTTATTCAGAGGATGTATTTTGGTACCTGCCAAGTTAAAGGAAAAGGGTGGAATTTTGAAAACTACGTATTTGTGGATCATGCTGACTATTTTTTTATTGCATACCTGAAAAGCAGCGCCTTGTAATTTCACCTTCACAACGGGTTCTATACAGGCACCCGGTTCCCTATGATTAATAAGGGCTTATGATTGCTCACAACATGATGCAGAATATAACACATGATTATATGGCTATATAAAGCCATAACATATTATTTTATATCTTTAATGTGTTTCACGGACTAAATACAGCTTTTGACCATCCTTAATCATATTCGCATCAGTAATTTTACCAGCATCTTCTGATAGAATACAACAACAACTAGAGATTTCTAGTTGCTCTGCTGCTGTTTTGATAAGCTCTTCAACCGTGTGTGGAACCCATAGTACAATTCCGTGTCTTCTATGTTCTTTTGGATCCCATGGGTGGAAAGGAAAGACTGTACATTTCTTTGGATGAAATTTATCTGTCAACGAAAAAAGAAATATCAGCGTTGAAATTACAGCAATAGTTGGCCTAGACAAAGCTATGATGAGCACAATTATTATTTTTGTTATTTGTTAGCTCTAGATATTTGAAAAAAGAAATAATTGCAAATCCTTTTTCTAGCACAAGCTGGCCATGAGAACAACATGTTTTGCAATTTTGTACGTAAATTAGCAAAGCAGTTGGTTGTCATGATGAAGTATATTCTTTTCGTGGGCCAAATTATAAAGAACCCATAAACAAGGAATATTGGGTTAATTACATTTTATCCCCCCCAAGCTGCCCAATTGTAGGCACATTAAAATTTAGTGATTACCCTCAGATTTGATTGAATACACATTGTACCAGGAGGAAGTAATTTTGCCGTCTGTAGCCACCCATGAAAGCATCAGGTAGAACTAGATGCAAAACTTTGATATATTTGCTTAAATATAGTAGGGGGCTAAATTAAAGTCGATTCAAAAATATAATTTAACATGATAGCAAAGTGGAGGAGAACTGTGAAACGAAAGAGGTAGAGAAAAATCAGGGGTAAGGCTAAGTGGAAAACAGCAGGAATTTTTTTTATTTTTTTAATGGGGGAGGGTGACCTCAGGATTTTCACCTTTACCCAAACTCTCTTAATTGCTACATCGCCAATTCTATCATATTTCCTAGTTCTATAGAATAAAATGACAATAACAGAGTACTGTCAAAACCTGTAAATTCTGAGGAGGAATGTGAGAATTCTGACAACTGAGCAGACTTTGCATCTTCCAGTAGCTTGATCAGGTTCTTATTTCCACACATCCGAGCTTCATCAAGTGGGGTATTCCCCCATCTGCAGGACAGAGAAAAAGACAAGCTTAATCCCAAGATGCGAACCCCGCACTTCACTATCTAGAGCAAAATAGTGCCATTAGAATGGAAATGTTCGGATTTATAATTAAAAGAAATAGGAAAATTAAAAGTTGAAATAGCAGGTGAATTTATTGATTTTAGAATTACATAGAGAATTTAGGTGGCACTAATCGTTTAGTTTCAAAAATTGGATATCCTTAAGACCATAAAATATTTAGTTTTCTTTCCAAACATTTCTACATAGAAGAGAAAACATTTTAAGGCTTATTCATAGAGGTATAACAAAAATCCAAATAATCATTCGTAATAAGAGGGGTTTTAATTTTGTTGGTCAGCCATATAAACTTTAGTGCTTGATGGTGTAAAAGATTCAGCAGTTAAAGATATACATGTTCATAAGATTACTGTAATGCAGACAAGAATGATATGGTGAATATCCTTCAATAAAAGGAAGGAAAGGATAAATAATGAAAATTTCTGATAAAAGGTATGAGTAACCTCAGGTGAGAACATTCCGAGATAATTTGTGTATGTGAAATGTAGGAATACAGATACTGCTTGAATTAAAGTCGAATAAATATTCAAAGAGGACAGAAAGAAGACCAATCATGACAAAAGTGGAAATAGTAAGGAAGGGTATTGTTACTTAAGAATACCGCAGTGGTCGAAACAAATGACTGGCACAGAAAAAACGAGTTCTCCGAGTGGTTTCTACCATGAATTCCATAAACAAGCACCAAAAAACAGGGCTCTAGTCTTCTTGATTTTACCATACCACACAAAATATGCTAACAGATAAGTGCACAAATACTGCACCAGTTTCTAAGTCTAAAGCCTATAATGCCATCACTGTTATGTCAAGCATAAAATTTTAAAAATAGTAACAAACGGCACGTACATCCCTATCTCTTCTACTTCCAAGTAATAGAAAAGTATGGCCAAGTTCTCTACTTGTAAACACAAGTCATGTCAGCATGAACATGCAAAATGAGAAATTTAACTGTACCTGTCTCTGATAAAAACACTAGCTCCAGCTTCTATCAGCAACTTTGCCATGAAGAATAAACCCTCAGCTGCGGCAACATGAAGAGGACTTCGGTAATCATAATCTTTCAAGTTAGGATCCATACCATTAGATAATAGCCTTTTAAGATAATCTGAATCTCCCCTTGCAACAGCATTGCATAGAAAACTACCGGCGTTCTCTATCTTCATAGAAGCCCCTTGTCCAACAAGTATAGAAGCAACTCGATCATGTCCATTCTTTACAGCTTCGAGTAAGGGTGTGTTCCCAAAATTATCTATGCAAATTACCGCATTAATTACGTCCACAATGTCAGAACCAAATTTAGATGAGAACCATAGAAATAAGTTTATTATTTAATAAATGAGACTTACCTCTAATATCGATGTTTACACCTTCCTGAATAAGGAAAAGGGTGATCTCTTCATATCCTCTAGATGCCGCAAGATGCTACGAGAAAAGGAGATTCATATCAGACAAGTATTTTGATAATAATATGCTTTAGCTTGTTCAGTAGTTTTAATTAGAATTGACAAAGAACGTGCTAGTTATCAGAGATCAATTATCACAATTGTGCCTCAATATTTAGCAAATGAACACAACAAATATTCCAATACAAAGTTCTGATTCAAAGAAATAAGAATATGGAATATTATATAAATGGAATGTGCCACAATAAATTTTAAAGGGATGCTAGTATTTTAAAGCGATGCTAGTATACAATATAAAATCAGAGCAAAAGAAAATAAATTTTCCACGCAATCAATTAACTATGTCCTTCAAAAGATGAAAATCAAGAAGATGAAATGGTATATCTACTTATGCAGTACTAACAGAACAGACACTCATGATCAGCTGAAGTCACAAATCCCACCATTATATGAAAACATACACTAAGCAAGGATCATAATGTAGACATTACGGAGTATGAAAATTTTACAAGTAAAGGAGACATGCAGAATACAACTTTCAGTCAGGTTACTTAAAATCCAAAATAAAATGTATTTACACTTCAAACTTGACTACTCCACATTTTTTCTTTAATGGATAAAAGAGTCAAACAGGCATCCTAAGAAGTGTTAAGCTACTCACCAAGGGTGATCGTCCATCATAATCTGTCTTGTTTGGATCAGCTCCAGCTCGAATCAAACCTTTAAGCTGATACAGATCCCCATTAAAAGCTGCATTATTGACCTTCAAAGCAAGCTCAGCTTCTTGCTTTCCAATATGGAAAGTAATGTCTGACTCCAATTGCTTACCTCGAACAGATTCTTTTCCCTGTAAATTATGTAATATTTAGCCGTCTACTATGATGACCAGCAATAATCAATTGTGTATGTGTACCTCAATACTTCCATGCGAAAGTTAACTAGAGCATAATGCATTTGCAATTCATTTCAGAACTCTACTCAGGGCCAAATTTGGGTCCAAAAGAGATTTTTTTTTTTTTTTGGGGGGAGGGGGTGTTGGGGTTGATTGAGTGTTTAACAATCTATTACCTCTAAAAGGTTGTTTAATACTTTCCTCCCATCATAGAAGTATATATCAAGGATATCTGAAAATGATTGTTTATCAAGCCGCAGAAGCCTACATAGTTCACAAACCCGAACAGTATATGGCTGAGGAATATTACATAGAATAGATATTTCCCCAAATGAACTGTTAGGCTCTAAAAGTGAAACAGTCTCTTCAGATCCCTCTTCACCTGGGCCTACTTCCTCCTGCACAAAAAAAGCTTCTGGCATTCAGCTCAAACATATATGTTGAAATCCATCTTCTGAGGAAGGAATTTATCTGACGACAAACTGAGGACATAAAGAAGCACATTCAAAAGATTCTGTCTCGCTATTTAGTAAATGCTTTCCACAAAAGGAGATGACACATAGACAAGTGAAAAAAAAAATTCTGCACGGACTAGCATGTCACATGCCAATTAAGGCATCCATACCAGCGTGTCCAATAATAAATTACTCAGAAACTCTAACTAAAACTATTAGAAATGAGGAAGAATGGGGGGGAATTGAACTATACAAATTTACATTAGTGGCTGTGGAAGTAGAAATTGTACCAGCACACCATGACAGACAAAGTATAGTTGATCAACAACATTTGCTTGTTCCAATATCACTTCTCCTGGGAGAAAGAATTCCTCATGGAGCCTAATAACCTGAAAGATCAAAGGTACAGAACTTCTTAACTTCAGCATTCAATGTGAATGTCAAGAAACAAGACCTCAAGTAGAACTTTCATATTGTTACTAAAACCAATTAATTGAGTGATGGAACGCAAGTCATTTAACACAGATACCATTGTTCACAAAGAGGTCCATACTAGCAATTTTTGTTGGCACACAAAAGCTCAACGATGCAAATAAAAGTAGTAATTGAAATAAATGGGTGGACAAATGTACAAAGAGAGGACCTTTGGTCCATTAGTACATCCTTTCCCTTCAACTCTCAAAGGCTAGAATTGATGCTGAGTACCCAAGTTGCTTAGTAATCAAAATACGGAGTCCATAGACACAAACACAAAATGCTGATAGCCACATCCTATTTATTAGGAAGGAGCCTTGCCATGAAAATTTATAATTTTCCTTCTCGATGTCTATACAACATAAGAGCTGGAAAATTCTGATGCATTAAATTTCATTTGTAACTTGTAAATTATATACGAGAATCAAATCCTAATTTGTTATTTGTGGCAGATCAAGTCCAAAAAGGAAAAAACAACTTTGTACACCAGTAACATAGAAGATATGATGGCCATTTTGTACAGAAATGCATGGCAAGTTTCTACATAATGGGAAAAGATTACTTACAATCTGATTGATGAATTCTGAAGAGCAATCCTTAAAGAGAGAAACTTTTTCAATGTATGGCAAATATAATTCTTGGGATATCTGAAAAATAGAATCAGATCATATGTTCATATGTTGAGTCCAAATTATTGAAATCAATGAATGTAGTACTTCTCTAAACACATGAAAAAGGCAAGATATTCTATCAGACTGAGAGTACTCTGACATTTTAAATATAAACACCGACCATATGGATTATGTAATCAAACTTGTTCCATAAAATGAGTAGCAGAAGAGCGACTGTGAAAGCTTCAAGCTCATATTTCATAAACACCAACAAGGCACAAAGAACACCACAAGCACCGAAATCAAAATCCAGAAATCAATATGGAGGATGTAAACATATGATGGCTGACAACTATAGCCAAAAAAGCGGGAAGTGAAAAATATATGTAAATATGTCAAAGAAAGTATTTATACATAAAACCTTAAGAAAGGCATGGATTGACATAAAACAATTGTAAAAGTGGATCTGTGCAACAATATGATATCACTGGGGTCATCACCTAGATGTTTGATATCTACAATAACTGAAAATGATTCTCTTTATGATCAAAATTCAACCCATACCATAAGTGACTAGTATGCAGAACACACATCACATGTCATAGACTCAATCCCTGAAAGAGCTTGAAGTTAAGTTCCCACCTATGTTGACAAAAACTTGTTTTGGAGATGTTTCCAATATGCATCAATAATAACTTTATAAGAATTATCAAATCATTTCAGTAACTACAGTAATATATACTTTTATCCAATCAGGTTAGTGGCAAGCCATAGAGAAATTAGTATCATTCACTGCGCTTAATATAGTTTCCTTACAATAGCAAAATAACCATCCTTTATGTTTGTGCAGCTATCTTTCGCAGCGAGAATGTAACCAGACAAAATAATATGAGGGAACAGCACAAGCAGAACCAACAAAAATGGTTTCAAATCTCAACTATCTACTAAACTAACTGTAAAGAAAAAGCAATTGTCAAAAAACACACTAAATAGAGGGAAAAAATATATATGTTGTCAGTAAATGAAACAATTAGGAAAATTCAAGTGGTGATTTTAGTAAGGCTGACCATAATCTTTCTTTTAATACCTTAGAGCGAATAGAAATGGGAATGTCCTGAATGACAGCTGGCTTAGCGTAGCTACTTTCATACTGTAAGCGCAAATGGCCTTTTATTTGTTCACGGATGTCCCTTCCAAGTCTGTTTCTATTCATATATTTCATAAGATCTGTCATTCTATCTCTAAACTTTTCTGTCTTTGATCCTTTAACTATTAAAGCCGTCATGTTACCAATTAAGTAAGCACCAAGAACCATGTCAAACGAAACATATATCATTATGAATATCATCTCCCTCATATTTACTGCATGTATATCTCCATAGCCTGGGTAGGAAAAATAAAAGTCACAAACATAATTAGTTAGGAAGAACTTCCAAGAGAAATATGATTACACACAATTTGGTAAACAGTCTAAAAGTAAAGAGATTTATGCAATAGCATGCGTAGCCAGTTATAATTATATAAAAACCTACCAACAGTTGCCATCGTAACAACAGCGAAATACAAAGATGTTGTGTAGCGCTTCCAAAGATCAATTTCTCTGAAATGTGAATAACTATAGTCACCCAGCTTTAAACTTCCTATCCATGTGTACCCCTCTTGGGATGGAGGTAGTGTGGTGGCCAAATAGTAGAAGATGCAGGCAGCTGTATGGGTGCAGTAGAGTTCAACTACTAAAAGTTTCACAATCCTAGCAAACATGTAATTGATACGTATATCCTTCTCCAACTTGTGGAAAAATTCAGTGACTTTCCGCACCCGATATAGTCTTACCCACAAAAGATACCTTACTTCCTCTTTTCTGCCACAAGCCTGTTTACAATAAATTATCTGTTACCACAGTATTAGAGTAAGAACCATGACTTGAAAATCTTTAATAATCAAGAGAATTCGACAAAATCACATATCATAACAAAAGCTACGAACATGTTAGTGTAACATGTCCGCTTCATCTATAAAGAAACTTCAGGTGATTTGACCATGTCTCGAAACCTCAGCCAACAGGATTTACTATTACTAATGTCTAACTAGCTGGAGAATTGCATTGTATATGTGTCACACAAATACAAAATTTTGAGATTTAATAATATGCTATACTTGCTCTCTTGCGATAAAGTGCACTGGACATGACGGCTTAACTAACAAGTCTAGTTGACCTGCATAGAGGTTAGATACAAAAAACAGTCAAGTAACAAAAGGTTAGTGCTACATGCACCATTGCTATAGGGTCGTGAAAAACATTCCTTACTTAGGCTCCATAGCCATGATAAATGTCCACAACCATCATGACCATATAAAGGAGTAAAACTAAGAGAGAAGAGGAAAATAATGTTTCTTACTTAGGCTCCATAGCCATGAAAAATGCCTACAACCATCATCATGACAATAGAAAGCTGTAAAACTGAGAAAGGACATCTGTCCTATCTCACATTGTTAGGATACTAAAAAGGAACTTAATTTTTTAATAGTTGGGCAGCTTTTTTGTTTTTTTTTTTTGGGGGGGGGGGAGGGGTTTCCATTAATAGCTGACAAGTCCAAGAGTAGAACTTTATCGGCTTGTCTGAGTTTCTAGATATTAAAATTGTGGTGCAAATCCCAGATACAAATACCTCAGACACCCTAAAGCACTAACATAAAATAGGACTTGCGTGAAAAACTAGGGAAAAAATAAGTGACTGGAGGTTTTTGTAATGTTATCTCACTGAAGTATCCTTATAACAGTTGTCATTTTATTAAAAAATGCAAAATATGCTGGAACTACTGTAAATAGTTGTTACAAATTCCTAAGCAAAATGTTTTCCTATGTACTATCAGAAGACAGCAATCATACTCATATAAAACAGCATTACAGATTCCGTGGAATCAATTAAGCAAGTATCAAGTTTTGACAGTTACTAGTATTACAACATGTTGATGATCAAAACAAATTTTGAGGGTAAGAAATGTTAATACTCAAGAAATTTGGGTTTATGCATATGAATTAGGAGTTTGGACCTTATAGATGATGTCCCAAGGCATACATCCAAGAAGATCAAAGATAAAGCTAGATTTTAGATACCTGCAAGAACAGAAAAAGGTAACTCGTAAATCAAACGAAAAAGAATTCATACCCAACCGATAAGCCAGTAAGCTAACCAGTCGTGGACTTTACCATAGCCATAGTAATTCAGGACTTCATCCTAAAGCCTACATTAAATTGTTGCATAATAATTAGTACTAAAAATAATAAGAACTTACCGCAGAGCTATAGGGGTTCGCTTGTAGATCATACGATAGGTCTGACTGTCTCTATAAGCAAGAAAGAACTGTAAAACAATGTCTACAAGAAATGCTATTTGTCCAATTATGTCCAGTATAAAAAGATTCTCATCCAGCCCACGAAAAAATCCAAACTCCATTGGGGTAAAGAAAGATGAGTACACTGCCCACAGCAATATGAATTTTGTCCATGCCCGGTACCACCTGCGGTGCCCACCAATATCAGTGTCTAACCATATAACTTTCCATTTGTTTGAAACCCAGCAATCATGCTCCGAACTTTCAAGGCATTAATTAATACTTTTCTGAAGTGAGAGAAAAATAAATTCTCCATAAGATACAATATAGAACAGTATTTAGACAAATTGAGCAAGCCCATCCTTGTGAAAGTGGCTGGTGCAGTGGCCAACATGTCATACAAGTTTTTATTTCCGAGGAAACTAAATAACTAACATGTCAATAATTGTCTAATGAGCTAACGAGATGTAGACATCAAAGTCTCAATCATTGCCAAATAGTCAGGACTATGGATTAGTTATATAAGCCAACCAAAAAAAAAAAAGGAATAGATAGAGACCAGACAGGAAGTAAGGCAGCAACAGTTTGGAGGTTTGCCTTGGCAAGCAAAAGCTCCAAACTATTGTCACTAAGCATTGAAGCATCAAAACTGCCGCATGAGCAGCACATGACAACTTCAATAAATTCTTTTTATTTCCATAAGTCAGGAGGATAAAAAAAGAGAAAGAAAACTTTCTTACCGCTTATCTAATGGAGAAGCAATATGCAAGTTACAGCAGCAGCATGAATGGAAGAACTAAACGGTAAGATAGAAGGACCAAAACCCAGATTCTGCAAATACTATATTAGTCCCCAACGCCGTGATTGCAAAGCCGCCAGCTAAGAAGATTAATGTATGAATGAACGTATTAAATTCGAAAAAACATGATTCAGACTAACCATGTCCTCCAAGAAAAATTGTTCTAAGTTTAGAAAATCCAACCCCATTAATGCCCATGTCCTTTCAGTTCAATTTACTCTGTATTTTTCTTTTATTCCTTTTGGGGTTCATATACTCTGGAATTTTTAGTTGACAAAGAAATGAAAATTTAATCTCTCATTGAAAACATGTTTGGGGCAACATACGACTCTTTCGCAGAAAAGATGTACCACTGCCATAAATAAAATGGTTAACTTTTATTACGACTAGAAGGTTACTGAGCTTCTCCCCGTTGTTCATCATAATTTGTAACATAATATTTATAAACTAAAATGAACTATTGCAGCTTCTTATCATGTTCCGCTGTTTCAGCTTTAAAAATTCAGGCTGTTGATCTTCAGAACGTCAAAATCCTTCCATTGGGATCCACTTTTCGAACCCCTAGGCCTTTAACTAATGACTAACTAGGGTCCAGTGCTGAGCGAAACACTATTTTCAGGGTCTCATGACTCCCATCTAAACAACAAAGCAGATGGTATTAAAATTATTTTCGGGCAGTGCCATGCAAACTGAGATTATGCTCCCTGCTCATATTCTTTGCTGAGTCAAATCCGTCTCAATGAATGAACCAATTATAAGAAAATAACAGGCCAGGGCCAGCCATTCCTCATGCTTATATAAAAAAATAAAAACTTATATCTTTATTAAAATAGAATTAGAAAAAAAAATAAAAACAGTAATTTTGAATATAAAAAATTAATACTTATATCTTTATTAAAAAATAAATACTATTAAATAATAATAACTAGAATATAATAAACATTAAATAGCCTTTATTACACCAAATGGCACCTTAAAGTATTGATAATCACTTTTGTTTTAATAATAAAATGAAAATATCATTAATTTTCATTTCGGTATTACTAATCTTTATTTTTATACTAATAGTCGCAACGTCACCAGAAACTCAAATTAAACGGAGTCATTTGTATTTTCAACCTTTGTACTTAAAATCTATTGTACTTTTAGCAAAACAGAGCTGATGTTGTATTTTCACACTATCGTTTACTCACTCGCCCATGTATCCCATGTTTCATTTCATCTTCACATCATAAATGACGGACGTTCTGTATCCTAATCCTCCTTGCACAATATCAGATCTTATATTACCCACAACTACACGTGTTTCTGATTTCATACAATTGATTCTATTTACATTTTTTTTAAAACAAAAGCTAGTGTCATCATTTTGTACCACTAAAAAACAATTTTGATTATGCATCATTGACTTGACATATGATCCCAAAGAAGTCAAAGGTCATCTGAAACACTTTTTGTCTTAGGCTGGTAGGAAGTTGTAATCTAAAGGAGTGCACAAGTAAGATTACCTCTAACCATATATAGTCTTGCAAATATATAATCCCTCACATCAAAGGAAAAACCTTAAAATATCTCAACCGCTAGATCTTTCTCGGCCAGGGAAAAAATGGTCAAAATGCAATCAGATGCTGCACGGGGCCAACCTGCCCCCACAAATGCGTACGTGGAAGGAGTTGGATGGAGTGAAGTTGCCGCTCTTTCAATACGAGCAACACACAAATCTACTCACGTAAATTCGTAATTTAGGAGACCTTTATTTTTTGAGATAAATAAATAGAAAGAGAGAAATAATGCCCGTAATTAAGCAACTAACTGTTCAAGAAAAAAAGTAACCAAACTGTATTTTTGCTAAAATAGTTTAGTTAAATCTTTTGTGAAGAAAATATTAGAGAGAGAGAGAGAGAGAGAGAGGAAACCTGTTATCTGGATGAATGATGAAATCTCTGGAGAAGCCTCGGATGCCATTAAGGAGGACTTGGCGACTGATCTTCCTCCGAGTCCAATTGAGCTCCAACTCATTCTCTATCAAATCGAATCGGCTTCCTCGCGACGATTTCAACCTGTCTCTCAGGTCCTGAACTTCGTACTCTCTCTCGTCCGAAGACGACGACGACGACGACGAGGAAGATGATCTCGAAGACGACATCATTTGCTTCCCTTTCTCCTCACTTTCCTTCTCCACCGCCTCCTGCATCACCTTCTTCCCAGGCATTTCCAAACTCTACGTTACTGAATTAACCTTTCACCTTCTACATAAACCTCCTCGGAGCTCAATCGGTCGATCTATTTGTATACTGTACGTGAATGAGATCAGCACACTCTGCGGCGTCGCATTTCAAGAAATACAAGGGGAAAAAAAAAAAGGCATGCAAACTGTGAAGCGCCTCTTGATAATAGCCACAAACTTTCGTATGAAAAAAACAAATGAAAAAGACGGAGAGAAGCAGTGGAGGTTCTACAAGATACCTTAGCACGGTCACGAGCATTTTGGGGGACAGTACAGGAGATCGCGATCACGAGAAAGCCAAACGATGTCGTGGTCAGCAAATTGAGATTCTGATTGGATCACAACGGAGATCATGAGAGAAAGAGCTTGTGAGTCCTTGTTAGAGACATTTGGCTAGAAGGGACAGTATGATTTGGCGTCTGCACTGGACAAAGAAGCAAACGTCCGGGAGGCTCGGGGCTCCTTTTATACTTACAAGTGGACCCGCTTCTTACATCACCTCCTTCCCCAGACCTATCTAGCCATATCTCCTCAAAACAAAAATTTGTTGCTCATGTTATGATTATATATAATATAAGAAGTCACCAGAAGATCTTGAGACTCAACTTTTTTTCTCTCACAAATTCTGTGATAAATGTATTTATAAGATGGGTATTATATTATAATCTTTATTTCCAAACTCATAATTAATGAATAAAAAAAATCTAAGTTTTACGCTCTTTTGATTGAATTTTTAAATTTTTAGATCCAAAATTAGTTACCTAATAAAATTTTAAAATGAAGAATTTTTTTAAGTTGAGACTCGTATATTTAAAATCTAATCATATAAAATCATAATAAAGATTAAAACATTTTGAATAACTATTAATATAATTTAAAACTCATAATATTTTTTTTATTTTTTAATATATTAAATTAATTAAAAATAACTGTATGAGTCTAGGGCAAGTTGAGTAATATACTAATCAAATCTAATCCTTTAAAATATTTATAAAAACTTTCATACTTAGATTCAAACAAAAAAAAATTTTATAACTATAAATAAAGTGCAAATGTTTTACTTATCCCTAAAAATGAGAAGTTTAAATAACTTGCTCTTCAATTAAATAGAAATTAATAATTGTGGTTTTATTTTGATATATAAATGATAATGAGAATATATTATTTTAATACTTATCGACCAACATGTTGTAGTACTGCTAAATTTCATCTAAGCCCCACACTCGTATCAGATGACCAAACGCGCACCGCTTATGTCTTAACATTTTGACATAGGGGTGAAACTTACTAGGGCGAGCAAAAACATCTAAAAGACTCGGCATAATCTCTCTAAGAATGAAAATTGATTATCAACACGAACTCCTCTTAACATCAAAAAGATTTGGACCCGCAGATATGATTTGAATAATTTTTGAAAAGTTAAAATTTTAAATAGTATTATGCATTCTTTTTTTTTTCTTTTTTTTTATGAATACGTGTTGATAAATCGGAAATTAATCGTATTTGAATCATAAAAGGAGTTATGTCCTTATCTACTGCTTCAATCAGTTGACATAGCGTAGCGATAAATTTTCTGACCAAAAAAGAAAAGACATAATGATATGCACTTATACTGATAATAATTATGCAATATTAACACAAATAATATTACGTTTGGACTGAAGGCATTTTGGTAAAATTTAGTATGTTATTAGACAATGTTATTTAATGCATTTAACTTAATTATAATAATAATGACGATGACGAGCAGTGAAAGATAGCACGGCTCATAAAACGTGTGCGTAAGGCTGTCGAGGTTGGATTAAGACGCAAAATATTTAAGAGAATAAATGCCAATTAATATCTATGGATGAAAGGCCTTTCTGTCATTATATATGTATTTTTTAAAAAATTATAGTCGTCATTGTATAGCTTGTTTTCCTCTTAATTGTTTACCTTTTTTATCACATAAAATATACACCTAATGACAACCCATCATCCTTGAGATGTTTAGCACTTTGTTTAATTAAATAATACAGTCGATCACCTGGTTCACACAAAACAAAAAAATAAAACGAATAAATCACAGATTTGTATCCAAAATGAATACTAATTTTCAAAGGTTAGACCAAGCTTATATGTCAACAATCAATTTTAGAATGAAAGGCAAATTCCCTTTGCCGGATAAAGACAAGTTTTTATGTGAATTAGTTTCTTCACACTCATTGGCATGTTTTCCACACTCCCACTTGCTTTGTAACTTCATCATACACATTGTATCAAAAGTTCCAACTAAAATGATGGTTACTTTCCTAATTAATAATATTATTAGTTACAACTTGACCATAGATCCTTTAGTTTTTTCTACGCACTTGATTAGACACTTCTTTTGGCCGGCATTATTATTAACCAGTATTCATATTAATTTGACACAGTTCAAATTTGGAATATTGATGACAATGTATTTAATTATAAATCAAGATGTAAAGAATTCCTTTAATTTAAATGCTTGTATCTCCTTCAACTTCAAAAATAATGAACCCCCAATTTTGTGCAACATATCTCTTCTACTAATATTTTTGGGCAAAACCTTAATGACACTTGTTAACGTCAACCAAAAGATGCCAATTTTGGGAGTCTGGGGATCACGCGTGTAAATTACTCCCCTCAAATTTAAAAGTTGATCATAGACTACTCCCAAACCAAGTTTTAATTTTGTGTAACATACTTTCTCTGTTACATTTCATGGACTAGTGATATTAGACTTTTAGATGATAATATTAACAAAAGAGGTATGAAGCACAAAACTAGAAGTTTGAAAGTGATTTATAATCAACTTTTAAAATAATTAACAGAACAAATTACACTAGCTCATAAATTTAAAAAACTTATTTGCATTTTGGCCTTGACTATACGTTATATATTCTCCTTCATCGTTAAATTGCGCCCCCGCCCCCCCCCCCCCCCCCTTTCTCTTTTTGACATTCTTGACCAGTCACTAACGCCTGAAACTCTGTGATGCATATCCAAGTGCTAATGACAACTTTGGACTAAATCTATGTTACGTCTGCTAACGATTGCATGTGAGATTAAAAAAATAGGATTTTAGATTTTATTTGGATTTGAGCTTGAATTTATCAGTTGAATCAATCAATATCCTCAGAGAAAATGTTCACAGAGGGAAATAGGAGAGAAAAAATTTCAACTTGCTTGGTCACTAATTTTCTTGTCTTACAAATTAAAAAGATTATTACATATATATATATACCATTTTTCTTGTTTCTCAAGGCAAAGGGTTATTATTATTATTATTATTAACAAAATTTTATAAATTGGATAACTAACTTAAAAAGGGTTGTAAGTTGGAGTTCTTATTTTAATTGATCTATAAATATCTTAACTTATTACAAATTATCTATTCACATAGCTCAATCCATTTTAAATGTATTAGCTTAATTATTTAATTATTTGATGTTATTAAAATATAATATATTAGTGTGATTTAATATAATTAATTAATGCCAATTCAGATGTAATTTAATTAAAAAAAATTCCAACAACTTCTTCATATAGAATAATCATGCTCATTTATCTCATCGGATCCTATACACCTTCAATTTAAAAAAGGTATTTTCATTTTTTTTAAATTCTATTTTCATTTATGTGTTCCTTAACTCTTTTTATTTTAAATGTACATTAAAAGGCACATGAATTTGTTGACACCAGAAAACTCTGCTCCCTGACTGAAGTATTCATTCGAAAACCAAATCGAATTATTCTGTTTGAATAAGTCGCTTCGACTCTATTCATACAGCTTTAATTTAAAATTTCGAGAGACGAAAGAAAATGAAATGTCAATAATGAAAATGTATAGATTTTGTCAAATTATACTTTTAAGAAAAAACTTGGCTATAATCCCAGTCGGAAAAATTTTAAATAAAAACTAATTAACTATATTGAAAGTTCGTTCTTTTGATACATACACGATCCACATAAACTATATTATGTGCATCAAAAGAATAATGAACTTAAAAAATACAAAATATATTAAAAAATTAAAAAACTTCCAATGTGAATTATTATGAACTTCACATTAAATTAAATAATAGAAATGTCAATAAATGGAATTAATTAGAGCCGCACACAAAACGAATACATTGGGCAACACTTCAGAGTGTTTAGGACCACTAAATAAATTGTTTGATGAGGAAATTTAGGTATACATCCACTACCTGGCACATATCAATTTATGGGACTGGTATTACATATCCACTATCCACACTTGAGTATTATGGTACATTAAATTAAGTAGTCTCTTGTTTTGGCCACTCAGCTCTGTGCATGTACTGCTTTATTTGACTGCAATTAGCACTTTATGTTGCCTGCTTCTACCCCAGATGATGTGCTTATATATTATAAATTATAAAGTTTATATATTATACAAAGATCGTTCTGATTATGTACCTTATGCTGCTAACATCACATAAATCAGTGCTCTGGCCTCACAAAAAGATTCCCTGTATTTAACAACCTGCATTCCTAGTTGAAGAAGCAGTCTTGGCCTTCAAACAAGGGACTTTCACATCTTAATTTTTTATTTTTTGATTGTGTGATTCTTATGCTATATAGCAAAGAATCCATTCACTATATTCAACTTGAAAAATAAAATTTATATTTGGATAAATTAATTAAGTTAGTAAAATTTGGTCATGCGTACATTAAATAAATTTATATACAAATTTTTATATATTTGTAATGAAGTTTTTTTAATTAAACTATGTATTTTAAATTTCTTGAAAAAGAGTCAAACAGATATGGTTGAGTTAAAAAAAAAAAGGCTAATATGTTATATTTTTATTGAATAATTTAATAATAAATATTTTTTAAAAAATTGCATGTACATGAAATTGGATATTTTTGACATCTTTTGGTGCTTTTTATTTACTTAGTCAATTTATTTTAAGTAAAATATATTTTTTCCAAAAATTCTTGTATAAAAAAAGAAAAGCTATACTAGCTTGTGACACTTTAAGTAGTAGCAGTGGAGGGTGCCATTTATCCATTGTTTAATACTGAAAGGGCAAGTGTTTCTCTTTAATATTATTATTATTGGGGAAAGCAGCCCCAGGCATACAATGACGCAGAAAAAGCGGATGAATGCTATAAATGTACCACATATATAGAATAGAATGATTCATAATGGAAATCTAAGGTCATCCCTCCATTAATTAAGATTCAGAGGTGAAAGAGGTTGCTGATAACCCACGTAAGGAAAGCTGGCAATGGATTGGTGTTGGAAGACTCTGACACTTGTGCCTTGATGAATATCCAAGTCACAAATCTCTATCCACTTTATGTTTTTTCTTTTTTTGGCCAACTAAATCTCTATCCACTTCACATTCATAAATTAATAGCCATGAGTTTTGGTCTTCGGCCTTTATACCATTGTTTAATTATATTCAAATTAGGGATCTTACCCATTCATCCTCTTTTGACATTTTAGACTAAAATTTTTATTTTAGTCCCTTATAAATTAGATTTTTTTAATTTAATACCTTATAAATATTTGTTTTTTAAATAAGTTCATAGAAATAAAATTATTATCAATTTGGTCCCTATGCTAGTTGTTTAAAAACTTAATGAAAGAGTGATTGAATTATTAAAATGTTAACTAGCAATATTAAATGTTATGTTAGTCTTTTTCCCCCCTCTCTTTCTTTTAATTTCATCATTTATAAATGAGATTGTCTTATTTGATCCTTCATAAATATTTGTTTTCAAACATATCTCTCATATATAAAATTATTATCAAATTGGTCCTTTTGTATGCCAGTTATTTAAAAACTTAACAGAAAGTATAATATAGACGGTTAAACACTAATATGACAACATTAAATGCCATGTCATTTTCTCCCTCACGCCTTTCCTATTTTCTTTCTTACTCCTCCTCTCTTAATCCAGCAATGGGTGGGAACGAGCAAAGCTTTCATTTCAAGAATTTCATCCTCCTCTCCTCCTAAGTGCAACAAGTTCATGAGTAAGACCATTAAGGCACTACCATTCTTTCATTCTTCCTCTTCTCTTGTAAATGGTACTTTATTTTAAAAAATTATTTATAATATTGTGACAGTGTTGATATATAAATTGTTAAAAATTTGTTGTGGCAGTGTTAAGAGTGTGTTACTTTTTAAGAATTATGCGTGTTAATTTTGTTTCACAAATTATTGGGTTTTTTAATGACATTTAGCCCTAATTATTTGGTGTAACTATTTTGTTTTACAAATATATTTGCAATTTGCACATTTTAATAAAATTATTTTGTTTAAAAATGGTTAAGTAAAAATTTAATGACTAAAATAAACTTTTAATTCCTTAACTTTACATAAAATTTCACTTTTGTGTCCTTTAAGTTGATTTTGTCCCTTAATTTTATATCATATTTCTCTTTCATCAATTAATTTCATTTTGTTATAGTATAATCTTTTAATGTTATCTTACATTTTGTTTTATTTTTTAATTTTACTTTATTTTAATTTAATCTATTATCTTATAAAAACTACTCAAATATTTTATTTTCTCTAATATTATCAAGTTGCTTTATAGAAAAGTTTTACATGATTCCTTGATAACTAAACTTTGATATTTGCTAACTTAGATTTTACTTGTCTTAATATTCTTTTTTATTACCACCTAAACATTGTGTTTTAGATTCTCCTTTTTTTTTTTCCTTTTTTCTTTTTATCCTATTGTTATGTTATTGCTCTAGTCTAACCAATGCACTCATTTTCTTTCAATTTTTGTGGGTATTGTCACTAGAGAGATCAGAATTACCATTTACGTCTAAGATAATATGCCCACGTTATCTCATAAGCACAAATCACAGTGAATAGTGATCAAAAGGGTACTATAACAATGAGTAGTGATTAAAAAAGTATTATAATGATAAATCTAAATTGACAAAAAGTTATTAGAGTTAAGTCATTAAAGAATTACACATAAATTTTTATTAAATATTTTCATTTAATAATATTAGATAGAAAAGAATATATGAGTAATTTTTTAAAAATTAAGAGATTAAATTGAAACAAAATAAAAATAAAAGACAAAGTGAATTTTGAAGGCAGTATTAAAGGATTAAATTAAAACAAAATAAAATAAATGAACGAGAATGATACTTGAAGTAAAATTAATTGATTAAATTATAACTAAATAAACTTGAAAGATAAAAATAAAATTAAGTGATCAAAAATGCATTTTTGCCTAAATTCATTTCATTGATAACTATTTAAGCGTTATCAATCATACGTATGGTTAATCAAATAAATATTTATTAATTGACTTGTGACATCAATTAACAAGAGATTGGAAGAAAGAAGACACGTTTTAAACTTGGTTATACAGAGGTTGCTTGGCACGTATTTGTTAGGAACCAAAAAGGGTGGAGCATTTTAATGCTTAATTAATTCAGAGTTGGACAAATGAATAATTTTTTGTAATGGTTGGGTCCACACTTCAACAAAAGACATTGTGGTTGCTTTGGCAGCCATTAACGCGATGATGAAAAGTGGAAAACATATAACGGTTTTGTTTGTTTATTGAAATGGATTACCACTTTTTTTTTTGGAGGATAATATTAAAAAAAAAATTTTAAATGTACTTGGAGCATAATATATCTAAAAAAATTAAGAATTAAAATTAAATTTATATATATAAGATCTATGCATAATACAAGTAAAATTTGTATATAAAATTAATCTAAATTATTAAATATACAAATAATATAATATATTTAGTGTAAATAAGAATTACTCTAACATAAAAATACTTTAAATTGCAGAGACTGTTTAGTGAGTTGTCAGAAAAATTGAGTCAGCCACTCAGAATACAGAAACTAAACAAATTGCAGAAAGAGAGAGATGACATGGCATTGACACACCATTGTAACAGAGATTGGACATCGCCAACTAATTCAACGCCCTGCATCTGTCCATCTGTCCCCCACCATCGTATTTCATATGCTTTGCCATCTCCCTCAATCTCCGCTCACCACAATTACAATGATTCAAGATTCAATATATATATATATATATATATATATATATATAAGTTTAAATTGGTTGATAAATGGCCAAGAAAAATCAATCTATGAAAAAGTTTTATTAATGTGCGTTTAATTATTGAAGAGTATTAAAAAAAGTTAATTTTAATATATAGTCTAATTAAAAAAATAGTTTCAAATACAGTCAACATTCTCGTAGTGCTCTAAAAAAATGTTATTCAAGGCTTGGTATCATCTTGGTTATTTTTTCAAATGTGTTGATATTAATTTTTTCTAATCTTTCTAGATTTTTTTATTAAAGATAAATAGATTAATTAATAATTAATTAATTAATTAATTACATGTAAATATAGGTGTTCATTTGGTCTAATGCTATTAAGACAAATTAGAGTGAGTCAAGTTATGAAAAAAACAAAGCAACTCGACGCAACTCAAAAAGAATGCAATAACAAGAAAAATATAGAGACCAAAATGAAAAAAAAAAAAAGGAATCATTTTGTAATTTTAGCCAAAACTTTTTAAATACATAAAACCCTTCATAACTATGATTATCAGGTTCAGATGAGAGCAATTGAAAAAATGTATTTTTTTAAAAATTTGAAAGCAAAAAATTCAAAATTAAAATAATAAATGATATTTTTTTAGGGAAATAAGTATGTAACATTTTGCATCACATTCATTTAAAAAAAACCCAAAATTAAAAAAAAAACAATTGGACAATGAGATTCTAAGTTATCACTTTTTGATGTTTTATCCTTTATGCATTCATTTTTTTTTATATCTTCATTTGAATTTACTTTTTTTTTCATTTTTATTATATAAATCTTACAAAAATGTATTGACAATAGTAACCATGTACCTAAAATGGTTGAATAGTTATAAAAATATGAATATCTAAAACTTCAAAATTCTTTAAAAAAAAATCCAAAACCTAAATATATCTAGTTGCTTAACACGAATCAAATCAGGTCAAACTAGGTCACGAGTCAAAAATTCTAAATCCAATTCAAACTTTGTTAAATTTTGGGTCAAGATGAAATTCAACTTTAACTATACATCCTTACATGTAAACTATCAATTAGTATTTGTCTCAATGACAAAACCAAAACAAAAAAAAAAACAAAACAAAATGTCTCAATTTTTAAAATTAGAGTACTTTAAAAGGAAAAAAGTGATACTAATACTTTTTTGTCTCCTTTCTTTCATTAAATATTCCCGGTTTATCATTTTATGATGAATTTGATGAATATCTATTTATATGCTTGTTTTACTTGTTGAATATTTTTTTTATTTTTCTTTCTGACTTGGTGGCATATCTAAAAGTTTTATAGCCCTATTTTGAAGTTTTGCCCTCCATTTATCTTATAGAGTTCATGCCTTTTATATATATATATAAACGGAATACTTTAAATATTAAAGGTTTAATCACAGCTGATCATCTTTCTTTCTGTGTTCTTTCCTTCCAAAGTCTTCAGCCTTCTTAATTTATTTAAAAAGAAAAAAAAGAAAAAAGTGATAGCACATAAAATACATTGTACATATCCGTTCCATTATGATTTGATCAATTTGCTCCTCAGATTACAGGTCAGAAGAAACTTTGCATTTTAATTTCAACTTGGCTTGGAAACACTCTGATCCGTAAATGGTGTTAATTTAATCAATTGCATCAATCTCGTACCAAAGTTTCTTTAAATGCAGTGAGACATTGTTTACTATTTCTTTTTCATCAAGAACTTATTTCGGAATCTCAGACATATCCATTAATGGTTTTTGTCTTTGCAGCTGCACGCTGTAGGTTTTTGCACTTCCATACTCAATTACTGATGGATTTACAATATCTTCATCAGGATATTCGGTGACTGGGCTTGCGGTTTTGCTTCTCTCCATACAGAGGAAATTAGTATATTTACTGTAGCCTATAGGTTGATATAATTTTGTCTTTTAGCCTAGTTTTGGTCTCTCATCGTCCCAAAAATAAAAAAAGATTAATTTATATATTTTTAATAAATTAAATATAATCAAGAATTTTTAACTATATGAAATCTCTTTCTTGTAGATCCTGAAAAACCCTTAAAGTGGTTATGCTTGGATAATAGCATCTTTTGAAATATAAGCGTAGGTTAAAAGTACATCAAAGCATTAAAAAATATATATAAGCATTCGATCCCCTTCCTTTTATTTTACTCAGAAATGTCGTTTCTTTTGCTTGTTACGAGTTTTAAGCTTATAAGAGAATCTAGCCATTGTTATAAGAAAGAAGGGCTGATAAGAAACTCTCAAGCTATAAAAAAGTTGAATAAAAATATGTTAATTAGAAGTCCAGACCAATATTTCCTAAAAGATCAGATAACGGTCAAGTGGCTATATTTTAAGACCTGTTCAGTGTTTACATAGGTTTTTCGTTAATTTTTTATTTTATGACGAAGATAGAAAATAAGGAAATTGAAAAGTATTTTTAACCCTCTTATTTTCACCATGGGTGAAGGTAAAGTGGAATTTATAAATGATTTATTATTAGTTAGCCATGCATTTTTATAAAAAATTTTACTTTCATCATTAACTTAAGACCCAAAAAAAAAAAAACTGAATAATAGGATCACTTTGTTTCATTTCTTTGATATTGTTTTCGTGCCCATAATTGAGGAGCAAGATCAGTGAAAGTTTGTGAGGCATTCGACCCCATTTTGCACTCACGCGATATGATTGTGCAAGTTTGTCCAATCGATGAAGCATTATAATCAGAGTGAGAAAACAGAATACAAGGTGAGGTAATTTTGTCTAATATCGTTGTTCCTATAATTGGTGTGCTTATCCTGGCTTATAAAAATGAAGGTTATTCAATTTCATGACTGGAAAAAAAATATTTTTTGGTCGTATCTAAAAGCACTATTAAATTATATTTTTAATATTGAAATATTCCAACTCTACCACCGAATTAAATTTTTGAGCTCTGATCATACACCCCGAAAACTGGTGTAATTTGTACAGTTAAATACCATTTAAAATCAGCGTTGTATATGTCCCAAAAACAGCTTAGCTTTATATGTGGAGTCATGTAAGTTAGCGGAAGTAATGTGTACATACGTAAAAGTACTTAGTGCCTGTATGAAAATTTAGTAGCTTCTTTTAAAATTATGTTTTCTCTGAAATAACAAATTGTTACTTTTATACAAATGTAATTTTCATTAAGAATCCAAACGCACATTGAAGCTTGTATAAACTAGTTAATTTATCTGTGCGATACACTGGATGTAAAATGTAAAATTATGACCTGAAAAATTTGTGTTGTAACAAAAACAAATGCAACATAATATTTCATATGCACAAAGTACAATATGGATAAATACAACCAAAATAGGATTGAAAGTTCTAGTTACAAGAACAATAAAGTTATGTAACTAAAACGGTAGTAAATAAATATATTAAAATTGACACTAAAATGAACTAATAGCTAGGGACATCAGCTTGGCATAATAAATGGTGTTGCAGAGTAAAACCAATTGAATTCTTTGTCTGGATCAAAACACTAAACAATTATAAAACTTTTGCCGGATATGTTTACTGAATAGAGGTCATGGCTTGGATATTCATGACCAAGCAACTATGAGCCTTGTGAGTTAAGATCATGGAATCTTCAGTCACAGACAACAGAACAAAGAAGCAGGTAGGCTATTAGTCTGGACTACCATTGACCATGAGTAATAGTTGCAGGGTGAAATATGAAATGTCCACAATTAGATGAAGTATGGGGGTTGAGGCTGGAGATTATAAAAAATGATAGCTCGTTGTCCATTATAGTTGACTAATTTCCCGGGAACCAGATAGGTAAAAGCTAGGATTTGAATTGTTTTGAAGGTTTCGTCAATGCAGTCATTGAGGATTGTTTGAACTGCAACATTTGCCGAACATTCTGTTCCATGATCCATAAAAGTACATCATTTACAGCTATAATAGGTCACGAAAGAGAGGTTTGGGTTGACATGGTAATGAGGGGGAATTGTCCGCTTGTAGTTTTTCCAGTTAAAGTCACTAAGCTGGACATGGTCTTGAGGATTATATTGTGAAATATAATCAGCTCAATATGTTCGTGCAATGATCCAAATTTTTTCTACGAGTTTTGAAAAGTGGGCCTCAAAGTGTGGAGTAAAATTCAGAGTCATTAGCTTTCTCCTTGTAGTCCTGTACAAGGGGTTTTCTCTAATTCTTTTGGCTTGGGGTGGTTTGACTTGAGTTTCATGTATATTGCACAACTCAACTTGATGTTCATGAGCGCTTGCGATTTTCAAAGTTGCTTCGTTTTCCTTCAATATCAAGTTCTTTTACTTGTCTCCTCAGTCGCGGTAGTCACAAGGTAGCATTCTTTTGAATTACAACAATTTACAACCAAACAACATAAAATTGAAGTTTCGTATAGTCTGGTAATGAAAAAACAAAAGATCCGTTTTATACAAGATTGAAATTTCGTAGAAATAATTATTTTTACATTCTACTTAATTTTCTGGACAAAATTAATTCTCTGTTATTTTCCCTTTCAAAATGATCAAAATGGATAAAGGAAAGAGTCTTCTTTAATCAGTAGCAATTTTATCCATTAAATAAAACTTCTTCTAATCAACGATATCAACTAAAATTGTAAGTATTGAATTTGCTAAACAATTAAATTTATACAATGCTAAGTTTAATATTATATATTTTATTCTATATAAAAAAACTAATGTGTATATATATATATATATATATATATCATTTTTGAGTTGAAAAGGTTAATGGGCCTTACTACAGAAGTTTAACAAAAACCCATTAGGCTTAGCGGGATTGTAAAAGAACAGGTCCGCTATGTTCATGGTCGGGTATGGGTAGACTCAAATCTCATCTAGGTGGATCGAACCATCCATCTGTCCATCATTTCTCCGGGGAGAAAGTACTGAAGTCTAAGTCTGCATTCCGCATCGCTTCGTCTTCTATATATATATATATATTGGGGGAATTCTTTAACGAACCGGGATCTTCTAGTTCTAGCGTCAAATCTGACACCGGACAAGGTAACAATTTAGAGAAAGAGAAAGAGCGAAACAGTAAATGGGGTTGGGTTTGTTAGCTTCCAAGGCCATGAGTCCCGCCTCAAGGATCCTACATTCTCCGAACTCTAGAAACTTCCTCATCCGAACCATTGTTTCCAAAGCGGAGCTGCAGAAGCCGGAAGGTGCGGCCGCACAAACTCAACTGGAACCTCCGCCAGTCGATCTCCCGCCGCGGACCCCGCTAGCCGGAGCTAGGGTCCACTTCACCAATCCTGAGGATGCCATTGAGGTATACGTAGATGGGTACCCTGTGAAAATCCCCAAGGGCATGACCGTTCTCCAGGCATGTGAGGTTGCCGGTGTCGACATACCTCGCTTTTGCTATCACAGCCGGCTGTCCATTGCTGGGAATTGCCGTATGTGTCTCGTTGAGGTTGAGAAATCTCCCAAGCCTGTTGCTTCTTGTGCCATGCCTGCTCTTCCTGGTTAGCTTTTCTCTGCTATTTTTTTTTTTTTGTATTTATGCTTTTTTTAAATTAAATAGTCTGGACTTAGATTTCATACATTGATCTTCCCTATATTGGTGTTATCTATTTCTCCACATTATAGATTATAATTTATGTTTTTCTAATGATTGAGAAATTTGGATATAAAGTTATCAGTTCTCATATTCTCTGTTCGTTGTACTGAATCTACTGATAGTTTCTAATATCTTTAAATTAGATTTATACCAATATTTTCAGTGTGTGTGCCTGCTCCCTCGTGCATAAGTTTGGTTGTATGGGGGCCCTAACAAGTCCTTTTTTATTTGATTTTTGTTTGTAATGTAATCCAATGAGATGTTGGTCTTTAGGGATGAAAATTAAGACGAACACACCTGTGGCAAAGAAAGCTCGAGAAGGAGTGATGGAATTTTTATTGATGAATCATCCATTGGATTGCCCAATTTGTGATCAGGGTGGGGAATGTGATCTTCAGGATCAGTCAATGGCATTTGGCTCTGATCGTGGTCGGTTCACCGAAATGAAGAGATCTGTCGTGGAGAAAAATCTTGGTCCTTTGGTGAAGACTGTGATGACTCGGTGTATTCAGTGTACAAGGCCAGCATTGGACAGCGTTTCCTTTACTTTACTATATCTGATTATTGTCAATTGCAAAATTTTATAAATTTCTTCTATATTATAAGTTGAAATCCATTATAGCTTATCATTTTTTAAAAAAGTTATCGAGTTCTTTGATCATCATCATCATTATTATTATTTTGTAGAATGGTCATGTAAGAATTGATGACCCCAATTTGAGTTGCTTAATCTCACTTTAAAATGAATCAGTAGTCATTATGATTATTACTGAGGAAAGTTTATGGGCCAATTGAATTTCCATGTCATTGAAATTTGATGAAAGTGACATCATAATGATGTTCTTGTTCTACATAGGTGAAGGCCTGAATTACAGTGTCTATAGAGTTTCTCTATGCATTCTAGTCATCTGAAATTTTACGGTGGTGCTAAGATATGAATTTCAAAGCTTCAAGCAAAATAAAAATGATTTCTTTTCAATACTATTATAGTATATTTGGAAGTAAATTCTATTTTAAAGTACTGTATTTGTGTTTATGGGAATTTCTATTGGCTGGAAGAAAGTTGTGCAGTGGCGAGAATGTAATTTGTAGATTTGCTTCTTTTTTTTTTTTAAATATATAATTTGTATCTTGATTATTGAAGCAATGCTATGTCATTTACTGTAGTATTTGTCCCCTCCCCCTCTCCCTGACTCTTTAGGTTTAAAAGTCTGAGTCTCATGATATATCAGATCTTGTATGTTTCAATTCTAAATCTAAAATATGTGTGCAGATTTTATTGTTAAATATTTCCCCTTTAGCAAGTTTTTGAGATCCCTTTAGGCACTTTACTCAATTCTTTAGTATATCTTGACTGTTTTTTTGCATCCACATAGTTACACACTAACGATAGCATTAGCACGAGCCCAGAGTGATCCAGCGGTCATATCTTTTCTTACTTCTGCAAGGTTTATACCATTGTACTGATGGAGATATAAATGACATTGAAGTTCTATTTGATCTGTCTGTTTCTCATTCAGTCCTTTTGGCTTATAATTTTGTAGTTTATTCCTTCTTTGAGGGGGAATAAATTGCTCTGTAATTATTTAGCTTAATTTTTTCATGGGTTGCTGCCATGTTAGTGTGGCTTCTTCAAATTTCTGGTTTGGGTTTGACCTTTTCTAGTTAAAAATGTTGGCATTTTTATGAAATCTTTCTTTCAGCATCTGAGAAACATGCTTTATCTTGTCACTTGAATGTCAGATGTTGTGTAAAATAATTGAATGTCTCTTCCAACCAACAGGTGTGTTAGGTTTGCAACAGAGGTTGCAGGGGTTCAGGATCTTGGCATGTTAGGTCGTGGCAGTGGAGAGGAGATTGGAACATATGTTGAAAAGCTCATGACAAGTGAACTTTCTGGTAATGTGATAGATATCTGTCCTGTGGGAGCTCTTACCTCAAAACCTTTTGCATTTAAAGCCCGGAATTGGGAGTTAAAGGGAACAGAGAGCATTGATATTACTGATGCTGTTGGATCTAATATTCGAATTGATAGCAGAGGACCTGAAGTCATGCGCATTGTTCCTCGTCTAAATGAGGTTAGATTCTGATAAAAGGTTGTTTGGCTGTTTATTGAAATGAGTTGTGGTTGCTTTGTGTCCAATCTCTGACCTTTAGCCCACAAGATCTTCTTTTTTACTCTCAAATCATCATTTTTTTAAGAAAAAGTATATGTTTATTTACTGGTTGTATGCTTTTTCCCTGTTGCATTATGATATTACTGCTTTTAATAACTTAAGCAAGATAACTTCATACTCTTTGATGGCAGCCTGTAAAGCTCAGTAGGAAGAATTTATATGGATGAAGGAGAATTACAAAAAAATAATATTTTTTCTATTGATTTTTAATTACTGTCTAACAGTGGGCATAGCAGTGTCTCCAACTGTTTTACTTCGCCAAATTATACAGGATGACTAAATTTAAATCCTTTCAAGAAAGACCCCAAATGGGCCACCAGCGTAATTTAATAGAGTTATAATTAACATGAGTTTAATTAAAAGAAATAACTAAACACTAGTTTGTGGTGATGATGTTCTGAAAATTTCTTTCTTTAATTGAGATTAAAACTCACAAGATTGATCATGATCCTTCTTGATAGAGTAATGCAACTTACACAGCATTTTTTCACCAAATATGCATGCAATGCTATGACTGCTTGAACCTTACAAGGGAAGTCTAAGTGGTGTCACTTAAACTCAGATGTCATCACATTTGCCACTTGTTTACAGTTTGTAAAAGAAGTTTGTTTAAGGAGTAGCACTTCTGCTACCTAATGTTAGTAGGCTGTGTCAATGAAAGAAAGTTATGTACATATCAATTGGTTAATAATATATGCCAATATAATATATAAAGGAAATGCTAACCTTCACACTGTTTAGTTATGTGGAGCTTAGAAACCTCCACATAGGTTGTTTTACTCAAATTCCCTTGTTCTTTTAAAGACATGATAAATCTAGGAGTGCTTACGTCATTTCCTCAAAATACAAATTTGTAAAACTTTCAATTAAATGACTTTGCATTGTGTTGTAAGTAAAACAACTCAATCCTCAAATGCGGGTTAGCTTTCTCTTGTTTAGAATGGTTTTTTTCCATCTCACTGAAGCCTACAGAAGGCTTGTAGACAAATTTCCTTTTCTTATTGGTATTCTTCCAAATACATGTATGTTTAAGCCTTTGGTTATAGTCACTGTTCTGTTGCTGTATGACAATCTTTTAACTAACCAGTGTTGTTATAAATGGATCTCTGTTTTTGAGAATTAAACCTTCTTTTTTGTTGGTTGGATGGGTGGATGGGGGGCCAAGGGGGGATGTTTTAAGTGAGCCTAATAGGTTAATTGTTATGATGTTATTGGGATGCATAGTTCATTGGAGTGTAACTGGCCATTAATCATGTGGTATCCCAGGACTGGATTGTAACAAAATGTGGAAGTATATTATGTATCTGCTATGATTCTCACAATTATGAGCAGCTAGTGGGCAGCCTCAAGAATGGTTTGTCCTTTGGGGTCAAGTTCCTGGGTTGAGATCATATTAGTTTAGGTAGATTGTTCAATATTTGTTGTGCTCTGGGGGAAACCTTAGAGCTGTTGTAAGTGATGGAACCTCTGCGCTTTTTTTTTTTTTCGGGTTGGGGGGGTGGTTGGGAGTTCTAGTTTCTGTTCATAGTTTGTATTAAAGCTTGTTCTGCTTGCCAATGCAGGACATAAATGAAGAATGGATTTCAGACAAGACTCGCTTTTGTTATGATGGTTTGAAGAGGCAGAGGCTGAATGATCCCATGGTTCGTGGTCCTGATGGGCGCTTTAAGGCTGTGAGCTGGCGTGATGCCCTTGCTGTGGTTGCAGAGATTGCCCTCCAAATTAAACCAGAAGAAATTGTTGGAATAGCAGGCCGACTTTCTGATGCTGAATCGATGATGGCACTAAAAGATCTACTGAACAGGATGGGGTCAGATAATGTGTGGTGTGAAGGAATTGGTGTAAATACTAATGCTGATTTGCGATCAGGGTATATTATGAATACTAGCATTGCCGGTCTTGAGAAAGCGGATGTTTTCCTGTTGGTTGGTACCCAGGTATATATCTATTTATTAAATATAATTCCTAATCTCCCTTGATGGTCAAATGGTTCCTGTATTTTTGGAATGCCATTCCTTTTCACCAAATTGCAGGACTTGCCCCCCCCCCCCCTCTTTTGCCCCCCAAAAAAAAAAAACAATGGAGTAGATTTTTTTTTCACTTAATTTAATTACTGTTTGTGGTTTTAGGGGGGCTGGGGGAGGTTATATGAGAGGAAAGGTTAAAGACTGTTTGAGAAAAACTGTTTATGATTTTTTTATTTGGCTTGAATTCATCTACTGGTTAATACTGTGCTGGAGCTGGGTGGTTAAGTTGCTTCTAGTGTCATTTAGGTTTTCTTATCTTGTATTTATTCACTGTTGAATTTGTAGCCGCGGGTAGAAGCTGCTATGGTTAATGCTAGAATACGGAAGACTGTCAAAGCAACGCAAGCCAAGGTTGGATATATTGGACCTCCTACTGATTTCAACTATGATCACAAACATCTTGGTACTGGCCCTCAAACTCTTATTGAGATTGCTGAGGGTCGTCACCCTTTTTGCGAGACTATCTCAAATGCCAAAAACCCTTGTATCATTGTCGGTGGTGGGGTTCTTGAGAGGAAAGACAAGGATGCAATTTTCACAGCTGTTGAAACCATTGCTAAAAATGGGAAGGTTGTCAGATCTGATTGGAATGGCCTAAATTTGTTGCTTCTCTATGCTGCCCAGCCTGCTGCACTTGACCTTGGACTTGTTCCCCGATCTGAAAAAAGCCTTGATTCTGCAAAATTTGTCTACTTGATGGGTGCTGATGATGTGATCTTGGAGCAAATTCCGGATGATGCTTTTGTTGTATATCAAGGTCACCATGGGGACAAGAGTGTCTATCGCGCCAATGTTATTTTGCCGGCAGCAGCATTCAGTGAGAAGGAAGGTACATATGAAAACACTGAAGGATGCGTTCAACAAACATTGCCTGCAGTTCCAACAGTTGGTGATGCCAGGGATGATTGGAAGATAATTCGGGCCCTGTCTGAGGTGGCTGGAATGCAGTTGCCCTATGATACAATTGGTGCCATCCGTGCCCGAATTAAAACAGTTGCCCCAAACCTCGTGCACATGGATGAGAGAGAACCAGCTACATTTTCATCTTTGCCAAAACCCGAAATCACTGAGAAGATGAGTTTGACTCCATTCGGGATTGCAGTCGAGAATTTCTATATGACTGATTCCATAACCCGGGCATCAAAGATAATGGCGCAATGCAGTGCTATGCTATTGAAGAAGTGAAGTTTGGATTTTGTTTTTGTTCAAATGGAAATACATATTCATGTTTTTTCGTTTCCTGGCCATGTAAGCCACTGTTTGGCCAAAGCTTCGGGGATGTTGGAAGTACCTAATAAAATTAATTTAGGCTTTTATCTGGCTATGCAATGTAAAATCACCACCTGGTAGAACTCTTTTTGTTCCAATTTGGGTTTGTCCAACTGATATTGAGAGCGTACTCCTACTGTCCTCAATAGGCAAAATTTTAGAAGTGAGGCGGACACTGCTATATGTGGAAGAGTGTAATGGAAGTTGCATGCCATTATAGAATCGCACTCCTCAAATTGTGAAAGGATAGACTTTGAAAAACAATTGGAAGCCAATGAATAGTAAGGATTCAAGCATGTTGTAAACTTGTGATTATCTAGCCATTTTGATAAGCCAAATTAAAAGTCATAATGAACGTCTCACCTCAGAAAATTTTGTATGCTTAATATATATATATATATATATATATATATATATATATATATGTTTGTCTCTTTACTTCAAAGCAAGTTCAATGGTTGAGATTAACTTGATCTGTAGAGTTCATACGTGTTTCGCAACCGTTAAACTGATCCCGATCATTAAATGCATTCCCACTTCGGAATTTCATGGGTCCGTATTCTCAAAATCCTTGAGCAATAGCAACAATTACAAGGCAGCAAGAAAATTGGGAAAAAGAAAAGTTCAATAAAGATGTCGTATTTGATATTTTTCTTTTTGGGCTACCGTATTTGAGAGTTTGCTTGTCCTGTAATTGAACAAATTTTAACAGCAACAGAGACGATTTTCCTACCATTCATTGTATTATAAGGATTCTGAAAAGAGAGTCCATCAATCAAATGGGTGGGGAGACTTATTTGTGAACACATAAACCCTGTCAAGATCCTAAATTGACAAAGGTACCATTTGTGTACAAAGCAAAAGGGGATGATTTTCAGACCATATAATCTTGACGTGAAGAGATATTTTTACTTTTGGTACAACCACATACAAGATATTGGCGGTAATTGGGAATAGAATGCAGTCCATAACTAATTAAGTAACAAGGGGAGTTACTTCTGCACCTTTGAACATGAAGAGATCCCTGTTTGACTATATGAGATATCCCAGTTCCTCCCATCGAAACGCTTGATTTCAACATTTTTGAGGGTCCCAGGGTCAACACACCTGAATGTAACAGCAACCCCGTCAGGGTTTGAGCGTGGGTAATAGAATGAGGTTATACCACAGACTTTGCAGAATGTGTGCTTTGCAGTGTTAGTGCCAAAGGTGTAAGTGGTGAGAAAATTCTCTGAATCTCCCAAAAGCTCAAATCTTTCAGTAGGCACAACGAAGTGTGTATTAGCTCTCATGTAGCAGTCTGAACAATTACAATCCCATGCCACAACATTAGAAGAAGCTACTGCTTTCCACCTCACACTCCTGCAATGGCACCCTCCAGTGTGCACCACTGTTTCAGAATCAGAATCCATCACAGCTTTCTAAATTTCGGAGATCAGAAATGCAATGTTGGCTCCTGCAGATATATATGAAAGCAGCAACCTATGAGCTATGATATATCAGACCAGAAAAAGATGATTGGACTATAAAGCATTTGGTACATCATCATCTTCATCCTAGTGCATAGCACCCAAGATTTTGTTTGATATACTGATATCTAAGATATTTCGTGTCATCTACAATATTAAGAGGTATAAGATGATACTACTTTGGATGTCATTTCATACCACTCAAAAAATATGGAGATCTCATATTTTTGTAGTCTTATTAACTTCTATAAAATGCCAGTCATATCGTTTCTATGAAAACTTTTAATTATCATACCATGAACAAAAATCTTAAACATCGTCATATCTTATACTTCTAGTATTCTACACCATGGTACACAAGATAAGAGGAAATATAAAATAACAGTAGATCAAATGGCTATAGCATCAAGATAAATTAAGAAAGCCTTTAGATACAGAGTTCAATGACAAAAGGATTCTGTTCAACGTTAATCTTGAAGGCTACTGAACCACTAGACAGGGATAAAGCTAAAGTGTTTACATTTCCAGCAAAATAGAGCTAATACAGCGATTGCAGGGTTGATTCTGGGTTAAAACTTGTAAGCATTAAGCTCATCAATATCTAAGATGAATAAAGATCTGCAGTTATTATCATTGAAGATCTAAAAACTACGATTAAATCAAATATGATCAAATTAATACAGGTTTCACGAGCTTCCACAACTAAGTAAGAACTTACTATAAATATGATAATGGCTTTTCTCAATTGAACACGAAGAAGGAAGGGAGAGATGTGCCACCAGATGTTCACTGGCTGGGTCGCCACCCTAAAAGCTTTTATCTTCATAACCTCACTTGACAAGGGCTACTTCGCTTTGTCTTCTTCCCTTCAATTATTCCAACTCTAGGATGAATAGATTATTTTTTTAAATAATTTCATGCTGACTTTACAAGAAATCTAAGAAACATGTGGCAACTGGACAGGTACAATTCACAATTCTAAATTCTAAACTAATTCAAAGAGTAGATTAATATGACGCTATAATATATGAGTTAATCTTATCTAACATATATGAGTTAATTTTATCTAACATAACTAACTCTAAATGAATTGTAAGTTAGATTCTTATTCTTTTAATGGGCTTATGAATAATTCATTATTATAAGATATTTATAATTTATTTAGAGAATTAAATCTATTTACTAGTGGTTATTACTCAAATTAATTATTATAATATTAATATAATCTGTTAACAAATTTAATAATTAATTAATATTAATATATAAAAATTAAATTAATTTTTCCTAAATATTAAATTAATTCTTCGCGTTGTCTTCTTCCTCTTCAATTATTCCAACTTTAGGATGAATAGATATTTTTTAAAAAAATATTATTGACCTAACTTTAATTTTTTGACCGAAGCAAGTTAAAGGCAAAATTAACCTGGGTTAACAGTTTCCTTCTCCACTTTACCCCGTCAAAGGCAATATTTAAAGGGTAAATCATATTTTCTCAAATTCAAATGACTATCTCCATTTGGTGTACCATTAAGATATAACTTGTAACCCTGTGAATTGAACAAATGATACAAACAAGACACATACAACAATTATTTAATTATAGGATCGCAATGAATAAATGTGATTTTTCTACTTTGGAATCTCCGGCTAACTTGGGTTCTGTGAAAGAGCTATTTTTGGGCCATTTGTGTTTCGTCTTTCCATCCTTTGCTTAGTTGTGCTAAAACAATAAATGTTGTGTGTTGCCTCTTCCGTTTTAGAGAAATTCTATAGTTTTACATCATGCTGATTAACTAAATTTGCTCGTGAAGACATTGTATGCGACTTGCATTCCTAATGGCTTGTTTATGGGTAAGAGGGAAATCATTCTGTTGTGGTCCAGAACTTACTATGATCGAAATTGTTTAGCCAGTATTTACCTGACCTTAACTTGGCTATTTGTCAGGTTTAGTCACAGTAATACATGGGATCTTCAACAGAAGAAGAGTTTGCAACTGTGTTGAGAACTGTTCTTGATCAGTTTGCAATTGTCAAAAGCAACTTTTTCCCAACAACATTGAGCCAAGAGATGTGCCACAGATTGCATTAATAGAATTGGGTTCTATTAAATTTTGAGCTGATTGGAATATTATACCCAAGTACCTCACTGAGTTGAGGATTATTTCACCTTCTTTCCGCTTTATTCCGTTTTGTAGTATGCCCTAGTCATTGATGTCACTGGTAATAGTTATATAAAATTAGTCATATATGGGTGATGATGAGTTTAGTGGCATGAAACAGTCTCTGGAAGGCATCTTCAAACAACTCCTTATTTCTAAGTACACATGAACCAGCAAGTCACTCCCCAGATAAGCTGCCAAGGCAAGCTTGATGGCTATGGCTCCATTGATACGCAGAACGAACTTAACGAAGTAATTTCCAACAATATAATCCTAAGGAATGCCCATATATAATTAACTTGGTTTTTTAATTATGAAATAATCAAGCATTTTCGAGGTTTTGTATATGGCTAGCCCATAGTTATCGCATCCAATGAAAAAGGCTCAGATTCATTTTCATTAATTAGCGTCACAAAATGCGGCTTTTCATGTAAGATTTTCCTTCACGGATGCATCTTTATGTTTGCAATGTGCTCTCAGATGATCCCAAAACAGGAAGATTATATGTTCTCTAAATCAGCTGCAAAACACATAGTCCCACATCGTCTAGTGTCTGACACAAACTATACTGTATAAGCGTCTGACACGACTGACAGAACGCCGAGCTGGGTAGCGCTAGCTTGTAACCCATGTGGGGGCAGTAAGGTGATGGAATACGGCTTTGGTTTCGTTTGGGTGGGCTGGTGGATGCACATTGCTGGCTTGCCCGTTCCAAGTAGAGAGCTGAGCCATGGGTCCCGAGCGAAGGCCTGAGGCTCGTGCCTCCTAGACGAGAGGGTAAAGCGTGAGGCTGTCTTCACAGAGCAGCGACAACCTCTGACTCTCTACAGTGGAGGGATAACAGGCTGCTGCACTTCCAGCTCAATGTGCCCGATGAGCCTAGCTGATTGGACCATTATCTTTTTGCTATAGCGTATACTTTACTATTTGGACTTCTTGTTCTTTGAGAAGTTGGAAGAAGAGATAACTGTTTTACAAAGTTTGATTACCTAATTTATAGATTAACCTTGCAGAATTATATCACCACTGAGCAAGACAAGAAAATAGAAAATTGCTCGCTGCTTCTTTATCATCGTATGTTGTTTGCTATTTGCTGTTGTTGCTTTGTTCTTTGAGTTGGTCATTGGGGAGACCAGTCAATTCATGTTTAAGGAAAGATACTATTCTTCTGAATCATATGATGCCGATGCGTTCTTTCTTCCCTTCAATGAGGGAATATGACTGAGAAAAGCATGCTTGTTTAGATAAATGTATTTGCGTGTAGAATATAAGAAATAGGAAGCTGTCCTAAAATAAAAAACATAGTACATTGGTTTTCTGCCAGAAATGAAAAATCATTCATTCATTTGGAAGACCATCTTGATCAATGAATCCCGCCTCTCCATTTTTGTGGTATCATAATTAAGGTTATCTGCCAGTTGCTGTTGTTCTCCCTGCACAGTAATGGATCAGAGTTGATATGACAATTCCTTCAATGCTTATGATTTTAGTTTAAACAAATTTCCATGAGCAAGATATTGAACATTCCCCGTACATTTTATTTAAATTGTGATTTTTTTTATTCAGGCCATGGACTTCTTTTTAAAAGTTAAAATAACATTCATACTTTTTATTTTTATTTTAATACTAGTACCAAAAGTAAAAAAAATTATTACCACATCCATATCATTTATTAAATTATATTTCAAAATTACTACAATGAAATAATAAGGATAAATCGGATAAGTAAACATAAAATTCATACCCTTTTTGATAATTACACATTCAAAAGTGATTTTGATAAACAATATCAATTTTCTCAAAATTATCTTTTAGATAAAAGTTTTTAAACATAAATAACAATTGTGATAAAAATCCAATTATTAAAACTTATTTTAGAGTAGGAAAATGTTAAAATAATTTGTTATGATTATCTTGTTTTAAGTTTATCATTAAGTTTGTTTTATCTTGTTTTAGACTTATCATTATATTTGTTTTATTTTTGTTTAAACATTAGTTATTTATTTAGTTATCTTTAGGATTAAAATTTGTTATTAATAGTTATCTCATGGGCTTTATATATAGCCCATGAAAATTAGGATTATGCATCTTATTATTGATTGAAAAATAAAATATTTTCATATTTCTCTTTCTATTCTTCACTTTCCCTCCTTTATTCTCCTTAATTATTAATGGTCATACCTCAATTTGTAATAGAGCCTATCCTAGTAATCCATCCACTTCATTTATTGCCTTTTTCACAGTTACCATTGTCACCCATCTACACTATTTGCATCCTTCTTCTTCCCTTCCATTACTGTTCTCCCAACTCCAGCCACCATTTCTATCACACTGCACCACCACCTAACGCGGACTATAAAACTTAGCTTGCCTTAAAGACACACCATCAGAGACTGCTACACGTGTCGCCATGGGCCAACCAATGTCTCTATGCATGGGCATCATGCACCCTCTGCTCCATACATCTTGAAGTTGCTATTTCAGCTTTTTTGTCTTTGTTTTTTGTCGTACTCGTCATCTAGAAAATAAGTGGGGGTATAATCTTCTACTTTAGGCTTTATATATTGCTAAAGTAAGGTTTTATTCTCTCTTTAAAACCTGAGGCTAAGGGCACTGGGAATTATTTTAGAAACTTTAACCCATTTCTCTATCTTTTGTCTTTACTTCTTCCTTCTTAATTGTCTAGTCAATTAGTATAAAAAAAAATCACATCATACTCTATTCTTTGCATGACTATCTGTGATTTATATAACTGACATAACTTTTTCGAACAAGAGTTCACCTCTCTAAAATTTATCATGGATCAACATACCACTGATCTCCAAACTATTTTGAATAAAATTAAAGAAGGAGGTAAGGTTGATAGGACTTATGTACACAAACATCTTAAGGAACTCATGTGTGTACTTTGATTCTTAGGGCAACTTATTAATGGTAAACGTGTGGAGGGTGTTCTTGGAAATAATAATGACCAAGATGATGAAGAAGATAGTCCCAAAAAATGCAAACATATCAATACACCATGATCCTAGGACCTCACAGGTAGGTTTTAATGTATATCGCCATTCCTCTGTAGGACCTAGCATTAGGATTCCTCAAGCCCTTATCATGAAACTGCTATACATCACTATGTGTTTGATGGTAACCAAGGTGATAATCATAACCTTACAAGCCATAACCCTAGGATGAATAAGGTAACCCCTAGGCATATCAAGAAATGTTTTTGGTATAACCATAATGACTCCTATGACATTACTAAGAAAGTTAAGGTTGAGGCCCCTAAGTTTGATGCTAGGTTATACCTTATTGCATTTTTAGATTAGTTAGCTAATATTGAGGATTATTTTGATCGATATGATATGATTGACATCTAGTGTGTCCGTTTTACCAAAATGAAGATAGTAGGATCAGCCAAAAAGCATTGGTAAAATGTCCATCAAAACCTAGAACATTTAGGTCAACATTTGATAGAGGTTTAGGATGAGATGAAATTGAAATTAAAATAAAAATATTTTCCTACTCACTATAGGAGTTAATTATTAGATCAATTGCTCAACTTTAGACAAGCCTCTAGTGTTTATGCTTACATAGCTCGCTTTAATGAACTGTTGCTTAGATGTGACATACAAAAGTCATTAGGTTTATTAATGGACTTCAAAAAGATATTCAAAAAGAACTTAAGTTGAACTTCCTTGAATCTCTTAAAAAGGCCTATCATAAAGCTCTTAAGGTAGAATCATTATCTCAACACTTATCTGCTTGGCACTATACACCTTAAGCCTAGAGTCGCAATAGACACATAATAGTATGTCACAACCTAGGGCTAATTCCGTGTAAGTTTCTGGTCTGACAATTAATACTACCAAGGGAAATGAGTCTAGCAAATCTAGCTTGCATCTTGGTGGTTCCACCATTGAGTGTTTTAATTGTCATTCCAAAGATCATATTACATCTAAGTGTCGTAATCGCACTTAATTATAATAACCAAAAATTGCTTAAATTTTTTAAGTCCTAAAATTTTTCTAAGTCTGTTGGCTATAGCAAAAAATGGCCTAACTATAGCGAATATGTCTGTTCACTATAGCGAGAATGCTTTTAGCTATAGCGAGTTCGGGCATCTCATACAAAAATTAGAGAGTTCCTCGCAATAGCACCCACCATAACGAGAACAGGGGTCTAGGACTGATATGTGCTCGTTGTAGTGAAGGTTATTTTTCACTATAGCGAGGGTTAGTCCGAAAAAACATGAAAAAGGATAATTTTTTAAAGAGTCCAGATCCTCTCCTTTTCTTCTAACCGACTTAAGTTTCATCCAAAACAGAGAAAAGGGCTTGAGAGAGAGAGAGAGACCAAGAAAAAGAAGGAAGAACAAGGAAAAGGTAAGCAAACTTGAGATTTTCATAGCTCTCCTTCTTACAATTTTGTACTTCTCTCTTTGCCCTCTCTTTCTATAGTTTTGGTTGTTGAATTAGTTTTGTTTTGAACTTGGCTCAGAAGAGGGAGAGTGGAGAATAAAAGGGAAGGTGAAGATAAAAGAGAATCACTCTTGAAACTTCTTCTTCTTTACTTTCCTTGAGTATGTTGATTCTACCAACTTGAGAGCTTAAGAGAGGAAGGAAGTCTGACCTAGAGCAAGCAAGAAATCCTTGAATTAGAGTGTGAGAAGTTGAGAAATACAAAAGACCTAGGAGAAGGGCTAATAAAACTTAAGAGGGAGAAACTAGGGCTTTAATCTCCTAGCTTTTGTGAGTAATTATTTAAGTACCAAGAGAATAATTGCATGCTACTTGTTGTGTCTAGGCTCAAAAGAAGCAGCTCCATCTAGTTATGATTGTGGGATTGAGAAGGGAGAAGAGAAATTGAAAGGGAAGGTTTATGTTGGCTTGTAAGGTAGCTCTCCACTCTTTCTTGTTGCATTCTTAGGTGTATATAATCACTGTATGCTTATGTATATACTTGTATTGTGAGACATGCCATTTGATGTTGCCTTAATGCTTTGGTACCAATATGCTTATGTTTTGAATTGTGAAAATTTTTCGAGTGAGGTAGTGCCAAAAGCCCCTAAAAATGGGTGAAATAAAACCAAAAGTCTCATGAATGAGTAAAGGTAAGTCAAAAGTCCCTAAACTAAAGGTGAAGCTATCCAAAAGTCCCTAAAATAGAGTGAGATTAGACCAAAAGTCCCTAGAGCTCATTCTTGGCATTGATATGATATTTATGGTTTGTAAATCATGTGTTGTATGATTTTGAATGATTAAATGCCTGCTTACATGTTTTGACTTGTTTATATGTCTTGATTGCTTCCTTGAATGAGTGCATGAGTTATTAAGATTTCATAAATCTCACCTTCTTCCCTCTCCTATCTTAACATGTTAGGTGGAGCTCAAGGAGATCAAGATGTAAACTAAGGAGCCTAATTGAGTATGTTTAGGCAGTTGTATAACTTGTTTGGGTTCTTTTAATGTAAAGAAGTATCAAAATGAATATATACCTATTTTTTTTAGATGTACATATTTGAGCAAGTGTAAATGTATATATAAATGGTGTGTGAACCATGTATAGAGCCAAAGTAATGAAAATATGATATTTAGCCCCTTTGTGGTTTATATGTAGTAGTGTATTTTGCCCGTAGCATAGTAAATTTGAGATGTGTGATAGTTTGGATCACTTGAGTAACCCATATGTGATATAGTAGTGCTTTAAAACTTACCCAAGAGGTGCTAGAACATGAAGGAGGCTATTTGGATCCACTTTGAACCATATCGAGGGTCAAAATTGCCAAATTCGTGAGCTTCATCAAAATATAACCAAATGAGCTCTTCTTGATTTGAAATTTGGCATGCCTCTAGAGTTTGTTGAGAGATTTTTAGGAAGCTAAAGTACCGAATATTTAAAAGTTTAAGGAATATTTGGTGAATTGTTGAAGTTAGAGAATTTTCTAGTTTTGGCTAGTTACTATGCTAATAGGTCAGAAAATGAATCTGTGTCATTCATAGACCAAACAGCGTCCAATTGTTATGAAATTTTATGGACATAAACTAGACATCCACAATAACCTATATCAACTAGAAGCACCTCAATTGGAGGTTTGTAATGGGAGAAATAACTTTCTAAAATTTTGTGTCAGCATTAGGGAATCCATCTGACTTTCGTTGCTGTTCCATCAGTTTTCGAGGTCCAAAGGCTACTGAAATGATCTGGATTTATTTTTTTCTCTAGTTAACATTTGTATCTTTCTAAATTGGTATATCTTTTTCAAATTGGATTTTTAAAGTTCATGACAGCAAGCTGCATTAGTACTAAGGATAGCCGAACCTTTGTCTCTTTTTCGATGTCAAACATGATCCAAACCCTGAGATTGTGATTGAAAATTATTTTTACTATTGATTTAATATCTAGAGCTTTCCAAAAAGTTTTGGTTTGCTTGATTCTCATTTTTCTGGAATTAGTTATAATTTTTCAAAGTTAGAGCCAAAAATCTAACTTTTTGGCCCATTTTGAAAAATTGCATTTTTGGGTTTTTGGTTTCATATCCGTGGTTCATGAGTTGTTTTATACTATGTATGAGTTATATAAATAGAGTTTGAGTGGAGTATGTAATTGATGGGTTCACAAGACCTACGGGACAAAATATGAGCGTTTAAACCCCCGATATATAACATGAAAAATGTCATAGTTTGCTCCTTTTCTTTAAAAATCATATGGAATCAAGCCTAAACAAAGACTAGTTGGAGTTAATATATTATGGTGTTACATTAACTCTCAAGCATCAAACTAATGACTTAGGTGAGATAGGTGACATAGATATAATAGTTGACCCCCTTAAGTGCCCCTCTAATATTGATAATAACATCATAGTTGAAAGCCCTAATTAAATATCAGGCCACATTAATGTGATGGAATGCATTCTATCTATCCTTTTACTTATGGATGCTTAGAAAAGGACTAGTATCTTCCATACATTTGTGAAATGCAAGAACAAGTCATGTAGACTAGTTATCTATGAGGGTAGTACAAGAAATGTAGTTTCTAATGTGAAAGTCGCCAAACTTGAACTTAAACTAGAACTTCATCCTGCACCTTTTCACATAGTATGGGTAGATAAGACTTCATTATCTATTACTCAGCAATGTCATGTTCCCCTTCAGTTAGGAGAATACTAAGAGGATATTCTTTATGATGTCCACCCAATGGATATTGCTCATATTTTACTAAGCAGACCTTGGCTTTATGATCATGATGTTATTAATTATGGTTGGGAAAATAATTATATGTTCAAACATAATGGAAAATCAATTTTCTTACATATTGCCAAACCTGATTCTGAGAATATGAATCCTCTTAAAATAAAAGATCAAGAGGCTAAAAATTATAACATTTATCTCTTAACACATAAACAGTTTGAGTCAAAAAGTAAAGAGGTTGATGTTATTCTTACCTTGATTCCTAAAGTTTTCTTTAAAGTCACTTCTTTCTCTAGTATTGATGAACCTAATGAGATGTATTAACTTTTAGAAAAAAAATTCAAGGATATTGCTCTAAATGAGTTTCCTTTAGAACTTTCACCCATGAGAGATATTCAGCATACTATTGACTTAATTCTAGGTTCTCAACTCCCTAATCTTCTTCATTATCAGATGCACCTTAAGGATAGGAAAGAGCTTAATAGGCAAGTTGATGGTTTACTTGAAAAGGGTTATATTCAATATAGTCTTAGTTCTTGTGCAGTCTCTACCCTCTTAACTCTTAAAAAGGATAAAACTTAGAGAATGTGTGTAGATAGTAGGGCTATTAATAAGATCACCATTAAATATAGATTTCCTATCTCGCAACATGAAGATATGTTTAATTTGGTTGATGGCTCTAGTTGGTTTTCTAAAATTAATTTTCGTAGTGGCTACCACCAAATTAGGATTAGACTTAAGGATGAATGGAAAACTACTTTTAAAACTCAAGATAAGTTATATAAATGGTTAGTAATGCCTCTTGGCTTCTCTAATACTCTTAGTACCTTTATGAGAGTTATAGCTCACATCTTTAGATCTTACCTCAAAAAAATCTTAATTGTATACTTTAACGATATATTAGTCTATAATAGATCTAGGGATGAGCATTTGGGCTACCTTCGCCAGATTTTTCTCACCTTTTGTCATAAGAAATTTTATACTAATGCCTCTTGGCTTCTCTCTAAGTGTTCTTTCCTTTAAAATCAGGTTGTATTTCTTGGATTTATAATCTTTACACAAGGTTTAGCCACTGACCCTAAGAAAGTCCAAGCCACTCGTGAATGGCCTGAGGTAAGAATCTTTTATTAAATGCATAACTTCATGGGCTAGCTTCTTTTTATAGATGTTTTATTTGGGACTTTAACAATATCATAGCTCCTATTTCAGATTCTTTAAAACATGATAGGTTTCAGTGGAATCTTGCAACTTCCAAAGCTTTTAAGACCATTAAAAGAAAACTTTCTAAATCTCTCATCTTAGCTTTATTCGACTTCTCCAAGCCTTTTGAAGTTACGTGTGATACTTTTGGGTTAGGCATTGGAGGCATCTTTAGTCAAAAAGGTCACTCTATCACCTTTTTCAATGAAAAACTCAATCAGGCCAAACAAAAGTATTCAATTTATGACAAAGAATTCTATGTCATTATAAGATCTCTTAAATATTGGGAATTTTATCTTCTTCCTCAAGAGTTCATTTTGTATTTTAACCATCAAGCCTATGAGTTTCTTCACTCTTAAAGGCACTTAAATACTATACATGTGGCATGGGTAAAACTTATTCAGTAGTTTACTTTTGTCGTTAAGCATTAGTTTGGAGTGGAAAATAAGGTAGTCAATACTTTGAGTCGTAAGATTATCATGTTATAAACTATATATATAAGCATTATGGATTTTGATAGATTAAAAGATTAGTATGCTACTTGTCCTAACTTTATTATCATTTTTAAGGATATTAGCGAAGGTCTTCATCATACCCATGCTAACTTCATCATTCAAAATGGTTATCTTTTTTGGGGAAATCGATTATGCATACCTTGAACATCAATGAGAGATTTCCTTGTTTAGGAATTACATACGGGAGGTTTAGCTAGCCATTTTGGTAGAGAAAACCATAACCTTAGTTGAAAATAGATTTTATTAGCCTTCTTTAAAACGTGATGTTGCTAACATACTTTCCCAGTGCCGTGTATACTAAATTTCTAAGGCTAAGAAGCAAAATACAAGTTTATACATTCCTTTGCCTATTCTACATGGCCCTTGAAAGGATTTTAGTATAAAATTTGTTTTCGGGTTACCACGAACAACCTAAGGACACGATTCTATTTTTGTAGTTATGGACCAATTTTTTAAGATGGCTTATTTCATCCTTTATACTAAGACCACTGATACTTTTAACCTAACTAGTTATTTTTTCAAGAGGTTGTACATTTGCATGGGTTACCTGCTTTTATTGTTTTTTATAGGAATGTTAAATTTGTTAGTTATTTTTGAAAAATCCTTTGAAAACTTTTTGGTACTTAATTAAAATTTTTCTCTGCATTTCATCCCCAAACTAATGGCCAAATAGAAGTCATAAATTGTAGTTGAGGTTATTTGCTTAGAATTTAGTAGGAGATAAACCTGGTAATTGGGATTTGATTTTACTAATAATTGAATTTTCATATAACAATTCACTTAATTGATCTACTAGTAAGAGTCCTTTTGAGATTGTTCAGGGCTGCAACCTCTGTCAGCCTATGACCTTCTACCTATTCCTTTGATGACTCGTACCTCTCAATTTATAGAAACATTTGCCCAACACCTTCATGATTTGCATGCTGAGATTAGATGTAAGTTTGCATTAAGCAATGAACAATATCAATTAGCTATTAATGTTCACTAACGTTTTCAAAACTTTAATGAAGGTGGTTCTGTGATGGTTCGTATCCACCTTGAGCGTTATCCTAAACATTCTTTGAAAAAGTTATACACTCAAGCCTCTGGTCCATTTCGCATTTCTAAAAAACTTAAGCCCAATGCATATAAGCTAGAATTACCTCCTAATATGACTATTAGTCCAATTTTCAAGGTTGAAGATTTATTCCTTTATGGAGGCATATTTGAGCCTCCCCTTTTGCTTTTTAATGATTGTGCTGGTATCCAGTGTCATCAAGCTCTTGTGCCTACTCTTCTACCTTTTTTGCCACATGCAAAAGCCATTGATGCGAACATAAATGACCAAGTTGTTCTTTCTCCAAAGAGTCCCCTCCATTGCTACCTTGTTCGTTGGAAAGGTTCCTCATATTTTGATGCTACATGGATTACTAGGGAGGAATTCTTTGTTGTTGATCCTGCTTTGCGATAGGCTTATTAGCAATCTTCCTCTCCAAAGGAGAGTTTTTGTTAGCCAGGGGAAATAATGGAAATCCAATTATTAAAACTTATTTTAGGCTTAAGAAAATGTTAAAGTAATTTGTTATGATTATCTTATTTTAGACTTATCATTAGACTTGTTTTATCTTATTTTAAATATATCATTATCTTGTTTAGACTTATCATTAGATTTGTTTTATTTTGGTTTAAACATTAGTTATTTATTTAGTTACCCTTAAAATTAAGATTTGTTATTATTAGTTATCTCTAGGCTCTATATATAACTAATGGGAATTAAAATTGTACACCTTGCCATTGATTGAATAATGACGTATCTTTATATTTCTCCCTTTATTTTTCACTCTTCTTCATTTATTCCCTTTAATTACTATTGGTCTTACATCAAATTGTGCAAATTTACTTTTGAATAAAATTAATTTTGCAAATTAAATTAATCCACAATTACATTGGCACAACTCCAATCCAAACACACACTAACTTGTGTGGCTTGGTGTTAGATTTTTCTCCAAAATCATATTTGTCCTCCAAGTCCTTATTTGCATCAAAACGCAAAAAAAAAAAAAAAAAATTACTTCTGCATTGAATGAATTACATTAATGGTAAAAATCATTTTTCAGATAAAATTTTCAAACATAAATTAAGGTTATACAAACTCATTTTTAACCAAAATCAAGATTATCCAAAATCAATTTTGTACAATTATAATCTAAACACACACTTGTGTAAAATTCATTTTTTCCGCCTCCAATTTTTGACTCTTGGCGTTACCTTTTCCGCATTTCAGACCAGGCCCAATATTGATGTTATGTAGGTTCCCTTCTCTTAAATTTGGGTTCAAAACACCTAATGGTGGGTCGGATTAGAGTTAATTCAGTTTATGGTTCAAACTCGAATAAAGCCAATCTATGAATTTTGGTATTTTAAAAGTTAGATCGGTTTATGGGACAGTGAAACCAAACGACATGAGTCTAACTAGCCATTCACTTGTTTTTTGGGGTCAAGTTTTGTCGATATGTTTTATCAAATAGAATAAATTTAATCAACATTGCTGTGATGTGAAAATGTCACTAATAAAACTACATAACAGCCTATCAATTATTTGCATTAATATAGACACGAAATTCGAATATCCAAGATTTCATGATACGTAACAGGATCAAATTCCAATATACCAAACTACTAAATTATCAATTTTTTACCTTAAAAACTCCTAAAGCCCAGTGAATACTATCTTGCACGGACATGGTAATTTCATTTCATATTATTAATAAATTGAACTAAAACCTTGACATTATTGTAACACATATAACAAGGGAGTGAAGGAAACAATAAACTTCCCCTACACACTTGGTAGTTGATAGCCAGAAGCCGGCCCTAACAGCAAGCGAGACATAACTGGATCACAGAGCTGATCCTGATGAAACACAAACACTGAGGAAATCCCAAGAGAAACACACTCGTTCCTTGTTCCCTCCCTCAGGGTTTCCACAGAATGGTTGTCTCTGCAATCATTGAAGTTACCACGTATGGGTCCATGTTGGAAGCAGGCCTTCTGTCCTCAAAATATCCCTTCCCTGCTTTCTCTGTGTCCCTTCCAACTCTAACTGAAGCACCACGGTTTGCAACACCCTGCCAAGAAAGATGCCAAGTTATAATCTGATCTCGGCCATAAAAGGTTGAAGTCTTGGTCTCTTTACAAGGGAGTTAGTCCTATTGGTAAAGAGGAATGACATCTCTTCTTATCAGTGTAATTCAATTCTTTTAAGAAGTACTAAAAAGGTACTAGGTGAATGTAGGAGAATGCACTGGCTAAAGAGAGGGGATTTAATGATTAGGCCACATGTGGTTGTTTACCCATAAAAAAGTTTTGATGTCAGCGGTCTCATGTCGTCCTGTCAAACGACGATCGTTGCCTTCTCCGTAAGCTGCGATGTGCTCCTCGTGCCTCTTCCCCAACTTCTCAATTGCTTTCTTGATCACTTCATAGCCTCCATCATTTCTCATGGACTTGGTGCTGCAAATGTTATATAATGCACTTGTCAAGCATCAAAGCTAGAGTAAATCGAAAAATGGTAATCCTCCCTTTATTAGTAACAAAGATTCACCTGTAGTTTGTGTGAGCACCAGCTCCATTCCAATCACCCTGGTTTTGTAAGAACCAGAATCACAAAGACACGAGTCAAAATCAAATTAAAGTTCAATAACAATTACTTGAATGGAGCATAAGTGCAGGGGAAAATTGTTGAACCTTAATTGGCTTGGGGTCAAAAGAAAGAACCACCCCAGCAATCTCAGTGATCCTCTGTAGAACACAAACAGAGACGTTAGTTTCTGCATTTAACACAGAAGAGACTGAGCCTTTCTTTCAACCGAAAAAAAAAAAAACGGAAATTGATGATAAGGGTAGTCATGTGCTACCTCCAAAATGTAACGAGCAACCCACAACTCGTCACCAGCAGAGATACCAACTGCAGGACCTACTTGGAATTCCCACTACATTACATGAAAAAGCGAATTGAATTAACAGAGAAGGAAATAAAAATAAAAACATGTGAATGAGTAACTCAATCTTGAAAGTATGAAACTTACTTGGCCAGGCATCACTTCTCCATTGATTCCACTGATGTTGATGCCAGCATAAAGGCAAGCCTTGTAATGTGAGTTAACAATATCACGCCCAAAAGCCTTGTCAGCACCAGCGCCACAATAGTATGGTCCCTGATGAAAAAAATTTGGTAATAATCTAAATATTTTAATCACAAAAGATTATAAGTTAAAAAAGAGAGGAATTTAAAGTTAGTTTGTATGTGTAAACTGCAAGAAAGAAATTTTCAAGAGAGGAAAATTTCACCTGAGGTCCAGGATAGCCACCAAGAGGCCAGCCAAGAGGCCATTGGACATCCTTCTGCAGCAAGGTGTATTCCTGCTCAATTCCATACCTGTTTCCAGATTATGCAAAGCAAAGCTTAGAGTTAGTGGAGAAGAAACCAATGGAAAAAGGTCTCTTTGGATTAACAATTAAGTAACAAATAATACCAGGGTTCTTCAGCAGCAACTTCGGGATGGCTGAATATCTTTGCAGCTGCATGTCTCTTGTTTGTGGGAATGGGTTCTCCAGCCGGAGTGTAAGCATCACACATGACCTAATGCCAATTATGATTGAAAAGGTTAAAACGAAAACTACACCATGAAAACAGTTTTAATGGTAAAAGATTGCCAGAGTAAGAATTCCAAAAGGAAAATAGAAAGAAAACACACCAGGATATTTTTACCCCTTCTGAATGGATCCCTGAATATTGCTTGTGGGCTGTTGCCAAAATGCGGAACAAAAGCATTATTAATTTAATATATCAGATAAGAGAAGAAAGAGATCAAGTGGAAAAAGAAGAGCTTACTATAAGATCACTTCACTATCCTCTCCAGGAGCTTGGCCTGTGCTGGAACCATCGTAATTCCACTTGGGCAGCTTTGAAGGGTCGTTAACTGGCCCTGAGAGAGTCTGTATTTTATATTTACATAAGTAAGCAGCCAAACAAAAAAACTGCAATTTCTTTTCCATTTTTAAGTTAACAAAATGAAGAATTAAATTACCCTTGCTTTGCTCCTCATGTCCATGCCAGATCCACCGATCCTATCATATTGGAAATAAAACTGGATCAGACAAAATATTTGATAAAAATAAAAAAAGGAAAAAAAGAAAAATGAGTTTGGTAAACATAGGTGTTAGATGAGATGCAGAGCAAGAAGTTAACGTCATTTTGACATCAGTACACGCATGAGTTGAGGTTATAGCTACTCTAAGGAACAAACAGTTAACAAGCGTCAAGTAGTAAAAAGGTCATCCCTTTTCCTCAATTGTAGCAAATGAAACGTCATGGTCGTGAAGGAATACCAAAACCAAGCATGATTCCCAAAAGACAGAGTGAACCCAGTGAAAACATTGTTCGATTTATACCAAAAAAACAGAACGAAACAACAAAATAAGAAGCATGGAAAATCTGAAATAAAAATGTTTTCCCTTTTTCTTTAATTTTTGTGCTTTTCGAATTTATGAAATTTAATGAGATCACAAATCTAAGCCATAGAAGGTTAGCTATCCATAAGAGCACAGTGGTAGGTAGGTGTATGCAACCATAACACTGACGAAGAGAGCATCGCAGAGAGTGATCGATCGAGCGAGAGAGGAACCACAGTAACTCACACCCATTGAAAGAATAACCGCAGAAAGCACCTCTGCACACGTAAATTCATGCGCATACGAACATAAAGAGCCATGCTATGCTTGTTTGGACGTAGAGAAGACAAAGTATGCGAGCGTGGGAGAAAAGAGAGACTGACCATATGTACTCTGCGATCACCTTCTCTGTGGTATCGGAGAGATTGAGGTTGATTAGATCCGAAAGCAGCGACATCTCCAAAAATCAAGCTTGGATGCAGAGATCTCTTTAGAGCAAAGATTTTCTCTCGCTCTATTCCTTCTTCCTCTGATTCAACAGAGATACGTGAGCAGAGTTAAACCCTGCGCAGGTTTTATAGTGCGAGAAATTAAGCAACTTTTTTTTTGGCCTGAACAATTTTTTTAAAGATTACTTAACAAAAAAAAAAGTGAGAATTAATAGTGCTTTTGTTTGTTGGGTGAAAATTTATTAATGATTAAATGGATGTAATTAACATTTTTTTTTTTTGGGCCAACAAAATGGATGTAATTGACTAATTGGCCAAGGCCGTTTCAGAAATGTTGGGATCCTGCCAGCGGTATGTTGTTCAGAAAGAATCTAATAAGTAGGGCGTACCGCACAGTTCACCGGCTAACTGATGTGCCGGTTTCAGTTTTATTTGGGGTGTAGTAGGATTATTTGACTAAACCCTAATTATATAATATTATTAAGAAAAAAATGTATATGCAATTTTTTATATTTTATTAGTATATTTTTAATTAAAATATAATAAATATACAATTATTCAATAATATTATGATATATATATATATATAATTTTTCAAGTAATTATATAAGTTTTTAATTAGATTATACTATTGTTAAGAATTATATTTTAATTAACAAATTTGATAATAAAATTATAAAAAATTGCACCTAAACCTTATCCTTATCAATATATAGAAAAGGAAAAAACAATTTGATTCCCTATTTATAGCTTTTTGCTAAATTTATTTTATATATCTACGGGCTTAAAATGACAACAAAATATGTGCTACATTTGTACATTCATTCCCTCTTTTTAAAATTTTAAATGTTCAATGTGGCAAATCGTATGAATATATATATATAATCCCTGGTTATTATTTCCTGGCACTAATTAATAACATCACATTGTAGATACTGTTTATTCGCTTTTTTTTAGTTTTACTAAGAGCTGCATTTTTTTTTTTTTATCTTGCAGGGTCCACAAATCTTTTTTGAATCCTGTTGCAAGATGCAGAAGGTAAGTTCTAGTTATTTTAATTAAATGAAGATGTTATATTGAAAAGAAAAGGATAATAGTTTTTCCAAATAATTTTTTTATTATTAATTTTTGTATCTAATTTTCTTTTACTGAATATATAAACAAACATCTAGTTATATGTACACAAGTTCTTTTTCAAAAAAAAAAAACTTATACCTAATTTCTTATATTATTATTATCAAGTTTATTTAGTCAAAAGGTAACAAATATATACTTTTTATAGATAATTATATAATTTTTTAATTAAACTATACATTTATCATATATTTTTTTAAAAAAATTAATAATAAAAATATAAAAAAATTACACCTAAATTTAATCCCCTAATGATATTTACCATATTTGTGTCTTGGAATTATGCAGGTGCATCAATATACTTTTAATTGGCACTTAGGGGCCCATATTGCCATTCTAAGGTGCTGGTTGCATGTGACATCTCCAAATCGAGGAATACTTTTTGGTGTAAGTATTATTCTCTAACTAAACCTACTTACTAACGTTAACTTAAAACGACAGCTTTTTGATATTCAAACTTTATTGGTAGTTTGTGAAGAATATCTTGGACATGACTCACTTATTATTAATGTCCTCATCTTGTTAAGCTGGTTTACTAAATTAACAATACTTTACTTAATTCTTAAATCAATTTTACTATTATGTATGTATCTATACTATTATTATCAAATCAATCATGAATTCATGATCATTTTTTTGCTTTGCTTTCAATCCATCTAAACTTTGCACTTCTCTTGTCCTCAGATAAGGGGACTCTAATGAAATAGAAATAGGTATCATTCTCGTACTATAAATACCCCTTAAGGCGGTCAAATATGATATTTGGCTACATTCACAAAATATAATGACACGCTTAAGGAAATTTAACAACGAGGACTATATTAAAAATATTTGAAATTATAAGAACTCAATTATAGATTTTAAAATAAAAAGAGTAAATTAAAAATCAAATAAAAATATAAGGACTAAAAGGATGAATTTAATTTACCATTAATTGTTATTTACATTTGTAGATAAAAAATTGTGATATGCATTTGGGTATTCATATTAAAATGTTGTTGTGGTTATTATTAATTAATTAAACAAGGTATCAATGCATTATCAATATCGTGTATTTTTGTATGTTTGAAATGTTCAAGCTTTAATTTTTGCTTTAAATTTTGGGTGTAAAAGATAATAAATAAATTAGCTTCAAGTCCCATCCAACGTAATTTTTTTTTATTGGATTTACATAATTTGAATTAATGCAGATTCATGTGTACGTGTGTGGATCTATCTATCTATACTTTTTTATAATTATTATAAGATTTAATTTTAATTTTATCATATTCGCATGGATTTTTTATATAAATTTAATTAAATTTAAATTCAATCATATCCAAATTATGTAAACTATAAAGGAAACAAGGTTAACTTATTTAGTTGGTGTTTATAGTTTTGCTTAATTTTTATAATTAAATTCTTATAGCTTAATAGCTTTTAATTTAATTTTTATCATCAAACTTCCATCAATATTATCTTAAATTTTGCTAATCTGACCAATTATATATCTTCTCAACATTTAAAATGTGTATAATTTAAAGTAAAATTAACTTATATAAATGCACATCATGTGATATAACTTATGTAAAATTATTTAAATAAGTTAATTTGAATCATATAAATTCAAAATAAATAAAATAATATATGATTTATTATATTATTAAAATTTAACAACCACCAATAGAAATTTAACAAAATATATTAAATTAAAAAAGTTTTAAAATTATAAGAATTAAATTATATCAACTAAAAATTTAGTAAAAGTTTAAAAATCAAAAGAATAATTAAAAAAACAATTACGAGGCATATGTAGGTATGAAATCAAGAACCACCTCGAGAACTAGGCTCACTTTTTAAGTTTTTGTAATTAATATTTTGTATGATTAGTGGACAATAAGATTATTATCCATGTGACATAAATAGCAGTCAATAGACCAATGGCATATTGATGATGTCATGTGATAGTATGGTACGGTGAAGGACAGATACTTGGCACTGACAGGCTGGACCGCCACGTGGCAATTACGAGTCAATGAAATTTTGGGCCCCACCTGCCCCTTGAAGTTCTGGCTCAATGAGCTTACCATGGCACGTGGGAGTGGAATTCCACTCTTGTAATAAATAAATAAATAAAAATTACACTCATATTCTGCATTTTTACTAAATTAATTAATGCATATTGCAATTTTTTTAATTAAACTTACGTAACACTTATGCCATATTTGTTTGATTTCACATCGTTTTATAACTCTAAAATGTTATGTTTTATTATAGAGTAAATTAATTATTTAGTTATTAAAGAATTAGTTTTCTCTCAATTTAGTATTTCAAAGACAAAGTTTTCTAGTTTAATAATCACCAAAAACAATTTCCCAAATCAATGATTTATCCATTAAGCAAAACTCATTCAAGAAAAAAAATGCATATAAGCAAGTCTAGGTAAAGAGTTAATGGTCACATAAATTTGCATTTATATATCCTATATATCAACAAATCTATCATGTAATCTTGAGTTTTTACTAAATGTAAAGACTATATTGATGATTAGGAAAAAAATTGTTATAGACTAAATTCAGATGTTTCATCTTTAAATGGTTAAATTAAATCTTTTAAAAAATTAAAATCATGAATTTATTCTTTATTATATATATAAGTTTTTAAAATGACTAAAATTAATAGCCATATAATTTTCTTTAACGAATGAACATCAATACATGCATGTGACCGTTTTTTAGAGTTAGATAAGTAAAAAGAAGAGAAAATAAAATTTGTTAAATTTTAATATATTCTTAATTTGCTTTGTTAATTTATTTGGAGATAGTTAAAATAGACAATCTAGAAATGTTTCTTTAAATATTCAATTTTTGGTTTTAATAAAAAATATAAATTGTAATAAGAGAAGAGAAATTACCAGTCTTGCTTTTCAAAATTTTTAATTTTAAAAAATTGTTTTTGAACTTTTTTTTTTTGGTAACATTATAAAGTTTTAAAACTTTATTCCACTTACCTTCATAGTTCTTTTCCTCTTTTATTATTATTTTTAAATATTATTCTTTCATCGCGACGCTTTAGTTGAACAACTGCAATAAGTCCAGTCTACAAGTGGGTAAAGCTACTTTAAAAACTAGGAGAAGTCGAAAGCTATTATCATAGATCAATATAAAATTGACTTCCCATGTTCATGGGTATAAAAACATTAGAAAAGATAGCTTGCACACGTATGGAATTTACCTTTTATTTTCTTAGAAATTTAATCAGATTAATTGGCAAATATTATTGATCAACATATAATGGTTTTCTTTTGAAACATGATAACTTTATCATAAAAAGTATACCAACAAAATATCTTTCAGGATCATTAATTTCCTTAACACAAAAAGACATAAAAAAATAAGGCAAATATTTCAACCAAAAAACCCTAAGCAAATAGCAAGTAGTAGGTCGCAGCTCAGCTCAACAACGTTTTGTTCAATATGTTGTTTATTTTAATTAATAAAGCTGGATTAGTTGAATTATAATTACTTTACTGTATTTTGTAGAAAAATATTATGGGGTTGGTGGAATCTTTCACGAAGACCACCTACCATTCTAGAGAAGGCATCAGAGTGAAAAAGAAGAAGGAAAATCCAAATGGAAAATTAAGGTCAGAGATATACAGTTTGCAGCCCATGCACATGGCAGAAAGGAGATGCACACTGAGAAACCTTCATACGAGTTCACCAACTTGAAGAAGTATCTTATGCTATACTAACTTGACTTTAGACCCCTCTTTTATCACATAAAAAGATTCATTAATTTCATCTATAATTTGTCAATTTCTTTTTTCAAATACCTTAAATCCAGTCAAATATGGCTTGATTCAGAAAATCCAGAAAGTAAGTAGTTAGGAATAGGGAAATATGAATAGAATCTGTGGAAAAAGTCTAATTAATTATGCTCTTTTATGGAGTTTGGTGATGGCTGCATGATGCTGACAATTAGACGATGCTTTCTTTATCCCTGTCGTGTTTTATTTTGCTTGTAGAAGTATAAAGGGGAGTTGAGTGTCAGCTACTTACCTTCAAAATTCTAAATATCTTTTTGACTTGTATTTCCTTTTTATTTTGGGAGAATTGAAAATTACAGGAAATTTGAGTTTAATTTTATAATTTGTGCAAAAATTTACCTGTGTGTATGTTTAGTTCATTAATTTGTCTCATGATTTCAATCACCATTTCGGCTTTTATCATTATGTGTCTTTTTGTTTTTTCTTTAAAATGGATATATACATGTTTAAAAGTTATAAAGAGTGACAAAGAATGATAAATTAAAAGAATTAGAGTCAGGTACAATTTTTTTATAATTTTTTTATTAATTTTTTAAATTAAAAAAATAATAAATGTATAATTTTTAATAATAATATAACAAATATATAATTTAATTAAGAATTATATAATTATTTACAAAAATTATAAATTTATTATGATATTATTAAACAAAATTATAACCTATCATATTTTAATTAGAAAAATTGGTAGTAAAATAAAAGTATCTAAAGTAAAATTGATGTGCTACATTGTTATGCTTCTAATTTATGGATTTGAACATGCACATCTATACTTTTATACACCTTAATCTGATTATATGTTTTGAAATCCATAAACATTATTTCTTAGTTTATACATACACACACCCGATTTAATTTTCTTCAAAAATATAATGCATCCTGGAAATATATTTGGAAAAATTGTTCACATGAAATATTGACATGATGATTGGTATGATATTTTTTCTATATGGATAAGAAGTTTTTAAAAAAATAATCCATCAATAATTGTTTGACCTCCTCCTTCGTTTTTTAAAAATTTTTGTGGATAAAAAAACTGGCGTCTGAGATTCACAAAGGGTACAAAAGTTCATTAATTCGGGTGATCTCACAGATCGATAATTGAACAAAGCGACTTGTTCTTTATTTTTCTTTTTTTAATGAAAATTTGACTTTCTATTTGATTGCGTAGAACTTAGATTCTCTGATAATTATAGAGAATGTACCCATTATGTGTATCTTAATTTAGAATTTGGACAGCTTAAATTTTATGATTTTTTTTTATTTTAATATGAAATATTATTTTTCAGTTAATAATTATAAAATTATTTTCATTTTGAATTTTATATCTTTTAAAATAAAATAAAATATGGTCAGATTCCACCAATGCCTACTGGACCCGTGCACAGTTGCTTATCGCTTTAGTTGCAACATCCAAACGTCATCAGCTTGGAGTATATATAAAATAAAGGATTAGCCATATAAGTTTTATATATTTTTGTCGTCAAATTTTTTAACTAAAATATAATAAATATATAGTATTTTAATTAAAATGTGATAAATACATAATTTAATTAAAGAATTATATATTTATATATAAAAATCATAAACATATTATACAATTATTTAAAAATCATATACTTATCATATTTTAATTTAAAGTTTTTTATTAAAAAAATATAACAAATTGTGTATAAACTTTTTTCTAAAATAAAATAAAAATGTGACGTTGGCTTAATTAATTTCTAATATAAAATACGTCATCTGCTTCCCATCATCTATTCCCACCTAATATTAAGAAAAGAAGAAAAAAAAAGCTACGTCTAATCCATCGTCACATGATATAAGTTTATTCAGAAGCTATATAATATCTTTATTATTGAACTTTGTATGAACACTTGCAATTGGAAATTAATTATATTAAATTATATTAACATTTTCTTGAGATACCTTCCAATGATCCGATGGGCAAGGATATCATCAGTTTTATTTTTTAAAAAATGGCATTATTGCGTTGACCACATTTCATTCCTCAAATCTGATATGTGAGCTTGATTAAAACATTAGGAAATTTTTTAAGAACAAGAAAAAGAATAAATATGTCAATCTATTTTGAAGCTCTAACTCTTAAATAAATAAATAAATATTTTATTTCTTTTCTATTTATTTTCTTTAATTCAAACTTATTCTGAGAGAAAAAATAAATTTAAAATTTAATCAAATAAAATGTTTAAATTAAAATTTTACATCCCTCATGTTTTCTTCCATTCTTCTTAAACATACCCTAAACAATTACAAATAGTTTATTATGATCCTTTTCGAGAAATTGGTAACCTAATAAAAATTAGTAGACAAAACATAACATATTCTTCAATTAAAAAAAAAAACCCTTTTTTTGTTTGATTTTAACCCTAAGGCATATTAAGGGACAAGTAGAAGCCAAACTCAGAAGATTAGATTTTCAATTCTTAAAAGAAGTTACATTCAATTGGTCTTTGGGTGCCCATTGATCTCTTTACAAAGGGTGACTACCAAATAGGATTATTAGTTCGACAAAGAATTGAAATCTTTACTGGATATGTAAATGGCTCAAAATTACGATAATTTGAATTGTATACTGTAATCCTCAACTCTCATTAATTTTCTTTATATAGTTAAATTCAAATAGTAGAATACAATATACTAATTTTGAGGTTTAATTAACTAAATTATATTTAATATCTCTTTTATTTTGAAAATTATATCCGACTCCCATCTAATTTATTTTGTATTAATAAAACTAAATATATATATATATATATATATAAATTTTTCAAAAGATAAAATTACTTAATTATCCTTATAAACATATTAAGAATAAAATTATAGTATCATATATTTAAACTTCATATCAACTTAAATGATTTTATTTTTATATTGAGAATAAAATTATGAATGCATAATGTCAACTATTTTGATAAAAAATAAATTAAAATAACATTTTTCATAATATATATATATATATATATATATATATATATATATATATATTAGGAGATTTAAGTATAATTTTTGAAACAATAAATAAATAAATATATATATATATATATCAAAATTTTGAAAAGATTAGTGAAATTTAAATATTATGTACCATTTTCTGATTTTCTTCTATCTGTGATATCTCCACATAAACTTCCCTTGTAAATGTGTTATAAGGTTGTCTTTAAAGGACAGACATTGTTGATCGTTAATAATAAGAAACGACGAAGCTAAATTTGCTGCGTCTAATCCAGCGTCCCATAATACTTGTTTATTCAGAAGCTACAGAAGATCTTATTATTAAAATATGCATGAACTTCACCAGATAGTCTCTGCAATTGCAATTCGAAGTTAATTATATTAAATTATGTTAAAAATGGATTGAAACACTCTCAATTAATCCAATGATAGCATCAGTTTTATCTTTAAACAATGCTATTGTTACGCCACATGTTATTTGTCAAATTTGAGATGTGAACTAGCTCAATAGGTCAAAATGCCTGAAGGAAGTTTATTGAGAAAAAGAAAAAGAATAAAATATGTCAATCTATTTTAAATCTCTATAATTATATTCTAAGAATATGTCAAGATTGGTGACCACAAGTGATGGTGAAAGGATTAGGAGGACAAATTGACTAATCAAATACATATACAAAGAGAAAGTGAATGGCCTATGACTCTGATTAGCTTGTTCTTAACTTCTTATACTATATAGGTGCTTCAAAGGCACCCAAAATGGTCAAGATTTGATGCTTTTCCAATGTTTGGCTTTACTTTTAAATATGACCCCTGGTTCAATTTCTGCATTATTTTCTAGAAAAGCAAGAATATTGTGGAATTGGAAGCTTTTTTTTTAATATATATATATATATATATATGTTAGGCTTAATTAAATGATACTATAATTAATTTGCATGTATCTCAATTAATTCACCTCTTGATTCAATAAGATGTGGGACGTTGCAAACACATGCAGGAGGTGAGACGTGAGTTCATGGAGCAATCTACAATTGCATGACAGAATCCACGTTTGCACATCTGAACGTGACTTGCAACTTCTCCATTATGGTCTGAAAATTAAGGCTTCGTGAGGTGACTTCCCACGTCTCAGAACGTGGCATTTTCTTCGGCAAATGATGGAATTGCCGTTGAAAGAGTTTGCTTATAAATACAGGGTCCCTGAGCTTGGTTTTACGCTGCTACACACCATCATTCCGTAGAACAAGAACTCAGAAGCATCCTGGACTTTCATATAACAGAATTCTCATCGTAGAAAACAGAGTATTGGAGCAATGGCTGGAGGTAACATTTCAATCCATTTTTATTGCATTGGATGTTATAAATGTGTTTCTATATATCCATAGAATCTTTCAGTTGGTATCAGAGCCAGTTTATACCTCTGTCTTGCTGTGTTTTTGAACTCAAAAACGTTAAAATTTTTGTGAATTTGGGATAATTGATAGAGCCATTTTTCCATCATTTTAATATCAAAAATGGAATCTACACGAAATTCTGATGAAAATGGACACCTGGATCATCCAAAACGGAGCTCGGATACTCAAAAAATGACCGGGTTTTCATTTGGGTCCGAAACAGGTGGAAACCGGGTCGGGTCGACCCGGCTGGAGGTCAAGGACGACCTAAAAGACAAGTCGTTTTGAGTCTTCAATAAACGACATGTCATTTTGGTCGTTTGCGTCGCTATTATGCATGGTGTAAACGACATGTCGTTTTGGATCTATTAATAAAATGGCCTCCGTAGGATTCGAACCCCTGACCCTGGGTATAAAGTCGCAAGTCTTCACCACTGAAGCCATGCGTTGTTGCTGACATTTGTACGCAACATTTAATATATATATACATTTTCAATTTTGTGAAATTTTTATTTATTTATTTCCCTTCTATGATTTATATATATATATATTATCTTTTTGATATTAAATATACATATATAAATAAATAAATAAATTTTTTTTTGAACAAAATATTTTTGGCCAATATTTAATTAAAAATTAAAAGTAATTTGTTTTGTTGGCCATTTATTTTGTTTAAAATTATGAAGTACATTTTAATTTTGTCCATAATATTTTTGTCAAAATTTGGACAAAATTAAAATTAATTTTGACAATATTTAGTTATTTATTTGTCAAAATAATTGTGAAATTAATTTTATGCTTTTAAAATTTGCCTAAATCTTGAAATATTAATTAATTTTAGGCAATTTTTGGCATGTTTAAAAATAATTTTTTTAGGCAATATTTATGGCACATTTAGAGAGAATATTAATTAAATTAATTAGTCATATTTTGTTGATTAATTGATTAATTATTAAAATTCTCATTGTGTATGCTTGTTTATGCATTATGTTAAATTATATTCAAGCATGTAATTTCATTTAGATGTCATGTGAATTGTGTGTTTTTAATTTAATTAAAGTTTAGTCATAGCACCTTTAATTATTTTAAAATTATACATTAAGTGTTATAATCACATAAAGTAAAATGACATCAAATTGTAATTAATTATATTTAATATGATAATTATTATCCTACAGGAATATTATCATATTTTATGTAATTAATTAGGATGGAATAGTAAGTTTTTCTTTTCTTGATTTACCTGCAGAAATTAAGAAAAGAATATAATTTACTAGTTTTATCATTAGTATATGAGTCTAATTAAATAAAATTTAACTCACAGGTAATTTTATTTGTTACTAGGCTCATAATTTGAATTGATATGCATTGCATTGGCATGACATATCATTTAAGAATATTTATTTGTCTCAAATTATTAACATAGCATGTAAGTTATGCAGCTTTTCAACTTTTAAATATTTCTGATTTTCAAGTTCCTGAATTAACTGGAGATAACTATAATGTTTGGAAGGAGAAAATACTTCTCCAATTAGGGTGGATGGACGTTGATGATGCAATCAGAAAAGATGAACCTTCTAAACCCACGAATATTAGTAGTACATCAGAAGTAAATGTTTATGAACGTTGGGAGCGATCCAATCGCCTTAGTATGATGTACATTAAGACTAAAATATCAGCTAGTATTCGTGGGTCTATTGGAGAGCATCAAAATGTTCGAAGTTTGCTTAAGGCTATTGATGAACAATTCAAATCTTTGGATAAGGCCTTAGCAAGCACCTTAATGACAAAGTTATCATCCATGAAACTTACTGGCATAAGAGGTGTACGAGAACATATCATGAAAATGAGGGATATAGCAGCTCAATTGAAAACACTTGAGGTTGAGATGTCAGATTCTTTTCTTGTGCACTACATCCTGAATTCTCTGCCACAACAATATGGGCCTTTCAAAATCTCCTACAACACTTATAAAGAGAAGTGGTCAATCAATGAACTTCTAACCATATGTGTACAAGAAGAAGGAAGGCTCATAGCAGAGATGGGTGAAAGTGTACATACAGTGACACAAGGAAGGAAGAAAAGAAAGGCTAAGACAAAAGGGAAGGGCAAGGTTCCCATCCCTGAGCACATTAAGAAAGAGTCTAAGTGTTTCTTTTGTAAAAAGAAAGGACACATAAAGACGGACTGTGTCAAATTCAAAGCTTGGCTTCAAAAGAAAGGTAACTCAATCTCATATTTTTATTATGAATCTAATATGGTAGACGCTAATAGTAACACATGGTGGATTGATTCTGGCTCAACAATTCACATCTCTAATACCTTGTAGGGCTTTCTAAGCCAAAGGAAGCCGGTGGGCAGTGAGCAATACATCTATTCAAGAAATAAGATGGGCTCAACTGTTGAAGCTATAGGAACATACAGATTAGTTCTTAATTCTGGTTTTATTTTGAATTTGGAGAAGACATTTTATGTACCAAGTTTCTCTAAGAACTTGATTTCAGTTTCCAAACTTGTACCATTGGGATATTGTTTTGAATTTTCAAGTAATGAATTTAAATTATTTTATAAATCTAATTTTATTGGCAATGGTACACTTTGCGATGGTCTATTTCAAATTCAATTACGAAATAGTAACCTTTATGACTCAATGCATGTTTCTAATAGTATAGGTATTAAGAGAAATGTTACTAATGAGGATTCCTCTATGTTATGGCACCGTAAGCTTGGTCATATCTCAATAGAGAGAGTGAAAAGATTAGTAAAAGATGGAGTATTCAATACTCTTGACTTTACTGATTTCAACACTTGTATAGACTGCATTAAGGGAAAGCAGACTAACAAGACTAAGAAAAGTGCTAAGAGGAGTTCTAGTATATTAGAAATCATACATACGGATATTTGTAGTCCAGATTTGGACTCTAGTAGTCAGAAATATTTTATCACCTTTATTGATGATTACTCACGATACATGTATCTCTATTTGCTCAATAATAAAAATGAAGCACTGGATGCCTTTAAGATATTTAAGGCAGAAGTAGAGAAACAATGTGGTAAACAAATTAAAATAGTGAGATCTGATAGAGGTGGTGAGTATTATGGTAGATATACTGAAGATGGACAAGTACCAGGTCCATTTGCTAAGTTTCTTCAAGAGCATGGGATTGTTGCCAAATACACCATGCCTGGGTCACCTGACCAGAATGGTGTAGCTGAAAGGAGAAACTGAACATTGTTAGACATGGTGAGGAGCATGCTGATTAGCTCCAAACTTCTTAAATTCTTGTGGACTGAAGCCCTTAAAACAGCAGTGTATATTCTTAATCGAGTTCCTACCAAGGCTGTTGAAAAGACGCCATTTGAGTTATTCAAGGGTTGGAAACCAAGTTTAAAACATATGCGTGTTTGGGGATGCCCATCTGAGGTTAGGGTTTACAATCCACAAGAGAAGAAGTTGGACCCTAGGACTATAAGTGGCTACTTTATTGGATATGCTGAAAAGTCTAAGGGTTATAAATTTTATTGTTCATCTCACAGTACTTTATTGGATATGTTGAAAAGTTTAAGGGTTATAAGTCATACTCAAGAAATTTTGCATTCCTTGATCAGTGGGAGTGATCAAGCTCAAAACTTAAGTTCTGAAAATGATCAGTCTAATGTTCAAATTCCTACATCAAGTGATAGATTGATTGTAATTCATGCCCCTCAAGTCCAAACAGGCATTAAACAACCAATCATTCAAGATCCACAACCTGTTGACATTGACCAAGTTGATCCAGTTAATGAACAGCCTTTAAGGACTGTTGAACAAATAGTTGAACAACATGCTCCCCAAGAGAATGTTGAGTCAACATTAAGAAGATCAACTAGGATGAGGAAGTCAGCAATTCTTAGTGATTATACTGTGTATCTACAAGAATCTGATTACAATATAGGAGTTGAGAATGACCCTGAAACGTTTTCACAAGCCATCAGTTGTAGAGAATCAAAACTGTGGCACAATGCCATGAAGGAAGAGATGGATTCTATGGCATCTAATGGGGTCTGGAATCTCGTTAAGTTACCTAATGGCTCTAAGACTATTGGATGTAAATGGGTCTATAAAACAAAAAGAGACTCATTAGGCAACATCGAGAGATATAAAGCACGACTCGTGGCTAAGGGATTCACTCAAAGGGAAGGAATTGATTACAGTGAGACCTTTTCTCCTGTATCTAAGAAAGATTCCCTCTGCATAATAATGGCATTAGTTGCTCATTTTGACTTAGAGTTGCATCAAATGGATGTGAAGACAGCATTCCTCAATGGGGAACTAGATGGGGAGGTGTATATGAAACAACCTGAAGGATTCCTCTCCAGTGCCGGTGAACATTTGGTGTGCAAGTTAAAGAAATCCATATATGGATTGAAACAGGCCTCCCGCCAATGGTACTTAAAATTTCATGATGTTATCTCCTCATATGGATTTGTGGAAAATGTCATGGACCGATGTATATATCAGAAGGTCAGTGGGAGTAAAATCTATTTCCTTGTATTGTATGTGGATGACATATTGCTTGCAACCAATGACAATGGGTTGTTATATAAGGTGAAACAATTTCTCTCTAAGAATTTTAATATGAAGAATATGGGTGAGGCATCTTATGTCATTGGCATTAAGATCCATCGAGATAGAACTCAATGTATTTTGGGTCTGTCACAAGAAACTTATATCAATAAGGTCTTGGAGAGATTTCGGATGAAAGATTGTTCACCAAGTGTAGCACCTATTGTGAAGGGTGACAAGTTCAATTTGAACCAGTGCCCAAAGAATGATTTAGAAAAGGAACAGATGCATAACATTCCATATGCTTCTGCTATTGGAAGCCTTATGTATGCTCAGGTTTGCACAAGACCTGACATTGCATTTGTAGTTGGAATGTTAGGCAGATATCAGAGTAATCCAGGTATAGATCATTGGAGAGCTGCAAAGAAAGTAATGAGGTATCTTAAAGGTACTAAGAACTACATGCTGATGTATAGATGGACTGAAAACCTTGAGGTAGTTGGCTACTCAGATTCGGATTTCGCTGGATACGTTGATTCACAGAAATCAACATCAGGCTACATTTTCATGTTAGCCAGCGGAGCCGTATCTTGGAAAAGTGCGAAGCAGACTTTGACTGCTACTTCTACTATGGAGGCAGAGTTCGTTTCTTGTTTTGAGGCAACTTCACATGGTGTTTAGCTTAAAGGCTTTATATTTGGGCTTAGAATTATCGACACTATCCCTAAGCCATTGAAGATATATTGTGACAACTCAGCTGCTATTTTTCTGGCTAAGAACAACAAAAGTGGAAGTCGAAGTAAACATATCGACATTAAGTACTTAGCTATTCGTGAACGTGTCAAGGAAAATAAAGTTATTATTGAACACATTAACACTGAGTTAATGATTGCTGATCCTTTAACAAAAGGCATGCCACTAGTAATGTTTAGGGATCATGTATCTAGAATGGGACTTAGTTCCACTTTGTGTTATTGATGTATATACTATATACATATATATCACTTGTAATAAAGCCTTTATTCATTTTAAATTGTTTTCTCATTTATGCGTATACATTAAGTTTGAGGATAACAACATTAAGAGGACCCAGAATAAGCATATGGCTTATTCATAAAGTTAAGGAAACAAATGCATTGTGATACATGGAAGGTATTACTCACTTATAGAGGAACTACCGCTATGATTCATGCATTTGTGTTTTTGTTAAATATTTAAATCCTAAGGAGCCATTATGTATAATGATTTTCGAACCAAGTGAGAGAATGTGGGACGTTGCAGACATATGCAGGATGTGAGACGTGAGTTCATGGAACAATCTACAATTGCATGACAGAACCCACGTTTGCAACTTCTCCATTATGGTCCGAAAATTAAGGCTTCGTGAGGTGACCTCTCACGTCTTAGAACGTGGCATTTTCTTCGGCAAATGATGGAATTGCCGTTGAAAGAGTTTGCTTATAAATACAGGGTCTCTGAGCTCGGTTTTACGCTGCTACACACCATCATTCCGTAGAACAAGAGCTCAGAAGCATCCTGGACTTTCATATAACAGAATTCTCGTCGTAGAAAACAGAGTATTGGAGCAATGGCTGGAGGTAACATTTCGATTCATTTTTATTGCATTGGATGTTATAAATGTATTTCTATATATCCATAGAATCTTTCATAAGAAGCAAGTAATCTATCTACCAAGACAACAAGATTTACAAAACAATTTATGTAGCTTAATTCCAATAAGTTTACTCAAATAGAATTTGAATTTGTCCTGTATTAACGGGAGTTTCTGATTTGCCTAAATGCCTTTTTTTTTTAAGCATTTCTTATTTATGGTTTCTCTTAATTTTCTTGTTTGTTTTTGGGTCTAACACTGAGGATGACACAAAGAAAAACATACGCGTAAATTGGGCAGGCCGATTGTTGTTTGCCTGCTAATCTCTTAATCAACAACTAACCAAAATAATATTAAAAAAGAGCGAAAACCTTCTTCTTCTTTTTTCCCAAAGTTGAAAATTAGTGAAACCACCAGTTTGGTTCTTTTTTAAAATCCAAACTGCGTGTCCCAATCGATGGCAATGCATGCATGTCTTAATTCTGTGATTGACTTACACAGATTTTAGCCTAGATGCTAAAAATATAGTTATCTTGTAGAATTTTTTGAAAGCACCAAAATGACTTTTTGTCCTTTCAACCTTAAACCGTAGATGCCACAGCCTGTAGTGATCAAAAGGAAAATTTTGCAGATCTTGTGTGTTTATCTTCCACAATATTGTAGCTTGATGTTTACTGTTTCAGAGAATGTTCTTCATATTGGACTTGGGTGGTTCAAAAACACTGCAGGCTTTCTGCAAAATGGTACTTTTCTTTTTTCTTTTTCAACATATTCGATCTCTAAAACCAATACATCGCTCCTGGACCATTCTTTCACAGTTTTTTTCCTTTTGGAGCAAGGTCCATCAATGAAAGTTGTATATGAACCACAATTACCAAAATCCACTAACAACACACATCACTTTAAAGTTCTTATTCATGCATGCTCAATCTTTTCTCGTTGCATGCATGGTTTCAGGGCAATTTATATCCTTTATAATGGGAATATGTGCTCCAGCTTTAGGCCTCTAGCTAACAGCTTTCTATTCCGGGATGTACTTGTGACATAAAGGAAGTAATGCATCGGATATATATTGATAAGTTTTTGTACTACGGTCCCATTTTTGTCCAGAAAGGGATTTTGTGTATCTCTGATCAGATTCGGCTTATAAAGTCAATTTTAGAAAGTAAAGTTTAAACCCCTAATCGCTGATAAGAAAAATTAAAAGAAGTGATTTTATACATTTTTTGTTGTTAATAAAATATTCAAGAATTAGATAGGTTGTTCCAACACCAAACACAAGGTGCCTTACAATTAGTAGATTAGAAATTATTAATCAAACCTACGACTTTTCGCGTTGATGCAATTTAATATTATCAATTGAATCAATTCTTTTTTTAACAGCGATTTCACATATTTATATATAGTTGTTATAGGTTGTTCAAGTATTTTAAAATTTTGAATATTTAAATTTCTTATGTGCACTTTATATAAGAAAAAAAATTCAAGAACAATTTTATATTGTTGTTAGGTTCTCTAATTTATGATAAGCAGATTTTTTTATAGTTTAACACTATATAACTAGATTTTTTTTAAAAAAAAATTCTCCGCATATTTTTATCAAAAAAATTTGATAACAAACATCTGAAAAAATGTATCAAAATTTAATCATTTAGAGAATCCTTTTCTCTTTCCTAAATAACATGGAAAGCATATGAGGATACAACTTTTGGAGGCTATATAACCCGCCTTAAATTTTAAAGAAGCATAACAAATAGCAACCGCTAATTATTTATACTCTGTAAGAGTTTGAACAGTTAATTTTCTAAATCAACAATAATTAATTCACCATTTACATTATTCTAAAACAGCATAGGAGACATAGAAGGGATACAATTGAGGCTACATAGGATAATTAACCACTTTAAAATTTAAACCAAGCATAACAAATAACAACCACTAAACAATATGAGGTTTATTAGTATTTACGCTTTTTGTTAATCACAGATTACACAATAACAATAATTAATTCACCATTTACATTATTCTAAAGCAGCATAGGATACATATATACAAGGGGTGCAATTGAGGCTATATAAGATAATTAACCACTTTAAATTTTAGAACAATATAAGGTTAATTTGGTGTTCATCGCTTTTTTTTAATCATAGATTACACAATGAATGAAGGTAGCCTATATATATTTTCTTTCATAAATCCTATTACTTGTCTAATAAAATTTGCATGATCTCGTTACAAACATATGATAAAAACTAAACATAATAATATTTTTAGCTTGTGGTGATTGTTTTACTTCAAATAAGTTCTAACTCTTGAAAGTAATCTTTTATATGAAAAATCACCACTTCTTTTTTTGGTCTAAATTGGACCCTATTTTCAATGGGCTTCTTTTCAATACTGGGCTTCCGTATCTGAGATTCAATGTAAAGTGCCATTCTGGGCCTCACGCCAGACCCAAATTCGTTTGATCCATGTAAGCTCCCGCTCATATTCAAAATCGAATCGGCGCTCAGACACACCACCACAACCACCACACAGGGCTCAGAGAAATGGAGAACACAGACGAAGAGAAGAAGCATCTGATGCAGAAAATTGCTAAATTATTGGATGAGGCTCGAACATCGTACGCTACTCACAATCGAAAGCTCAAGGAGCTCTCTGTTCTCCGTTCGAAATCGTCTTCCCTTGCCCAGTTCTTCTCTGCATTCTCCACAGCCCTAATTCCTCTTTTTGATTTCCAGAGGCGCCTTGCTTCCGCTGAACGCGTCGTCCGCTTTGTCTCTGTTTTCGCCAGTACCCGTGACGACGGCAATGATTCCACTTATGATGAATTCTTGGATTATTTTCTCAAGTTTCTACTGGTTGCAGCCGCAGCAGCCAACAAGACTGCAAGGTCTCGAGCATGTCAGATTGTTTCCGAGGTATGGATTGCGCTTCTTGTAACGCTTGGCTTGTGGGAAAGATGTATGGAATGCAGAATATTTGGGGTTTCTATTCGTACGGTTTAATTTTATTTGATGGGGGATTTAGATTCATATACACATATATATTTTTGGATATTTTGGTCTCATGGAGCTGGATTCAAGTTTTTGGACGGTTACACCTATGATAGATTCAGGGTTGAACTTAGCTTTCCTGAATTTCATTTTTAAAGTTATCGGTTTACTCTGGAGATTTAAATTGATATTGCATTTACGAAAACATGGGTCCATCCTCTGGACCTCCCGGAAGATCTGATTGCTATTTCATTTAAAACTAATGATAGTGGATACTTGGGCAGAAATAGTTGTACTAAAAAATGATCAATGTCAACTCATTAATGGGGTTATCCACTAGATGGCTTCTGCTGCCTCTGGTATCTTACTGTTGGTTCTGTTTTATTAAATACATACCTTTGTAGATCATATTGCGGTTGCCAGACGATGCAGAAGTGAGTGATGACCTGTGGGATGAGGTGATAGAATGCATGAAGTTGAGGGTAGGAGACAAGATCCCTGTCATCCGTACATTTGCAGTAAGGGCGCTTTCTCGCTTCGTGAATGACTCTGATAATAGTGACATCCTTGATTTGTTCCTTGAGGTGCTTCCCTTAGAGCAGAATGCGGTGAGTGTCTCACGGGTTTTCACTCATCTGGTGCTAGTGATAATTAATGGTGTATTCCAATAAATGTAGAATACCTTGTTTTCCCATAATTAATGTTGGAAAGTATGCAGGACGTTCGTAAAATGATTGTGTTATCTTTGCCTCCTTCTAGTGTAACCTCTCAAGTGATTATTGATTGTACCTTGGATGTGAGTGAATCTGTCCGCAGAGCAGCATACTGTGTTCTTGCTAATAAATTTCCTCTTCAAAGCCTAAGGTAAAGTGTGGGGTAGTAAAGGAATCATAATTTCCCTATCCTGCCACCCTCTACTTCTTTTCCTTCTAATGAAGTTTTCTGTCATAAAATAGTATATTACTTTCCATGTCCTCCCCGTTTACCCCTTGCAAAACTTTTCATCTGTTATCAACAATTCAACATTATAAATAATGAATAGTTATCAGCATATATTCACTGCTTTCCTTTCATTTTGTAACATTCTATAATTTAAGTCATTAAGGGTGGATATTTTATTGTTGCAATTGCAATCTTTCCTCTTTTTAATTTTTTCAACATTTTATTAATTTTGATTTCTGCAGCATTAAACTGAGGACAATAATTCTTCGGAGAGGACTAGCTGACCGTTCTAGTGTTGTCTCAAAGGAATGTTTCAAACTAATGAAAGATGAATGGCTTTTAAAATGTTGCAATGGAGATCCTTTAGAACTTCTCAAATATCTTGATGTTGAAACCTATGAATCAGTTTGCGTGTCTGTTATTGAGGCGCTTCTAAAAGCTGGTTTCTTAAAACTGCAAAATGGTGCAAGTATCCAGCAGTATATATCACCGAATAATGACAACACTGAAGGTTAGCTATGCCTTTTTTTTGTTAGTTGATTCAATAATTCAAAACAAGTTTGAAGTTCGGGAAGCTATGCTGATTATGATGGTAAATACATATTGTTAGGATAATAAGATGTAAAATAAGATTCTTCTTTTGTGTGAGATTAAATGCATTGTCATGAAATCAACAGAAAGCGGTGGGTGGGGCTTTGTATATTTAGTTTCCTTAATACTATTTTAGAGCCGGCCTGTAATATATTTGACTGCTAAGCCAAGCAGAATCAGTACTAGAACTGAACCTGCTTGGCTGTTGTACAGAACCTTCATTGCTTCTCTTTTCGTTGCAGGGAGCTTAATCCATTGCCCACCAAATATTAAGCTGATGGAAGCAGAGGTGGCACTTTATTGGAGAATTGTATGCAAGCATTTGCAGTCAGAAGCACATGTGAGTTGGAAGGAGTATATCTGTATTTCTTTACCTTGTAGTTCCGTATAAGCTCAGTCTAAGAGAGGAGTGGAGGCATATTTTGACTTCATTTCATTGTAGGCTACGGTATTGTGCAAAAACGTGTGCTAGGTGACATTAGATGGCAATATATAATTGCTATCTTGCCACTATATTTTGTAACACTAACTGATGCATTGACTTCCAGACTTCTGAGTGGCTAATCTGTCCTCTTGAAAATTACATGTGGCAAACAATGCATTCTGCAAATTATAGTTTTCAACGGATTATTTAGTTACCCTCCTTTCTTTGTATGTACACTTTATTCATATTCAATATTTTCAATGGATTCTACAAAGGAAAAAATTTAGGTACAGTTTTTATGTCTTTAATGTCAAGTTTTTTAATAAAAACATGACAAGTATATGATTTTTGCAAATAAGTGTATAGTTTTACAATTCAGCATCTTATAATTGGGTTTTATAGAGAATTTATCACACATCATTATTTTATTCGAAAACTTAATGTTAAAGATATAAGGAACTATATCAAAGTCTAGTCTTTCCACAAATTATAGTTTTACCAGATTATGTAGTTATCCTCCTTTCTTTTCACGTACACTTCACACACATTCAGTCTGACACTATGTTTATAGGAATCTTAGCATTTCAAATATTGCTAGTATTTTTATGCACGTATAATAGGTAGGTAAATAATATGCTAGCGAACAATTTAAAAAATCAAATTGCTCTTCTGTCCACAAATACTTTGGCTAACTCATTTATCTCTTGTTTTTTTTTTTTTTTTCTAATTACTGAACTATAGTCATTTCAATTACAATACTAGAGTTGTATTTTTTTTCCTAATCAGTAAAGATTTAAACTGGAACCATAATAGGCCAAGGGCTGTGATGCTGCCACTACAATGGGCACTGAAGCAGAAGTATATGCAGCAGAAGCATCGGATAAAAATGACCTTCTGGAAAAAATTCTTCCTGCAACAGTTGATGATTACATAGAGTTGGTTAGAGCTCATATTAATGCGGGTAGGTATAAGTTTATCCGGTTGAGGCTACTGGTGTGGTACATCCAACTCTTTAATACATGCTGAATTGGTCTGAGTATGATATCCACAGGATCAAACCATCGTTTCGCATGCCGACAGCTACTTTTGCTTGGTGCCATGTTTGATTTTTCTGATGCCACAAATAGAAAGGTTGCTAGTGCATTTCTGCAGGAACTGATGCGTAAGCCTCTTGAGCATGAGGAGGATGATGAAGGAAATGTGATTGTTATAGGAGATGGATTAAATTTTGGGGGAGACAATGATTGGGCTGAAGCCATAGCCAGTTTGGCAAGGAAAGTCCATGCTGCTCCTGGTGAATTTGAAGAAGTTGTTCTTGCAGTTCTAGAAGAGCTAGCTCAACCTTGCAGGGAGAGAACGGCAGATTGTGTGCAGTGGATACACAGCCTTTCGCTTACTGGCCTTTTGCTGAAAAATGTGATGTCATTCCGCTATCTTCAGGGCAAGGCTATTGAACTACTGCAATCTTTGCTGCTTCCGGGGGTAACAAAGTTATCGTATATTTCTGCGTTGTTCTCATTTAGCTTTCTTTCTTTTTTCTTTTTGATATGTATCTGATCTTTGAAGAATTTGGACACTGGAGAATTCCTCACTCATTTAAGCATTTCTTTTACTTAGGTTTTTAAGGGATGAATGAAATCAATGAACTATAACAAAAATATTAAATGTTGATTGGAAGCCTACCGATTCTGAAGATTAATAGTTTAATGTTGTGTGTATACATATAATGCATGTATATGTTGTTGAAGCTATTAACTATAGAAATTTAGGATCTAATAATCCTCTAAATTATTTGATTGAATACTAACCGTGTGTATATATAAAAGATAAAAAGAAGAGTAGACTTCTACTCCCAACTAAAAGAGTAATTTAATACTAATCCTATCCTAGTTAAAATAGAACACTTAAGCTAATTTTATCTGAATCAAAATAGATAAAAATTTAAAATATATAATTATCCTATCCTAACGGAAAAATAAAATTAAAAAAATCTAACAAAATAATGTAGAATAAATAAAAATTAATATTAGAAAACTACTAAATACTAATAAAATTAATATTAAAGTGCTACTAAATATCATGTGGAGTTAACGTCTGCTCCAGGAATGACGTTCTCCAACGTTAACTTTCTGATGAATGGCGTATTTAAGAAATGGCCTATGGGCCAAACCAATCTGTCCTGGTTTATCTTGTTGGACGGCACTGATAACTATTTTCTATTATGGACAATGAACTGCAGGCAAAACATTCTCACTTAGATGTGCAAAGGGTTGCCATCAGATGTCTTGGTCTTTTTGGTTTGTTGGAGCGGATGCCAAGTGAAGACCTTATAAAACAACTGAGGGTTTCGTATATTAAAGGACCACATCCAATTAGCATAGAAGCGTGCAAAGCATTATTTGATCTTGGGATGTGGCATGGCCCTCAAGAAGTTGACAGGGTGTTGAAGCACGACTTTGCATGCCAAATCCAGTGTGATAAGAAAATTTTCAGTCCTGTGAACTTTTCTGATTTAGAAGGCGATTTAAATGTTGGAATGCTTGATCTCTTATATGGTGGGTTTGAAAAAGATGACTGGGGCAATCTTTCTACTTGCAACGAAGATGAATGCGTTCATGCTGTTCTTGGAGAGGGGTTTGCGAAAATTCTTCTCCTAAGTGAGAATTATCCAAGCATACCGGCTTCTTTGCATCCTGTGCTTTTATCAAAGCTCATTAGCTTGTTTTTCAGCGATGTAACAAAATCACAGAGGTAGTATGTGCGCCCCTACCTATTTTTGCTCCGACGTTTTTATTTTGTTGTCTTGTGCTGGTAGCTAATTGAAATTGTTTCTTTCACTCTTTGACCAGGTTGAAGCAGTGTCTATCTGTCTTTTTTGAGCACTATCCATGTCTCTCAGCCAATCACAAGGCAAGCATTGCTGATATCACGTTTAAATGTGTCTTTTGTTTGTAGTCATTATTATTATTTTGAATATCATATCCGGTGCCCTAATTGTTTCATTTCTGTAACTGCAGAAGCGCACATCCAAGGCTTTCATTCCGGTCATGCGTTCAATGTGGCCTGGAATTTATGGCAACTCTGGAGGTTCTTCTTTTATGGTGTCTCAGATGCGTAAACGTGCTGTTCAAGCTTCACGATTTATGCTGCAGATGATGCAGCTCCCCTTATACACTGAAGAGACTCAACCAGAGAGTGAAAATGATAGTACAAGAGTTCCTTTAGAGTGCGATGAGGAGGGGCTTGCAATACGCATAGCCATTGAGGTAACCTTTCACAAATTTTAGGTTTGCTTAAAATATGCTAAAGCTTGCTCTTCATTTTTTCTCCTGACTAACCTTTGTATACTGTGATTTCACTTCCACTTTGCTAGGACTTAATTGGTCGTGTCAATTTTTAAAGCTATTATGTAATGTAGTCATTAATCTTTATGGTAAATTCATGTTGAAACTTGCAATGGTTCATAAAAAAGATCCCTCCATCATGCGGTTGCAGAAAACTTTTCTCATTTTGTTAAGCTCCTCCACTACTAGTTGCTTTCCCGGTGTCCTACAGATTCAGAAGAGAAACAAGCTATGTAGTTATGTCATTGCCAATTGAATGTTAATATCAACTGCGTGTTCGTTCAAATAGTGGTCTGGCAGTGCAGAAAATATGTTGCAGGATTCAAAATTTAATTAACGGTTCTCTTCCTCTTTTTTCCATTTCTTCTTTTCTTCTTACCCTCTATTTCCTTTGTTGAGTTGGCAAGCTTTCATTCGAAGAAGACGGCTGCTGAGAAGTCATATGTGTCAGCATTATGTAGAATACTCGTCCTGCTTCGTTTTCGGATATCAGAACAAGGGCCAATAAAGTTTATGAGGAGGCTTTTAAGTCGCGTGGTTGAATGTGTATTGTCAGAGAAGGATCTTGTAAAAGAATTGAAGCGTATGGCGGAACATCTCTTGACTCTAGATGGACAACCAGATCAAGAATTGTTGCAAGCCGAAGTTAATCTCATTTTGGGTAATACTTTGCTTTTCTCTTGTGAGGTGTTTGAAAGGATAATCTACCTTTGGTTCACCTTTGTTGACTAATACAATTTAAAAAATGAATGCTGTAGTAACTATAGCTTACTAGCATGTTAATTCTGATCTTAATCTTCTAGGTCTAATCTGTATTCCTTATTTACCTTTTGAGTATCTTACGAAATGAAACTAAGCTTCATGCTAACCATTATACTGGTCTTTTCAATACTTCATTTTACTATTTACCCTTTTTGCTTCCGTGGTGGTACGTGTTCATTCTCCCTCTTAATTTATTGAAGGGAAGTTGGAACTTGAGTTCCACCCGGATCTTGATGGGTCTGTTGCAATGCCACAAACACCGGCGCCGCGCCCAACAATCAGAGCAACACGTTCTAGAAGAAGGGTAAGGATTGAGCAAGACTCTTCTGGAGATGATGAAGTTTCACCTGCTTCTGAAGTTCCCATTACCACCCATCACACGGTAAACAGTCGCTCTCAGAGAGCAAGCAAAACTGCAGCATTGACCAAGATGTCTGCCTGTTCAGCGTCAGCAATAAAAGACTATGAAATTGAAGATCAACAGGGTGAAGACTCTGACGTGACATCTGAAGATTCTGATGAATCCGATCACTAGGCATGGTATTCTAATAGTTATTGCCTTGTCTTTTCCTTAACACATCTAGATCTTGTTGTGCCATAGCATGAGTATTTAGACTGCAGATATTGTACATTACAGCGCGTTAGTATTCAAGTCTGTACGAGTTTGCTCTAACAAGTTGCTTGTTTTACAACTTGTGTTGGTTTCTTTTTTGTGGTTACATGGTGTCGTAAGTGATAGGGAAATAGTGTTGCATTAAGATGAAGTGAGATAGTGAATGATATTATGAGCTGGTTCGCAATTACTCTATTGCCCATCTCATTTCTTATTGGAACGCTTTTCATGTGTGAATAATTGTTTTATATCGGATTTCAATTAGTAAGCGGATGGAATATCATCAAAAATAAAATGAAATATGAAAGAGTAGAAGTAAGAAAAAGCCTAGTCTCCGGTGATTGCTCGAGTAATATTGTATCTATATCGATGATGATTCTTAGAAACCAATGGAATAATTTTAACCATATGTGGATTGGTCTCGTGTATCTCCTCGTAAACTGAGAGATTAATCTGCCATCTTGTGCTTTTGTTAGTCCAATGGTCAAGAATGTGTCAATGGTACATCTGCTGGCATGATCACTTTGTATATAGGATAAGCTTGTAGACAACAAAAAGATTATGAAAATAATACTGTTTAAATGTCACTATTAGCTGCTGGGTCTCAAGACAATGGAGAAAACAAAGTTTGGTATAGGAATAATCAACAATTGACAAGAGTACAAATCTTGCTGGAGTGCAGCTATAAAATGCAATCTCTGGTGTGTATCGGTAGATAATGGCTAGGGGTATATGGGAACTTGCATATACTCCATATAACACAATAAGTCAGGTCATTGATTGTCCAAAGCAACAGCAAATTGCAAAGGTATCAAGATTGATGGCGTAATTGAAACCCCTAGTATACAGACAAAGAACAAATTGTCAAAGACGTTATTTCTAGAAGGGAAAAAAAAAAAAATTGAAGTAGACATAATTTATTAAAAAAAACGACTACACAACATTGCGTTCATAATTTTATTTATAATTAATATCATCTATCAATATTTTATAAATCATATATATATAGATAGTCTCCAAAGTCTGCAAGTAGTGGATGTGATGGAGAGCGCAACATCTATACGCAAAGATGAGAGAAAAGCTTTGCCCTCCCAACAATCTCTTTGAGGGCAGCCCGCTCGGTAGTAGGATAGAATTTTTATACAGCTACAAACTGGTTGGTACACACTAAAATGTCAAAGAATTAATTATCAAAACCAATGTTAATTATTGTGTTTATCATTCTATTATGAAGTTATGAAGTAGTGTAAAAATTTTAGTTTATCATGGATTAAGAATAAAATGAATGAATATTTAAGTTAATTTTTAAGCAAAATACACACCTTATTTTATTTTATAGAGTTGAAAATTCAATTAAATTATTTTAATGTACATAAGAAGTATCTTTTATTGACTTAACCATTTAACTACTGACACGGCGAATTATATCCAGTATAATTAGCGGTCTGATTCTAACAACAACAATAACAAAAGTAGTGTAAACACTTGTTTTTTTCTTTTAATCAAGGTAATGAAAATTAAAAGCAAATCATATGCCTTTTTGTGAGGTTCGAACTTTAAAGATTCATTCATACTCTGCATTCAAAACTCAAGTATCAAATCTTGTGAAGTAAGCCTAAGCACCTTCACTTCGCATGCAATCACTCACACCCCTTTTGTCTCCTCATGTCCATGTTAGAACATACATCATCTTCAAAAATTTAGTTTGACATAGTTCCCATGGGGAGACTAAAGGATTTTAGGGATAGTGTAGAGTTATAACTTAAGTAGTCAAACAGTGAACTCATAATAAGACAAAAAAAAAATTTGCAATTTTAAACTATTCTTACTTATAGTGATAACAGCTGGTCGATTAAAATCAAAGCAAATTTGGAGAAAAAAATGACAATCGAGCTAAATTTTTGGATTTTGATATGCCAAAGACGATTTAAACATATTTTTATTTGATTTTTATTAATTTTTATTGATTTAGTTCGGTTTGATTTGATTTAATTGATTTAGTTTGATTTTAAATATTTCTTCTAATATTAGATTATATGCTTTGTGTGTTCTTTTTAAAAAGTAAAAAGAAAAAAAAAGTAACATTTCAATCTCTTAAATTATCTTTTAAAAATAAATATATTTAAAAAAATAAAAAATTACTGTCAAATATTAAAATATTTAATTTTTGATACTATAATAATAGTATCCGAAAGCCATATCACTTACACCAACCGATGGTGGGGTTTTCTAATTTCTACCGAAAGGACAATAAAAGAACAAACATTGACTAATTAATTGCAGGTCTGACTCTTTTGCTAATAAAACAAACATTTTGTTTTCTTATTTGTAAGTATCCTAATGGAGTCTCGTTCACCCATGGCTTCCAATCTACCACTATTCTATCAGGATCAATAAATATTAAAGAAAAAATTAAAAAGAACTATAAAACTTTGTCTCTCTTAGAAAATAGTTCATTGAAATTTAAAAGAAAACACAAAATATGTCCCCCAATTCTTACAATCTAAAAAACATATCGTTATGTCTATTTTATTTTTAATATTAATATTTCGTATATTGTTTTAGACTCTTTCATAATTTGACATGACAAGTTTTTTATTTATTTTCAGGATTAGTGATGTTAAACAGTATGAAGTTACATATCAGATGATCTAAAACATGAAAATTAACAGTCAATGGATTATTAACAAATTATCCAAAAATTAAGAGTAATTTTTGCATTTTTTTCAACATTAAATAGCAATTAATTGACCTTGAAGTTATCTTTCTTTCTTAATCAATATGATCATATCCATAACACACTAGAAACTATGAGATAAGTTAAAATATCAAATTAAAAAAAATAGTTAATTTCGGCGGGATGTGGACATAAAGGACAATGATGAATGCCGTCTCTATGAAATTCAGTTATTTCTTTTTCCTTAAAAAAAATGTTACAAAGAAAACAAACCAAAAAAATATATATCATACCTAAAATTCAAAGATAAACCAAAGTGAGGTCCACCAATTGGTACCTCACCAATATTATTTTAGTCACTAATAATTCTTCACCGCTCAAGTATCAACACGCGACTCACAATGAATAAGATAAAAAATATTTAAACATTTTAATTTTATATTAAAAAATGAGAAATAAATGCCAAAGATGACAATTTCAGAAAGTAACATGCATGCCTCACCAATAATAATAATAATAATAATAATAGAGTTGAAAATAAAGTCTTAAATTTTTATTTGTTTTCCATAAATTTCTAGAAAGGGGGGCGCTTAGGTTCGTGACTCCGACCATATCCAGTGCATAAGACAAGCACCAAAAAAAAAAAAAAAAAGAAAGCCATGCCTTCCTTTATTATTAATTTATAATATAACTAAATTTATGTGTTGTTTCTATATACTTCTCCTAAAAAAATAATAAATGTATAGTTTAACTAAAAATTATATATAAATTTTTATTTTTTTATTATATACTTTTGTTTAGAAACCTGAAAATCATTTTAATTTAATTGCTCTAATTTCTTGCTTCTTATAGATAAGATTTCACGTCAAATATATACTCCCAAATATATGCCATCCAAATCCTAATTTTGCATGATTACAAGAGTTGTATTCCTTTTATTTATTTATTTATTAATATGAAAGTTATGTGACCTAGAAAGAAAAACAAGGAATGTGAATGGAAAACTTAAGCCTACCTGAATATTTTAAAAGTCACTGGTAATTAGATTGAGAAGCCAATACAATGTACCATAACCACATGTCCCCAAAATGATTGATTTTTCATATCTTCAACATTTTCCAATTTTATTTTTCATAATTAAATCATACAATTTTATTATTTTATTTTTCATATATTAAATTAAATGTAAAATGAGTAAAAGAAGTGGAATGCAACTTGCAGAAGTCAACTTTAATCATTTATTTATTTTTCTATTAGAATCAATATATATATATATATATATATATATATATATATATATATAAAGTTTGAAGAGAGTCGTACTATTCTAAAATTATTGGGATTCATTTTGTATTCGATGTATCTTTTGATTTTTTTTAATGTTAATGCAACTTTTAGAAGTTGACTTTAATCATTTATTTTTATTTTCTATCAAAATCAATCTATATATATATATATATATAAAGTTTGAAGACAGTGGCACTATTCCGAAATTATTGGGATTCATTTTGTACTGGATGTATCTTTTGATTTTTTTTAATGTTATATAGATTTTCGTGTAACAAACTCCATCTAATTTATTCAAATTATGTTTGCTTGTGATGTACTTACATATACTTATCATGTATCATGCTTTTTTTTTGCACTAAACTTGCCAATTTATTATAATTTGCTTACATCTAAAAAGAATTATTTTGTAGGCTGATGATTAAGCTATTGTGTTGTGAAAAATTTTAATTTGACATTTATCAATTAGTTTAATTGAAACACAACTTAATTACAATAATTATATAACAAAGATTAATTGTATAAACAATAATGACAAGTGAGAGCTCCACATTTAAATTTATAACTTGATTTCTTGCACATTTGATTTGGATTATTGAAATCAGATTTAGATAATTTATATATTTTTTAGAAATTTTGACTTTTTATTTTAAATGAAACAAAATAAAGATAAAAATAATTATTTTATTAAAAAATTAAAAAATTATTTAAATAAAAAATAAAAATCTAAAATCTAAATCATTTAAATAAAATTTAAACAATTTAAATCACATTTCAAAATTTTGCAGGACATGCATGTTACTTAATGCGCACATCTCAAGATGTGCAAAAAATTGGGTCAAAAGATTGATGAGTCCACCTCCTTCTCTTCACTCTTGGTTGTTAAGCGCTTCATAAAGGGGAGTCTTGATGAGTCCAGACCTTCTATTTTTGTAGTTAACTACACTATATAAAATTATAAAAGAGATAAAAAAAAAATTGGATTTTTTAATTATTATTTTCATTTTTTTTTGGGGTTAATTTAGGAAGAGAAAGAGAGAGAATAAGTAGGATCCACTAAAATTTAAAATTTTTCAATTAAATAAATAATAAAGTGTCTCTTAATTTGAGAGAAAGTGAAAGCAGAAAATAAGAATGTATATAAAATTTACTTATTTATTTTTCATCTGCTCCTTTTTTTTTCTAATATTTTTCCACTGAAAAGATAATTTATCACTTACTATTTAAAAAAATCTGCATCTAACCCATTAAATGGGTCTTATACATTCTTTCTTCTCCCTCTTGAATATTTTTTTTCAAATTTATTATATATATATTTTAATTAAAAGACATATATATTATATTTCACTACTCTTTTAACTGTTCTTATAATATTCGTAGTTTTTTTAATAGTTTTTTGTGGGACTCATGAAACTGTGCAAGATTTTTTGAATCCACCCCCTGCATTGCACAAGCAATTCAGTTATTATTCAGCTAGTTGATAAGAATTCGAAGGAAAAGAAATTAAGGGGGGTCCAGACTAAAAAGAGAGAGCCAGAAAGAAGGAAGAGAAATGCCCCTCCTCGTTCACTACATTTTCTGCAATACCAGAGAATCCAATGACATGAAAGGGTACCAAATTTTATAATTAAATAAATAATCATCAAAATATTCAGCTAAACACATGTTTCGTTCATGTGTTAACATTTTCTGAAAGGGACATATCGAAACAGGAACAAGATACACTATTTTCATTTTTGGTTAAGAAAGGATAAACTGAACATTATAAAAAACGGAACATTCCTTCCAAATATTATATTTGTATCCATGAATGATCAAGCCTAAATCCTAATATTTTTCTACGAGAGTTATAAAAGATTGATGCTTTTTATTATTGTTTGCCATAATATAAGATAGTATCTCAACTTATATCTCCCTTTTTTTTTGAGAATATACAGTAAGAATTTAAATTTAAGACTCCTTTTAAACATTCAAACTTTAATAATTAGGTGACGCATTTAATATGAACCCCTCTTTATCCTCAACCAAGTAATGATTCTTCAATTTTTTTTTCGTAAATCAACTGAAGAATGAAAATAACTTTAACATATTTTTTCTTAAAAATAATTAAAACATTTTCTAGAAATGTCCAATTTCTCTGTTACTCTAAGTAACACCCTCAGATTTAGATCATTATCTGAATAATTGAATTTTTTTTCTCAATTATACTTTTTTTTAAACACGGCTGTTATTTTGTAAAAATTATTTTGTATTTTATTTCTTTTAAAATTAAAAAAATTGAAATCTAATTCATAAGAAACAAATCTAAACGTCCAAAGTTGGTCCAAAAAAAACTCACGCACCTCTTGAAGCAACAGAAAATCGGTGATCGAGAGAAACTTTCAGCAGCTTTGTTTTCCGGCCGACAACTTTAAGCGGCTTTGTCCAACCATTTCTAAGTTATGTTTTGTATTTTTCCGCAGACCAAGTGAAAATGATGCGATGATTGATGAAAAGTGCGGCACCACCCTATGGGCTATAGACAGATAGAGACAGCCACATTTGGACTCAAGTGACACGTCTTTCACACGTGTCGTAAGGGCCCAAACCTCGAACCACACGTCACCCGCTCAACCATTGGACACTGTTGTTTCCTTCAATTCACTTCTATTTATGATGATGGTGATATTCGCTTGTCAATGACACACAAACGCAAACACAGTTGGCTTTCTCTGGTTCTGTAAATTCAGGCCCCTTCTGTTCTTCGTTTCTTTTAAAGTCTGCGTCAGAAATTCTTCAGAAGGAGGAGAACAAAAATGGTGGCTTTGGTTTCCCAAGAAAATGTTGTGGCATTGGTTTCCCGGACCGGTCGGGGGTTGCAGCGCTACAGAAAAGGTCGTCGCCAAGTCGTCGGGTTCGTCTCTTTCTCTCATTTACTGTATTTCTAGGAAGAATTTGGGTTTCCATCAAAGTTTCAAGCTTCACCCTGAAAAAAAGAAGTGTGTTTTTCTGTAAAATACAAGTTCTTTTTAGTTTCTTTAGTGTCTGTTCTTATGTGGGAAACATGGATTTTCTCACCGAGATAAAGGTGAAAAGATATCAAAGGCCTTGCCTTTTTGCTATAATACATAAGAAAATGGAGGAAAAAGGACAAATTAGAAAGTATCTGGAATCCGGATATACTTTTGATAAGAATCTGAACATGGGTTGAGTGTTTGGTTCTGAATTTTGGTGAATTCTAAATTGCAGTGTTGCTTTGTTGAGTTTCTGATTCCAAGGGTTATGAACTTTCTAACTGTTGTGTGTGCAATCATGCAGATGTATTCCATACAGATATAAAATTGGGGAAGAAGCTTGTTTGAAGGCATCAGAAGAATTAGAATTAGAAGTTCTAGTTATCAGTTCTCAGAAAGGCAAAGGAATGCTATTTCCAAAGGTAGAGAAATATTAGTCGATAATGAACACCCAAAAGTTACAATCATTCAAAAAAATTATTAATATCCTCTGGTTGACCTATAACAGGGAGGGTGGGAACTGGACGAATCCAAAAAGGAGGCAGCTTTGCGAGAAACCATAGAAGAAGCTGGGGTGCGAGGCATTGTTGGGGTAACCCACTTGCTCCAAATAATGGTCTTAATAAACCCATTAGCTACAAAGTCCGTAATTTAACAGAATAAAGTGCTCTGTTTGGTGCAGGGTAAATTGGGCAAATGGAGTTTCAAGAGCAAAGCTCATGATTCATTCTATGAAGGCTACATGTTCCCTCTACTTGTCCAAGAACAACTGGAGTTCTGGCCTGAGCAAAACGTCCGTCAAAGAATATGGGTATAAACTATGAACTGCAGACTTTCATTAAATTGGGTTAACTTTTTTCTGAACAGTGATGAGATATGGTTTGCATTGTTTTGGTGGGTGTAGATGAGCGTGCCTGAGGCAAAGGAAGTTTGTCAGCATTGGTGGATGAAAGATGCTCTTGACAAACTCGTGAATCGTCTCAAGGCTCGAAGATCTGGTAGTGAGGAACCACAAGTTGGTTTTGGAAACTGCATAGGAGATGTTAGCAGTCAAATCTGACCTGTAAATAGTGAATTTCGTGGAGGATAGAGCTGCTTTTTTTGGCTCGTCTCGAACGGAATAAGCTGCGGGATATTAGGATTCAAACAACGGGATGGAATTGGCAATTCCAGAAATTTTACATCTAATCTAGCAGTTCTGGCCAAGGTTATTCCGCTAAGTTAATGAACAATTTTTTTTTTTCAGCATTATATGTTATGTTTGGTATGTAGAAAAGGAAATAAAAGAAGAAAAATATATGTAATGTGTATTATATTTTTGTAAATATTATTTAATAGTATTTATTATTATTTTTTAAATAAGGGATGAGAGTATTTTTTATTCATAATTTTTTATTTTTATTTTATTTTATTTTATGTATTAAAGGCCGTTAATTGTTAATTGTTAATTGTGATGTTCGAAAATGTGGGTGAAAGACAATAAATTTTTTGAGAGTGTTATAGCTAAGAAACAGCCAGACGAACACGCCCATGATTGTTATGTGGGGAAACTCGGAAGTGCATGAAGTGGCTAAAATTTCGTAACCTGTGAACTCATTGGGTTAGTTCTACCTCACTCAACTTCTCATGCAACTTCATGCATCTTTTTGGTGCTTCGTGGTTTTTGAAATATAGCTATAGAACTTGATTCAAAGGCTTCAGCTAACATCTACATATTTTTCAGTAGGCCGTGTGACGTGGTTTTATGGCACTTCTATAAACTACGAATCAAAACCCTTCTTTGATTATTGTTTATCAAAATAATATATAACGCACTTAAAAGCTAGATAAAATGCTCTCAGCTTCTCAAATAGAAGAATGATAAGGGAATTTTTAACAGTATTACATGATTGAATATTTTAAAACGAATAACTTGATAGTAGATAGCTTAAGAAGTGTATTTAAATTCAATCTTAATTATTTTAAAGAGCACTTTGAAGGCTGATGTGGAGAAGTATGCCTAGAAAGAAAAGGAAGTAGTATTTTTCTTCATCAATCTTAATTTTTTCTTGAAGAGCATTCTAAAATTAGAAGAGATGTGTGTGCTCAAATGAGTTAATGCTTCAAATGTCTTTTGGATGGAATGGAAATTGAATTACGTTTTCCCAAAGAAGAAAGGGAAAGGCCCAGCAATTCTTGTCCAATGAGCTCTAAGTTAACTTGAGGCCTTAGGTTAGCCCACGACCAGAATTTGGCCTTCTGAAGTCAGAGTCGCAAGTCACAATTTGCTGTCTGGTCTACCTATATCATGCTGCCTTTGCTCATTCCTCTCGCCATTATGGACCAACAGGGGTCAATAAACTATAAACCGTGCTCTCTGTGGTTTGTTATATGAAATATTTATTTTAAAATGTTAAAGTCATCTGGAAGATTTCTTGTTTTAACTTTGAAATTAATATAAATTTCACAGTAAAGTCATTTTAACTCCACGTAAGAAGATTTTAATATTTCACTGCAAAGCCATGACACATAAAATAAGAATTTATGAAATTTAACCCCACCCTACTTCATTGATCAATATGGTGGGTTTATACTTTTAAATTATATTCTTTTTAATTCAAAATATAAATCACTTTTAATATATTTACACTTCTTACAAAAATTAGTTATATTCTTGAATTTTTTAAATATTACTATATTTTTCCAACCTTATCTTTATTGCTAACAATATAACTATTATCATTAAATGAAGGATATTATAAAAAAAATATTTATTATTAAGTGATTTACATTTTGAATCAAATTATTGTTTTGATTAATTTTTGTATAATGATTTGGCCCAAAACATGGCTGTGGCGTGGCCTATGCAGAGATGCGAGGGACAAGAAGGGCAATATATTGCATAGCATGCATATCGAGATGAGGGACAAAGACAAGGCATCATAAATTTATTAAGACAAATCTGAAAGTAACATTTTTCTCTTCCATCTCTCTCATTGTTTTTTAAGAAATTAAGAAACACACACTCCTTCCTCCCCACCTCATGCACGATGGCCAAGTAACCGCGTAATAGGCCAAATGAAAAATTATGAGAGAGGGAAGCATTAAAATTGACCACAAATTCGGTCTGAGAGCAAGAGCTCTGCACATTAAATTTCACCTGTCTGCTTCTTTAACATGTCTAGCCTTACCCTAAAGCCAATGCATCTCCAAGAGGCTAGGCTTGAATTAATCTTGAATTATATATATATCTATATAATAAATCAATTATCAGCAACTTATCATAAAAAACTTGTCAAAATCTGTAAATAAAAGTCATTTATTAACTTCAAGTCAAAATGAGGTTTAAGTGTGAGTATAAAGTTACACATTAAGAGTGAATTAATGAACTAAATGAGAACTCGGTGAATTAATTCATCAATATGATATTTTAAAGTACTAAGCCAAGAAATAATATCAAGTAAAAGTAGTTTCTTGCTAAAATTCAATGAAAGAATATCTCTTTTATATTTTAGGCTGTTTGAATTTTACCACTATCAATGATTTGAATCCATATTATTCAAAATCTCAAGAGTCATCATGTTTATATATATAATCCTCTGAAGTCACACGTTGCAGTAGGGGACCTTATTGGGGGACCATTTGTAATTATCAAACTGCAATATGAAATGGAAGAAAGTATAGGATTCTGCAGTAAAAATCGTTTGTGATTTAAACTTCAACCGTAAGCTTTCCCGTGACAATATGCTACTGTTCCCAACAATATTCAAGCCCCACCTTTCTTGTTGCGCTAGTTCACATGAGAGAGATCTTATGACTTCTTACTTCTATATACAAACCAACTTGAATTACTTGAATTACTTGAATTTTATCTCTGCTATTGAACCTCTCATCATGTCTGTACTTACAATGAGGCCACTTAGCTGATGATGCGACCTTCACCGGCAATGAACTGTTGTAGGGTGCTAAAGTAAGGATGACGAGGAGGGTAGGCGGAGTGCGATGTCACAGTTGTCTTCTTCTGTCCTCATTCCAAAAGTGTTTATCTCTATAATAGGGAAAGTGTTCAAGCCTTATCTTGGTCTCAGCATTTTGCTTTACCAATCCATAGATTCGATATTATAATTATTAAGCAGAGAAATAATAGTTTTTCAAATTAAGGCCCTGAATTCTGTTCAATCATGACCTTGCATGGCATGGCCAACCACGCTAGCCTTCAATTTCCAACTACTATAAGGTTATAAGGTTTTGGAATCTGATTTTGGCGTTCTTCTTGGTAATAGTGGATAAGCTTCGTCATTGTCTCTTCTTGTATTCTGAGCTTTTCTAACTTGTTATGTTTATGCATATATAGCATTTTTCATTCTTCAACTCCACATTTATAGTTTGAAAAAATTTGCATGGGAAATGTGTAATGTCTTCTCAGAGAAATAGGAAAAAGATGTTGACAAAGTTGATCATAGGATTCGAATCAAACCTACCGCACCCACCCCAAATGTTTTTTTTTTTTCTGGGCTAAAAGAAAGTTGATTAGTTTGGGCCATGGTATGGCTCTTATAGCAGGGACCTTTGGTGTTTTTACTAGCATGATAAAAGCTCTCTCTCTCTTTTAATAGTTAATACATTAAAGTTATTTTTATCGTCCCGGAAAAAGGTTTTTTTACAACTCCCGAAAACTTTAGGGATAATAGGTAGGACGTAATGCCTTTTTCTTTCACAATAATATTCAATAATTCAATCATGAAAGTTAAAAAAGATAACTCTAGAGTTGCATTTTGGAGGATGTGATGGCGATTGTTACCCAAAAAAAAAAAAACAACATCATTAGTAATGAAGGTTTGCTATTAGTTGCTACTTACTATGAAGTTTCTAAGAAGTTTATCTTAATCGCCAGGGTTCTCAAGTTTTTCATTGAGCTGTTCTAATAATAAAATTCTATTTGTCACATGGAAAATATCAACAATGGTTGAGAGTTTGCTCTCGCAAGATCACTTCGCATAAGTTCAAGAATAAGTATGATATATACTGGGCAAACTTTTACATAATATTCTAAACATGATTCTTGTACTTAGGGTAAAATAGTAAATGCAATGGGCTTAAACTTTGATCATGAAATACACAAATATATATATATATATAATGTTTAATCCTTCAAAAAGAATTCGAACTTCATTTATTTGAAACGATAACATTTCAGTTTTTTTAATAATATATTCAGACCCCACAATGTGAATCAGTGTAGGGAAGCTTTTTTTTTTTTGTTTTTTTAATCATTTATATGAAATGGGTAAAGCCATGGATTTGCTTATATAAAGCAACTCCTCAAACAAGCTCACAGGTCTTTCTTCTTCACTTGCAAGTTTCTATGAAATTAGCTTCCAACCTCACCAACACATTCTCTCTCTCATGTTCTCCACCTTTTACATAGTTCCCAACTTTCCATCCAGCTTTCTTCACACAAAATAAAAACACGTTGAAAAACATACATACAGATACAGGAAGAAAATTAAATGGCCAAAACGAGCCCTTTCTTCTCACCCTCAACCATCTTCCTCCTCATTATTACCATTCTCTCCTTTCTCCCTAACTCTTCACTCTCATCCACGGACTCCTTCCTCTACGGAGGGTGCACCCAACAAAGGTACAACCCCAACTCACCCTACGAATCGAACATTGACTCGCTACTCAGCTCCCTCGTCAACTCAGCCACATACTCCGCTTACAACAACTTCACTGTCATCGGCTCCAGTCCCCAAGATGTCGTCTACGGCCTCTACCAATGCCGCGCCGACCTCTCCATGCCCGACTGTGCCACTTGCGTCGCCCGCGCTGTCACCCGCGCCGGCGTCCTCTGCTCGCAGACATGCGGCGGCGCCGTCCAGCTCGAAGGCTGCTACGTCAAGTACGACAACGCATCCTTCTTAGGCGTCGAAGACAAGACCGTCGTGTTGAAGAAATGTGGGCCCTCCGTCGGGTACAACTCCGACGCCATGTCCAGCAGGGACGCCGTTCTCTCCGGGTTGGCGGGTTCGAGCGGCCCGTTTCGGAAGGGCGGGTCCGGAAAAGTGCAGGGCATGGCCCAGTGTACGGGTGACCTGAGCGCCGCGGAGTGCCAGGATTGCATCGGCGAGGCGATCGGACGGCTGAGAAGCGATTGTGGGACGGCGGATTACGGCGACATGTTCTTGGCCAAGTGTTACGCGAGGTACTCCACCGGTGGGGCCCACGGCTTCTCCAAGGCCCATGGTAAGGCCCATCTAATCATGCTGCCTCCGCAAGTCCTCTTCCTCCTCCTCCTTCCATTCTTCTTCTTTTGATCCAGCAAACTTGTGGTGTGGTGAATGATTGCCTTGGATGGGTGTAAAAAGTTGTATAGAATTTTCCAAAAGTGTAACAAGAGAAACGAACAGCTTGTGTCATAATTTTCTTTTGCTTATGTGACAGCATGAAAGAAAAAAAATGTAAAACTTTCTGCAAACGGCTCTCAAGTCTCACATAATGACTTCTCAGAGCAATTCCAATTTTGCTTCTTCATAACTCTTCAGAGTTCGGACATTTCTTGGGACACAAAATTTTGGATAATTTCTTTGTTTGGGTTAGTTTCGTAATCTATAAACGTCTTAATTATTTTTTTTCTGAAGTAAGGATTTATTTATCGAATATATTGAAGTAGCCACAACATTATAAGAACATGGTGGTTTTGCATATATTGATATTGATATGTTAATTTGTGTTGTGGTATTGGTTAATTACTAATGTGTTGCAGATAAATCTAGCGATGAAGGGGAGAAGACATTTGCTATAATCATCGGATTATTAGCAGGGGTAGCCATACTTATCATTTTCCTTGCTTTCTTGAGGAAGCTTTGTGAAGATCGTGGTAACTACACACTTTCTCTTGCTATTTTTTCTTTTCTTTTGTTAAAAAAAATGGATTCAGCAGTACACTAACATGATTTTTCCTTTTTCTTTCGTTTTATCATTTCCCATGCAGGTAAGTAAATTAAAGAAACAATAAAAGCTTGTCAAACTGCTCAATTATATCAGCCTCTCCTCCATTAGTTTGCTTTTGGTGGCTCTTTTGCTTTCCTTACTCTCTCTTCTATACGTCGGCTTTTTCTTTTCTCTTCTCTTTCTTTATCTTGTCCATTTGTTATTTTCCAATTTAAAATTCAATTTCAAAAGAGAGATTGAAGAGATCATGTGGTAAAGAATGTAAGATAGATGGGGGCGCTTATTGGAATGAATGCAAAAGGGGGGAAAAAAAGGCGAAGTGGAACGAAAGCGAGAGCTCTACAGATTCTATAATTTCCTCTTCCACTTAACAAAGTGGTATTATCTTGGTGTATAATATATGTTATTCTTTAATTGTAAAGTAGCATGACACTCATAATACTGTCTCGTGTATCATTGGTATATGCGCCTATCTTCATCTTTTGGGGACAGTGTATTTTCATGTGATTCTCCTTTTGCTTTGCAAACACAACTCTTTTAGGGCTTTATTTTTTGTTTTTTAATCTTTGTTTTCGTTCTGCTTATATTTGTGCCTGATATCTCCATTTGAAATTATATTTCAATTTAAACGAGTTCAACAAAAGCATCTCATGTACATGAGAATTAAAGCAATCGGCATCAATTATAAGTTATAATTAACAAGAACTTATAATTGAAAAGTGTATTGATAATTGTTATTCTAATTGAAAATATCAAATAATAAAAATCATATGTAAGGCTCCTATGTGTACGTGTGATGTGATTTCATTATAATAATGATTAGAACTTGAAACAAAATGCATTAATAATTGGTGATATAATTGAAAAAAAATGTGATAAATAGGTTTTTTTTTCTTTTTTTTCGGAGTTGGGTCTCTCTTTTGGGTTTAGCTGGTATACTAAGTTGAGGGCAAACTCTATCTTACGTTGGGCTGAGTGTATTTTAAGATACTACACCACATCACCATATTAAGAGAAGATGATGCATATCATGACACAGTAGAAAATTTGTGGGGATATATGCGTGTGTTTGGTTGCGCTGCAAGAGGAGAGAAAACGTGGTTTGCAGAAAAGCGACAAATTATAACTTCTATGTAAAAAGAGTTTGTAAACATAATTTTAATTTTCTGAACGCTCTGCCAAACACACTATAAGTATACGCGCACTTAATTGTTAGGATTTATTATATTTTATATATATATATATATAATAGATTTGTTGGTTGAATATATATGCACATATGTATTTCAAAATTCTTATTGTACCATATGAAATAGCATGTCATAAAGCCAACAAGCTTTCGTCTCATTTCCCTTCATTCGTGGCTATTTCAACTAAACACAATTATCATAATAACTAAACTTTAAGATTTTAAAATATTTACAATGAGATCCTTTAATAAAAAGTATGATATGTCAATAAATTTTGTTGAAATAATAAAAAGTATAAATACTTCAAGAAACCCCTTAGAACAAGCTTTCGTCTCATTTCCCTTCATTTGTGACTATTTCAACTAAACACTATTATCATAATAACTAAACTTGAAGTTTTTAAAATATTTACAATTAGATCCTTTAATAAAAAGAACGGTATGTAAATAAATTTTGTTGAAACAATAGAATATAAATACTTCAAGAAACCCCTTAGATAAGGTTTCCAATCCATAGTACTCTCCATTCACTCATTGTCTCTCTAACATATAATCTATTTGGTTGGGATGGAGGAAAGGTATTTTTTTTTCAATTTTGTATAATATTTATTATATTATTATAATTATTACTCAACAAAATTACTTCTTTAAAATAAAAGCATGATAATTATTTTTATTCTTAGAATCTTTTTTCTTTGGTTCTTTTCTTCTCTCAAGATACTCCTTTTTATATTTAGTGTTGAATTCTCTACAATTATTGTCCTGACCATTAAACAAATATACTAAGACTACTAATAATAGAATTCCATGATTTGAAGTCTTGAACATCTTTTTCCACAGGCAACAACCACATTCTATGTCCAATCAACTATATTGCTTAGTGGATAACAAAGTCAGACATGACACTCTAATTGAATCCACTTCAGATCCTATGCCTCAAAAGAGTGCCTGAAAAAAGTATGGACTGTGAAAGCTAAATCAGCTTTGCTCCTTGCCCTTTGTTGCACTTTTTCTTTAGCCAAATATCATTGAATGGAATCTACGATTTGGCCTCCAGATGGATGCCATCCAAAGCTTCACAATTAAGCAATCAAACCGGTACAAACTTTCATGCTCCAATAATATTACCAATAAAGTATCTCATCAAACATTATTATTCCCCCCACAAACTGCAAATTGGCAAACCCAGACAAAGTACTTTTTTTTTAAATAATAAAAAATCTTCCTTCACATTGTTGTTTGGATTATGTGAAAAAAGTTGGAGCAAAGGATTTTTGACATTCTTTAACATAGAAAAAAAGTTTTGCGTTGTGTTTGTATAGTCTCTTCAGGCTTTTGATTTTATACCAAAAAATTTCAGGATTTTTTACCTTTATTTTCTTTAAGCAATAAACTCCTTTTGTTGTCCTACGATGTGACATGTAGGTCGCTCACCTAAACCTGACTGAAATAAACAATGGGAAAATTTTCAATTTAACCCCTAAACTAAGGTTTAATTATAAAATTAATATATAAACTTTGAAATATATCAAATACTTTTTAAAAAATTTGAATTAAAGCAAAAATATTAAATTCTAATTAAAATTAATTGTAAGGAATTTTTTCCTTATTTAAATATATTTATAGAATATTATTAAATTAAAAATAAAATATAAATATAAGAGATCATGTGACAGATAATTTTAATTGAAATTTAATGCTATCATTTTAGTCTAAAATTCAAGAAAATATTTTCTTATATTTTAAAGTTTACACATTAATTTTGTAATTAAGTTTTAGTCAGGAGAGATAAAATGTAATTGTCCCACTTATAAATTTCTACTTTGATAAATCAAAAGATTAAATATTAACCAAAAAAACGTTTATAAACAAAAACGGGGAAAAAAGAAAAAAAAAAAAAGCTTTATCAACCAAACACCCAAAACTATTCTATTTTTGGTGGGATGTTCCAAGCCCAATCCAAAGAGCCAAACCCAAAACCCGAATTAGAGATTAGCCTACTAAACTTGGTCTGCTCCTAATTGTAATGAATAGACAGCATCCTGATTCCTGAATAATCCTGAACCACCATCTTCGTCGCAATCTGTCATACATATCAGTTTGGACATCAGATAAGGTCCGGGGAACATTCTGGATAGTCGATATAACTCCTATAAAACACTGAATAAATTTCATTTCTTTAAGCCCCATACCCGTTTGGCTCTTTGCTTCTTCTTCATTCTTTCGGGCAAATGAACTAAATAGGATTTTGCAGGATCAGCCATGGGTGACAGTTTATTTGGGTACCCTTTCAGGCGCTTCTTCTGGAGCCCTCCGATTTTCCGAGAATGGTCAGGATCAACGGCTCTCATGGATTGGCTTGAATCCCCTTCTGCCCACATCTTCAAAATTAACGTTCCAGGTACCTATTACACTCTCCTCTTTCATTTAACAGATTAAAATCTTGATGGGGTTGGTGTGGATTCATCAAAATTACTTGCTTATTAATTTCTGGATTTGAGAATAGGATTCAGCAAAGATAACATAAAGGTGGACATTGAGGATGGAAATATTTTGCACATCAAAGGAGAAGGTAGGAAAGAGAAGCATCAAACGAAAGATTGTGTCTGGCATGTGGCTGAGAGGGGGACAGGGAAGGGTGATTTTCCTCGCGCAATTGAATTGCCAGAAAATGTTAAGGTTGATCAGATTAGGGCACATGTCGAAAATGGAGTTCTCACTGTAATTGTTCCTAAAGATGCCCCAAAATCGCCTAAATTGCGAAACATCAACGTCACCAGCAAGCTGTGAGCCATGGAGACTCGGCTATATTGAGATCATCATGGTTTGAGAATGTTAAGGATTTAGAGAAATTGTATCTAATCATGTAATCAATTGCATGTTGTAACGAAGAATGAACGTGTGACTAACAGTAAAGATTAAGTCTTTGAACTACTGCTTGTCTTTGCTTTTCAACATATCTTTTATTATTTCTTTGCTTGTAATAATATTCCACAGACACTTTGCTTATTTACACACATTAGATTTTGTTCAAAAAGAAGTAACCAGGTGGATAATGTCATCAATTTAGTGACACGTAAGAACAATGCATGTAAGACTTAAAATTTTGATAACTGTACAAGATCATTTACTTGGACAACAAACTATAACCAACAGATACCCTTAATGACAGGAATCATTTTACAGTTCTGGAGTGCTTGATAAGCCAGTCAATGACAACATCGATGTTTATGAAATCCTTGCATGAAGTCATGTAGCAGCAAACCTCTCTGTCTTTGATTGATTCGAGTCCTCTGAAATGATTCCAGATGAAAATCTAAGGAATCTCTCAGATATATACGAGGGATTGAAACTGATTAATAAAATGCATAATATTGAGTTATTATGGAACAATTTCATAAATTCTCTGGACTCACAACTGATCTACCAACGCTTGTTTGGATAGTGCTTCTGACTTGTCAATTTTGTTTCCAAGAACAAGCAAAGGAATGTCTCTTAAGGACGGTTTCATCAAGAGCTCATGTAACTCGCTTCGAGATATCGGAATGCTGTCTCTATCAGCGGCATCTACAACGTACCTGTCTTTTGCATCCATCAGTTGACAAAACAAAAACAAAATCGTGAAAGAATTGAAAACTGCCATTCCAAATCTTTTAGAAAGGGTACAATACTTAAGTATGAACAGGCCATGTTACGTTTTAATCGACAGAAACCAAAAATAAAGACAAAAACAACCATTTAAGTTTTCTGTTCATCATGTTTAACAGAAAACATACAACATTATAGAAAGAGCTGTATGAGGTCAGCACCCTGGATTATAGGATGCTAGGTATGTATAAAAACTAGTCCTAGGTATTTTTCCTAATAGCTTAAGCTTCTATGATGATTGAGCTTTGACATAGTATTAGAGCCTAAATAACAATGCAGTGAGACATTCCTTACCACCCCGGTTTCATATCAAGGACCGGTCATTCTAACAGATTAAGCTTTAAAGTTAATAGGCCCTTGACATAGGTGATCATTACAATTATGTGCTTACTTAACAGTTTCCTTTTAGGTGAAAAGATCTTAGGTAAAGAATAAAGAAATCATTTGCAGTTTGCACACATGGGGTCTTTTATTCTTTATATATGTGCAACCTGGAAAAACCTTCTAATGGTGTCTGAACCAAGAAAGGGATGAAATGGAAGCCTACTTGAAAGTACCCCCAACGAAAACTTGTGCAATAAGGTAACGATTCACTTTTTCCAATCTAAATTCTCATGCAATTGAGTTATTGTTAGTACTAATACGCCTAGTTTTCTTCCCTACAGGCCAATTATGCTCAAGTTCTAAAACTAGGAGCCATTAAGGTCAAAGCAAAAATTGTGTGTCTTGTACATTTATATGCCTGTATGTCTGTAAAGAAAGAACATTCAGAGATTGGAAGTACACTATAGCAGAGACACCACGACAGTAACGCTCCCACATTGCTCGGAATCTCCGCTGTCCTCCAAGGTCCCAAAGCTTTATTGTGACATTTCCCTTTGTCACTTTTCGCATGTTGAATCCTACCTGGGTTTCATAGTTGGAAAATGTTTCTATTATACAATGTTCAAATATGCCATAAAAAATTTTATTCAAAAGAAAAAAAATACGCACAGTTGGAATCATGTCCTCACTGTATCCCCCCGTCTGGTGAACATGGTCAAACCATTGATGTCAAAAGATTGTCATTTATCAGGAAACAGAAATTGGGAAAAAAAAAATTCAGGATTTGCACTAACTCACAGCAATTGCATTGACAAGAGATGTCTTCCCTGCATTCTGAAGGCCTACGAGGGATAGTTCCATCTCCTGCTTAAAAAAAAAGCTGACACAGAAATGTAGAAAAATCAAAGAAGGGTTTAGAGGAACCAGCATATCAGTCATGCTATCCTTAAAAGCCACATATTGTTCAATAATACTATAGTTATAGATAGATAGATAGATGAGAAGATGTTATTCAAAGGCCACTGCATTTAGGGAACTTTAATGGGTCAAAATGCAGAAGCTACTATAGAACTCATGCCCTTTACAATTCTAATTTTTTTCAGTATTTATTCCACAGTTGTAGATTTTACCAACTTCACAACAATGGGACAACCTTCAAAAACATATAATTTAATTCTGTTGGACTAAAACAGAAAAAAAAAACTTTTTCTTTGTCACATCACATATTGCTGATATAGGTGGTCAACTGGTCACTTACAAGCTAGCAAACCACCTTCAAAAAACTTATGATCAAACATCCAAAACTTTTCAATATTTTATTTGGTGATTAATATAGTAGTAAAATAAGTTACTCCAAGAGTACTCGGTGGGACAGGCAGAGGCCACTGCAATTAGGGAACTTTAATGGGTCAAAATGCAGAAGCTACTATAGAACTCATGCCCTTTACAATTCTAATTTTTTTCAGTATTTATTCCACAGTTGTAGATTTTACCAACTTCACAACAATGGGACAACCTTCAAAAACATATAATTTAATTCTGTTGGACTAAAACAGAAAAAAAAAACTTTTTCTTTGTCACATCACATATTGCTGATATAGGTGGTCAACTGGTCACTTACAAGCTAGCAAACCACCTTCAAAAAACTTATGATCAAACATCCAAAACTTTTCAATATTTTATTTGGTGATTAATATAGTAGTAAAATAAGTTACTCCAAGAGTACTCGGTGGGACAGGCAGAGGCCACTGCAATTAGGGAACTTTAATGGGTCAAAATGCAGAAGCTACTATAGAACTCATGCCCTTTACAATTCTAATTTTTTTCAGTATTTATTCCACAGTTGTAGATTTTACCAACTTCACAACAATGGGACAACCTTCAAAAACATATAATTTAATTCTGTTGGACTAAAACAGAAAAAAAAAACTTTTTCTTTGTCACATCACATATTGCTGATATAGGTGGTCAACTGGTCACTTACAAGCTAGCAAACCACCTTCAAAAAACTTATGATCAAACATCCAAAACTTTTCAATATTTTATTTGGTGATTAATATAGTAGTAAAATAAGTTACTCCAAGAGTACTCGGTGGGACAGGCAGAGGCCATATGCAGGGATTACTTCCAAAGACCTTTGATCTCTAACGGAGGATACTTAACTAGCCCCTGGGGGCAGGATTTCTTTGGGCGAGGGTTAACTGCCAAATGGGATTCAAAACCTTACCCATGACCATGAAGATACAAAGGCTAAGTCTGCATTTCTTCAACCAGTTGAGCCAACGCTGGTTGGCCAAAACTTTTCAAATTTCCTTCTTTAGGAATGGCCAAAAGATGCAAAACAAATGCAAATTTTGATCAACAATGCAATAATTATTGCTAAGTAAATCATATAGCAAAGATTTACCAATTCTAATCACAGGACGTGGAACTCGCCAACTACACCTTGAGAAATTAATTTCTGGGAATTGAAATAGTATCATAGATATACGAAGCAAGTAACTACGAATGATTTTTCATTCTGACGACAGGAGTTCTGCCAGTAAAATAACAAAAGGAAGAAAAGGAAAATAAAAGAAAACACAGTAACCAAAAAAAGGATGAGGAAGAAACAGCTTACCTGCGCAGCCAGTTGAGAAAAGAATCCCAGAGACCCATTTCACTGAAAAAGAAAAAACTGAGTTTGAGCCTGTGAGGTCAGATTCTGAATCTGGCAAAATAGCAATAGAAGAGAATCTCTGATTTTTTTTTTTTTCTCCTTCCCTTTCCAGAAATGCAAGAGAAAAAAGGAAGGAAAGTAGAGGATGAAGGGAGAAAACAAGAAACTTCGCCGACTAGGAAGGAAGGGAATATCTTTATTACTTCGCCGACTAGACGATAATACTTGTCTGTCTCTATCCTGCTCTGTTCTGTTGCGATAACCGCCATTCTGTGCACTGTGCATACAATGTTATGCGCGTTAAGGAACCCCTCTCCCAAAGAAGAAGAAGGAATCAAAAATTAGTGAATAATATGCTATAAATAAGAAACCAAAAGATTATATATGTATTAATTTATTATTAATTTTCATTGTTATACATTTTTTTAATTATATTTTATATTTTTTATTACTGATCTCTTTTCAATAAATTAATAATTATTGAATTTATGTGAAATATATATTTTTAATTTAAAATAATATTATTTCAGTTGTTAGCACCAATTATTTTTATAGTTTGATTGAACATAAAATCATAAACTGAAGAATTACGAAGTTAGAGTATATAATCTTGAAGTGCTAAAAAAGTACCTAGGAGCTATCTCTAGTACTAATATTTTTAACAATGAAACTAATTGCTTAAGTACAAAGAAAAAACCTCTAAAAACCAAAAGAATGTCATATAATCACGAATGAAAATTTGGAGCTGCTGAACTTTGCTAAAGATGGCTTCTCCAAACTTAGTAAGTAATAATAATAAGTTGTTATAATTAATACCTAACATAGGTTGTGGAATACTTCATTTTATACAATATTAATTGTGCTTTTTGATGCATTGCATTTTTTGTCAAATATCAAAATTTGTGATATGCTCTTGCTTTGTTGTCTCGAAATACATCATTTAGTTGTCCATGAGAAAAAAAAAAACAAAATTCGAAGTATATTATTTGACATTTGAGAGTGATTAGAGATGATCATACGTAAATATTATAATTCTCATCCTCAAACTCATATTTAATGGATAGAAAATTTATCATCTCTATTAGATACTTAAATCCCTATATCCAAACCCATTTACCCAAAAAAAAAAAAAAAAGTTAACATACACAAGTTTTAATCAAATTGGGCTTCATTTATATAAAATTTATTCATATAAAAACATAATTAAAAATATTTTTTTTAAACAATATCAGTATAATTCAAAACCAATAAAATTCTATTTGACTGATATTTTATTTTATTTTTAAAATATATTATAATAATTATATCTACACACCACACAAAAGTAAAGTTCACGGGTATCTTATTTTGCCCTCAAATTTTTGGCTTCACTGAACTTGAAGGTCATTTGGAATCCGAAGGTGGCATCACTATTATAGGAATAAATTCTTTCTAACCAGATATAACTTCTAACTTTCATAACATGCTTTCAATTTATTAATTATTAATTTGGTGGCATTACACAGATATATTGATATTTCCAAGCAACGTCATAAGAGCACCAAATTTCAGTTTTAACAAATGATTGGGGAAGCTTGAACATTTTATTTTGTTTAAGAAGTTAGATGTGTATAAATAATTCATACTACCAATATTTGCATAATTCCACGTATATATTCTCCACATCATGAATCAAAGATAGCATATTTTTATTCACAACATTACATAAAATAAAGGTGATATTTGGCTAGAGTTTGGATATTTTTAATGTGTAAAGTTTATAAAATGCTTTTGAAATCAAAATGAGATAAAGAAAAAAGAAAAAATATATATATAGATATGTTTTTTTTATGTTATACTCTTTCTTATTTTAGAGGGATTTTACAAGTTTGGCACTTTAAAATATTCAAATTTTATTTGACTGTCTATGGTTTTTATGAGAATATCATTTGACATATTAATCAATCATAGAGTATCATTATTTTTATGTTACTCCTTTTCTCTTCATTTAAAAAAAAAAATCTTTAATTTTTTCATTAAACGTGTCCGATTGTCTCAGACTGCTATCTCATATTTATTGCAAAGATACCTTGCAAGAATCCCATATGAATCAAGCATATTTATTGTGGAGAAAACAGTATTTGCATTATGGTCATTGACTGATCTAAAAACGAGTTATATTTATGTGGTCACTTAGTCTTCAATCTAGTAGCCTTGGTCAAATTCATGCTTTCGGATTATCGTTAATGTTCTTTAATTTTTCAGTTTTAAGTGATATTACAGCTTTATCTTTTGCGTTTTGCGGGTTCTCGCGACTACTACTTTTTTTGTACAGAAATTTTCCACTTTGAAGCGATACTAACACTAGGAATTAAATTTAGGTTGTCTAAGAGAAGCTTTTGGAAGACATGTTTCCTAACATTGATTTCATTTTGGAATATTAATCTACTGACATTTAATTCAGTTCATAATTTTAAACTAAATTTGATTGAATGTGTGACTATATAAAAAAACAATGTTTACAAACATTTTTATCAATTACCAACGTAAATTTAAAATTGATTGATGTTATGTTAACTTTTATTTATTGCACACGGGTTGTTTTTAAATGTGATTATGCATATATTTTAAGAACTTATTATGACTTGTTTAGTGCATAAAGTGTAAAATGGAAAAAAAAAAATTGAGATAAAAATATCTTTGCATTTCTATTTAAATAAAAAATAAAAAATAATATGAGTATAATAAATATTATACATAAATTATATGAATGGATTAATAGAATCCTTCCCCTCTTCCCAGCGGCTCCCAGTGCTGTGACGATCATGGATAAGAGAAGCATAACGATCAAAATAAGCAGATTCCATATGATATTCATCAACGAAGTTATCGTTCGAATAATCAAAGGCAAATATGAAAGAGTTAAATGCACGAGAGTGGTTTTGGACTTGCACCTGTACATGTACAAGGCTATTACAGATTGATGATGAGGGAAGGGTGATTGGTCTCCATCATAACTCATTATCGTTTCTTTTTTGTTTTTTGGGCCACACTACAACTCATTATCGTTGCAAAAGCTGACTTGATGGAAAAACTAAATCAAGTTGTAAGAAACAAACACAATGGTTTGGTGAGTCCCTCTTCCCATTGACTGCAGCACATGCAGTCAAAGCTGATCGTCCCGTCTGCATGGCTCATTTTCTTCTCCCACTACGCACACTTCTGAAACGAAATAGAAGATACTTGAATCCCCATGGTCATTGAGTTTTGTGAAGTTTTAACAAAGAAAATTATGAAATCCAATGTAGAAAAATCATTAGGGGTTGATTAACAAAAGTAATTATATGGTGTGTGTGAAGAGTGGGGGATTAGAAAAATCCTACTCTAAAATAATGAAATGAATAGCCATTCTGGATTCCATGTAGTATTATAAGAAATTCAATAACAAAAAAAAAAAAAAGAGAGATGTAGAAAGAGTGTATAGGCATTTTTTCAGCTGAAATTCTTTGTAAGGTTAATATACTGCCTATTTGTATTTACTTTTGCATATTTTTGAAAACTTATTAATTTTTGATACGACTATATATGACTTGCTATAAAATGACCTCTCTCTCATATTGTTAAGTTATTTAAAAAAAAAAATTATTGAATGGTAGATTTTAAAAATGAAAAAATTAAAGTAAAAATTTTTTTATATACATAAATATGTTTTTTTTTCATCCCCCAACTGCTTTCATTTTAGATCCGTTCTTGGAAACTACCTTTATATATCTCTTACCAAATGAATTGTTATGTTCTTATCTCCAGTAATTTTTGGAATTCTATCCGTCACTCCTAAGGAAAATCTAAATATTTTTCTTTTTTAACAAGTAAACATATACAAATACAAATGCTAACCTAGTAAAGAACAAGAAGAAGTGCTTCCTGAAATTTAGTTTTTAACCTGAAAATTAAACTAATTAGAATAATTAAAATCTTAGAAAATGGAAAACAAAAAAGGAAATGTCAGATATCCTGTTCGAAAACTTGTAAATTCACAAAAACTTAAAGTTGGCCTTGCAAAGGCCAACATTGAGATTTGAAAAACAAAAACACCTGCATTAGATCTGTTTGAGGATTATCAGTCAATTCTTGTCAAAAAAAAAAAAGAAACAATAAAACATGTATGATAGTTTCAAACAAAACTTTCATCAAACCCATATATGAAACACAGTATGATCAAATATCCAAATATTTTCAATTTTTCATAATCTATGGTCTGCTAGAAAAGAATTAAATGTCTTGATCATGTTAAAGGTACAAAGCATAGGTATATAGGTATATATAAATGTCTCGATATTTTCAATTTTTAATTAAATGTCTCGATATTAAATAATAAGAATTACTGGGCTATGTTACTGCATCTGATTTTTCCTTTTGATCCCCTGGACATCCCATTCTGCATCACATGGGTTTATAGCTATATATCCCTTTCGCTGTCAAATCAATATACTAAAAATATATACAATCATGATCTTAAACTTTTTCTTTTTTAAAGATCACGTGATTGAGCCACAAAAATATTTATTTATCATATTTTTATTAAAACATTTAATAACAAACAATTAAAAATTGTACATAAATTTGTTCACTACAATAATCTAGGCCCTAATTTTTTTATGATGTACAATTAGTCTAAAAAAGCATTATCCATTGCATCAGTCTCCTATCAAATGCTTGGCCCAAACCGTACCCTAATGGATAACACACTTACTTCTTATCATCTTTCCCGTTAAATTCCCAAATCCCTAGACTTGGTAACAAACTCAGGGCCGTTTGTCTGCAAGAACCTTGTGTGTATTAAAAAAAATGTAAAAAATAAATAAATAAGATAAAAAATAATACTAGTATCTTTTTTTAAAAAAAAATAATAAAAATAAATATAATTGAATAATAATTACAATAATATAATAAATATTATATAAGAATTATATAAAGAGATTACCTTTATATAACTTGAACCAAATATATCCTTAATCTCCATTTTTATAACTAATTGTATTACCATAATTAAGACTTTTACAAACCAGTTTTGTCTAAGGTATATTCGCTTTCATATGAAATTATGAGCTGTCCAAGAAAAACTTGGTCTTTTGAAAAATGGCATAGTTAACGAAATTTGGATATACCCATAGGGAACTATGATAACTAACTTGCAGGTATATTTTTAAAAAAACTAACTTGTTCACCATAAATAATTTAGGGCCTAAAATACCAACAAAGAAAATTTAAGTGTAGTTTCTATGTTTGTCATTAAGTTTTTTAATAAAAATATGATAAATGAATGTTTTTACAGTACACATTGTTTGGGACCCTATTCCAACAATATTTTTATTAATTGAGAGATAATAATTTTAAGAAAAATTCAGTCTATGTACATTAAACTAAGGAAAACTTTATATTCAATCAAATTTATTGATAATATATTTACATGTTTATTTTCCTTGACCTTTATGTTATAGACCAAATCTACATTAATTTTTATTGGGTCCAAAATTACACAACCAGCCCCCCACCCTTTTTTTCTTTTTCTTTGACAATCATGCTATTTTTAATAAAAAGAATCACCAGTCGTTATTCAATTATCATCTTATTTTTACGTTGACGATGCAACAATGTTGTTGTCTTGCCTAAAGGGAAAACGGTGTATTATCATGATTAGAATATGTGTGTGTGTGTATATATGTATATATATATCTAGATTTTTTGAAATATGAAATTTGTAAAGACTCAAGAAAGAGAGTGAAGTGAAATTATATATAAGGTTAATTTCTTTTATTTTTACTCAATTTTTTTATCTCTTTCATATTTTAAAAATATTTTACAATTTTTATACTTTAAAAGATTCAAACTTTATAAGTTTTTGTAAGAACTCAACTCGAGGGTTAAATTAAGAACCTCTTCAAATTACCTTAATCTATGTGTTTGAATGTTGTTACAGCAAATTTTGGATTATGTGAACTAAAATAAGGATAGAACAATTAACAATAAATTTTAAAAAAATAAATAGATTAGATTGAGAATGATTTCTTATAATATAAAAATGAAGTTAACTCAATGGATTGAGTTTAAATTTTATGAACCCGCATAATATTATAATTAAAGTTAAGCCAATCAACTTAACCTACCTATTATACCGGTTAATAATTTGTTGGTGACATCGAGATTTTGTTGGTGGGTGATCATTGATACGAGACACCTGGGCCAAGAACATTGTGGTTAGGTTTTGATTGGCGGTGGTGACAATGTAGGATCTGAGAGTGGGATTGAGGTTGTCAGTGGCGGCTGTTGAGAAGAAAGTGATGATGGTGATTTTGGGAGAAGTGAGGGTAGTCTAAAACAACAATAGTGAAGGATGTCTCTGTAATAGGTATTCATGGCAAAGAAAGGTGGGTATTCAGGCAAAAACGCAGAGGTTGAAGACGATGGCTATGCAGAATGTCGAAGTTTTAAGCATTTGGGATTTGGGAATTGTAGTTCAAGAACAAGTTGAAAGAAGGTTTTTTTTTTTGGGCCAATGGATTCTTAATTTTATATTGTTAAATTACTTAATTGGTTGTTAAATAAACTTTAACTCAATTTTAAACTTAATTTTTATAATTTAAAATTAAAATTTTATATTTTTAAAATGTCTTATTTAGGCCTATCCTCTACTTACCATGCCTTTAAATATCAATCATATCTCATTCTCATATTTTAAATATAAATAATTTATGTCTAAAAAATATAAAAAAGATAATCAATCATATCTCATTCTTATACATCACTAGTCCTTCCAAATTTACAGTAGCACTGCCAATGTAAGCATCTTCACTAAAGCATTTTATTTTTAGAAATTCACCATCATCAATCTCAACAAATTCAAAGGTGTGATTCCAAACAAGAGCTGAAGTATGAGCTATCCTTGTTCTATAGATAGCCTTTCCATTTTGCAAATTTACATATGGGTTAAATTTTTTAAATTTGTCTCACAATAGTTATGTTAAGTTTCCTTCCAATTCTTGGCTAAAGATTTGATGAACCATTACCTGATTGTTAAAAGCTAACACGTAAGTTGTTCATGTTATGCGAACCATTAGCGAATTGTCACTCTTACTAAAATTTTCACTTTTAACTCTCTTGAATTGTGCCCTTCAAATGGGACAACCATTTCAACTTCATTTCCATAAAATTGTGCATGTTTTGCTATGACACTAGAATCAGGTCCCATTGCCCACATTGTCGTTGAATCATCTTCAACATGTTTCATCTTTGATACAAATGCGGAGTCAACAGAAGCCAATATAATCACAATAGTTGTAATTGGGAAAGAATCCTCCTTTTAAATTGTTTTTCCCCTTTTATCTTCATTTTCCCCTTCTTCCATTAATAACAGTTAGAGCTGGGGGTTTTTACGCCTATGGTTTGCCCTCAAAAATCTCAACCTAATGTACAATGAATCCTTAATCCCCTGTACACATAAGTTCGACATTTGTGCATCATCAAGAGTTTCAATCTTTCTCCGTTGGTGAAGAACGAATGTTTTGTAAGAGTTTCTTGCCTCTTTGTTGTAGACTTGGGTTTTTTTCAAACCAAGTAGTGCAACATATATGGTTGGGTCTAGGTTATTAGTGACCAATAACAACTAGATCATATTCCTACTACCTTTTAAGCCTGAAAAAATTTTGCACAATGTCCCTTTCTTCCCTTCAATTCATGGGCCTTTAACAACTTTAACTCAACCTATATATCCTCCTTCAAACAAGTTTAGACAATTTCAATCAACAAATTTTTAGGAGCTTTCTTTGATAGCATCAATACACACTTCACCTCCATGTGGTCTACCTTAAGTGTCATTTGGTTTGTGATAACACGAACGTATTTTATTTATATAACTTATGCAATGTTTATTATACCCTTATAATTATTACTCAATCTATCAAATTATATTTTATCTATCAGATTACTTTTTAAAAAATATAAACAAAAAAATCATTTTTTATCTCACCTAACCTCATCTATCTACTTTTTATATTCCCTTCACATTTACATCCTCTAACCAAACGATTCGAACCTTTTAGAAAACCATCCTCATTTCTTCTCTTCTTACTGTATCACCATCATATAGGTGAGAAAATTCCCTTGGCTTACTCAACACTATAAACACAGATGAAGCCTCCTACTCCCTCGCCAGAAAGCTGTGTTTCAACTCAGAAGAGTTCATGTTTTAAGTGGATTCTACTAGGTCAAAACATTTGGTAACCTATTAGTATTGGATAGGTTTAAGGTTAAACAGAAGAATTTGTTAGGCCAAGCTATTGCTATCACTAATACTGTTAAAAAAGGCCCAACAAATTTTTCTAAACATTTAGAGCTTTTAGCCCATCTAACTTCTCTAGCCTGATTAATGACCCAGTTTCTCTCCACTTTGTTGTCAACGTCTTCTTCTTTTGCCATCAACAAAACTTAGTTGTTAACTTCCATAGCATTTTATCCTATTCTTCTTCCCATCCTAGTCATGCTTTACTTTCCTCTTCACTTTTTTGGTGTTGCAAGATTGATGAACTCCTGTGGTTCTGGTTACTGTTGAAGCAACCAAAGCCTCTTGTGCCTTTTCATCCATTCCTTCTCTATGTTTCACTTCTTCTCCAACTACGTCCACTTGAGGTTACTGCTCTTTTTTGGCTTCTAATTTTATCGAGATGTCATCAGAAAACAAATAATGATTTTGGTTAAATTTTTCCTTTTTTTGTTCTTTTCAAACTCCATTTTCTACTTGGCAGTCACTCATTCAAAATTTTCACTAAAGATTCCCATTTGATTCTTCATTTGTAATGTGGGTTGAGTGATTACAACTTTGCTCAGGCCTGTTGAACAATTTAATTATGCTTACTTCCTCCACTCAACTCTTTAGCTCAAATACTTCTCAACACCACTTTCTCTCTCAATGCTATGCTGAGTTAATTAGGCTAGGGACATCGTATCACAATTCATACTGGTTCGGCTTCATCTATTTTTCTTTTTCTTATTTTTTTCCTACCAAAAGCCTTTTATAACCTTAAGCCCAACACACCCAACATACTCAGCTCTAATAGTACTGCTACTAGAAAAAATCAATTTAGTATAAAAATTTGTAACAAATAAAAAATCCATCACTAAATATATTAATTAGTGACAAATTAGTAACAATCATTAAAATTTGTTATTTTTTTTCTCAAAATCTACACATTTAGCATTCAAATTTAGCAATACAACCCATATGTGATTTGCTAATTTAACCAAATTTTTAGCCAAAGGGGAAAGCGCTTTGTAGACTTTGAAAATATGGAAAGCCTTTTAACTTTGTGTGATTTGCACTCTACCTCATCTTATTTATCCTCTTATTCATAATGAATGAATTTTTGTTTTACCATTTTTATTTTCTTCCTAGTCCTATTTTTGTGCATCTTAATGACAGCATCTTGTAGTCCCTTAGCAACATTTGATATATTTTGTTGGTTTGTGAATTTATGGTCTTTGAAGAATAACACAAGAGAGATAGGAGGAAAAATAAAAATGAATGGTGCCATTGCTTATTATTTCATGGAGAAACAAAGTACATTATATATGGCAATGAGAGTCAATAGCCTTTTTTATATGGATTTTGGATATCTATAGTTTTGATCACTTAATTTATTAATGATGCAAAATTAATAACATATTTTTAATTGAAATCTATAAGTACCATGGTGCTTTAAGGAATTTAAATCCTTTTTTGGAAGATGTGTATTAGTTAGATATATTCTTCATAATTTTTTTTAAATCATAATTAATCAAATAAATTATTTTAAGAGTTTCATATTTTCTTATGTAGCGATGGGATTACTAATATTTCTTTTTATGCAATTGGTTATACTTGGTAGACAATCAATTATTTTCTCAATAGCATCATATCCTTGGCCAAGAAAAGAAAACATCATCATATTCTTTGATTTTAAATTATTTTCTTTGCTAAGCTATGATGATTACTTAAGTTTCTTTTTTAATTTATTTTTGTAATATTTCAATTATTGTGAAGATGATTTTTAAATGATGTTTCTTTTAGCCTGGTGTTACAGGACTAAACTTTATAAAAAGAATCTTAAATTTTATTTATTCTACTTATACAATATTGTGTTGCATTTATAATCTATGAATTGGTGCATAAAAATAATGAGTCCCATATGTTACAATTACATAAATGCAATCGTCTTTTTACTATGCTAAGATCTATCATTTTTGTTTGATAAATATAACGAGTCTAATATTTATGGTTGTTTCTTGTTATTTAAACAATTAACAAAGATATATTGAGAGCAAAATCAATACGTTTCAAGTTTTATGTGTTTACTTGTTGTAGAGGGCTTTCTAAACTTTTGATCTTTAATTATTTTTGAACTTTATTATTAGTAAACAACAATGAGTATTAAAATTTGGTTTTGGTGTAAAAGGATACAATATTATAGTTTGGTGTATATATTTAAATGAGCACTAATGGTTTAAGTTCACAACGTATGAAAACTTAAAATGGATTTTTAATGTTCTTGTTACTCTTCTTTCTTATATATGTATTTTCCTGGTAGTTGTTACAAAATTTTTAGTCCAAGTGTATTTTAATCTACATATGTACTATTTCATCTCAAAAAATTAGGTAATTCTAACACTATGACACGGATGTCTTTTTCCTTCAAGGTGTTGCTAACTTTACTATCTTGCATTTTCTTTTATATGTTATTAAAAACAATTTTTTGTTTCTATATACATTTCATTTGAGCCTTAACTTTTTTGTTTAATGTAAAAATCTCTTTTACTCTTTTATGGTAGTCTTTAAAAATTATTTTATTTTATTTTTTTACTAATGTATATTTTTCTATACAACATTTTCTCAAAATTGGCAAATTTGGAAATGCCAATGTATGACTCCTTTATTTGCCTTAAAAACTCTACCTAGAGCTTGTTACAATCCAGCTATAGGTTAGGGATGACTAAAATAACAAGTCGTTTTGCCTGTTGGCCAAAATGTCATACTGTGAAATGCATTTCTAACCCTTACTAAAATGATGCCTTGTTTATATCCAATGCACTATTTCACAACAGGGAGATTAGGTAGGTCAATTTTCTTATTTCTAGCCCAATTTTGCAGCTTATTAAAAAAAGGGTTTAGACCTTTGAAGGTTATTTTTATGCGATTTTGGGACAACATTTTGGCAAAAATACATATGGATTTAATTTTAGGTATGTGTAGAATTATTTCAATTATTTAATTATTGTAATTTCTATTTAGCTTATAATAATGTTTTTTTAAAGGTTTAATAATTCATAAGAAATTATTTTAATTGCCAATTAAAATTTTCATAATTTAAAAGAATTACTTTGAATATTTGGCATATATGGATTTTATGAAAATTAATCAGAGTGCTATTTATTTTGTTTAAATCATTTAAAGCTTATTTTAGGCAAACTTTAGGACATGTAGATAAATCTTGATAAGGAATTTTAATTAATCAATTTCATATAGTTTACATGAATAATTAATTAATTAAATTCCATAAAGAATCTAAAGAGAATTATTTAATTAATTAATAATTACATAAAGTTAATTAATTAAATTCTCATAATGAAATTTAGAAGGAGAATTTCAATTTAATTAGTTAATTACATATAGTTTAAAAGATGATTATATTAATTAATTAATTAAATTCTCATATAGACATAATTCAATCAGTGCATTTTTAAATACGCACAATGTATTTAGATATTTTATGGTTAATATTGTCACACCCAAAAATGCGACCGCGTGGCGCCTTAAAAAAAAATCAAAATTGAAATAGTAAAAATGTTCAAATAAATAGGGTTCAGGAGTCGCCACCAAAATTTTAGTTTTTGAAAAGGGAAAACTTTGGAAAAAGCCTTTTTATGAGAAAAATGGTCTGCGAATCAGAAAATGGATTCGGGAGTCGATTGTGAATGGGGAAGGTGTTAGGCACCCCAATACACCCATTCTTAAAAATGATTATCCTAAGTTAGTTGTGCAAAATTATCATGGCCTTTAATCTATTTGCATTCTCCTTAAACAATCACATGCATAGAACAGAAGAAAAAATTTAAGAAAATGAAATTAAAATAAAGAAAAGGGAATAAAATGAAATTAAAAGAAATTAAAAAAATAAAATTCAGAGAAAATGTTTATTTATAAGGGCGGACTTGACCTAGGATAAAAGACCTAGGATAAAAGCCTAGAGCCTACGTACCCTTTGAAAGGGATTAAAGTCTACGTAGTTCGGCTGAAAATTGTATTTGTTAGTAGGTGTTTGTTCGTTTGTTTTATGTTTTGTTTTTGTCTTTTTCCTTTTTTTTTTGTTCTTGTTTTTGTTGTTTTTCCTTTTTGCATGTTCTTTCTTTTTTTAAATTTCCTTATATTTAATTTTGTGGTTTGGATATTGTTTTTTTTATTTATTTGAAAAGACAAAGAAAATAAATTACTTTTTCCTTTAACAAGTTTTGAAATTGGTTGATGTGTTTTAATTTGATAAAAGAAAATTTTGTAATTATTTTTTTTATTTTCATTTTCATTTCATTTTTCGTTGTTTTTTATTACCTTTTTTTAGTTTTTTTTTTATTTTGTTTTTGTTTTTTTCTCTTTTTGTTGTTACTTTTTTTTGTTTTCTATTTTTTTTCTATTTTCATTTCTTTTTGGTTTTGTTATTGTTTTTTTTCTTTTGTTTTTCTATTTGTTCCTTTTTTAGGTTAATTTTTATTATGTTCTATTTTGTTTTTTTTTTCTTCTTTCTTTTTGTTTTTAGTTCTATTTGTTTTTGTTTTTGTTTTTGTTGTTATTTTATTTTGTTTTTTTCAGTTATTTAATTTTTTCCTTGCTTTTTCATTTTTTTTTGTTTTCTTCTTTATATCTTATTTTTTATGACATTAAAAAAATATTTTCATCTTTAAAGCTTATTATTATTATTATTAAATTTTAATTTTTGTTTCTCATTGTTGATTGATTTCTTTTATTTTTCCACTTTTGTTAGATTTTATTCTTTACACATTTTTTGTCCCTTTTTTTTATTGTTATATATATATTTATGTAAACAAGAAAGATTTTTTCTTTTTTGAGTTTATGAAATATATTCTTATTAAAAAGTACCTAAGCTTTAGAAAAGTTCAATTCCTACTTACTATTATCTTGTTTTAATATATATATATATATATATTTTTTGAAAATATTTTTGGGTTTTCTTTTTATCCTTTTATTTTTACTCTTTACTTTTTTCCAAAAAACAATCTCTAAAGGAAAATTTATCTTTGAATCTTTAGAACATTATTTTTCAAACATTTGCAAAATAACGTTAGGAAAGAAGTAGGCAAGTATTTGAAGTTCACTCTTGTTCTTAGTAAAAAGCTTTTTAATCTTTTCCTTTTTTGTTCCTCTTTTCAGGAAATATTTTCTTTGAAAAATCATTTGCTGGGGCCATTGAAATCCAAAACACTAAACGTACGTTCAAGGCTCAAAAGGCACAAAGGAGGCTTATTGCCACACATGGCCTTTTGGTCTATCCCTATGTGCCTAAGGGGATATGAAATCCCACACGGCAATTCTAAAGAGAAAATAAAAACTAAATTAAAGCAAAAATATTCACAAGCTTATAACATTTGTTTTGATTGTGTGTGCTTGTGTCCAGCAAGCTAAACAACATATCGTAATACATTTCAAGAATAGGAAAATAAATTCAAACCAATTGACTCTGCTATGCTATCCAATCCGGTTTCATCTGCTATAGCGCAACCATCTCTTTGATCTTTGCTCAATTATTGGTAAGTCTCCTCAATTGTTTAACATCCTCGAGCAAGGTTCATGCAAAAGAGATAAAAAAGATGGGGGGTTAAATTCAAGACAACCATTTGTTTTTTCTTAGTAATGATCAAATCAACGCATCAATATGCACCTACACATAATGGAGAAATATTTACAAGCATGTTGGAGATTTGCAAATAATTCAAAGCACTGTCCAGCCAGCGAATGAAATTAAATAGGAATTGCATTAAGATTTCAAACCCACGCATCCATAATATGAATATAATGTTTTAGGCAGCAAAAACTTCTGATAAAATACGCGAAAACTTCATATTTTCATATTAACATTCGAATACAACAAGGATGAGTAGAAGGTTGACTTTAGACATTCCACATTTTCAAAAAGCAACTCTTAGCTTAATTCTGTATAAGACACCTTGGACTGAAACATTATTCATTTAATTACTAAGCAAGATGATTAGATCCAAATGTTCCTGCTAGTGATGAGGAAGCATAGTAAGAGAGAGTGCATAAAAAAATAGACCTCAGATTACCTGACAATAATAAGAAGTTTAACTCAGCAATTCTCCCTGTCTCACAAGATCATAATGGTTCACTACCTGAGCCACATTTAGACCTTTTTTCTTTTGAGCATTTTATCAGATACCTACTGAGCACTCTTTGAGAACCATACAGCGAAGGATTCTACATCTCACCCTGACCACCCAATATATGCCGTTGGCAACATTATCGCGACCCATAATTTTAGCACTCAATATTATATTCCAAACAACAGGGGAGTTTTAAGACTAATTTGATTTTCACTGAAATACCCAATTTCTATATTCTGCTTAACAATATCAACATTTGTAAAAGAGGTCCCTAATGCACTGCTGATGAAAAGGATGCAAGGATGAGACAACTCATTGAAAGGATTGACAAATAGCAAAGAAGAAATCAGATGACGTTATGGCATTCAGCACTCAAATAATAACCAAACCATGCCTTGAAACGAATTGAAATTACATCAATCAGAATGAAACAAGCATGAAGTAACCTACTAAAATAGCTACTCAGATACATGATTCCACAACCCGAGATCAATTGAGTTAGATCTTGAAAGCGAATTAAGAATAAGTCAATACCTGGTTGAATTCGTGGTTACAATCAAAGGTCTTCATTCTCCTTCGAGCTCCAACCAGCTCTTTTCTCGGTTCCAATAGCATTCTCTCACTCTCCACTTCTTCCTGGTCAAAATTCCCCTCTGTCCATCGTCTTCCTTTCATATCTTTCTCTCTCAGACTCTCCGTAACCCCCCTTTGAATTTCCCAAACCCGAAAACAGTAACCCGTTTAACCTATTCCTCTCTGCTTTTATTTTCGATCGCCCTTTTCAAAAACACTTCTGAGCTTCCTCCCCTCAAATCCCAGCAGGAGCTCCCTCGCTCCTGAGTCTCTCTCAACCTCATGTGCCTTTCCCCTTTCTCTATTTTTCTGAACCTCGCATATCTCTCTCACCTCCGCGTTTTTACTCTCGGCCCCTCCCTCGGCCTGGCTTCCCCATGGATTCGAGAAGAGGCACGCCGGGGAGGGAGCAACTCCTTTGGTCCCCCTCCTGCCTCAGAGTGTCTCCCCTTTTTTTATTTTTCTCTCCCCTCTTCTTCGATTATCTCGCTTTCTCACTCCCTCGATTATTTTTCGGTCTCTCCCCTCGACTCCGAATCCCCCTCTGTTCCTTTTGGCATCTCGCCTCTCTCTGTTTATGCCTCCCTTTTTTTTGTGTGTTTGTGTCTGCCCCTCCTCTGTTCGCTTTTTATGTCTCTCCCCTCTTCTTCGATTCTCTCGCTTTCTCACTCCCTCGATTATTTTTCGGTCTCTCCCCTCGACTCCGAATCCCCCTCTGTTCCTTCTGGCATCTCGCCTCTCTCCGTTTATGCCTCCCTCTCCTCCATTCTCACCCCTTTCTGTTTCTTTTTGGACTGCCTGTACTCTTTTTCTGCCTCCCCCCCTTTTTGCGTTTTTCTTCTGCCTCCCTTTTTCTCTGTGTGTGTCTGCTCGAGGATCGAATCAAGGGGGACCCTTGGGTAGGGTTTGTTTTGGATTTGGGTTGAATTGGGTTGTGGTTTTTGGACCTCATACTTGGGTTGAGGTTGAAATAATGGGCCTCCATTTTTTCTTTGTTTTGTTTTTTTTTAGCCTATTTTTTCTTTTCCTGTTTGGGCCTTTGGGTTTAAAAGAAATGGACTGAAACTATTTGTTTGCTTTAGTTTTTTTTTTAGATCAAGGTTGTTTTTTTTTTTTTTGGTATTGGGCTTTCATTTAGAGAAAAAGGAAGCAAAGTTAAGACCCCCTTTTTTTTAATTGATTTTTCTTTTATTTGTCTTTTTTTCTTTTTTTCTTTTAATTATTTGTAGGTAATAACTCTGATATGTTTTTTTTTCTTTTCTTTTTTAGTTTCCCCTCTTCTTTTTTTTTTTTTTTATGGTTTGGACCCTCTTAATTTTTTTGTTTTTGTTTTGGGCTTCCCTTTTCTCTTTATGTATATAAGTATATATATTTTTTGAAATATTATTATTATTATTATTTTACTTTATCTTTTTTTTTTTCTCTTTTTCCTAGTTCCTTTTTATTTTGCTTTCCATTTTTTATTATTTTGTTAGTTTAATTTTATCATTATTTTTGGAGCTTGCTCGGACAAAATACGATGTTCACAATATGAGTAGATAAAGAGTAGCTACAGCATCTTTTTATAATGAGTACATGCATTCTAGATATAATTTTTCATGGACATCACATATCGAATTAAAAATATCAATTGTAATTAAGTGTGCAATCATAATAAATCTTTACCCAAGTAAATAGTTATGGTTACATGCTTAATTAGGATTAAATATAAGTTGCCTTGTGTTTCTTAAACAGCTTATATGTATTAAGGAGTATGATTGCATTCTAATTTCATCATAAATGACACATAAATATATGTCATGCTAATTTCTTTACCCACAAGTAGATTTTAGTGATACAATATTTACGTTTTTAATGTCTTATATTGGTAAGCATACAATTGTTGGAATGTGATGATAAATTGCTTCTTTTATTTATATAAGTGTATATTTGTTGAAATCTACCTTGTAGCTACTCCTACTCAAATGTGTCTTTTGATGGCTAATAATAGCCAAGATAAAATTATTATGAATGGCACAAATTACAAAGTTTGGAAAGAAAATGTCTGCCTTCAATTAAGTTGCCTTGATTTGGACTTAGCTCTCTGTATGGATGAGCCATCACTAATACCTACTGATGCTTGTTCTAATGAAGAAAAATACTTGTACAAAGCATGAGATAAATCTAATTAGTTTAGCAAGATTATGTTTATGTGAATAATAGATACTAGCATTCGTGAATCTATTATTGATTATAAAAATGTTAAGGACTATTTGAGATAGACAAACAATTTACCACTTTAAACAAATCACTAAGAGATAGTTTTAATGGCTGAGCTATGCACTATGAAATTAACTGGCACTAGAAGGGTAAAACGACATATAATGAGAATGAGGAACCTTGCATTATGGTTGAAAACCTTAGATATGAAGCCTAATGAACTATTCTTGGTGTAGTTAATCCTCAGCTCACTGCCCTATCAATATACTACAATTAAGATTTCTTATAATATATATAAGGAAAAGTGGATAGTGGATGAACTACTGGTAATGTGTGTACAAAAGGAAAGCAGCTTGGCTATTGAAGGTACCAGTGAGATGCCCAAGGCTCATCTTACAAGCAACTCTAAGAAGAAGAAGGGCACTAAAGGAAAAGGCAAGTAGAAAAATATTACTTCTGTTGATATATCAAATAAGGAGGTTGTTAAGTGCCTTTTCTGCAAGAAGAAAGGAATCATGAAAAATGAATGCCCTAAAAGAAAGGTTTGGTTGATTAAGAAAGGTATACCTCAATCTTTAATATATTTTGAATCTCATTTAATTAATACATATCATGACACTTGGTGGATTGATACTAGATCTATAGTTTATATTTCAAATAAAGGAATCCACATCTTAATGAGTTTAAAGTATTTCTAAGTAATGGAATTGGCTCAGTGGTAAAGATTGGAGGGACCTATAAAATTGTCTTATCTTCTAGCTATGTATTGGATCTTTGATCAAACTTTTTATATTTCTATTTTTTTTAGAAATTTGATTTTAGTCTCAAAATTAATGTTGTTGGGTTTTTCACTAAATATTTCTAGACCTAAATTTAATTTATTGAAAGATTGTATTCCTATTGGGAGTTTTTTTATTTGATAGTTATTTAAACTTTTTAAATAAATATTTACAAACCTAAATTTATTTTATTAAAAAATTTTATTTCTGTTGGGAGAATTTTTTTTATTTGATGGTTTATTTAACTTCTTATTGTTGATAATACTCTTAATTCTTCTATAACCATACATAATAGTTCTGATAACAAATGTTGTGTCATGAATGAAAACTCAGTTAGCTTGTAGCATAGAAAATTAATCCATATCTCCATGGATAGAATTAAGAGATTAATAAAAAATAAGATTCTCTAATCTCTAACTTTACCTATCTTGATTCATGTGTAAACTACATAAATGAGAAACAGACCAATAAATCACATAACAGAGCTAATAAAAGTGTTGAATTTTTAGAAATTATTTATAATGATATATGTTGTCCTAATTTATGTTCTAATGGTTAAAGGTATTTTATCTCCTTTATTGATGATTTTACTCAATACATGTATATCTACCTGCTTTATAAACAAAATGAGGCACTAGATGTTTTTAAGGAATATTAGGTAGAAATAGAAAAATAAATGAAGAAACAAATCAACATAGTAAAATCTAATAGAGGAGGTGAATATTATAGAAAATACATTGATGAGAAATAGACATTAAGTTTATTTGCTCAATTTCTTCTAAAGCATGGTATTGCTCTATAATACATTATGCCTAACTCACCTAATATGAATGGCATAGTTGAAAGAAGGAATAGGACACAGATAGATATGATGAGGAGTATGTTTAGCAATTTCAAACTTCCCACTTCTTTGTGGAGAGATACACTTAAAACAATTGTATGTATTCCAAATAGGATTCCAACAAAAACAACGTCTACAACACCTTTTGAAATCTGGAAACCCAACTCGAATCATATACATGTATGAGGCTTTTTTGCTAAGGTTAAAGTGTATAATCCACATGAAAAGAAGTTAGATCCTCAAACTATTAATGCATATTTTATTGGTTATGTAGAAAGGTCCAAAGGTTATAAAATCTATTGTTCTTTATATACTATAAGATTTGTAAAATCTATGAATATTAAATTTTTGAAGAATAATGTAATTAGTAAGAGTGGTTAACCTTATAACATAATCATTGAGAATGATCACATTTAGCAAATAACTTTCACTAGTTATGATGGGACTTTTGTTTTGCAAGACACCCATCTTGTTAGGATAAATGAAGAATGTAATTAAGTTTTAATTGTCCCTATTGATCATAGTAGAGACCAGAAGCATCCTCATCTAAAAAATTTTACCATTTAATTTGGGTAGTCTCATAATAATGAAGAAGTACCTTAAATAGTGGTAGAAGATACTTTTATAATGCAATCTTAAACCTCACAAGAGGTTCAATTAAGGAAAGGAAGACAGTAATACCTAATAACTATATAGTATATCTTACTAAAATTGACTATGATATAAGTGTTAAGGATGACTCCATTACATTTACACAGGCTATGAATGATGACAATTCTAAATTATGGTATAATGTTATGGTTGATAAGATAAAGTCTATGTCAAACAACAATGTATGAAAACTTGTAAAGTTGCTTAGTGGGGCCAAGGCCATTGGCTATAAATAAATTATTAAAACCAAAAAGGATTTACTAGGCAACATAAAGCATTACAAAAGGTTTTACCTAGAAGGAAAGAATTGAAGCTAATCCTTTCCCTAGCTTGCATGCTTAGAGACAAAACTAATTCAAATACTTGAGTTTAGTGAGAAATGTAAATTCAAGTGTTACCAAGCTCACATGTTGAAAAATAACAATCAAGTGAACAACTATGGAGAATAAAATATAAATTACTGTAATGTTTCTTTGTTAAGACTAACTTGAAGTATTTCTTTGAAATCTCTAGCAAACTTGTAGGAAAACATTAAATTTGACTTTTAGATTTTGAAAATTTTAAAAGGTTAATATTTAAAAGCAGCAAATAATTCAAGTATTATAGCTTGATAAGAATAAACAACCAAACAACTCACCCATAGAATAACTAAAGAAGTGCAAGGCCAAATTAATGTATTAATGAATGGATTTGTATTAGGCCTAATCACACCCAAAACCTCATATACTTAAACTCTAAACCTTAAGCCCCAAATCTTAAACCTAATTGTTAAACCCTAAACCTTAAGTTCCAAATCCTAAACCTTAAACCTTAACCCTTAAATGCAAGACCTTAAATCCATATAATTTTAAATGATTAAATTACATTTTTATCCTCTGAGAGGTATCCAAATTACATGACCTTCCATTATATTTTGAAATCTACATTCCTTTTTTTGAAATCAAAAGATGTGCTATGTTAACCTTTCTTACAATAAAAGACAAGCTACAATTACATCTATTATAAACACAATACCCTTATATCTATTATTCATATAATATAACAAATATTAAGTATGTATTTGACCAACATAAAAATAGTTAATTTTCTAAATTTTAAATATTGTAAATTTATAGATTTTAATGTAAAATAAATAATATTGAAATAAATGTTTTTTAAAAAATATATTTATAATTACTTATATTTTTAATAAACAAAATTAGTATTATTTTTGAAGGTATTTTGGTTAAATTTTAATTTCAAAGGGATTCATGTACATTCATGTACATTTTCATTAAAAGGAAAGGGCTATATAATTTAAACATCTCTCAAGAAAAAGGAATGTAATTTACTCATTTAAAATCTACTCTTTAAAAATTATTAAATTTCATGGAAACATTTAGATGTTCTTTAAAATTCAAATAAAAATTTATAACAATAAAAAAATTCCTTTGAAAAAATTAAAACAACAAAAATTAAAGAGAGAAAAACTTAAGAAGAAGGAAAAAAAGGTGAATCTTTGACAACAAGACAAGAATGAAGCCAAAATCAAGAACTTGATTACAATAATAAAAGGAATGAAATAGAATCTTGAGCTTTTAAAGAACTTGATTTTTTGGGTGAAAGAAAAGAAGGAAAAATGTTAGATTTATATAGGAAATGAAAAGGCACGAGTAGACTAAGGAAACTCCACTCCAAGGGATCTTCATTTTTGGGATGGAACATGATAGCTTCATGTTAATAAAATTTGAGCCAATCGTATGATCAAGCAAATGAAAATCAGCCACGTTGTAGTTAGGCTCTCTAAATGATAATGTTTTATGAAGCCACAAATTTTGCATTACACCTTTTCTTATTTTCAAAAAAAAAAAAATAAAGCCAAGTAAAATAGTGGATAAAAATCTTTGTTGTGATGGAAATTTTATTTATTTATTTTAAACATAGGGAAAAAATAAAACACAATTTTTTTTGCAACTTTTGAAGAAAGGAAAATTGTTTTGAAAATAAAAATATGCTAATTTGTGGATAAATGACCTACGTCCTGTAGCATTGATAAAAAGAAAAGCACGATAAATAGTGGCAAAGCCAATACCTTGGTTTAAAGGGACATAAATTTTTTTATAGAAATTTTTTAATATCACATTTAAAAATTTTATATTTTTTATAGTATTTTGTTTGAATTAAATGCTTCCTTTTAGAATTTTAGATTAAGTTAAATAAGATTAACTCACTAAAAATATCCTAACTTTCTTTTTTTTTTTTAAATCTAGGAATAAGTTTGAATTCAAATTACTCTTTATATTAATATCAACAATTTTACTACCTACACATGAGGACATAGTTCTATATCTACCCAATACTATTGTAATGCATAATAATGATTCACTAAAAAGATAAATTATCCCTAATAACATTATAATAATTTCAAGAGCAATTCAAGATAACATTTTAAAGAAAAAAATTTACTTAATTAAGCATAAAAATTTATGGTTATCAATTTGAAAAAATTTAAATATATGTGTGTGTGTGTGTGTGTGCGCATGCATATGCGCAAACGTGTTTATGTGTGTATACTTATAAAACATTACAAAAAATATTTTATATAATAATATTTCAAAAGTTTTTGCGCCATCTTTAAAGACAATTATTGGTTAAACTGAAAATAATATATTGATATTTGAACTTGATTATGCTATAATCAACTATTGTAGAACTATTAATTATAAAAATATATCAAAGGCATGCATAGATTAAATATAAATTGAAAAATAGAGAAATATTCAGTAAAGGATAATAAGGAGGGAGAGAAGAATCATTGTATAAAGTTTCACAAACTAAGAATAATTTTTAAAAAGTAGGAAAAGTGAGGAGGAAATTAAAAAGAAAAAAGAAAAATAAAGAGAAAATAGAAAAATGTGAAATAAATTAAATGAAATGAAAGAAAAAAAGAAAAAAAAATGTGGATTTAGTGATTTGATTTAAAATGTCAAATAATAAAAAGAAGTACATGTATGTGTTCCATGAATTCTATAAATCCAATGAGTTCAAAATTTTAAGAGACGTGGGGACATAATATCAAAATTTAATATTATATAGATCTCAATTTTACAAAATTGAAAGGGGCATCTTCCCCCTCGCCATAATGTGGCTCTGCCATTAACAATGAATGATAAAATGGAATCTAGATGTAGATAGTGCACAAAAAGAATAGAACACCCTTCCACCACAAAAAAAAAAAACTACATATTTGTCTTTCGACTTGCTTTCTTTGAATTTGTAAGTCTTAATTCTTCTCCACTAATGCTTTTACCTAATATAAAATGATAATAGACATAACATCAACAAACAAGTTAAAAAAATTGTTATATACCTTGCTTTTCCTTTGTTTTAAATAAAAATGAAGAAATCAAATTAGATAAACTTAAGAAAAACATACTACTTATTCTTAAGTCCTTTGGTGGCGCTCCAACCTAGCTTTTCTTCTTTCTTCACCTCCCTTTTAAACATCTTCAAATTCTCCTAATGATAGAATAGTTTCATCTTGTAAAAGCGAGGGGACAACAAGAATGGAGTTTTGATTTTTTTTCCTCCCATGTTGCAAAAAGAAAATCTCTTATCACAACAAAGGTTTGATCTAAACCTGAAATAAAGTACCATGTAACAATTTAAAACAACATTTTGCTTGGATTTGTTTTTGATGAAAATAGGAAAATATGCAACATAAAATTTATGGGTTCACAAAATGTTGCTATTTAGGGAGCCTAACTACAACATGGCTAATTCTCATTCATTGAATTGCATGAATGGCTTAGATTCTGTCAACATGAAGTTGTCATGTTCCTCTTAAAAAAATGAAGGAATCCAAATGTGAGAAATTCCATTCCAGCATATGTGATTGTTGATGATTTCAAAGATCCATGAAATTACTAAATTACCCTTGTAAATTAATGTGAACTAACCTACCATAATTACCTTTAATGCCAATTAACATACTCACCAATTAAATGATGACATGTAGCACTCTTCCAAAAGAAATAGCATCACTAAAACATAATGATGCACTATATTCCTAGAGACTATAATCCTTAGAAGATTATCATTTTCATAAATTGATCACCTATGGATTTAGAAGTTTGAAGTCATTGACTACCATTACTCAAAAACTTGGGAACTGGTGATGGCCCACGAAGTTTTTTTAGCTAAAAGCCATGATCTACCCATGGTTAGTAAGGAAGCAACTCATGATTTGTGTGAGATTTTCTAAACTCCACTTGCCCTGGGAGATTGTTACATATGCTTAAGAATGGATCGCATGCTCGCCTAAATGCTTACTTAAAGACAATTGTCATGTTTTCTTAATTATGAAACTACCATTGACCTTATTTATAAATACTAGGGGCTTCTACCCCATAAGTAAGGCTCTTCTTTCTAATCTCACTTCTGATATGAACCAAGCTCATGTGAAGAAGGATGCTAATGTAAATCATGGGATGAAATTAGATAGCTTAAAAGAACAATGTAATTTAAAATATTCAAATAACTTTTTACATCTTTCAATTGGACTTATCATAAGAATAAATGTTAAAAGACTTAAAGAAGTATTAAGTGAATTTGCTTAAGAGATTTGGACTAAGAAAAATTTTAACAAATTATATTCAAATATCAAATAGGACATCTTCAATATTATTTGGGCTAAAGATGAAGCTATTATAACTATTTCGAGTTAGAACATTGCAAATTAAAGAGTATAAACCAAAGGCCACGCATAGATTGATTCATTTGGGCTCAAATAATGCTAGTACAAGCTAAATATGCAAACATTTAAAAGCCTTACATATTTACAAAATATGCAGATTAGATTATTTTATATTCCTAATTTTTAAGTCATTCAGTTAGGATTATGTAATTAGTTTTCTAGTTTTCCTTCAATAGATAGATTTGACTTACACTATAAATATATATATTCTACTTCCATTTGTGATCAGATTGGAAGTAATAGAATTATTCTCAGTATTTTTCTAATTGTGAGAATAGTATCCTTCATTTGTTCTTGTGAAACTTTTGTCTTGTCAATCTATCCTTGGGCTAGTGATTCAGATTCGCAAAAGCATTCAATTCGTGCTTCGACTCAAGTACATCATTGTGTTGGTTGGTCCATCATGTTCGTGGTTGAACACGTTATCTAAATAGCAAGTTAACATTCCTATAACGTTGGTTGGCTGTTTGTTTTCGTCAAGTTTCAAACCATCATCTATCTTTTAACCTACATCATAAAGATTGGGCCACTCTTTGATTTCGCATCAACTTCCATTTAGTTTAAATTAATGTTACTAAAATAAACATATATAAGTTAATAAGTGCATTAGAAAAAATAATAATAAAATGATGAGTAAAATATTATTCCCATAAGGAATGCTATAAAGAAACTATGGTTTATGTGTATGAATTAAAGAAGAAAGAATAAGAAAATGTTAGTTAGTCTATGTACAACTAGTATCCTAGGTGAACCTAGTTGCTAATAACCAAAAAAATATGAGAAAATATGAAACATGGAAATATGAATACAAAAGATGTAATGCAAGGACTCAAGACTCAAACATGCAAGATATATAGTTAGGAATTCAATTTCACTTTCCTAATTAATTTGACTTTCAAATATTGTAAAAAATGTTTATCTATCATTGATGATTAAATTTTTAGTTAATGTACATTCACATCTTGGTTTCTTATTATGGATAACTAAATTACCACATAGATTCTTCACATTTCGATACCTCAAATTTACAACATATGTTATAGATTGCTTGAAAGTAATTCCACCCATTAGTTCATTATTACTATTTAAGAATTAATTGAAAAAATAATAAAGCTTCACCTTTCATTTCCTTGCTTTACTTGATTTAAATAGAAAGTTTCATATCTTGATACCTCTTTTTCTAATAAATTTGAGTTCATTCAAAAAAATATTAAAACAATAGCATACACTTACATCATAAGATAAATAATTGAAAAAAATGAAGTTATATTCATATAGGGTTAGTTACTTTCTACACTATAACAAAACACTATTATATACAAAAGGGAAAAAAATGAGAAAGAAGAGAGTTGATAAAAAACATCATAAAACTAATGTTTTAAATGAATGACCAAGTTGAATGATTAAAGGGTGGGAAGGATGCCCTATCACAAGACTCTACCTTAGTTCCTAGTGATATCTTTCCTCTAATCCTTTATAACCTAAAGTGATTTTAAAGACCTTATAATGCTAAAACTTGTTTTAGAGGACTGAGATTTTCTATTCCTAAATAGGAATAGGAATAATAGAGTGACCCTCAAGATGAGACGACCCTAACTTCTAATCTCGATGATTATAGTTAAATACACGATTAATAAATAATGATTAAGGTTTGGAGTCGTTATAATTTATTACTTTAATCAAATATAGGGAAGTTTGAACCTTCATGTTATTAGGGTCATCAACTAAACAACCATAAATGGGAAAATATATAAAAGGGTTTGTACCATCATTAAGGGTTTGTGATTTATCCATCTATCGATTTCAACATACAAAAACCTTCCACAAGTGTTCCCATATCATTTCCTAGCATTAGCATTAAAGAAGTCAGAGTTTCTAGGTCAAAGGTGGGAGTTTAGGGACCTCCGCTGCGACCTAGAACCTTTTTGCTGCAGCTAAGTTAAGTCTTAAAACTCGAAAACTAAGTTTTTAACTTTGCGCCGCAGCCCAGACCTTTTGCGCCACGGCTAAGTTGCTCTCGGGATTCACTGGGTAACTTTCTTGACTTTCGCCGCAGCCAACCTATGTGGCGCCGCGGCGAGTTTTGCCACTATACCCTCCTTAATTAATTTCCTCGACTTGCGCCACGGCAAGATTTATTGCGCCGCGGTGAGGTTTCATTCTGTCACCCTCCTAGGTGATTTTTTTCACTCTGCGCCGCGGCGAGATTTCTCAAGCTGTGGCGTCCCTCGCCACTGTCACTCTTCAGGCTTCGGCGAGGCCTTCCTAGCCGCTGTGTGACTTCCTCATGTCCGTATATCTCTTACAATTTCATCTTATGCTCTCCAATCTCCCTCTAATATCACTCTAGGGTCATTCTACCTTAATTTATGCAACTCTAGTGGTAATTACATACCTTAATTACCCAGTTAATCTACCATTACCCATTTAGCATTTAGATGTGGATTTTCCTGCTCATCCATGGGATTTTACGTCAGCAAATTATAAATCTCCCATAATGGTCATTCAATCACACTTTCATTGGGTATCTCTTGCATTAATAGTCAAGTCTATAAAAAACATATCATAGGATTAAATTTTATATTAATAAAATACAACTCCCACACTTAGCAATTCATGATGCAATGCAACAATAGTACAAACTCGTAAACTAGTTACAATATAATCTGTCAAGGTTTCAAAACCTAAGTGCTACCAACCCATTTGATAAGCTCTCGTTAATTTTTTCCTTGCCACTATGAGGTTCGGTCTTTGAAAATGTTAGCCCACAACGGGGTGAGATATATAATCTCAGTAACAAAAGGACAGTTTCTATATACATGTACAAGTTAATCAATCCAATGCAATTTCATGTCATTAATACTGGAATTATCAATTCAGTTTGCAAATGAGCTAGTTGAACTACCAAAAATTACTGTCCCATACCAGTAGTAATACATAACATGTTAATGGCCAATAACATCAGGAGAGGTCCGTCCACGGCACCTACTCCATCATGAGTACAACCAGGGCTCAGTGCATCTGAGATTTGATCATAACTCGGTGCTCGATCGAAGCACATGCACGGGTGACAGCCGCACCACAGCTCCACCATAGATTCACAAGGTCTAATTACAATAAAAATCAAGTAATCAACTAGTCATTTAGCATTTCAAAATCAAGCATGTGTAACAAATAGCAGATTAACATGAACATATATATGAAATTAGGAAAATAAGCCTGGTTACCTCAATGAAGCCAATTACTCTTCCCTTAGTTACCATAATAATCCAAATGTACATCAAGCCTATAACAAGCATAATTATCATCATTTCTAATGAACAAATCAGATATCCAAAGAGTTGAACTGCTAATGACAACCTAGAGGTTACTCACCTAATTACCAAGGGATTTAATTTCGGGTTCCAACTTTCCCACACCAGAAACTGTCATAATTCACTCTAATTTCTGGGTAATTTCACATGAAATCAAAGCCCATATTATAGGTCAACTATAGGGGTCTCAAACTAACAGAAAATGCATTAAAATGGGAGGGAGATACTCACTTAACAACACCCATAACCTCAACCTCCGAAAATCCACTATGGGGCACCAAAATTCGTATTTCAGTTATCAAGCCTAGAAAATTCAGTTTTCCACCATTAATTCCTTGTAATTTTGCACAATAACAGAACCTATTATGATAATCCATCTTTAGGGGCATTTTTCAGCAAAGTAATACACAAAATGGAAGGGAAATGCTTACATAATCATCCCTCTAACCTTCAACTCTGAAAATCTTGCAAGGAATCACCCAACACCAAGTTTCAGATTTGAGAAGAAGGTGAAAATGCTCAAAACCATAAATTAATCAGACCAAAATGAAGAGAAGGATGAGAGGGTCAAGTTATATATAACTCACCTTAACTAAATCATCCTCTAGGAGTCAAAAATAGAGCTGCCATGTTGGTAGAACCCTAGCCTCCCTTAAACCTCCAAATTTTCTCCCTTGCCTCTTGTGTTTTCTGCTGAATGGGGAGGGAGGCTGCTGACCCTTTAGGATTTTTAATGAGAAATGGGCTGACCCATCAGCCCAAGGTCCAATTGGATTCATCTCTAGTGATTGGGCCATGGTTTAATGAATGGGTTGTAGAAAATTTAGAGGTAAAAGTAGAATGTGCTGACCCAATGGCCCAATTCCTTATAGGTTCAGATTTTTTTATACTTGTTGGGCCTTTGTTTGGTGAGGTGGGCTGCAAAACACTTTGAGTTTAAGTGAAGTATACTGACTTTAAGGCCCAAATTCTAGTGGGTTCAAAGGTTAGTGTTAATTGGACTGAATTTCATGAGTTGGGCTTCACCTAAAATTATTGGGCCTCTATAAATCCTTATCCATGGCTTATTCAAATTAAATTTTTGGGCCCTAATTAAGCTTTAACCAAAATGAAATCTTAAACCTATATTAACAACTTATTTCTCTATAAATTTTTATTTATAAAGCTTACCTAATTATTTCATGATAATTATTCTTAATTAGTCCAATTACATTATTAACACCTTAATTAATTTTGGGATGTTACACAAGACTTGCCTAAAGTGTAGAACTCCTTGTTTTGCAAGGCTTTCTTTATTCTTATTCACAAACTTTCTTATTTTTTCAGTATAAGAAGTTTTCTATTTCTATTAGCATCAAGAATCTTCTTTATTTTCCTTTAAGCCTTTGACTATTCCTCTTCTAACTAGATTGGGTGCCTTTTCAGATTAGACTTGGGCTTGATTTATGCACTTCCTTTTAGTAATATCGGGCATCCATCTTAACTATTCTTTATAGTTTTGGGCATCACTTTGCACTCATCCTCAAGAAAAGGCTTTATACATTTTTCTTATACATTTATTTTGTCGATTTTAGGCCTTTGCCTTTAGACTCCATCAATTGGGCTCTTTATTTATGACTTTCAAGCATCAATGTCAAGGCTTTAGAGTCATTTTTTGACTTATTAATAAAATAAGAGTATAACATTAGAATTTTTTCCATAATAATTCAAATATAATCTAATAATAATACCTTTAAGATAAATTATCCTCAAAATAACAATCATATGGAAAATTTAGATCAAATTAATCAATAATTTCCTATAAAATGTCATAAAAATATATAAAAATGGAACTTATCATAAGCTATCTCATTAACTTGACCATTAAAGTCTACTCCAAGTTGCCTATGCCCTCTTATACTTTATGGGTCTTCCTGTCGTGCATCACCATAGAACGTATTTAAAATAGAAAGAAGAACATCACCTTTAAACTTTTACCCTAACCATCACCCAAAACTTTAAAATCATAATCCTATACCTCAAATCCTAAATTCTAAGCCCTAAACCACTAACCCTAAATCTCAAACTACTAATCCTAAACCTTAAATAACTAACCTTAAACCCTAAAACCTAATGTTAAAGATCACTTGGCAAGTGTACAAATCATTTTATAGTAATAAAGTGACCTAAAAAAGATATGATATCATCCCATGAGAAATAAAATTACTTATATTCTAGGGTTTTCAATTTATTTGTTGGTGACTATAAATTAATTAGCACTAAAACTAAGACTCAAACAATGTTAGATATTAATTAGCTTAAATAATTGATAAGTTCCCACAGTCAATATTAATTCCCTAAATTATCTTAGTTAGCTAAATTCTTTAAGTGTTAACATTCAAAGTTAATATGTTAAACTACTTTGGTTCTAACCTCCCCTAAATAACTAAACTCTAAGTCTTCCTAAATTTAGTTAAACCTAAAGTGTGAGCTTAAGATCAACTAATCCTAAAGACTCCTATTAAATATGTTTATGATTAATCTGCTTAAGGCTACATTGTCGAACACTTAATGGTTGTTTAACTAATGGTTTACATTATCTCTTTAATTACCTAATATAAAAAATCTAATCAGATGTTAATACACTTGGTTCAATTTTTAACTAACTTAATTTGCCTTAATGATCATCTATTCCTAGCAACTCTAATTTAATGTATATAAGATTCAATCAATCAACCAGAGAAATTCAAGCAATTAAACAAAACTTTTAAGTTTGTAGCATAAACTCCAAGGTAAAAGAGAAATTCAATGTATCTTCACAAGTTTCCAAAATTCCATACACCAAAATAATTAATCCATCTATCTTATAACATAATTAACATTAATAAAAATCCTAAACTAAAGAAACAAATAAAAAAGAATGAGAAGAAGGAGGTTAATTTGATAAAGCGCACTTCCATGATGAGAATAATGGGTAATTGGCCAAGAGAAGCCACCTAAAGGTTCTTCCTTAGCCTCTTCATCATCTCATCCCATTAAAGAACTACTAGGGTGCTCCAACCTTCACCTTGGAGGGTAGAAGCTATTCTTTTTGTATGTGGAGCTGTAAGGTCGAATAAATAGACTTTCAAGTCAATTTTAAGCAAAACTCTAGCATTTTGAAAAAGTTAGGCTAGTGCTACGACACTAGGTGTTAGTGCTAACTTCCTTGGTATTTGTATACTTGGCTAGCATTATGACATTGGAGTTTGTTACTGCAAAGCTAAACTTGCTTGAAACTATATGATGATAATTTCAAGCTTCCATCATTTTGCAACTTGTAAGGATAGGTTTCGGATGGTCTTAAACTCAACTTTGGCCTTTAAAAACAAGTTTGTTGCCTCTTATCTTGATCCAAACATATCTCCATTGCATTGTTTTACTTTTTTGACCACGTTTGACCTATAATATAAAGAATAAAGTCCAAGTTAGGGTTTTTTCTCAAAGATTAGTAACTATGCATTTCCTACTACTTGAATGGCTACAAAGTAGAAGAAATTGACCAAAAATATTCAATAAATCCCTATAAAAGTATGCGAAAATATAGACATCCAAGGGATTTTCCAAAACCCAAAAGCACAAATTTAAACCCCAAACCACTTATCCTTTATTACTAAACCTAAATCTAAGACCCCAAATCACTAACCATAAACTTTTGTGGGAAAAAGAACAAGTAATTTATAATGGAATGTTAGGGAGTTTAGAAGGAAATAGAATGGAATGAAAAGTTATGTGACATTTTATTATTTAAAAGTTTAATAAGAAAAAAGAGAGAGATCTCCTTTATTATTGTTTAAAAGTTACAATAAAAATAATATAATATAATAACTTATAAATTATTTTTTAATGAGTTAAAAGGATAAATTATAATTATATTATATCTCGTTTAAAATATTTCCACTGATCGATTCTATTTTCTCTCAAACCTCCCAATTTGAAAGGATAATTTTAAAGTTTTAAGTGATAAGAAGGGTTGTAAGAATCTTTCTCATATGCTTCCATTCCACCAAATAAAAATTTTCCAAATAAAAATTTTAACTAAATTAGCCATTCGAGTGCTGGTTATTTCACTATCCAAACATTATGTTGGACCCAGTACTCCACCGAAAGGAAGGTAGCTTACCCTCTAAAGTCCAAAATAATACCTCCTTGTAGCCAGGGCCATTTATCCGAACCACAAATCAACAAAATATTCCGTGGTTACGTGATGACTCCTAAGCGATAGAAGTTGTCGGGGTCATCTAAGAGTACTGAGAGAAAAGAAAAGGAAAGACAACTCACGACGGGATCGAATTTGACCGGAAATATTGTAAAAGAGATTGGTGCGGCTAAACGGGAACGGTCTACAGTCTTAATTAGTTGCTCTGAAAATTTTAATACGACGGTGAAGGTAAAAATTCGACAACAGTCGAAGAGGAAATAGTTCACATCAAAGAAATCACGCGATTGTAGCAGTCAACGCCGGCGGCTTCCGGCGCTTGATTTTGGGTGTGAGGGGTACGCGACTCGGAATCTAATCCATATTACCTGCTCTGTTTATATATTTCTCTTTGTTTTCTTTTCTGCCTCATATCTTTTCTTACCAGACCTGTGAAGATCTGATCATTCCCGGCGTTTTCTGATAGGAAAATATCAATCAGCCGCACCTTGAGATGGTGAAGGAGACCGAATACTATGACGTGCTGGGAGTCAGCCCCACGGCAACTGAGACCGAGATTAAGAAAGCTTATTACATGAAGGTCAGAGTTTGTCTCATCGATCCTTTACCTTTCCTGCGTTATTTTTCTCTTGCCATATGCAGAAATGCTATCAATAAACAGATTATTTTTCCCTAATAATTAAGATTATTTAGAGCTACATACTTTGCAAGCTATATAAAACTTCTATAGATCCATGTAACCCCGTTTATCCCCTGTTGAATATATCAATTCGTTTGCATTCCCAAAGAGTGTAAGTTATTTGTAGCGTTGAAATTAAAAAGAATAGCTTTCGCTGCTAAAAAGGTCCAAGTTTGAAAAACTGGATTTTAACTTTCTTCTACATATACTCTTTAACAGTTTTGATAGTCAACATCTTGTGTTCAGGATATGGGATATTGGTCTGTCGGTCTTAACTGTGCCACATTGAACTATGACTAAGCAGTATATTAATATTGTTATCTCTTATGTAATTTATTTCTCTTCCTTTGTTCTGGGCTTGCAGGCACGACAAGTACATCCAGATAAAAACCCCAATGACCCTCTTGCAGCACAAAATTTTCAGGCAAGACTGCTATATTTTATTTCAAACCTATGGCATTCAAGGATTTGTGCAGTAAACCCTTTCCATGGTTGGAAATATGTGCAAGCCATGAGTTGAAGTGATGAGGAACATATGTTGCTTAAGGCTTGGTGAGTTGGGTAACTGGATTGTGAAAAGGAATTCATATGGAGGATGCAAAAAGCTTGTAAAGAAGAATTTTGAAGCTCTATTGGAAAATGTGGGATGAAGGCCTTTTTTTTTTATCACCATCATTACCCCACCTCTTTCCATTCTTTTTATATTGCGTAATGATATTGGGCATGCCTTTAGTTGTACAAGATGTTAACTTCTATCATTAGGCAAATATTCCAGTTCGATGATCAGGCTTAGACCTAATATAACATTAAATCATGGACTTGTTTAAGGGCAAGGAGTGCCATCTGATTTGGATTTCCTTGTAACCTGATGATGATAAGAAGATACTGTGAAAAAACACTTACTATCGATTGAGAAAGGTTAGGGAGTATTTATTTTCTCACACACTTCCATTGTTCCACCAACAAAATTTCCTGTTAAGATTGATCATTAAGTTAAACATTGTAAATTCTTGATAACCACATTCTTTTCATTGTTGTATTCATGTACAACTGAAATTTTAGCCTGATGATTAAGTATTTAAGTCAACCGAGTGTATAAATGTGTATAGAAATGTGCCTTGTGCATCGTTCATGAAATTTAGTTATTAATTATTGCTTTAAGAAAAAACTTACTCTAGAAAATTATTGAATTCAGATATAGAAACAAGTTAGAAAAATGTTTGCAAGATAAATTGAGGAATCTTAAAGTCTAAAATCTGCCTGTTTGCTGGAAAGAAGGATTCATCCTTTGTAATTTCAAAATATGACTCTTTAAGTCCTACAAAAGCTTGCTGGTTGGAAGCAGATTTTATGTTTCCCAACAAGCTCTATTCAGCAGAATTTACTCAAGATTTCTTTCTCTTTGAGACTTTTTTATCTAGGAACATCACACAATTTTTATATTTTTAACCCTTTTGAGATTTCAGCCTTTCTTTATAGTGGAAATCTGATTTATTACTTGGTTTAAGTCTTTGTGACAAGCTGAAATTCTTTTCTTCATCCTAGGAAGGTAAATATTTATCCCTATTTTTCTAGAAGAAATTTCTAATTTCACACTTCAGATCTGCTTATCTAGAATTTTTTTTTCCCTCCTAGATGATGAGACAAAATTTCCTTTTTATATTTTTGTTAGAGGTGCTTATTTCTTATGGATATTATCTCTTTCATCCTCTGGATAATATGGTTGGCTGGTTGCATTATCCTGAGTAAAAAGTTATCATTTTTAAGAGGAGAAACAACTTTAATTTCTTCTACAACTCTTTATGGGCAGGTGGTTAGCTGTCGGACCTGTCTGCTTGAAACTCTTAGGACCTTTTACAAATTTAAGTGGTTCTTCTCGGTTTTAATTTTGTTCAGGTCTTAGCCTTCTTTTTTATTATGTGGCTGGACCATATTTTGGGCCTAATTAGCGTTTAAAATGGACCCCAATATTGGGTTAAAGGTTTGTATTTATAAAAATTTCTATGTTTTGAAATCTTTCAATGTTGAAATTTTGCTGGCAATAAACAGCACTAACACTGAATGTTTTGATATGAATGAATTTTTTGTTGCTCTGTTGTTTCCTATTGCCAATTTGCCCAGCCTAGATAAGTCTGCCTTCAACTAAATATGTTATATACTCCTATGCTGAATTAATACAATTTTTCTCTCAATTCAAATGTCTGGCTGTTTATGCCATTCTTTTCATCATTATTATGCATAGCCTGGATTGTACTGTCTTTAATCAACTTCTGTAGTCACTAATAATTTCCCCTGGTGTTACTAATCTGGTTTCAGGTTTTGGGTGAGGCTTACCAAGTTTTGAGTGACCCAACTCAACGGCAAGCCTACGATGCTCATGGGAAATCTGGAATCTCAACGTTAGTTTTTTATTTTTTTAATTCTTAATATATGAATGAATAATTGAATACCAATATTGATAGGATGTGCTACTTTTTTTGGTCTTCTGCTGATTCTGAGCTGCTTTCTTCCTTTCGATGCAGTGATGCAATTATTGATCCAGCAGCAATCTTTGCCATGCTTTTTGGCAGTGAGCTTTTTGAGGAGTACATAGGCCAGTTAGCCATGGCATCAATGGCATCAATGGATATCTTTACTGAAGGGGAGCAATTTGATGCTAAAAAGTTACAAGAGAAAATGAGGGTACATATTTATACTCCTCAACAATTTACATCATAACTGCTTTTAGGTGATCGCCTACATCTTTTTCATACTCTCACCAAGGAGGTATCTCTATGAGTAATAAAATTTTACTTGGTTTTGTGTCCTGTCTAGTTTTAAGAGGATATGTAGTCACCCCCTAGCTTGCATACTTCTATATATTTCTTTTCTAATTTAATATAATGAATAGTTAAATGATATTTTTGACATTCCAATGCTTTTTCTTTAATCTTTTTGGGAAATGACAACATGTGCTTACGATTTAGGATGGCATCTTTTGTTTCCCTTTTATATCAGCTTAATGTCATAGGCTAAATGGAAAGTTAATAGATTAGTATTTGGGAATGATGAGTATACCCAAGTTTGTAAATCTTCAAAAGTTGCTATCCTTATAATTATCATAAGTTCTTTGATTTCACTGATGGCTAATATGAAGATGAACTTGATACGATGGCTTGCCTTGAGAATTTTATACACGATATGGAGGTTTTGCTAGCTAAAGTGCAATCTGCACGAGGTGACTGGTGTGAAGTGTCTGAAAGGTTAATAAAACCAATTGGAAGATATGGGAAGCAGTAGTAGATGAAGATGGAGAATCACCAATCTGACAGTTTCGAGGATGCCAGGACCTCCCTTGCCACCAAGTTCTTCCTTGTCAGCCTCCAACCTTTAAGCTACTCTTTACTCTTGCATACTCTCTTTCCTCTAACTGCTTTCCCCCTCAGACACATTGCCTGCTGCCACCTGTCACATCTATTCTGCTTCTGGCCCTCTTGGTGGAGCAACCATCCCAAGGGAATGAACTGCCCTGTAACAGACCTTTGAAGTGGGCCCTAAAACATTCCTAGACACTGATATACATACATATTACATATTACTGGAAAACTAGAGAGAAGATAAGGAGAAAATTTTATGTTTCAGAATGTGTGTAATTGATAATGTTGACTTAGACAATAATGGTATTTATAGGGATTTTACATTTTTGTACAGTAAATGATACACCTGTGAGCAACTCAATTACAGCTAGAATGTTCATATGATACAATATATTGACAACTAATGTTCCCACTTATTCTAAAACTCCTTCTCAAGCTAGAGCATAGATGTCATATATGCCGAGCTTGATACAAATGTAAGTAATGCGAGGATGTCTCCAGTATTTAATGAGAATGTCCACTAATTGATTATTGGAGTTGGCAAAGCTAATAGTAGTACATCTTTGATGAGTCTTTTATTTGATAAAGTGATAGTAAGCTTCTGTGTTTGGTTCTATTAAAAAAAATGCTTTGTTATGTTTGGTCCTCTTGAAAAATTAGGTTTGAGGCTATATGTAGGGCTGTCTAATTGTCAAAACTATTTCTGTTAGCAGTGAACAAGGTAAGAGAGAGAACAATCTGATTGGGATCACTGACTGGTTACTGCCAAATCCTTGTGTGTCTATTTATAATAATAAAATTAGGTCAATGTACTAGTGTAGGTCCAACCCACTAATTGTTGACACACACTTTCTTTACCCTAGTCTTCACACTATTCTAACACTCTCCCATATTGATCATGTCCAACTTGTTTCAAAGAAACTCAATTCTTTTCCCATTAAGTGCCTCAGAAAATAAATGTGCTACTTGATCTCCTGTAAGCATTGATCAAATTCTGTTGAACTTTCTCCCTTACAAAATGACAATCCACTTCAATATGCTTTTGTCCTCTAAGTTTGAGGAAACACTAGATTAGACAATATATGCATGGCTGCCTCATTATCAGACTACAACTTCATTGGAAGTACTATGTCAAATCCAAGATCACTCAAAAGTTGTTGTACCCACATTAGCTCACATGTTGTTTGGAACATAGCCCAATATTCTGCTTCCATGTTGGATCAGGCAACCACAATTTGCTTCTTGCTTTTCTATGACACAAGTTTTCCATCTACAGACACAGTATTCTGTCATTGACTATTTATCATCTGGAGATTAGCCCAATCAACGTATGTGAAGGCCTCAACTCTTGTATGGCCATGGTCTATATACAATATTTCCCTGGAGAATTTTTTCAAGTATTTCACTATATGGATCAGTGTATCCCAATGAGTGGTAGTTGGCAAAGACATAAACTGACTAACCGCACTATTTGGGGAAGCAATGTTCATTTGAGTGATAGTCAAATAGTTTAATTTTCCTACCCTGATTTCTATATATTTTTAGATCAATTAAGGCATCCCAATCTCTTGCTGATAGTTTTATGTTTGTCTTCATAGACATTTCACAAGGCTTAGCTCTAAACAAGATTGTTTCATTCAATAAATTAAGGACATACTTTCTCTGTGATAGGAAAATGCCTTTCCTTGACCTCACAACCTCAATGCCCAAAAAGTCCTTCAACTCACCTAAGTCTTTGGTTTAAAATTTGGTTGTAGAAATCTTTAGTGCTACAATACCACATTCAGCACTACCTGTTATTACAGTGTTATCAACATAAATGACTAACAAAACACATCCTGCATCAATGTGTTGGAAGAATACTGTATGATCACCTCCACTTCTCCATAGATTAAACTCTACCTTACCGAATCTCCTAAACCAAGTTCTCTGGGACTTAAAACCATACAACCATATTTTTTAGTCAACAAACTTTACTAAACTCCTGTTGAGCAGCAAACCCCAAGTGTTGCTCCATATAGACTTCTTCTTGCAAACCTCCATTGAGACAAGCATTCATTTTTAGCTAATGCGAAGGCCAATCATTAGTAGCAGCTAAAGAGATTAAGAGTCACTCCCATTGGTAGTTTTGTTTTAGGGTTTGGAGATTGGTGGCTCCAATACCATGTTATCTATGAATTAGAAAAAAGAGAGGGAGGAATCTGAATGGGATCACTTACTTGTTACAGTCAATTCCCTACATGTCTATTTATAATTATATAGGGTAATGTACTAGTATAGGCCCACCCCAATAGTTGTTGACACACATTTCCTTTACCCTAGCCATCAGACTATTCTAACAAGTTCCATCTTGTCTATTTGTCCAAACCCAATTCTCCTAATAACTGTTGCCATCACACTAGTTTAGAAGTTGCTAAGGCCATGGCACAATACTTGGCTTCTGCCCTTAACTTGGCAAAAGCATTGGCTGCTTATTTTTCCATGACAATAAGTTCTCCCAACAAGAAGTAGCTGTCACATGGGGAGTGCTATATTTAAAAGTGGACCTTTTATCTGTAAGGGAACTTGCCCTATCTCTTTGATTAACTGACCACTTGAACATGTTTCTGATCCTCATAAAGCAACCCCTTGTCTGGGAGCTTCCTTGATGTATTTGAGAATGCACACTACAGCTTCCTAATGGCTGTCTGCTAGAACTGACTTACTACGGTCACAATACATTAGATACTCAGCTTGGTTATAGTGAGGGAGTCAATTTCCTAACATCTTTCAGACTGACCAGGATCAGAAGAGGCTCCCCATATCCTAGAAGGAGATTGACATATGGATCCATGGGTGTATCCTTGGGCTTGCAATCTAGCATACCTGTCTCATCAAGTTTGTCTAGGGCATATTTCTACTGAGGTATTGCCACACTTGTATTTGACTATGCCCATCAAAATCAGAGTTGTGGAGTCAATTCTTGTGTTTAATTTTGGCGCATTGGTGTCTTCATTTAATGGAGGAGCATTTGGAAGTTTAGGATTCACACTGTGGTCCAACTCCACTGAATAGCAGTTTTTAGCTGTAAATCTATCTGTTGAGAACTTGCCAAAATGGAAAAACAACATATGATCTATTATATTGTCCGATCTATTTGTTTGATGGATTACTTTCTTTTGGAGTATCTTTGTGCAATGTGCTATATTCTGTTTGCCCGTTTATGGATAGGAGAAATGATTTAGGATAGATTTGGAGATCTGCATCTGCTTGGTGATGCTGGAAAGCGAACTTAACATTTAGGGGAAAAAAGGCATTTTTGGAGTTCATTAGTGTTGGAAGATATTTCATTGAAGGAACTGATTGCTGGAATTGTTATGGTCGCAGGTTTAGAAGATTTTAAGACTCCATTTGATATACTGAAGATAAGAGCATTTCATGCTTTGTTATACTTACAGGGATACATAATGGATGTCCCTAAGGCTTGCAGAGACAAGTAGAAATTTATTGTACAGTTAAAGTTGGTAATTAGATTTGTGAGAAATGACAGCTAAGTTTTCTTTATTAACTGCTGTTCTTATTGGAATTTCAGCTTTATGTAAGCTGGAGCTAGTCTGTTGTTTAATTTCTAGATGTTTTATTGTTTCATTATCCTTCTGGCAGTTGTTTGCTTTATTCTTATCTTTCATTAGGTGCAGTTTTTTTATATTCATTGGGTGTTTTTGACAGATTCCCTCTTCCTTCAGGTTGTTCAGAAAGAAAGAGAGGAAAGGCTTGCAGAGATACTGAAAAATAGACTAAACCAATATATCCAAGCAAACAAATGGGAATTTATTAATCATGCAGAAGCTGAAGTGGCACGGCTATCCAATGCAGGTACTATGGCCTAATGGTTCTTCCAAAATTACAGGGAATTTGATGAGTTAGAAAATGATGTAGCTTCAAATGACATGTCAAGAATTCAAAGTTACTGCTTATTTGAATGCTCTTTTTTTCATTTCAAATATCGAACAAGGATTGTTACAAATGATTGAAATTAAATCATTTTGTTCCCAAAATCCTTAGCAGGCTGATGACTGAGATCCTTGCTGAATAATTCTTCTGTTCATTCTACAGCTTATGGCGTTGATATGTTGAATACCATTGGCTACATATATGCAAGGCAGGCAGCAAAAGAGCTAGGGAAGAAAGCAATATATTTAGGTGTGCCTTTCATCGCTGAGTGGTTTAGAAACAAAGGGCACTTCATCAAATCCCAAGTTACAGCAGCTACAGGTCAGCAAATTTTAGTGGCTTCAATATTTTAAAAATGTACTGTTTGTGTTATGATAAATTATTAATTTCAATTTCTTGATTAGCCTTCGTATCATGTCATTACTTTGTAATTCTATAATTTTCTTCCCTCAGACATTACAAAGGGATACATGGGGGAAGATGGATCTAGTTGAACTTGGTGCTCCCGTTGAATTCTTTTTTCTTGTTATTGTAACTACTCTTCATGCAAATTGCTTTATTCTTGGTTGATTTCTGAATTCAAAGTTGAATTTTATCTCCAATTTAAAATTTTAGATATGAATTGGACTGTCCCTGGCTGCTTTGTTTTCTTCAAATTATTCATTTGCATGTAGACCATTGGTATTAGGTTGCATGCAATACAGACCCAAAGTCATAACTAGGTTTTGTGTAGGTATAATTTTGAGCTCTCTTTCTCTATCTCCCCAATAATCATCTGGAACAAGTAATGCTATTCCATTGTCCCATTCCTTATACCCAAGAGTGCTCTCATCTCTCTGTCCATGCTGGTATAAGTGTTGGGTTGTGGAGAAATTTTAGGCCACACAATCTCTTCAATGTCGTTCCATTTCATCTAATCTATTAATTGATGGCAGGATCTATAAGGAGGCATGGTGTATTCATTGCATTGATAGTCTCATTGTGAAGTATGTTCTCTTTGGAAATCAGGTGATGCTTGATGAATTACTTCTGTTTAAGGTCCCATGAGGTCATGGCTTAGGTCCTTCTGGTGGGTGTTGTTTTATATTGATGGGTTTTGGGCTCCTTTTTCGTTTTTAGAGGTGATTTAAATTTTATTTGCTCTATTAATGATAAGCTAGGGAGATACAAGCTTAAAACTAGTATTAGGGATTTTTGCGGGTTACTCTGGGAATGTGATGTTAGATTTGATCCTCCTTCCAGCACTCATTTTATTTGGCCTGTGAATGGAAGTACTATAAGGCCTTCCTACATTGATAGCTTTCTATTTTCCCATGCTATGGAGGATAATCTCCCCCCCTCCCCCCCCCCAAAAAACAAAAAAATATTGTCTTGAAGGTTCTGTCTTTGTCTTTGTCCAGTTTAAAATGATTTTCAACTTTTTTTAGGGTAAGGGTTCATACACCTTCTCACTTAAGTATATATGGTTGCAGAACTATTCTTTCTCTTCTGTGGTTAGACTAGGGAGGAAACAGGAACAAGTGAACAAGTTCTCAATGATACAATACCTGTGAAGATAAGCTGTTGGGGTGGAATCAAGAGGTGTTAGGTGACAATAATCATATACTTCTGCGCTGTCTAGCTACTTGGTATTTCTGTTGTAAAATTTTTGGCACTGATGATGAATGCTGGATCATTTCTGCAAATTTGGATTATTTTCTATATAGGGTTGATTGATTTTAGAGACATTGGGAGGCATAAGGATGTGAGATATTATGGCATTGTGCACTGTTCGTGATGATTTGGTAGTTGTATTGGAAAGGAATGCAAGGTGTTTCTGGTGCCACCCTTATGATATAGTTTTTTAACCTTTTACTTTGTAGCTCGGCAGTTGGTTGTTTTGGGTTTCTCTTATTGATGTAGAGCAGGATTAGCAAGCTTTACTTCGTTGATGTGTCATTTTATATTATATTTGTGGCTTGCTTTTGTTTCAGTCTAGAGGATGGGCTATCCCTGCCTTTGTACTGTCCTTTTCTTCTTTTATAAAAAATATTTAATGAAAAAAACATATACATTTATATTGGAACAAATATGTGTAACAAGGCTCTTTTGGCTAAAGGTGGGAAGACTCATAATATTTCTTTTAGTAATTTGATAATTCCTAGCCTCTCAGCTCAAGTAACCTTCTGAATGAAGTTTGACCATGGGGGAAATTAAAGATAGACGACCCTTGAGAGATTCTTAAGAACTCCCAAATATTAGTGCGATGAACTAAAATTCATTATACCTAATCCCTTCTACATATTGCCCTACTAATTATGTGGACAAGGTTCGTCAAAATTTTTAGTCAGTCCTAACTATTAATCCTAGCAGGATCTCTAGTTTCTTAGAAACTGTAAATCTAATTTATAATGAACAAATTCCCCAGTTATTGATAAACTAATTCCCAAATCACTTAGAAGGAATTCCTAACCCGAATCATCACAGATATGAAGCATATTTATAATGGTTCTACCAAACTTTTGACCACAAGCATTTCTTACCTGGTGGTTATTAGTTGGTAACTATTAGTTGGATCTATATATCCTGAGGGGCGTATTATTTATCATGATTGGAATGAATATCACCAAAATTTGAAAATTACATCTTTCTGGTTCTGGCCTAAAGACCTGAATGTATCTAACTTTGTGATAATTTAAAATCTAGAATTCTAGAAAATAAAGTTACTAGATCTTTAGATTTTTTTAACAGGTACCAAAGAACATCAGACACCACAGCCCAAATCCTCAATATCGAAACCTCGGAATTCAAACTTCTAATAATTAAGCTGGAAGCTAATATGTTAAATCAAGCTAAAGAATACTTCTGGTTTAATTATTTGAAGTTTCACCAATTGCTTTAAGGGTGTATTCATGGACATGTTGGCCTCTCAAGAGGTTGAGCTCTCTCACTATTAGGTGCACCTCAAGATTCTTGTTTCTATAATTCATTGGTTAAATTTAAATTAAAAAAAATTAAGGTAAGGAGATTGAGGTGTCTGCAACACTAAGAGTAATATTGTTAAGCTAGGGACAAAAGGGGAAAAACCTTAGATTTGAGAATGTGTGGTAGTGATGAGACTGTTTTCTACATAGCTATGGTATTTATAGAGTTAAGAATACAATAAATATGACAACTATTTACAGCTATGCGCACACTAGGATACGCCTTATGTACACACCTATTATAATACTCCTCTTAAGCTGGGGCATACATGTCATACCATATGCACCAAGCTTGTTACAAATATAGGTGATGTAAGGAACTCTTAAGGACTTGGTGAGAATGTCTGCTAACTGATCTTTTAGTTGACAAATCTAGTTGCAATGCATCCAAAAGTATTTTTTCTTTGATAAAGTGACAATCAACTTAAATGTGTTTGGTCCCCTCATAAAAAGTGGGTTAGAGGCAGTATGTAGAGCTGCCTGATTGTTACAAATCAGTTCGATCTAGCCTACTTCTCCAAACCTCAATTCTCCAAGTAATTGTTTCAACCCCACAAGTTCACATGTTTTCAAGGGCATGGCATAATACTCAACATCTGCACTTGACCTGGCAACAACATGTTGTTTTTTTCTTTTCCATGAAATCAAGTTTTTACCAATAAGATTACACTATCCCAAGGTGGACCTTTTATCTACAAGAGAACCAGCCCAATCTAGTCGTGAATAACCGACCACCTGAGCATGTTTCTGATCCTTGTAGAGTAATTCCTTGTCAGGAGCACCCTTGATGTATTTAAGAATGCGTAATGCGACTTCCTGATGACTATTACATGGGGATTGCAAAAATTGACTTACCACACAGCAATTGCAATATCAAGCATTGTTATTCTGAAGTAATTCAACTTTCCAATAAGCCTCCAATATCTTCCAAGATTTGAAAGAGGCTCCCCGAATTGTGGGAGAAGTTTAACGTTTGGATCCATGGGTGTATCTACAAGCTTGCACTCTAGCATGCCTATTTCATCAACCTATTTCATCAAGTATCTCTTGGCATATTTCCTCTAAGATATAGTAACTCCTGTGTTTGACTAAGCCACTTCCATACCAAAGAAATACTTGAGTCTATCTAAGTCTTTTTGTTTGAAAATGTCTAAAAAGATGTTGTTTCAGCTAGCAAATGCCTTCTTGATCATCCTCTATGATAATAACGTCATCCACATAGACTATCAAGTAAATGCATAGATTTGAGCCAGCACTATGACGATAGTATACCAAATGATCAGCCTCACTTGAAGTCATACCAAATTGCTGTGCAGTAGTCATAAAGTGTCCAAACAAGGCTCAAGGGGATTGTTTTAGCCCATAAATAGACTGAAGTAGCTGGTAAACCAATCTTGACTCCCTCTAAGGAACAAAACCAGGAGGCTGCTTTGTATATACCTCTTCCTCAGGCTCACTATGGAGAAAGGAATATTTAATATCCAATTGATAAGAGTTACCAACGACAAATAGCAGCTATGGATAGCATGAGGCATATGGAAGCAATTTTAGCCATTGAAAAGATGTATCACCATAATCCAAACCATTTATCTGAGTAATATACTTTGGCAATGAGAAGTGCCTTTAAACTATCAATTTGGCCATCAAGACCCACTTTGACAGTTTAAGCCCATCGATAAAAAACTGTAAACTTCTTGGGAGGTAAGGTAACAAGTTCCCAAGTACAACTAGAATGCATAGCTGCCATTTCATCAAGCATTGCTTGTCTGCACCTCGGGTAAGAAAGAGCATCTGTAGTGGTTTAACGAATAACAACCTAAGACAAGGGAGAGACAAATGCATAATAAGGTGAAGGTAAACAATGGTAGCTTCATAAATTATAAATAGGATGAGGATTGCAAGTGGAACAAATACCTTCTCAAAGACTAACAGGAAATTTATCGGCAAGAGAGAGGCTTGAGGTAGGTAAAGGCATGGGAATCAATGATCAGTCAACAAGTACATTCATAGGATCTGTAATCACAGAAGGCTGAGGGAAATGACTATAGACCTGGAGATGAGGAGTAAGTAAAGGAGTTGGAAGAACTGAAGGGTCTGCAGCTAAGGTTTCAAGGGTTGATTCTAATGAAAGTTCAAAGCAAGGCACCAGAAGAAAGCCAGACACAATGAATGGATCAATAGGAGAATGTGAGAGGAAAGGAGACTTCTCCCCCAAAAAAAAGGTAACATCAGTGGAGGTGAATCACAGTTGGTGTTTGTTGAGTAACATCAATAGCCTTTTTGAAGGCAAGAATAACCCAAGAATATACATTTAAAAGATTCATCGAAATTTGTCCCTGCTGAGGGTTAAATCATAAACAAAGCAAATATAGCCAAAGACACGAGGAGGGAGATGGAATATCAGTTGATCAGGAAACAAAATTGAGTGGGGTCCTTGATGCTATAAGACAGAGGAAGGCATATGGCTTATGAGATAACAATCAGTGAGTATAGCATGCCCCAAAAGCAAAGAGGAACATTACTATGAAGTAACAGAGTGCAAGCAGTCACATCAAGTGACAATTTTTACATTCTGCAACACTGTTTTTGCTGAGGAGTATAGGCATTGGAAGATTGATGAAGAATCCCTTGTTCAATCATATAAGTTTGGATAGCAGTAGAAAATTATTCACATGCATTGTCACTGTGTAGGTTGCAAATAGAAACACCAAATTGCGTACACACAAATCTGTTAGAAGATAGAAAACAAGTCAAAATGATTTTTGATAGGGAATAAGCAGGTGCAACAAGAATAATCATCAAGTGAAGATAACAAAATAATGACAACCTAAATTAGAACTGGTACGACTGAGACCCCCAATATTAGTATGAGCCAAAGAGAGAAGGGACTTAGCTTTATTATGGGCATGAGTTGGAAATGATGCATGAGTATGTTTACCAAGTTGACAAGACTCACAATCTAAAGAAGGTAAAGAGGAAAGAGTAGAGACCAATTTTTGAAGTTTGGACAAACTAGGATGATCCAAACACTTGTGAATAAGTTCAGGTAAATCAGCAGAAGTAGTGATGAGACTGAGGATGTTGGCACAGTAGGATGATACAACCCCTGTGACTCACATCCAATGCCAATTGTCCATCCCATACCCCAATCCTGTACAAGAACAGGGTTAATAAAAAAGGTGATAGAGCAATTAAGAGTTTGAGTTATTATTATTATTTTTGAACTGAATTTCAGAGTGTCGGCGGTGGTTACTTGATGTGGCATGATGGTTTGAGACTGGAAAATTGAAACAACAATTGTCTGTAAGTCACACAAAGCTGAGGAGGCATCATTCTAGTCACTAACACTTTTTTGACACGCAATAGTAAGGCTTCTGTCTGAGGCAAACAAATTTTTAACAAATCTGGCAGAAAATTATTGAAGGACATGTAACATTTTTAGCCAGAAGTTTCTTCTGCCACGACTTTGGGAGAGATTTATTTTTATGTCCTCTATGTGGGTTTCAGCAAATGATTTTTTTAAGGGTGGTGTCTCTAGTGAATTTTCAAAAGGATTGGAAGCACTCGAGTTAGAGGTGTCTAGGTTGTTTTCTTTGTTTTTTCTTTTTGTTTGAAGAGGATTTCTTGTTCTCTATTTCTGTATCTTTTTTTATTCTCTCTCCTCATCAACAAATTCTTCTTTTCATCCCCAAAAAAGGGGGGGAAACAAAAGAACCCACCTTATCAAATCAAAATTATGGGGACAATAGAGTAATTAAAGAAATATTCTATTTATGTGTAAGAAACATATGAATATAAGTGAAACTCTTCTGTTTCAGATTCAGATGAAATAGTTAGATAAAGTGCATAATAGAAAACGTAAATTGCTAATGTGTTAGAAGTATGCCCTACAAGCTGATAAATTGGTTTTTCTTCATGGCGGTTCTAGGAGCAATTGCTCTGATCCAGCTGCAGGAGGATATGAAGAAGCAGCTCAGTGCAGAAGGGAACTATACTGAAGAAGAGCTTGAAGCATACATGCAATCCCACAAGAAATTAATGATTGACTCATTGTGGAAGCTTAATGTAGCCGACATTGAGGCCACTCTTTCCCGTGTTTGTCAAATGGTTGTTTTTACTATTCCGTCATCACAATTTTACCTAGCATAATATGGAGTTGAATCCTGAGGGGGTTTAATTTAGATAATCTGTTCTCTACTTTAGGTTCTTCAAGACAGTAGTGCTAAAAAAGAAGAACTCCGTGCACGAGCTAAAGCGTTGAAAACTCTTGGTAAAATCTTTCAGGTATTATTTCTCTTCCTAATTCCTTGTTTCTGAATTATAGCAGCGCTGCTTACTGATAATGAAAGATTTTTAAACTCAGTTTGAATGTACAGTTAAGTTGGTTATCGATTATGAAATAATCTTGAAAATGCTGTTTGAAATGTAGAGAGTTAAGTCAGCCGATGGAAATGAGAATGAAAGCGTACTAAACAAAGCAGCAATGCATAAATTGAATGGAAATGAACCAAGCAATGATGCTTGTTCTCCTAGTTCATCGCAAAAACCTTCAAGTCCTGATTTTTCATCTCACACTGTCTCTGTGCCTCAGGTACATTCATTTACGTGTCATTTTGTTCTTTCATTTGTCATACAATTTAGGAGACATTTAGTAGACCCTCACTTTCACCCAAACATCTAGTATATATGGGTTTTTTAGATATCTGAACTAGATGCCCAAGTCCCAAGTTTGGTATGCATCCAAGATGCCTTGAGCATAGGAAACTTCCATTTTGTTACAATCCTTGTATAAGTGACGGAATCTCACTTCTGTAAATTGTATTTTGTTAATTTTTATAAAATACTAATTTTGAGTGTGTATAGATATATAGAGCGTTCACATTTCATACCAAATATGAAAAATTTAAATTATCTAATATCTTTTATCCAAGTATTCTGGATACTTGAAAATGCAAGATGCCAATATATCAAATAAATCTTAAGCGCCCCCCCCCCCTTTTTAAAAATTACTATTTGAATGATGGTAACGTAAAAACTCTGAACCTTATATAATGTTGATTTTCACGTTTTGCTTGATTTGATTGGATGATGCAGAGTCCCTATGTGGAGGCCCCCCACTTTGCAGGCACACATTTGGACTTCCCCAGGCCAACGGCCCCCCCGGGTGCCCAGAGACATCCAATCAACAGGTATTGATGGTTGGGATTTTGATGCCTCGTGGGTGTGCGTGTGTGTTGTGTCTTGGGCGGTATGACTCTTACTGGTATGTATATCTCGTTCGATCTTATTCGTCAGATGTGGTTGTGCTAATAGATTTGTGTTGGAAAGGACATGCCCGCGTTGTGGATTTTTAGGATGAGTGGGAATGGATGGCTTTTTTTTTTTTTTCGGTGTTGGGAAGATGGCCTTGTTATTAGGGACTCCTTTAACGGGCATGCTATGATATTTGGATGCTACAATTAATCCTGTGTGGTACTAAAATTATGTACAAGATTTTAATTAGTGAATTTGAAGGAATATTGATCTTTTGCAAAATGTAAACATCTTTTGTCTCGTTTATAATTATGGAATACATATTCTTGGGTCCATACTCTTTTGTACGTTATTCTCGATGAATGATAAATAAATTTTAAATTATCTTAATTATCTACCTACAAATCTTAAATGTATAATTATAAATATACAATATTATTTTATTTTTATATTACATTTTTTCTCATAATTGAAAAAAAGTATACTAATTTTGCAAATGATACATACATGATATTATTTTATTGTTATATTGTTATAATTATTGATCAAATAATCATATTCATAATAATAAATTGCTTGAGTTGAATATTAAGCTTCACGGCATAAAAGACTTATAAGTTACAAATAACTTAATTGGCAGATGCAGACCCGCTGCGATAGTCATAGTTGTAGAAATTTAATGAATGACTGTTTTAATAATAAAAACTTGAATAATATCCATAGTTGAAACTGGGGGGTCTTAGTTGTTAATCATGGACATTGAGCAACTCATTTCATTCAAATCGATGACCGCTAACGAAAATTATATTTATTAAAGTAATAAAACTAAAAGAAAATCTGTCTAATATATTTATAAGATCAAGACCAAGAAAGCTCCTAAAAGACCAACTTGGTCTGATTTAGATGTATATATATTATCAAACTATCATCCCCATTATTTTTACCGTAACATCCACAGCAATTCTTTTTATTGTGCCACTGCCCTTGCTGCTGTCATCGTGCCATTGCAATTACTACCTTAACATTTCACCACTGCTACTAATATTGCCACTATCAATATCACTATTATCATGTTATGGTATGAGTGTAATATTTTATAAAATATTATTTTCATATATATATATATATATATTATGTGTTACTGCAACAAATATATGATAAAAAAATTATACAGTAAATAACTTGTACAATATTAGCTGATAATACTACTTATACAATCCGTTCATATTTTATGCTGTGAACCAAATAAGGCCTGTGTGCACTTTTATTACTCGCTTTTCCCACCAGTATATGTAAATTCATGGGAATACGATTGCCTACTCCATGATCCCTCTCCTGGGCCTTGAGACTCTGCAAGACCTCTAATGCACTTATACTTGTTCTCCATGAAATATTTGTTCTTTGCAAACCAAATACTATCCAAGATTTTGAGGGTGCTTGGCTTACAGGCTTTACTGTTCGTTCTTGGCTATGTTATGGGGAGTGTATGATGGTCAGCTTCTAGCGTGACAGGAAGATTATTGTGGAAGAGGACTTACAGGTAATCTGTGATATTTTCAGTGATGAATGTCATGGGAAAGCCACCGCGTTTCAGCATATTTATGGGGTGAATGACCTTATGACAAGGGAAGGGAGTGGGATGCCATTTTCCCGCGAGACCAATCGCAGTGCAGACAGTTTGGCTATCCTATCGCCCCGGTTTTGATGCATTATTTATGGTGGATAATGGAATGAAAATAAAATAGTAATATTACACATGTTTGGTTGATTCTTTTTATTATTACTCTTCAATCAGCAATCATGATTATGTGGTTGTAATCTATTAAGATTCTATTCAAAACATCGTGAAATATGCTGCATTCTAGAAAAGTATAAATCAAATGGTTAAAATACTCTTGTTTTCACTTATTTTATTATTATTATTATTGGTGATTAAAAAATTATTATTGAACAAAATTATTTTGTTATTGGTAATTTAAAAAATATTTTTACAAATTAAAAAATTGAAAATGAATATTTTACTATTTTGTATTAAAGGTGTGTAGAAAATATTTTTTACAAATTAAAAAAATTAATAATAAATATTTTAATATATTTTTATACTAAGAGTATTATATTCATTTGATTATTTTCCTTTTTATTCCTACATTGTTTTTATTCAACCAAATATAAAAATAAAATGGAATATCTCTTCCTTTCTTATACCAAATATAATTATTTTATTTTATCAAAATCAATTTTTATTTTTATTTCTATTCTTATTCATATTTTCGTTCTTATAAAAATTATTCCATGAGTCAAATAGGGCTTAAGTTTGACTCTTGAATTTGGCAACAAGGAATGCACAGTTGCACACTAAACTCTTTTAGGTCCCATTTAATTGGCTAGATAGAACGCTTTCAATTGAAATGGGAACAAAAATGAGAAAGGGAACAAATCTTGGTAGAATATAATCTTATGGCCCATCAATATGTTTGGTATGATATTAAAAAGAATGGACATTCCATTTCATTCTTATGTTTGATTTGTTAAAAATAAAATAGAAATGAAAGAGAAAGCTAACCAAATAATAATAATATCTTTAATAAAAAATAAAGTATTAAATTTTATTTTTTAATTTGTAAAAAAAGTTTAGACACCCAATATTGTATTTGCTTCAATATGTGGTAATTTTTTTTTTATTTTGAGACATTTTTTATGAAATCAATTTTTGGTATTGGGTAAAATCAACAAAATTATTTTCTAGTAAACAATTCACACACCATGCGATATTAAGGCAAATACTTTAATAAATTGCGATTTTTTAAGGCAAATCACTTGGGTGAGCGAAAAATTCAACAATTATGCAGCTAAAAGACTAACAAGTTTTCTGCTCTATTACAAGATCAAGGAAAAGAACAAAAACAAACAGAATATGCACTCTCATGCCACCTTCTTTAGTCCTCAACAAGTTTGCAGCAACTGGAACTTCATACCCAACCAAACAAAAATGACAAAATAACTGCAATAAGGTAGCCAAAACAGTCCAAAACACATTAACTGCAATAAAGTAACCAAACCACATCCCCTTCATAAAATATGTCTATCCTATAACACGTCGAACCCAAGAAGCTTTTTCATCAACTGATATTGATGGGAAGACAACAAGCAATGCCAGATCACCAGAGAGCTAAATAGAAAAAAATGGTCACTCACCTTAACGACTCAGAATACATTTACCCTCTTTTGGTATTCACTTCTACCTCATGTGCTAAGTTCCTAACATGGTGGCATAATCTTTCAGTTGCTTGAAGAACAAGGAAATTCCAATCAAGTCGTTGTGCCATATGTCAGTAAGTGAAATCGATAGAAATTGGATTTTTAAGCTTTATAGGGCATGTAGCCAAATACCAACAGATCACAAAAGCATAAGCTAACAAACACCATTTTTTATCAATAGCACATTTGTGAAAATAGGAGGATGGCATTTTTTGCTGGAACAAAATCGCAAATATCAAAACGGAACTGTAGTCATGATGAACAGCCAAGAATTATACTAAAATTTATCGCCAAAGGTTTAACTCAGTAAACCTACTTAACCCAATCGGCCAAGAATCATACCAAACGATGTTGCAGGCTTGCCATTGTCTTAAATGGCACCAAATCATTAGCAAACTCATCAAGGAAGCGAACCATTATTTATTAGCAATCCGGAATTCAGTCACAGAGAATTAGGCAGAGCATCAAGAAACAGCTCGTCTCCTAATCATTAGCAAAGAATCAGGCGATGAGAAGATTTTATCTATAGATGGTGCTCTGCGTCTTGCTCCCTACGGAAGTGGGATGGGTCATTACATTTTGTTCACCAAACATATTTTCATCCATTCCTTCTCTCTTCTCCAAATACTCTTTTCCATCCAACTAAACATGCTTAATGCTTTCAGGCCGTTTGATAAGTTAAATGAGGTAAAGTTTAATAAAATTTTAATATTATATAATATTTGATGTGTTACTATATAAAATAATATATCATATAAGATAATACTATTATATATTTAGTGATATAGTTACAATATAAGTAAAACTAACTCTTTTGACAAAAATACATTTTACTTAAAAATATATTATATTTATTATGTTACAAAAATTAATTTCTTTAACAATCTAGATATTTATAAAAAAAAAATCATATGAGTAGAGTGGCACATGGTGCCTAACAATCTGACCAACTTGATCATATTAGGTTTGGTTAGACAAGGCCACTTGACTAAATTATACTAACCATGTTATCTAGTTTGGTCCAAACCAATTTGGTCTAATGAATTTTTTTTTTATTAAAAAAATTTGTCATAAAATTTATATAAAAATTTTTTAGGAATAAAATATAATTTTATAAGGATTTATATAACAAATATTTTTAAAAATTCATTTGTAATTTTTACCAAATTTTTTTTTTTAAAAAAAGAAGGTCTGACCAATCTAAAAAATCAACTGAAATAGTAAACTAAATCTAACCAAATCAAGCCTAAGTACTAGGCTTTGAAAAAATAGTCCAGTGCAAAACTATTCGGATACTAAGTTAGGCCAACACCTAACCCCGCCTAGCCCATAAACATCCTTACAAATTAGGATTAGAATGGAAAAGTATTTATAAAGTTTTATATATTAATATCTAATTAGGTTTAATCCTATTCTCTAAAATTTGATTATATTATATATTATTTTGATATATAAAAAGGGTTTAATATATGAACACTCTTACAAATGAGGATTAGAATAGAAAAGTGTTTATAAGGTTTTATATATCAAAATCTAATTAGGTTTAATTCTATTTTTTTTTAATTTAATTATGTTATATATTATTTTGATATATAAAAAGGTTTAATATATAAACTTATATAATATATTATTTTCACTAAATAAATAATAAATTTATAATATATTAAATAAACTTGGCCCATTTGGTAGGAGAAGAAAAGGGGAGAAAAAAAGAAATGAAAAAAGAAAGTTAGATAAAATTTTAATTTTACATCTATAATTATTACTCAATTATTATTTAATATTCTCTAATAATACTAATTATTTAATCATTAAAAATAAAAATATTATAGATATTTTTATTTATAAAATTATTTATTTTTCTATATTCATACCTAATTTTTTTTGCATACCAAACAAGTCATATCAAACTTAATACAATCTACCGAACGTCCTTAATCCCTTTCTGCCTCAAGGGTTCCGTTACCCCATCTAGTCGTTGTGTAGTGCTTTTATTGTGGGCCTCTTGGCCCCTTGATTCATAGAAGAGGGCAAAAATCAAATAAATAGACAGATTATATCAGAGAACAAAATAAACAAGAAGACAAAAAAGATAAACACATAACAAAATTATGACAGATGTAGAGAGGCCGGACATCCGAGTTGTGCAAACCTGTGTTCAAGATTTGATATTAGACATTCGGTTTTAGATAACAATTTAGCATCCATTGTACTCTATGGAATGTTTTCCCAACCTCCTTGTAATAACATGATACCTTTTGGTATCTTTTGATTTTACAAATAATATAAAATTTATTGTATGGTAAACTATTTTTAAAATAAAAAATAATTACGGTTCAATTTTACACTAACAAATTTGTTTCAAATACATTAAAAAATGAATATATACTTTAATGTGTATCAAGTCACTAAAAATTATGTAAGAGTCAGTTTTATGTCAAGTTTTTATAATATTTTTATCATGTTTTTAATACAAAACATTGACATGTGATTTTTGTTTAAGAACTAATTATATAGTGTTGAAATATAAAAAAAATTTTATTTATTATATTTTTATTTAAAAAAACTTAAGAACAAAAACATAAAAATTGTACATATTTTTTTGTGGTATAACCTCAGCTAAAATAATGACTAAGTACTACTTTTTATCATTTGGATCCCAAAATGAATTAATTAAAAATACATATACCTTGCATGCATTGGCTGCAAAGTAAAATCAATATCCTAACATGAATTCCTCACAATCAGCACGTACAGTAATCTAACTCTTAATATCAGAGTTCAATCACAGAAATCACAATCATCAAAATTTTCTTTACTATCATAAAATTTTTAACCCAACATTTTAAAGTAGGAAGAGATCCTAAAGTGGAAGCAATTTCTTGCGCACCTTCAGCCATGATTATCAATCTGAAAGTTGAAAGCCAGAATTTGCACAAACTCCATCACTCATAAAACATAGCAGATAAAAAATAAAGAGTTTGTTAAATACATTTTTTTGACAAGATTTGAAAATCTTAATGATGCTTCTCTAAGGAGAGATATCTCTTCAGAAATCTTCTCAAGCACACTAGTTAGTTTTCACAAAATAGTTCTTCATAGTTTTCACAAAATAGTTCTTCCCATCAAAGAACCTATAGTGTTTTAACATGTAATTAACTGGGACTTGCATTTTCTGCTATAAGAACTTCCCAAAGCAGGATAAGCCTCCAAAACTGGGCGTCACCTCTTTTTATTTTTTATTTTAAAACAATTAAACAACTTTATTATGACCAAAGGATTTAAATTCAACTAACTGATTATAACCCTCTCACTCATCAACAGCTGTTATAATGAGAGAAACATAAATAACAGAAGAATAATGAAAACTACTACTTTAAAATAGGAATATTCCATAACTAAATTTAATAATTTTAACTTCCAAATTTAAAATATACCAACAGGTGCTCGTCTCCTGTCATTAATCCTTGTTTTATGTAAAGCCCAAGTCGCTGTGATGGAATCTTGGCAAGAAAACAAAAGTTGACTTGACAATCATTTACCGTTGGGATTCTTGACCAATTATTTTCACGAGAGCGACGGGTTAACTCTCGAGTATTATGAATATGTTTAGTTCTGTTCCTGGTTAATTATTTTTAAAATATTTATTAAAATTAGTTTGGAAGAAACGAAAAATAATTTAGCATAATTTGACTTATACATGAGAAAAAAAAAGTTTTGAAATATTTGTTTCTCAAAAAAAAAAATTCTAAAATATAACATATGCATACGCACCTAATGATGATAATTTATTTTATGAACTTTCTATTATATATATATATATATATGCGCTTTATGAACGTAAGAATTTTTTTTTTTTAAATAAAGTTTTAGAACTAATTCAACGTCACTCCATCATGTCCAGTTAGTGTCGGTGGCTATGGTCAATAATCATAGGATACGTGTAATTTCCAAAAAGAAATCGACCAAACTAACCCAGATTCCAATTCACCATGCTCATAATTTCGATTTCTCTCCCGTGTGAAATTGCGATTGTATGATATTTATAAATATGCTATTAATAAATTTATTTACATTTCACTTGGGTCAAAATTTTATGGCTGCTTTTTTTTAATTTAAAGCAAAAATTTCAAATTAAAAAAGTGCCATAATCCTGCCTTAGATCAAATTAAAAAGAAAAAATCCTTTACATCATCTTCTCCCCTCCACACCACACGAATCAATAAATAAAAGATAAAATGTTTTGAATGCCTTTATCTAGTTGTAACATGTCTTTAAAATTATATATTATTATCTTTCTGCTTGTCTTAAAAGTCAAGTTATTGTGTCACTTTATTAAATTTATTCATCTATTGTATTAATGGTTTGAAAAGCAGCCTGATTTAAAAGAAAAAAGTTAGCAGGTAAGTGAGTAAAGAAACTCATACAAATATAAATAGCTCTTCTTTAAATATCTCAAATTTTATTAGACTTTCATCTACCTTATCTATTCCCAAAGATCTTCCTCCCTATGTAAATAGAACCCTTTCCAATAAAATTAAAAATCTCATAAAAATTAATCATCTTCCAAAATATGTGTGTCAAAATCAAACCATCACTAGAAGTATAAAGACCTTGATCTCCAAACATAAGCCTCTCGTCAAAGAAATACTTTAAAGCATCAAGCTAGATTGATGTGGTCTTCTAGTTATTTTTATTGAATAATATGTTAACCTTAAATTCCCTACTAATCTAATCACCCCCTAGCAAAGAGAAGGTTATATTGTTAATGTATACCCTAGAAGCCTATCATAAAATGATTGCACTTATATACATTTTATTACATTTTAATAAATAGAAGTATTTTAATTATTATATTTAATATTATATCTACGTAATAGAAATAAATATAGTAATCATCCTTAGATTTTTTTTTATTTTTAAATTGTCCCTGGTTGAGTATTATTATAAATTGGGATAGTAATAATATAGTTAGACTCACATGTATATTGATTGATAACCACAATCATAGATATAAAATATCAAGTTATTACATAGGTATACGTTAGAGAACAACTATATGGATAGACCCATTGTGAGAGTGCTTCATGGATCATTATATGTCATAAGTTGCTCTCATAGTAACAATGATATATGTTGTCCTTTGACTTAAAATCACAATAATTTCCTACATGAAGAGTCATATACTTTAATGCCGTCAATTATCACCTTTAATAGGGATGACCAAAAGGCGATAATTAAGTGTATCATAAATCATGCAGAAGGATGTGAGTGATATAAATGGAATTTTGTCTTTTTGATATAAGAGGAATAATATCTGTGGGTCTCTTGATTGAATGAGACCAAAAATTGCATAGCTATACTCTAATGGATCAATATGTAATATTAATTCATTTATTTTGATTTAGTCTATTCAAAGATTAAAAAACACATAAATTGAATTATTAAGAAGATGACACATTCTATGTCTCAAATTTAATCTAAATATCCAAATAAAAAGAATTGAACTATATGAAATATTGGTCATAGATTGGGTATGTTAAATCACAAACATTTTTATTACTTGGGTGACAGTGATATATTGTTAAATACTATTCATTGTCTATAATACCAAAATAAGATTTTTTTTTTATCACTACCGATATAATAAGAATTTATAATATTGTACACAGAGAGTAGATCAAAATTGGAGTTAATATAATATAATTTCGATTCTAATTAAACTAAAGATCTTAAAATATATAGCACAAAATATATATTATAATATATTATTTTATATTAAAGTAATATTACATTCTTTTAAACTTTATTATATTACATTTTTTTAGGCAATTGTCATTAAATTGAATTAATAACTAAAGTCCAATTATCTCTCCACTCATCATCTATTTGTTTAGGGCTTATTAGTTAGATATTACAAAAACCTTAGGCATTTGTCTATAAATAAACAACTAAGGGTTTGATAGTTGTGCAGATAAAACTAAGTGAGAGTCGCTAAATAAAGTGAGAGAAAGCCTCTAGCAAAGACTGAGATAGGAGAGAGACTCTGTCTATTCATTTTGGAAGTGAAGTTTTGATCTACTCATGTGTAGATACCATAAAAACGTAGGTTCATTGATTTGCATTTGTGATTCCTTACAAGTGTTCGAAAAAGTTCACCTATTCGAAATATTAGGAAATCATGAGTTAAACATATGCGGACTCAACTCCGTGAAGCAATCTATGTAAAAGGTAATATTCCTATTACTAATTTATAACTTTTCCACAAGGATCCTTGGTGGGTTTTGACAAATTTTAAAATTTATTCCACTATGCTTGTACTTTGAAACCTAATATATATCCATCTCCATGTCGGAGCCATCCAACTAGCCTTGACCTTTTATAGTAGAAAAGGGAAGGCTTTAATACCATTTGGGGTGCTCAGTACCATTAAGGGCAATGATAGATATAAGGCTTACGACGACTATAGTTATCAAGTTGTTTATTAAGATTTGGCTTTATACCTTGTCCTTTAAGCTCATAAAATTCTTTAGGAATACACCAATAAGGTTTAAGAGAGTCCTCACCCAAGTATGCTGAAACAATAAGCCTTTTCCTTAGGCAATTAGGGTTTCTAAGTCTTTCAAGGTTTAAGAACTTCTTGATCCTTAAGCTTATCCTTTGAACCTATGAATCCCATGCCATCACATGATCATTTACCTTATTATCAATCAAAGAGCTCTATAGGTCATGGTCTAATACTTTCTAATGCACAAGTTATTCAAAAGAGGCAAGTGCAGAGCATACTTGTATCTTTGGGTAATAGAAGTAAAAGACTAAACAGAATAAGCTTTCAGGAAAGAGAGAATTTTAGAAGAGAGAATACATGGTTCACATAAAAATTGTATTTTTGAGAAGCTTTGTTACAATATGTGATGCCCTTGATGAAGGGAGAAGCCTCGCTTATGTTAGAGGTCGAAACAAATAGACAAACTACCTTGTACAAAATCATACCACTACATACTCAAAGTAGATTGCTTTTCAGACCACTAATACGATAGACAAACAACTTTAATAAAGTGACACCATAACTTTTAAGACAAGTAGAAGAATGATAATACTACAATTTTAAGCACATGATATAGCTAGATAAAGGCATTTGGGGAATCTTATCCTTTGTTTATCTGTTCATGTTAAGAAGAGAGGTTAAAAGTGGGGTCATCTTCACTATTAGAGTCACCATTTATCTTTGGCTTTTTATGATACCTTACAACCCATTTGTCTATGGCATCAAAATCATAAGAATATGGATCTTAGCAGTTTTACATGAATTGGACCATGAGCGAGGCTTTGTGTCTCTCAAAAGTGTTAAGTTTAAGCACTTATGGTTCACCAGAGATAAATTTTCCTAAGTATGGGTTAAGATAAGTGCAGGACATTGTCTTATCATTTCTTTGATAACATTTTTAAATTTTCCTTTACATTTGCTTGTTGTGTTGGCTAATATTTAAAGGTATGCTAAAGATATAATTGATTTGCTATATATAGGTGCTACCTGAGCCATGATTATAAGGTCTGTAAAGGATAAAATTGCATGGAGCTTTTTGTTAAAGAAGGGGAATCTCTTAGAGTTGATTATCCATGATCACCTTGTATAACTCTCTTTGCCACCCTGATGTGAACCATTCCAGAAATGTCTAGAGATTAGAATGTTTGTTTTATTCTTGATAGAGAAAATGATAGGTCTCTAAAGGTGATAAGGCAAAAGCATTAGCATAAAGGGCTATTAAAGATTTTAAATACCAAAGTGCTTCATCAGGAAGAGTAATTTTTATAAGGGAAATGACTAAAAAAAGGCATCAATGTCAAAGTAAAAAGGAAAGACTGATATCATGTATTTTTGATAAAGAAATAGAGCCAACAAAAAAGAAAAGAAAATATTTTTTGATAAGGGCATCCACTTTTATTAGGGTGGGTAGGTCTTCGGGGCATAGTGGAAATAGTCTTTTGTTAGCTGCATTAAGGTTAATAGGTATAGAGAGAATATGTTTACTTGAGGTGGGATAAGCTATACGTGTCACGCCCCATTTCTTCAAGAGAAGGGGGTGACCAACACGAGGAGTCTATATGAAATTCTTACCTACAGCTTGGTTTATTGCACTATCTTAGCAGATAACCTTTAAAAGGTCCTACATTGAATAACAGTACACTAAGTGTAACTCTGCCTTGTTGGATATATAAAATTTACTTTCTTTTATGCACTAGCTTTTTATAGAAATTTCGGTAAAGTGTCCCCTATAAATAGGACATCCCAAATTTCTACAAACAGCCAGGATTCAGTAGAAACAACAACAGAGAGCTCCGCTCTCTTTAACCAGTTAACAAAATATCAATGAACCAAAAATAGGGAAGGGGAAAACAAAACCTCTATCCCTTGGTCCTACTCCTAAAATACTTTACAATCGAGTATCAATTCATTACAACAATTGACAAACTAAAAAAAAAAAAAAGTTAACGAAGCCCTCAATTCCAAAAAGGGTGGCTCACCGCCACAACACCTCAGCACCTAAGATGAGGGAGGTGGATCAGGTCCAGAGGCGCTATCTGAAAAATTTAAAATTTGAAAGAGTGAGTCAAAACTCAGTGAGCAGATAATAGATTTCAAAAATTAATTCAAGAATCATAACCAATGAATTAAAGTGTGTATAATTAGACCATCATGCTTCACAATTTAACAAATCTCACAACCCGTCATATTAAAGAGAACCTATCTAGACCTGAGTCTCTTGGTGTGATCACCTGATGAAGGTTTACCACTAGGTCAGATAAAGTAGCGGCTACACCGTGTTGGCAGCTCCTTCCTCGTTTCACTCGGGTGGCTACGCCTAACCGGCAGCCCCTTTTTATCTACCCTTCTTATTTGTAGGTTATGATTCATCCTTTCCTGGGGCGGCTACACCTCGTTGGCAGCCCTTACCCGCCTCACTTGGGTGGCTCCGCCTAACGGGTAGCTCCTTCTCCACCTAGATTCCTTTACAACACATGACTTGGTCTAATGAAGGGCAGTAGCATGCACTCATAGGTGAGGCACTCACACAAACCCCTAATCCTAAGTTCACATACCTATATATATATATATATACGTCATTAGCCAATTACTATTATTTAATATGTACTTTTTGTTGATGCTTTGCTTATACAAGGAAGTTGGATTAAAGGAGACAAGACTTGTTCAACTGTCAACAATTAAAGCAATCAATATCAACGCAAAATTTTATAATATATATGTATATATATATACATTAACAACTCATTAGGACCAATAATAAAAATAATGAAAATAAAATAAAAACACAAATATAACTAAGGATAAGACAAAAAAAAAAACTAAAGGTTACTTCTCAACAACTTCTCCCTCAAATTTAAGTTATTGCCAAGAAAACAGGTCCACACATACACATATATATACTAAGCAATATTTTATCTCACTCAGAGCAATTTCGAGCAGAAAGTAACAATATCAAGATTTATAGTGATAGTAAATACTTCAAAATCTATTATTTACTCACAGACGGTACCCAAAGCTAGTACGCTACTTGTTTCTCCTTGAAAGGTTGGTTTCCTTCACTGCCAATGCTCATGGAGCTTCCTGGCAACATAGACCCACCAAATCACCATATAAGTTCACAATGATCATTCTTACACTCATACAACTCCTTAATAGCTATCAAACAATTTCCTCTTCTTTCTCTCCTTTTTCTGAACCATACTCACACTCTAACAATAACCCCTGATTTACATTCTTTAAGTTCATATATCATTATAAGAGAGTAAAATTTTAAGGATTTCTATACTCCCCATAAAGTTAGGAAGCCCGAAAATAAAACCCCCCTTTTGCTGTTCTCCAACGCTGGCCAAACTGAGGATAGAAAGATCTCCCCATCCTTCTCGTTCCTTGGAGCAGGGAAGGGCCGAAAATGGAGGGAATGGCCAAAATCTAGGGAAATAAGGGAGAACACAGCACAAAAATGAAGATTGGGCGTGAGAGAGGCAGAGGACACTCACCTAAACTGACGACGCTTCTGGCTCCCTGTCTCGCGTCGCCGGGCTTGCAGCAGCAGTAAGGAAGCTGGAAGGAGCTTTTGCGACGCCGGCGAGGGCCCTTCGATGGAGGAAAAATGCTGACAGCTAGGAGGAGGGAGCTTCGCACGCGTCTGGGAGAAGGAAGGAACAGCGATGAGAGAGGGAGCTCAAGAAGCTCTGTGTAGCGTCGGAAATCACTTCGCAGGTGAGGGGAAACGCTGCAGCTCTGCCGGAAAAGACATGCGAGCTCGCAAGGGAAGGGAGAGACGCTGCGGAAGTGAGGGAACCACGACAAAAGTGAGGTGGAGAGAAAGCTACCCGACGGAAGAAAAGAATGAAGATAAAATATGAAAAAGAAGGAGTAAAGAAAACAAAAAGAATGGAAGGAAAATGAATAGAAAGAAAGAAAGAAAGAAATAAATAAATAAAACCCCCCCATTTTACATACATATCTTTTTTTTTTCCTTCGGTTCTTACAATACGAATAAAAGGTAATGGCTTTTAAGGTGTAATGAGTTAGGTAAGTTTAGGTTAGGAAAGGAAATTGGCTATGACATTGTTATAGCCTTTGATATATTGGACTGTAAATTTATAGCAAGAAAATCAATCTTTTTAATAAAACAATTGCTTATTTGAAAGGATTTTCTTCTTAAAGTTTAACTCTTAATAAACAAAGAGTTATCCATTTGTACTATAAAGTAGTATGAAGTGATATGAAAGTTGATGAAAGTTGAATTTCTTTATTCATTTCTTTACAATAAGAATCTTCTTATAGATTATATGGTAATGCTTTTAAGACTTCTTGAATTGTCTACTAACATGTCCACAATAAAAAAAAAAATTCATTAATCTTTTCTTTAAACACAATGCCCCAAAAATCGTCACTAGTATCTATCTACAAAATTCTTTTACCTTGGTCAGGAAACTTAAAAGGTGGAGGATATTAAGTGATTTTTTTTCACAAATTGAATAACTATAATCTGGCTTGATCCCCAAAAAAGGGTACTTTTCTTTATGAGCTTTAACAGCTGATTAATATGGTGGGCAATGTGCAAAATGAAATCTTTGATATAATTAAAAATTTTTTGGAACTGTTGAATTTGTGTAACAATGAGATTTTCATTTAGAAAGTTGAGCAATTCTTGGGCTATATATGGACCAGGTTAATAATGTCCATCGTGGAAGTTCATACCCAAAAACTCAATTTGAGCCAGCCTTTTTGACTTTTCTAGGCTAAAAGCATGATATCATAATATTGGGTGATATATAGAAATTGCTATAATAGTCTCTTATGGTCTTCTTTAGTTTTTGAAATCAAAAGGATGTCATTAATATAGATAAGTGTACTAGGTAGTATAAACTTATAAATCTTTGTCATTGTCTTTTGAAATAATGATAGAGCTACCTTTAATCTAAATAGAGTTACGATCCATTGATACTAAGCATTATTAACGATGAAAAATGCTGTCTTGTGATAATTTGCTAGGTCAATCCCTACCTACCAAAATGTGGCCTTTAAATCAAATTTTGAAAAAAAAAATCATTGCATCTATAAGGTGGATAGTTTATATGCTGATCTTTAGTAGAGGAAATTTATTATCTTATAGGAAAATATTAAGTATTTTATAGTCAATGACTAATATGTTGTTCCCCTTTTCTTACCTAAATTGTTTTTCAACATAAAAAAAGTTAACATGCCTAATCTGATTTAGTTGGTTATATGAGGCCTTGTTACATTAACAATGCACATTCTTCTTTAGCAAAGGATAGGTCTTCTAGATTCATTCCTAAATGGGAAATCCTTATTCAGTTTATATCCTCATTTTTTTTTTAAGGAAGTTAGATAAAAAATGTTTTATTTTCTTATAGTGGAAAAGGATGATTGAATAAGTCATGGCTTTTTTAGTAGTACTATAATAGCTAATCATAAAGGATTTCATATCCCAAGGGAATTTATTGTAGTTTAAACAAGTTGGCTATAGTAATATATGGAGAAAAAGAATTTTTGAACCTAATGCATTAAGACAAAATTCGTAACTTTTGTACTTGACAATATATATCTATACCAATGAGAACATCTTATCTAATAAATCATTGCTAAATATTTTTTTCTAAATGATGCAATCAAGGAAAAATTTAATGCCAATTTTCTTGTGAGAAATTAGGCCAGTTTTGAATAATTTTCTATCAATTGTTTTAAAGTATTTATTATACGGCACCCATTCTTTTAGAGGGAAGACATTTGTCTTTATGACACTTCTTATTAAACCAATATCCATATAAGCAATAGCTAAGATAGGGTTATGATATTTAACTTTTTAGAATTTTGATATTGATATAAGGCAATGATGGTTCTACCTTTTCCATCTTGAGACAAAGTTAAATAGAGTAAATTGGTGGATCAATATCACAGTCAAGCAAACTTTTTGTACTATTACAGTCATCATAAGCAAGAAAGGCAAACTACATTTCTTCATCTTCATTAGATTGCTCTTCAAACAAGGAATCAATATCTTCATCATCTCAAATAGGGATATTGGCTTGTAATTAGTACATCAGCTTAATAGCTTTTTTGGACTTAATAGGATATTGTTTAGCAAAATGTCTTTTTGTCCACAAAGATAGCACTTTTTAGATTTCTTCGAATCAAAAGATTTCCATTTGAAGAACTGGACAGGTCCTTTTCTTCTTTATGATCTAAGGCAATGATTTCTAAAAAGATGGATTTTTTGGAAATGGAATTTCTTCTTGCTATGAGATAAGCACTTATCTTTATCTTTATAGTTGATCTTCAAATAAGACTTCTTACAAATTTGATGAAATTTTGTGGCACCTTGACTATAGATTTAAGAAACATTTACTGTTCATAAAGTCTATCTAGAGTAGATAAGGTTAATTGGTAAAGCTTACCAAGAGAAATTTCTGCCATATATATTTGAAGTGAATTAATGGTTCTTTAAAATTTTGGTTCCAATTCCTCTGGTAAGGATGTAACAAAAGTATGCATCAGGCTAACATCATTGAAACCATTAAGCATGTAGTATTTGGTAGCTATTAGTTGATAATGTTTTTGTAGGTCTCATTTATCCAAGAAGTAACATTTCATCTCAAAGTATTTCTAGCGATCTTACTTTTCGATCAACTGAAAATCACTAATAATTTTTTTATGAATCATTCCCAATAGTGTAGTAGTGCTAGGCAGATGGACAACCTAAAGTTGATTGTATTCACCTAAACTTTGAAGCCATTCTCAAAGTTTCCATGTCATCTTTAAGAAAAATTTTGTTAACACTTTTGAAAGAGTGATTTCAGGCCTTGTTATTTGTAAGTCAATCCATGAACTAAATTCAATAAGCTTGTCTCTCTATTTATTTAACGAGACATCATTAAATGTAAATAAAGGACTAGAAATTGGCTTGTGGCCAAAAGTTGCCTAAGTTTAAGGAAAATCACAAACATTTCCAATATCTTTAACTTCTGAATCGAGATCTTTAGGAGGAGGTTGCAGAGTTGCCATAAAAAGAGCTGCAATATCACTAATATCTCAATCATCATTGTTAAAGGTAGTATAAAAGCTTTCTTCAGATTCTAAGTTATACTTAAAAGACAATGTAAGAGTGCAATATGACATGGTTGTTTAAAGTGTAGTAATTAGTTTTTGGTCATTTTGTATGGGCCATCTATCTCTATTTTGTGATGGCAATAAAGAAGGTTCATAAGGAGGTAAGGATGGTTGAGTTCTAATTTTAAGGATTCTACGAATATTTGTTATTCAATAGGTTTACTGAAAGAAGGGGATGGTCTTTCTGTCTGAGAAGATTAAGGCATTAGTGGTTGTAATGAAGCTTAAATAAGAATCCAACCTTCTTTAAGAGATTTTCTCTAAGGATAGGATGGGACATTTTAAAGATACAATCATAGCCTAATTATGTAGGATATTATAAAGCAGCCTGAATAGGATAATGAGAGGAATATGAGGAGAATAATGCTAGACATGGGTCATAGACTGTTCTGAATTGGTTTCTTGCCATGTCAACTCTAATTCTATTAAGCTACTTTTTGAGTTTGTTAAATTCCTTTTTTTTTTTAAAGAGAAATTAAGACCAGTGACATATTCGTCAACATATCTTTTTAAATTTGCATCAAGTTGTTGAATTTAAAAAAGTGAGTTTTTGGTGGAATTGTTAAACCTAAAATGAAAGTCTATCCACTATTATACTGAGGTGTCCTATTTGAGCTTTGCTTTTAAACTTATAGTCAATCATGCTCAGAACTCTGTTCTGAGCTGTAGCATTATGAAGAAAAACCATTTCTAGAAAAACCTCGCCAAACATAATTTTTATCATTTTAAAAAATTATTTTTAAAAGCCAAAACCAAACAAGCTCTATATTTTCAATTCTGATAGGGTAGCCTATTGTATTGTTTTCATAGCTATAATTTTCCTAGTAAGTGTTTCTATGAATAACATGTGGTGCATTTCTAATTTTATATTTCTAAATTTGCAATATAAATAATAACATATTTTTGATGAGGTGAATAACAACAATTTATCATAGAAACACTTGAGTTTCAATTACTCATAAAAGATCATTATTATTAATGTTGAAATAGACACATTTTTTTGTTTAAATAAAGAAGTTTCAAATAGAATAGACATTTTGATATTGGCAAAATTTACTAACATCATGTATATATATATATATAATCTTTAAGCTAAAACATTGTTCATAAAGATTATTTATATTAAAAAAAATTGACTTTTGGCTCTCTTTTTTTAAGATTTGACTAATTGGCTCGAATCTATCTACATTCACATGAAGCTCCCCTCTAGTTTATAACAAAATAACCAAAGAAAATTATGTTCAAGGACCAAGAAGTAAAAAAATTTATTTTTAAGAATTTATTACCACTAAGTTTAACTGTTTGTTGCTAAATTTAATGGTAATTATCTAAAACAAATAATAATAAGTCCTTAAGAATAAATTTTTTCACTGTTTGGTTCTTTATTATAATTCTCCCAAATAACTACTCATGAACATTACTTATTTGGTTTAATTATGTAAAAAATATATATATAATAAGTAGCTAGGTGGGGTACAAAAAAATTTTTGTGTCCCTACTTAAAAAAAATAAAAAGAGACATCTACTATTAGATAATAATTATAAAAATATAATAAATATTATACATAATTTTAAAAAATTCTCTCAACTTTGCAACCAAACAAAAAATGACAATAGTGTGGATGTGAGTGTTTTATCAACCATCCTTGTCCCGTAAATTTATATTTTGCTCCACTCCTACCCTATTTTTCTAAAAGAACTTTGTTAATTCTCTATACTTGAACCCTGGAATGATTATTCTACTATGTGGGATTAAGTATATTATAATATATATTGAGTGAAATAAGTTATATTATAACATGCATATATTTGTATTACTACCATTTATTTTTTTTAGTAAAGAATAATTCTTTATTAAATTATTAATAATATCTCATCTCAAGTTAATTGAATAATAAGAGTTATATTGTAAGATGTATATGTAATTGTACCATTCAGTTTTTTTCCATTAAAAAATAATTCACATATGAATTTATTAATAATTATAATTGTAAAACACTTATTAAATTAATTAAAATTTTTTCTTTCATAATTTTTTTAAATAGTAAGAAAAAATTCTTATAAATATTATATTACAATTTAAATAAAATTGAATAATTAACAAAAGATAAATATGAAAGTGTAAATGAACTTTTATACACACACATCTATGCTACTAAGGCAGCTCCGTGTCACGGCCTTGGAACTTTTATCCCAAATCCTTAACCGTGCCGGCCTTAGCTTGGATCAACCCTCTTGATCTTGCTAAGTCAGCCGAACCCTCAAGTAGGCAAGTTGAGTAACAAAGTGAGCTAGAGAGCTTTTTGAAGGAAGAACTTGTATTGCACAAATCTTGGATTGGTTACAAATGAGGGGGGGAAGGTATTTATAGGCCTCCCCCATATTCTAGAATATTCCCACCTCCTTAATGGACGGTGGAGATCAAATCTATCCTACGGTTTATATACATCCTCTAGAATGTTCCTACCCTAAGTATTTATAAGGAAAACTCTAGAATATACAAGAGAGTTCTAGAACATACAAGAGTAGTCCAGAACGTTCCACATAAGTCTAGAGATTTCCAGATCCTTCATGAGTTCTCCAGTACTCTCTGGAAACTTCTAGACTCTTCTGGTCTCTTCTAGAGTACTCCAGAGTTTTCTAGCCCTTTCTGAAAGATTCTGAATACTCCTGCAAAGCTAACCTCAAAATTTTGAAATCTTCAAATATGGGGTCGTCACATCCGGCCCCAAATAACTCCTCTAGGGAGTTTTATTGAATTTATCTTGGTTTTTGATTATTTGACCCAAAGAAATAAGCTGGAGGGTGGAATGAAGTGGCCTAAGCCAAAATTTTCATCCCTACCTATAATAATCACATGTATTTTCTTTTTCAAAAAAAAATATTATGTGTATTTGATTTTTTAAATTAAATTGTATTTGAAAACTTAGCATCAAATGAAAAAAAGAAAAAGATATACACCTTGCATCAAAATGAATGCGAAGGAATCAATGGCACTTTATTATATTTTTTCATTTTCATTGGATAATATTTTTGCATCCGAGACTTGCATTATGGGTGAAATTGAAATGCCATTTTGGAAATGGATATTACTTTGATATTGGATTATAGCTGATAGGATTAGTAAATGGAATAAAATAAAACAAACAATTAATAAGGTAACCGAGGCGACCCACTAACTATACAAGACAATATGCATAACCCGTGGATTAATTAGATTGGGCCACAATCTTAAATTATGAGTTTGTAAAGTCTAATTCCAACTTATCATTTTGGTCAAGTCAATCCAATAAATTTAAACAGCAATTCAACCAAAAGATATGTTACATTTATCTATAATACAACAAAAAATGATTTTTTTAATTATATCTATTTTAATCAAAATACTCTTGTAGTTATTATTTTTATAATATAATAAATACTATTTTTTTGTCATTAAGCATTAATATATATTTGACTAATATTAAAAGTTGCTTTTTTACATTTAACAAATTGTAAACTTATTTAATAAAAAATAAAATAATCATTCAAAATAAAGAACATATTCACAAAATATTTTTTAAATTAATTCTTTTTAAGATAATAATTAATAATATTTAATTCCAACCATAATTTATATATTAAATAGACTAATAAATATAAACATTGTCATAAGTTTAATTAATTTTAAAAAGATTTACATTTATAATACAAAATAAATATTATGAATATAAACTTTTAAATAATTTATCTTTTAATGTTAAGTTTTTAAAGTTAATTTAGTAATTTTTAATTTAAAAAATATTTTAATATATTATTATAATAAAGTAGATAATTGTATAGTTTGAACATTTTATAAAAATTATTTAAGAAAAAAACCCAAGATTATCGTACACCTTCAATTGTCCATAATATGTCAAAAGCATTCAAATCCACAAAACCATGGATGGTAGATCTACAATCCATCATGGCAAATGTAAAATAAAGGAGAGATTTACAGATCTAGTGAGGACGGAGAGCGAGACAGGAATGTGAAAGTGAGAGAAACAACGAGGAAGTGTTGTGGGAGGAGAGAGAGACGGACAGAAAAGCAGAGCTGCCACCAGGCGACTCTAAAGAGTGGAAGCGTCATAACGTTCCTCCCTCACTTTTCTTCCTTCTCAATTAACTTAGAGTCCTCGTTTTCCAATTTTTTTTTTCCCAGTCGCACACATTGACCTTTCAAATTGGGAACTTCTCTACTATACAGATGCATACCTCTTCCTTTCTTTCTTCCTGAATCTGCCGCGTTGGGCTGTCAATCCTCTTCAGATCTGGAGTCTGTATAGCGTTTGCTCCCTCAAAATTGTTCTCATTCTTGTATTTATACAAATTAAATTAAACCCTCCGCAATTGAATATGGAGAACGAGAAGAAATCATCGGCGATATCTGACGTGGGAGCATGGGCTATGAACGTTGTCAGCTCCGTCGGAATTATCATGGCCAACAAACAGCTCATGTCCTCCAATGGTTATGCTTTTGGTTTTGGTCAGTCCTCACTCTTCTCAACTATAATTTTTCTGTTTGGATCTAAAAGTAATAGATCTCTACCTTCTCCTCCGACTCTGTTTGATCTTTCCACTTGCTGGATCTACTCTAGTCTTAGGTCGCGATCAAAATTTGACACAGTTCTCTTTTTTTTTCTTTTCCATTTACAATGCACGTTCAGTTTATATTATTTATGTTATTATAATTGTTCTGCTTGTTAGTATCATGATGTCAACTTATATTACTGTGTGCCAAAATATCTGCTTACTGGTTTTGAACTTATGATTTTATGAGGTTTATGACTTTTTAACTTTCTCTCCTGCCTCTCTTTTTCTTTCTTTCAGCCACTACATTAACTGGGTTTCACTTTGCTGTAACTGCTCTCGTGGGTCTAGTGTCAAACGCTACCGGTTATTCTGCATCCAAGCATGTCCCTCTGTGGGAGCTTTTGTGGTTCTCAGTGGTTGCCAATACGTCTATCACAGGGATGAACTTCAGCCTCATGCTAAACTCTGTCGGATTCTATCAAGTATGATTTTGAGATGAGCATTACAATGTTCATTAGTTGTATAGTTGTATTTCTTTCCGTCTGTCTGTTTATCTGTCCTTTTTTTTTCCCATTTTATATTTTTAAAATTTCCTTCCTTTTTAATACATTAGAAGCCTCACTTTATATAATTCCGATCGTCAACCATCATAGATCTTTCTCTATCACACGCACGCCAGGGTAAAAATATGAAGCCTTTCATAATTGGTGGCATGTTTTGATTGATCTGCGTTTCATTACCCAAGGAATATGTCTTCCATTTGACTATCTGCTGCTGTGAGTGGTGATGTCAATCCTAGAAGTCTCAGACTCTTAGTTAACCGAAGAGATACTTATTGGTGGTTGTCATAAGCAAAATCAATGCAAGTTTTATAAGTCCAAAAACTGAATCTAGTCTAGTATTTGAAAAGCTGTATAGACATAAGTTGTTGATCAAGGGCTCATTTGGATAGGCCTTTGGAAATTTTTTTTTTTTTTAGTAGATCCTTGTTTTGGTGAAGCTCTAATAAGAAGTAGATGCTGTTTTTCATTTGGATGCATTACTTTAACAGTATAGTTTGAGTTATAAAAGTTGTTAGCTTTTGGACTTTTAATTGTTAAAATGACCAAAAAAGCCATATTGAAGAGCTTTTTTAATATAATAAGTTTGGAAAGAAAAACACTTATTATCAATTCTAAATTTTTAAAATACATTAATATTTTTTCCATAAATAGAATTTTAATATAAAATAAAGTAATTTAATTTGATAACAACCCCCATCAACAATTGCAAGATTTTGCAATGTGGGCTTATTATGCTGAAAAATCTGATAATTATGTGCCTCACATACGCTGCAAATCTCCTCTGCTAATTGTCATTATTGCAAAGGAAGAAGGCCACATTTCGTTCAACCAACTCACATAAAATCTTCATTATATTATAGGTTTCAGCTTTAACAAATGAAGCTACCCAGAGAGGTAGAGACTTGGAACCCATTCCCCATTTGCCTGAAACTAAAGGAAATCAGAATTTAGTGTGTAAAATAAAGAAATATATCCTTTGACCTACCATTACCCATTAGTGAAGAAAAGAAAATAGCGAAAGAAGCTACTAATATCCTAAAATTTACCCAAAATCATCATACAAAGAATGTTTATAGTTTTCTACCATAATTCAAACCTGCTAGTATCCTAAACTCTACCTTTTACCAACCAATCCTATTAGTAAAAATTACTAGAAGAAGGAGGGAGAAAATGTATACTTCGGATTCAAGCCTGCCATTATAATGTACCCTAGACCAAGAAAAAAGGCTAGAATAGGTAAAGCTCAAGCATTTGGAACTTGAAGAGAAAATATGGTGAATTTGAAGGTGACTTCTGATTGTGCCTCACAAGATGCCAATTGTGATAATGAACAATGGGTTTCTTCAGGTACTGGTTGGTGTTTTGCAGAACCAAGACAAAGAAGAAAGGGGAAAGAGGAGAGAGAGGGGGATGCAAGGGGGGCATGTGTGAGAGAAGGGTAAGGATTGTCATTGCCGAAATTCATTAAGGATATCCTCGTTCAACCAAAAAATGGCTTCCTGATCATTTGAAAAACAGCTACTGTGGTGCTTTTTACAGAGGCCAAAAAATTTTGGCTTCTGAAAAAGCCCAAGAACTGCTTAATTTGGTGCTTTAGCTGTCCCCCCCTTTCCCCCCTCCTCTCTTTTCTTCTAGAAATTGAATCCAAACACACATGGTTAGACCTCAAAAGAACTTTTTTAGTGTTTTTTTTTTTAAAGGAGGTGCCTTTTTTTATTAAATCCAAAATGAGCTCTAAGTCATTTTGTTTCTGTATGTTACTTAAAAGTTCTTTAGCAAGGATCACAGCCCTCATGATCTTGTAATTTCAATTTCTACTCACGTTTTTCACTTTTATAGGTTTGGATGTGTTGTTATAGTTATATTTCAAACATTAGGAGTTTCAGTCTTCATTGCATAGCTGTTACACTCTTGTTTTCATCCGCAAGATTCCCAGCTTTTACCCCTTTGTTTGAACTTCTAAATCTGATTACCTACTCATATTTTCATTTCAAATTTTCACTGCCTCTATCTTCCAGTTGTTAATTTCTCATTGTGTATATGTACAGATATCTAAATTGAGCATGATTCCAGTGGTTTGTGTAATGGAATGGATCCTTCATGACAAGCACTACTCAAGGGAAGTGAAAATGTCAGTGCTGGTTGTGGTTATCGGTGTTGGTGTTTGCACTGTAACTGATGTAAAAGTTAATCTCAAAGGTTTCCTGTGTGCCTTTATAGCAGTTTTATCAACATCTTTACAGCAAATTGTAAGTAGTATTAAGTAATGCCTCTACTTTCCTATGTTGGCAGTATGAAATTTATTGCAATTTTGTCATTGTTTTCTTTACCCATGTCATTTTGTATTTTATGATTAGTAGTAATTAGAGGTGAATGATAGATAATTTAGAGTCATAACTGAGCATCATTGTTGTTCTCCGTAAGATCTTATAAAGAACTCATTGTTATTTTTTGGACGTGCACATAGACTTCGTTGTAACTAAGAGTGTAGAGAAAATACTTTGTACAATAAAAGGCACTTCTTGTGTTATATGCTGTATAGATGCTACTTGTGGAACTGATTCTTTTTTCTCCCTATTATTGTGACAGTCAATAGGTTCTTTGCAAAAGAAATATTCAATTGGATCTTTTGAATTGCTGAGTAAGACTGCTCCTATTCAAGCCCTCTCTCTTCTTATTCTTGGTCCATTTGTTGATTACTACCTTAATGGCAAATTAATAACCAACTATAAGATGTCTTCTGGTGCAATTGTAAGTGGTCATCCTTTTCCCTTTTTTATACTAGTCTGCCATATTCTGTGTATTTCACTTAGATTATACAAATAGACTTAAAAATTATTCATTTAGACATTGCTGTAAAATCCTTGCAGTTATTCATTCTTCTTTCATGCTCTCTCGCTGTATTTTGCAATGTGAGCCAATACCTCTGCATTGGACGCTTCTCAGCTGTCTCCTTCCAGGTTTTAGGTCACATGAAAACAGTATGCGTTCTGACATTGGGGTGGCTGCTATTTGATTCCGAGCTAACTTTTAAGAATATCATGGGGATGATTCTTGCAGTTGTTGGCATGGTAATTTACAGTTGGGCTGTGGAGGTTGAAAAGCAGTCAAATACCAAGACTATCCCCCATGCAAAAAACAGCCTGACGGAAGAAGAGATCAGACTATTAAAAGATGGGGTAGAAAAGAGTCCTTTGAGGGATGTTGAACTTGGCGAGGCTAAAGGATAGATTGAGTCAGGTTTTGGTGGTAGAATTTGTTAGAAACGGAACACAGCAATTTTAATGTGTATCACTTTGATTTAATTTGTTTCTTTTGTCTAGTTTACTTGGCAGTAAAGGTTTCTGTGTATCTGCTTACACGTAAATCCATTTGGAAAGTGGGTTCCCGTTCGTTAGCGATGTTTCTTCATTATTATTATTATTATTTGTTACGTTGAGGTTCTTTGTATTTGGCTTGCCAGGAGATTGCTCGATGAACAATATAATGGCACAATTAAGATGAAAATCTGTCCGTTGATGATGACAAATGTCAATCGCCTCTTTGCAATCTCTTCTTTTCATTGTGTGCCATGCGTTTGGACGTTTAGTATAGGAGTATTTATTTGACTCGACATAAATTGGGCCATTTCTGAATTTGGTTTTAATTGTTCCACCTTGTGTAATTGATAGTTGTGAGCACTGGCTGGTCGGTTGTACTTAAAAAATAAATAAATAAATCAGTTGTAGTTTTGGTATGTCTAATTTTCAAAATTGGATTAAGAAAAATTTAGTTAAAAATCGATTAAATTAGTCAACAACAGGTGAAACTTGTAAAATTTGAATAGTCCAATGGCTTGGTTGGTTTTTTATTTTTACTTTTTTTGGGTAACCTTAAAATGAATTTTGCCTAGGTTGAGAAAGATGGTTCTTCTATGAAGGGAAATTAAGGGAGGTAATGGGGAGAGATCCCAAAAGAAGCTTTTGGAAATGGAGTCCAAAATTTTGACAAGTATGGTGACAAAGATGAAGAAAATGCTAAGGATATGTAGGATGGGTAAAAGATTGAGAGGGATAGATGGCCATGTAGGAGGGAGAAAGAAGAAGATGTAGGTTATGATGGAGGAGAAAAGGAAGAGGGGTCTTACTCTTGAAAGGAGAGACATTATAGCCAAACAATGTAGAAGAAATGTTGGAGATGACATTGTTTTCTTCTCATTTTGGCATTCAATTCATAGGGAAGGGAGAGAGAGAGGTAGTTAAAGAGAGGGCTTTATATGAATTACTATTGCGTGTGAAAGTGGTGATTTGTTATTGATTTTTTTTAATGGAATAATTAATAATTTAGACCCTCAGGGATTGGATCAAATCTCTCGTGAGGAGGGAAAAGATAATATCATAAGGAGAAGATAATCATATTACGTCTATTTGGTTGAACCAGGAAAATGGAAAATCAAATTGATTTATCAACTAGCTTCATTTGGCAGCCAAAAAATTGGATGGAAAAGGAGAGCTGGCTTCCATCACAATTTGCCACACTGTAGCGCGGGCAGGGGAGAAAGCTTGGAGGAAATCTGTAAAATGTCCAATTCGCCCCTTGTGATCGTACATCATCTCGCGTAGCTAGTTGAGCTTCAATACTTTCTTATACACAATGCACCTTCATTTTTGTGGAGCCATTCTCCCCCAACACATCATCGAACCCACGTCCAAACCCATTGAAGTTTCATCTGTTTCCTTTCTGTGCTATAGCTTTATTTGCCATTGATGGCTTTCTTGTTTCAGTTTTGTTATCGTTGCCATGCCTACAACATATGGCTCCCTCTCTTCTTCTCACTCTTCACCCCTTTAAAGTTCAAATAATCCATAGTAATCATTTTCGGCAATTGTCAATGACAAAAGCAAGCTTGTCGCTCATGTTGCGAAATGTTAGTCTACCATATTTCATTACTGCCATCACCGACTTCTCACTCCCATCGTCATCTCTACCAATTTTAGACTAAGTGAAGAAAGTCCTCCCTTTAATGCTATCTAGATGAAGCAAAAGGAATAAAAAATTGTTAAACTATTTATTTTAATTAAGTACCTGATGAAGTTGTTGGTGTAAAATATATGGATATAAATTTGATATAGGAAGGAGAGGAGAAAAGATAAGAATGGGGAAGAAAAGAGAAAGTGTAATAATGGTAGATGGGTTAAAAATGTACAACTGCAAATGGCTAAAAGGTATTGTTGGATGTTCTCGTTAAAAGAGTATTATGGTCTCTTTATACTTCCTACTTTCCATTCTTTTAAATTTTTTTTTTCTACCAAACATACAAATGAAGAAGCATGCCATTTCCTTTCCATATTATACCAAATGGATTTTATTCCTTTTTATTCCATTCAACATTCACTTTTCATTTTCATTTGAGTATTTTTAGCATACTAAACAAGGCCCTAATGAGCTTTTAGCTATTGCATTGGTTAGGAGAGAGACAAAAAAGATTAGGTGCAGAAGTGGTGGTTTTTTGCATATGTGCACATTTTTAAAGACCATTATAATATGTAATCTTATTTGACAATTAGATTATGTGACTATTTTATTAAAATATTTTGTCATCTCTTGTGTATGTGTTGCTAATTTAATCACTATAACCCAATATTTCTATCAGTCTAATTATCAATCCAATATAAAAACATTTCTAACTACTAATGATGACTATCTTTAGAAGTTATTGTCACGGTGACATTGGTGTACCACTTCAAGTTTGTTTGGGTTTCTAAATTTCTCCTTAACCGTGCCTTGTTAGTATTGTAAGTTTAAAGTTTGTAACATCTCAAAATTAGGCCCTAAAAATATTTTAAAAAAAATATTCAATAAATAAAAAGAATTAAGTGAAATTTAAAGGTCAAAATATAATCATAAAAACTTTAGAGTTCAATATATAATTTTAATTAAGACTAAATTACAATATTCTTTGAGGTCAAAATAGAATTTTTTTTCAAAATAAACAAAATGGAATTAGGAGGACATTTTTATATGAAATGACTATGATGACAATCAAGGCAATTTTCCTAGAGCTGCCTTCAAATTAAAACCTAATAAGAGATATGGTGAGTCAAAGTAAGTTAACCATAAACTATTTTGCCTTTAAAAATATTCTTGATATTTTACATAGAAGATTTGTGAGTTAAAAAGTAGTGTGATTAGTCAAGGACAAAATCTCTAAAGAATTTGAATAAGAAACAAATAAGAGAGAGAGAGAGAGAGAGAGAGAGAGTTACATGTAGAAAAAGAGAATGAACTCATAAAATCTAAGAGAGAGAAAGTACGTTAGAGAACTTACTTGTATCTTTTATAAATGGCATCTTTTTAATTCTCTCATCTATCCATCTAAAACACAAAAACTCACACACCCCACACTCTATTCTAACATCCTCTCCTTTTAACACTTTTTTGCTTCCAACACTCTTCACTCCCCACATGCAAAAAAGAGAGAGGAAAAAGGAGAAGTCATAGAACAAGTAGAGGAAGAAAGAGAAAAATTATTTAAAAAAAAAGGGTAAAAACACATTCCTCGAAAATGGTATATAAAATTAGTTTGCATTTAAGCACCATCTCTTTCCCAAGAAACATCCATTAGTTACCATAGTTTCATAACAATCCATAAGAAAGGTTAGAAGTTTATGAAGTTTAGGATTTCATTCTACAGTCTTTGATGGTAATCTTTCATGTTTTGGTTGATTTCTAGCTTGCTTTTAGAGTTTATATGGTAACTAAACATGTTTTCTTATGTGAAATGAGAAGAAATAGGAGGAGAACATGAACATTTTTTGAAAGAAATCATACATATTTCCTATACCTATATGGCTTTCAACATGGATTGTGCTAATGAATATGTATAATCTTCTATTTATATTTATAGACTGTGATATATTTGTTATTCTTGTATGCCATCAAAATGGAATATAAAAGAAAGGGTTTTCTGCACCTATCGTAATTGAACTATCCCTAGATTCCAAAACTTATATGTATTTTTACTGAGGATATAAATTCTCACTACACTTAATGATGTGTTTAAGATCTATTAGTTTAGAGCTATTAATAGATTGAAGTGCTAAGAGCAAACTAGATTACCAAAGGCTAAAAGATAATATTACAAAGACATAAAAATGTTACTAGTTAGATGTTTATAGTAACAAAAATCAACTTATAACTTGGACATGAGTTATGTATCATTATTAAAATGTTGTTAACATTTTTTGTAATTCTATATGATATGATGTACAAATTTAGTCATATAATATCCATGATTACAGGTAATCTTAATAAAAAGAATAATGAAAAATTAAATTAATAAACATTCTAAGACTTAAATTCACATTAAAATTGCACTCTCATGAAGACAGGATATGTAGGACCTAAAAGTCAAAAAGCTACATAGTCTAGGTGCATCTATATCTTCTTTTAAAAGAAGATTGATAATGTGGCAATGAGATACTTCCAAACACAAAGGAAGCTCACTTCTAAGCAAGCTTAATGGCAAGACTTTCTAGCTGAGTTCGACTATGCGTTAGAGTACAAGCCTGGAACAACTAATGTAGTTGCTGATGCCCTTAGCAGGAAAGCTGTGTTTGACGAGGATTAAAGAAGGTATGACTCAAGACCCTATGGCCCAACAACAGGTGGAGTTGGCTAAGGAAGGGAAGACTAATAGATTTTAAGTTGATGATGGACTTCTCTATACCATGGGACATTGGATCTTTGTCCTTAAGTGGGCCAACCTAAGGAAGGAACTAATGAGGGAGTGCCACGACTCTAAGTGGGCTAGTCACCCCGGACAAAAGTGAACCTTAGCATTATTGGAGGCAACCTATTATTGGCCACATATGAGGGATGATGTAGAGTTTTACGTGAAGACTTATCTTGTTTGCCAACAAGACAAATTAGATAATCAACTACCTGAAGGGTTATTGGAGCCCCTACCCATGCCTAGCCAGCATTGGGAGAGTGCCTTTATAGACTTCATATTGGCTTTGCCTAAGTCTGAGGGGTTTGGTTCGATCATGGTGGTGGATGATCAATTCTCTAAATATGCTACATTCTTACTTGCCCTAATAGATTGTACGGCATAAGAGGCGGCTCAATTATTCTTTAAGAATGTGGTGAAGTATTAGGGGCTTCTAAAAACCATTATAAGTAACAGAGACCCTCAATTTATTGGGAAGCTGTAGACTGAATTGTTTAATTTGCTGGGGACACGACTACACTTCTCAACAAGCTTTCACCCACAGATGGATGGACAAACTGAAAGGGTGAATGCTTTATTGGAATGCTATGTGAGGCGCTTTGTAAGTGCCAACCAGATCGACTAGGCAAAGTTGCTGGATGGGGCTCAGTTCTCTTATTACTTACAGAGGAGCAAATCTACTGGGAAAAGTCCATTTAAAGTAGTGATGGGACAACAACCACTCACTCCTCATGCGCTTGTTATAGCTTATAAAGGAAAAAACCCTAGAGCCTTCCATATGGCTAAGTCTTGGCAAGAGCAAGCAGATGTGACAAGGTCCTTCCTTGTCAAGGCGCTTAAAAGAATGAAAAAGTTTGCAGATAGGAAGAGGGGTGCGATAAATTTCTAAGTGGGGGATCAAGTAATAGTGAAACTTCTCCCCCAACAGTTCAAAGCCCTTCAGAAGGTCCAGGCCTCATTCGAAGATATGAAGGTCCTTACAAGGTAAGCAAAAAGGTAGAGAAGGTTTCTTATAAAGTGGACCTTCCACCTAACTTGAAGATCTATCCTATCTTCCATATGAGCATGCTCAAACCCTTCCATGAAAACAAGGATAAACCTGATTGAGGAGTGTCTACCCGAACACCACCAGTGATGATCAAGTCATATGATCGCCAAGTTGAGGACATCCTCACCCACCGAGTTGTGCGTAAGAGAAGGGTATCACCAAGTACCCAATATTTGATCAAGTGAAAGGGACTGCCAGAGAGTGAAGCTACATGGGAAGTACAAGAAGATCTTTGGCAGTTTGAAGACCATCTACATTGGTATAGAGATAAATCAGTGATAAGGGCGTCATTGGAATAGGTGGGGGAGACCAGATTTGGAAAGGGCAACCCAGATGAGGTTTTAGAGTGTCTAGAATCTTTTGGAGTATTCCAGATGAGACTATATTACTCTTGAATCTACAAAAAGCCTAGAATTAGAGAATTCTAGAATAATGTATGTAAATATCTTATAGAACATTCTAGATAATTAATATAAACCATCAGATAGAATCAATCTCCAACGTCCATTAAGGAGATGGAAAAGTTCTAGAACCTGGAGGAGGCCTATAAATATCTCCACCATATTTATTTGTAATCATCCAAAAATTGTGCAATACAAGTATTTTCCTTTAAGTCCTCTCTTTAGCTTTCCTATATATATATATATATATATATATATATATATATATATAATAGCTCTCAAAATTGAAGACAAGAAAAGAAAGAAAATTATTATGCAATCTTTTTTTCATGCTTTAATCTTTTAATCAAATAAAGAAAACAAAAAGTTGCCTTTCACTTATTATAATTTCAATAAAAGTAAGAGCATATTTTTTTTAATAAATCATTTTTCTTCAAAATAAAATTACAAAGCAGGCCATACAAAGGCATAATTAGTTAATAATTTAAAATTATTTTACTTACATAATATTTATTACATGTGTATACATATTGCTTAATATTTATTATATGTATATGTGTGTGTGTATATATATATATATATATTCCTTCTTCTTTTCTCATTTTACAAAGAAAAGTAAATTGTGGCTTTTTTACTTTAGTATTACGAAATAATAATAATAATAATAATAATAATATAGTCAAAACTAATTTTTTCACATGTTTTATTTATTTTATTTTTAAGTGTGTCTCAGTGGAAATAAGGTGGAGACATCCTTTTAACACACACACACAGATAGATATATATATATATAAAGTCTAACTCTTGTTGTGGGGAAGATAGATAAAGAAAAAATGGTTATGCCTTTAGAAATTTTTTCCACACTTCAATCTCTATTAATTGTATGCTTTTCTTTATCTTCATTCTCACTTTCTATTTTAATTATAACATAATTGGATAAATAAGCCTATACACACACACACACACACACACACGCACGCGCGCGCGATAGCAAAAAAGGCATCATCGCCCCCAATGATATGAGTATATGACAATGTTCTAATCACTTGGGTTACTGTACACAAACAACTGGAGAGGGTATTGTACTATAATAAATGGTCAGAAGCAAGAGAGTTGGGAAGGTAGAATATGGGTTAAGATAAGAGAAAACATAGCGCGGGAAAGTTGTTCAAACAGAAAAAAGGTCAGAATTTAAGCACCAAACTAGTGGGTAGAACTGAATGGCGAATGCTGATAATTTCTTCTAGTTGAAAACTAAATATTATTTCAATTCAGCGTAACATAGAGTGATATCAGCATTGTATTAGGAAAAAGACAAAAAAGAGGGAGAATGGGACAATGCAAAGCGATGATGTTTGATAGTTGCAGAAAAACACTGACGTACAGAGGAACTTGTAATTTACAGTGGCAATGTGGAACGACGTGAATCAGAAGAACTTCAACTATCATTTATTTATTAACATCGTTCAATGGAAAGCTACATGTTTGCAAAAGTTATTTTTAAGAAGAGTTAATTATAATTCTAAGAAAAACTTAATTACTATAATTTTAAAAAGATTTCTAATAAAATCTTTTACCGTAAATTTTACAAATCCTTAATTATTACTTTCCTTATCATTCAATCTCAATTAAAGGTGCAGCGGATATTATGCAGAAATCACGCCGATCAAAGCTATGGGATTGTTAGGCTAATCTAATGGCGGCCATTAAATAATTACTCTTGGAAATGGAAAAGAGAAAAGAAATGAATTCTGGCACTGTATAGGACCCGAAAAGCCACAAAGTCCGCCATAAATTACTCCGCTTTACAGTTCTTCGTTCTATTGCTTTTCTTCTTCACGTTTCTTCTTTTACCCTTTCATTTTTTATATATATTTTTTAAATTAATTTTAGATATAATTACATATATTATTACTATTATAATAAGTGTATAGTTTAATTAAAAAGTTATATAATTATTTACAAAAAATATATATTTATTATAGTATTATTCTATACATTTTAATTAAAAATTTTAATAATAAAAATATAAGAAATTGTATATAAAATTTTTTTCTCTTTTTATCTTCTCCTTTTATTTAAAATCATGCTAACACTTTATTTTGTAAATTAATGTGAATTAAACTTGATCATGAGTTAAAAAATTTATGTAGTCCCAAAAATTTTGATAACAAAGTGCCCTTTTTTAAAAAAAATCTGAATATAACACAAATCGGGTCTGGTGTTTTTTAATGCCAAATCTGACATTGAGCCCGACTCGTTTAGTAATAAATATTTTTGTTAATCAATAATATTAGCATTGATCTTTTTGTTGCAAGCCACAAGAAGAGCCTTTGTAAATGGACAATTGCAGTTGTTGGGATTTATTTGTAAAAGACCTAATCTGCAATGGACAATTTAAGTCGTTGCAAGCCATATGTGTCAATTCATTTTGAGTCTTATAGAGTAGTTAATACTTAAAAATCTATCAACTTTTATTCATTTTAACCATAAATTCATCCTTCTCATTTTAACAATGTACTCGGGGGCGGGTTCATCTTTTGGCAATATATATTATATTTAACCCCTTTGTTTTTAACCATAAAAAAGTAAAAGCCAATTTTATCCTCTCCTAGTTTGCACAAGGTCAAAATTGGCTTTATCCCCTTTTTGAAAAAGTATTCCAACGGTCACTCAATAGAAAAGGAAAGGTAAAATGAAAATTTGAAAAAATAACATTTTTATTTTTATAATTATTATTTAATACTATCTATCAATCATTAAAAATAAAGATATTATAGGTATTTTTATCTATAAAATTATCTTTTTTTATTTTTTTATTTTTATTTTTATTTCCATACTTAACTTTCTGTATACCAAACAAAAAAATAGTATAAATATGTAAAGAAATAATTTTAACTGTTATATGATTTGACTACATAATTTTTTCTATAATATTAAAGTAAAGAAGTCCAATTAGCAAATTATAATGTCCTCTTATCTTTTTCGTTCTCTTTCATTATCCAGAGTTCTTCCTCAATGTTGAATAAGCTTGAACAACTTTAGTACCTAAGAAGTGTTGAATAACCTAGGGATATCAAAGTTTCCATCACAATTTGAGCAAATTCCAACAAAAAAGCATTCATTGAGAAAAATTTTATCAATCTATCATGGCAAATGAAAAATCAATAAAGACTTGATGAAATCTTTACTTATTTCTTTATAAATCAAACATAAAAAGGATGAAATTAATTAGCATTTTTTAATTGTATTATTCTTTCTTATTCTTCATGTCCTTTGTTGGAAACCCAATTCGAATGTACCCTTATTGAAGGACTACTTGAAGCTTAATGATAGAGCGATATTTGTGCAAATGGCTTGGATTATGAGGTTGTTAGAAAGTAATTTGGATACCAAATCCGAAGTCACTGAAGGGCATCTAAAATGACAAAATTAACACGAGATATCCCAAAATGGCAAATATAACTACCTAAAACTAGAGAACAACCAAAAAGAAAATTATTAGATGAATCAATGCCTGCATTTTCCACACTTTTATTTTGTTATTGATGTTAAGTAACGAAAGTTAAACCTCTTAAGGTCTGGCTTTCCAAATAGTGACAATGACAAATTGCAAGAATTTGTTCCCACTAAGGTTTAATTCTAAATAGACAATTCCATTAATATTAAATTTAAAGATTTTGAAGAAATGATTCCATGCAAGAAAACCTCATCAATGTTGAATGTCCTAATTACACTTTAAACAATACTCACATTTAGTCAAGTTCTTGGTCTAGGATCTCCAAAATTACAAATTGATCACAATTATATTATAATAGGAACCAATGAAAGAAAAATTGCTGCTGTAAAATAAGAATATTAAGAGAAAATGTAAATTTGAAGAAGAAAGAGAAAGACGAGAAAAAAAATTAGGGGAGGAAGTGTTGAGGAGTGATTTAAATTTGATAGCTAGGATATTTGATTAAGTCTAAGTTTGTTTTAATATTTCTTTTTGATATTTTCCATGGATATCTAATTTAGTGCCATGTAGTTTTGTTATTTTGTTGTTTTTGATTATCTTGTAAAGCTTATGTAAAGGCATTCTTTGAATAAGCAATTGGTAGTGTGCAAAATTTCAACATATGTGTGTTTATCACTTGCTTGATTAAATTCCTCTAAGAACTAATTCTTTGGTTCTTTGTTATTTCATACTCCATTCTCTAAGAATTGTGATATCATAGCCTAGTTTGTTTATAATTATGCATTCGAGTCAAGGCAACTAACAATAATTAGTATGCATTTTTCCACTATCGATTCCTATCTTCAAAGGTTAAAGTTATGAATTTTGGAACATCGAAATGGAAACCTTAATCAAGTCTTAAAACTTATGGGACTTGGTTGCAAATAGATATCTAAATCTAAAAGGAGTGGCCACTAGCTAGGTTTAAAGATAACAAGAAAAAGGACTCTAAAGCATTATTCTTCATTTAAAAAGCTATCATTGAGTCAATTTTCCTTTTCAAATTGTAGCAGCAAATACAGCAAATACACTTGAACCACTTTGCAAATAACATGCCAAGGCTCCTCAAAGATAATAATGATAAAACTTTAATTTTTTTGTCATAATTTTGAAATCATGCAAATGAAAAATGGAGAATTGATGCAAGATTTTTTGTATAGAGTAGCTATAATTGTTAATCAAATGAGGTTTTATTAAGAAAAAATTTATTATTTAACTTCAGTTGCAAAAGTGTTAAGGAGTTTGACTTCAAATTTTGATCATGTTTTTACCGTTACTAAGGAGTCCAAAGACTTAGTTACCTACTTATTTGATAAACTAATAGGATATTTGCAATCTCAAAAGGCAAGATTGAAGAAGACAAAAGAAAAGAATGAAGAAAAAACCTTTCATATGAAAAGGGAGGCATCCAATAGAAAAAAGAAAAGAGAATGGAGAGGCAACAAGTAAAAGACATGGAAAAGGACGATTCTAAGGTAAAGGAGGATTCCATGGAAGAGGTGGTCATTGAAGAGGACAAGGTGATAAACAAAATGATCAAAGGCAACCAACTAAAAAGTCAAGGGGTAATATAAGTGATGTTTAATGTTACTACTATAAACAGTTTGGGCATGTAAAAGATGAACATTGGGGAAGGGGAAAGCAAGCAAGCTATGCAAAACAAGAGGAATAAGAGATCAAGTTATTTATGGACTTTCATGAAGATATAACAACTTCCAACAATATTTGTTTTCTAAACAACATTCGCTCTGACCATATGACAGTAATCAAGTCATTATTTAAGGAACTTGATGAGTCATACAAGATGAAAGTAAGGCTAAAAGATGACAAACAAATGCAAGTAAAAGGAAAGGGTATCATGACAATTGATATTGGTCATGGTAATATAAAGCTCCTTTACATTATCTATTTTATTCATATTTTATCTTAAAACCTGTTAATTGTTGGATAACTTATGGCTAGTAAGTATTCCATTTTGTTTAATGATGTCTCTTGTGTGGTTAGAGATAAGAAAAAAAATCTAATCAAATAATAAATGATATTCACATGACACCAAATAAATTATTTCTATTTGCTATATAAGCATTTAAATGTAAAAAGTCTAAAATTGTTAAGTAAAAAAGAAATGGTGTTTAGAGTATCCAAAATTGAGTCATTAGATGTGTGTGAAAGTGCATATATAGGAAACAATGCAAAAAACCATTTCCTAAGGGGAAGTTTAAGAGAGCATCTAGTTATTTTAAGGTTGTACATGTTGACTTATAAGGTCCTATGCAGACAAAATTGTTTAATGGGAGTATATATTTTCTCTTATTTAAAGATGATTATACTTGCATAAGTTGTGTTTATTTTTGACAATATAAGTCAAAAACATTTTAAACCTTTAAGAAGTTCAAAGCTCTTATTGAAAGGAAAAGTGTAAGATATATTAAGGCACTTTGTACTAATAGGGGTGGTGAGATTTTATTAATCTTATGAATTTATTTAGTTTTATGAAGAGCAAAGCATACATATGATTACACCAAATATGTTGGAGCAAAATGGCATCAAAGAATAAAAGAACTAGACTATTCTTAAGATGGAAAGAAGCTTGTTGAAGGCCAAGGGATTATCAAATAATTTTTAAGCAAAAAGTGTTGCAACTGTTGTCTATTTGTTAAATTTATTACCAATAAAGGCTATTCTAAACCAAATACCATATAATGCTTTAAGTGGCAGGAAAAATCAGTAAGTCATTTAAAAGTTTTTGGTTGTATTACTTATATTTTTGTTGATTCACATAATTGTAGCAAACTTGGTAATAAATTAACAAAATGTATTTTTGTTAGTTATTACTCTTAATCTAAACTATATAAGTTGTATAATCTTGTTAGTGGCAAAGTAATTATTAGCAGGAATGTGGTTTTCAATGAAGAAACAAGCAAGACTTGGCATGAAAAATCAAATGGCTTTCAATTTGAAATCTCAACTGAAAATGAAGCTCCACAAAGTGATATACAAGAAACCTCTTTTCAAAGTCCTTCATCATAATCAAGTTCATCTTCTGAAGAAACATCTCTTCAAAAATTTTGGATCATTAAGGAAGATTAATAAGGCTATACAAGCCTTGTTTATGGTTAATCCAACAACATCTAAAGAAGCAACAGAGAAGGAAGAATAGGACAATACTATGAAAGAAGAAATTTCAACAATTTTTTTTTTTTTAAAAAAAGAAACTAACTTAGGAGTTGACAAATTTGCTTAAAGGTATGAATGCAATTAGCTTAGAGCAAGTGTTCAAAACTAAGTATCATGCATATAGGAATATATGGAAGCACAAAGCTCGATTATGGCAAAACGCTATTTACAACAACAAGGTATTAATTTTGAAGAAACGTTTTCTCCTATTGTTTGATTTGAAATGTTGATAACTATCTTGGCATTAACAACACAATTGTAATGGAAAATGTATTAGTTTGATGTTAAATCTATGTTTTTTGAGTATCAAATTGCGAGAAGGTATATGTCACTTAACTTGATAGATTCATTATTAAAGGCAAAAAAGATAAAGTATACAAGCTGCAAAAGGCACTTTACAGATTGAAGCAAGCTCCACAGGCATGGTATAATAAAATTGACTTTTATTTTCTTGATAATGGCTCTAAAAGAAGTAAGAATAAGCCTAATCTTTATTTAAAGAGACAAGGTAAAAATGATCTTTTCATTATTTATCTTTATGTTGATGATATGATTTCTATGTGTTCTTTTTCATCTCTTAGAAGTGAAGCAAGTGGAATCTTTGTGTCACAAAGAAAATGTGCTATTGTTTTGCTTAAAAGGTTTAATTTCATGACCCACAGACTTAGTATGTCGGAACAAAAGATAACAAATCCCCTTACCATTACTAAAAGTATTATCTCTGGCTTTTGTAGAAATTTCGGCAGAGTCCCCTCTATAAATTGGACCTCCCGATACTTCTACAAACAGTCAATTCAATAATACATCCAAAATATATCAAAATATAGACATCTAGGGAGGGGAATGTCCTAACTATGATTCAGTGGAGCCACATTTACATTGTTCAGAATAACAAAATTCATAACACAAAATACACCCACATGAACAATTGTGGGTTTGCCAAAAGAATTTGCAGGAGATCTACAGATAGTTGGCCACTCAGGGTAGGCCAGGATCTTCAACGCTCTCTGAAAATAAATTTAAGAAAGAGTGAGTTTGAAACTCAGTGAATAAATAATGCCGACCCTTAAAATAATCTTAAAGGCAAGGCCCGTAAAATATCTATATGTATATATATGTATATATTCATCATGCGCAAAACAAGCCTCAAGCAGGTCGTTTTCAAAAAACAAAATGCATCAGAAGTATCTAAGCAGAATCAAATTTAAACAGACGCAGAGCACACAGCTCGCGGAAGAATAACCACAGACGCAAAGCACTTGGCTTGCGAAATAAAATAACTCCACATGTGGTAGCTACCCACACGGGGCTAGCAAAACCCCTGCTAGCTGAGGTTCAGATCATGGTGCACCAAGGCTAACAACTACTGCTGTTAGCTACAGAATTCTGAGTAGATAACTTCTTAAATTTAATACAAATTCTCAAATCACATTTCGGATTTAATACGTTTCTCAAATCACATTTCAGACGGAGTACCTTCCATATCAGTTTATATCAAAGTTGTCAAATTCATTCCACAGGCATCAATTTGCAGAAATCTCATGTTTAGATCAGTTTTCAGTAAAATATGCATATAACAAAACATTTATCGAAACGTTAAAACACTGCAAGAAAACTTAGTAATAAATGAGAAATAGGTTTTACTCACAGTCCGCATTACTTACTCACCTCCTAGGATAATATCAATTTCCTGCCCAGTTCTCAGCTCTAACTCAATCTCCCGAGTACCCTACAATACCCATCACCAGATTTTTAAGTGTGAATAACTAGCAATATTGTCTCACTAACTTAGCTTATCCAACATTAATGTCTATTCTTCATTATATATAACAATCGGGAAAAAGGAAAAGGAAAAGAAAGTGAAAGCTAGAAATTTCGAAGTTCAGAAATTTTGCCAAGTCCTCTCGCAACAGCGAGAAACAGTCTCGCTACTGCGAGAGAGCTAGTTCGCAACAGCGAAGGCGATTCTCGCTATAGCGAGTGCTGGCAGCAGCCCATACAAAAACCAGAGAGTTGCTCGCCGTAGCGTACGCCATAGCGAAAATGAAGTCTGGAATTAACGCGATCTCACCATAGCGAGTGGTAAATCTCGCCATAGCGAGGTGTACTGACGCGATCTCGCCGTAGCGAAGGCTGCACTTCGCTATAGCGAAACATGAGAGAGGGATGAGAGAGAGATGAGAGAGAGAGAGCATAATCTGAAAGAAGGAAGGTGGTAACACTTTAAAGCTTAAGGGAAGTCTATTTGCTCTAACCAACTCATCTCCTTGCACCCTTTTCTTTTCTTTTTACACACTCTTTTCATATCAATTAATCATACTCCTAGAAACACTTTACAGACAGCAAAAACAGGGGAGGGGAACTCGGTGAAGTGGAACCAGCGGAAACAATACTTACAGCAACAATATTCAGACCTGGGAGAGGATGTATTTCTGGTGTTGACTCACTCACAACCGCAGCACACTTTGCCAAACCAGAAGGCAGTGGCAGGAGCAAGAAAATGGAGTCGGAACCGGCGAACAGGGCACTTAGCAGAGGAAAGAAAATGGAGTTTAGTTTCCTACCGACTTTGCTCCTTTTTTCCTGACCGAAATGATGGCTATAAGCATGGTTTCGTGCAGCAGAAGTTTGAAGAAGCAAATTACTAAATGCCCAAACAAAAGTGAATGAGGAAGGGGCATTTCAGAATTTTCAGATGGAAGCAGGGAACCTCCGTGGCAGCTAAACAAAATGCGTTGAAAAGTCAATGTCCATGCAAATGAAGGCATGCACGTCGGGTTTTTACATTTAACATGTTAAATTGCAAAATGACAGCTACAACTTTTAATTTGAATGAGAAGTTGCGAGTTGATGATGGAACTTAATAAGCAAATGAAAAGTATTTCAAAAGTTTAGTTAAGGGATTAATTTATTTAATTCATACACGATCTGATATTGTTTTTTCAATTGGAGTCATTTTTAAATTTATTTATAGCCCTTTAAAGCATCATCTTGGAACTGCGAAAAAAGTCCTATGATATATTGTTAGAACAATTGATTTTAGGTTATAGTATGGTCATGTTTTGGAATTCATATTCTTTGGTTACATTAACAATGATTAGATTAAATGTTTGGAGGATAGAAGAAGCACTTTTGGTTACACTATTAATCTTGGATTAAGTGCTATATTTTAGAGTTCTAAGACACAAGCAATAACAACATCGTCTTCATTTGAGTGGAATATGCAACTATGACTTCATTGGCATGTCACACAGTATAGTTATGGTGAATTCTTGCAGATATCAATCAAGAACAAAAAAATCAAAAGTAAAAGAAATTGACTGATATTTATTGCGACAATAAAATAGCAAATGTTATAACTAAGAATCTAGGTTACTATGGAATAACAAAGCATATTGACATTCAAATTCATTTTATTATAGATCTTATGTCAAATGAATCAATCATTTTGAAAAACTACAATGTTAATGAACATGTAGCTGGTATTCTTACAAAATTCTTTCCTAAGGACAAGCATGTCTACTTCATGCATCAACTTGGTGTTTACAACTTTGAACTAAGGTTGGAGAGTGATTCAAATTTGCCAACTAGGCTTTTTGACTAAGTCTAAAGTTTGTTTTTTAATATTTTCCTTAAGTTTCTGATTTCTTGTTAGTGGTTAGAGCACTTGATTTATTGCTATATAATTCTGCTATTTTGTTGTTTTAAGTTATCTTGTAAAGCCTATTTAAAGGAATTTTTTGAATTAGCAAGCGTGCAAAATTTTAGCGTATGTGTCTATTACTAGTTTAATTAAATTCTTCTCATAACTAATTTCTTGGTTATTTGCTGTTTCATACACTATCCTCTGTTAGGAAAAAACTAAATTAACTACAAAATAAATGCCTTGCAAGAAATCACGTAACAGTTAAGGAAATTGTTTAATGAAGTACACTTCGAAAATTTATGAATTTATTTAAAATAAAATAATACTTTTAAGATCAATATAAATTATTAAATATATTTTAAAATTCAAATGTAATTTTAACTATTTGGTTATTTATTATTTTTACTTAATTTTTATAAAATTTATTTTATGTTATATTAATCCTTTAAATTTTAATATATATATATATATATATATGTTTTTTAAATCATCAATTTTTGTGAATAGATATGTTTGAAAAAACATTTTAGGTTAAAATAACAATTTGATCTCTTAATTTTATTTATTATTTTTAAATGGTCCCTTAAATTTTTAAATCACTTGTAAAAAGTTATTTTTAATAAAATCCATCAAGGCATTGACGTTTGTCAATTTTTATGTCAATATGGCAACAACATATATATATATATATATATATATATATATATATAATGTAATTTAAATGATAAAGCGACAGCTAATCAGTATTTAACTCCCAAAAAAAAAAACATCAGACCACCCAAAATGAAACGTAGCATCTCCTTCGCCTAGGAGAATCGATCATCTTCTCGTCTCTTTCAAGCTCTTTCTTCTATTGTATGTTGTATTAATTAAAGGATGGAGAAGTAGCAGTGTTTGTCATAAAAGACATATAAGCAGGTATATGATCTAGGAATGAATCTAATAATTTGGATTTGTGGCAAGCTACATTTATGCCCACCATAGTTAATCTTATCTTATCCTAAAATTTTAGCATCTCCATATCCAATTCGTTCCTCCTTCTCCATTTTTGTTCTATAGTACTCAATTGGTTTTAACAACCCTTCCACATGATTCAAAGGTTGATAGAATCATGTCAAATAAGACGCAGGAGCAATTTATATGAAGGTGAGAACTTTAGCAAAAAGAAAGATAAGAAAGAAGGAAGAAGTTGCGCATAACCGTTAAAGATGTCGGCCGCTGCCCCGTCGAAGTCGCCCTCCACCGCCGAAGCGGCCACTATCATCGATCAAGTTTTCTTCTTGCCCCATCAAACGATAATGACCATGGCAGGGAAGGAAAAGGCGTGAAGGTTAATGAGAAGAGATGCATGTTTTTTGAGTAATCGTAACCCTTTTTTTTATGTTAAATGCTGAAAGGTAGCCAGATCATCTTTTAAATTATATGAAAAAAAAATACTTATAACCGTGATATCAGTATAAAAATTAGTGAACATCAATGCCTTAATAAATTTCACTTAAAATTTTTTTATTAAATAATCTAAAAAATTTAAAATATTTTAAATTTAAGAAGTCATTTTAAAATAATAAATAAAGTTAAAACGTCAAGTGACTATTTTAACATTTAATAAGATGCAGATGAAATGAATTAAAAATTAATTTGATATCAACATCAGTTGGTTCCAGTGGTTAGTGGCTCAATATCCATTAAGCAAGATCTTACATTTCTTGGATTCGGGTCTTATGAATGGAGAAATCATATAGTATGAGAGGTTTGCCCCCTTAATTGGTCCACTTGATTGGACCCGGATTAGTCAGGACCAAGTGGCTTTCGGATTTGGATGTCTAAGCCCAAAAAAATTAATTTGATAAATAAATTTGATGACTAAAACACTAGTTTGAAAAAAGAAGAAGCAGCGAAATTCCATTTGAAGTCGGCCCTGGGCGTGCAGTCCGGAGTCTGAGCATCAGAAACAAATTCTCAAATTTTGTAACTTGGGAGTCGAATGATGTCAGGGAAGGGAGACGAAGATATGGATTCGCTATTTGAGGGGATGGTACTGTTTAACCCCTCCCAAATTCAAGAAGATCCCCGGCCAGATGACAAACACGACGATCGTACTGGTGACAGTCTTCAGCATTGTCAAAATGATTTTCCCGCAACATCACCTATCGCATCATCTTCTTCGCAGCCACTTGATGAGAATCTCTTCTCCGACCTCACACTCGTCACTTCCCTCCAAAACTCAGAAGTACCTGAAGCTGAGCTTCTCCTCCAATCTCAATCCCGTCAGCCAGCTGCAGACGCAAATGCATCTATAGTTGCTGCTGCCGCTACCACAACAACTACCACGAGACAGAGCTCCAGAAGGAAAAAGCGAGCTGGCTTGAGGATAGGATATGGTAGAGATACACTTTCCGACGATCTGCCTCATCCCTCTTCTCCGCTACCCCAACATCCTCTTCCGATTTCTGGTTGCATCGGTTCCGAAACCCTTAACGATTTGCAAGACACCAATCCCTCGTCTGCTGCGAATGCCCTTCCACTGCATCCCCTGACGATCACCACTGATGCTATTGTTATCTCACCAGGCAGTGAATCTTCTTCATTATATGATAATTCCAAATCTGAGATGAGTTGGAATCAGAAAGACAGAGAAATTTCTCAGGAAAATAATACTTCTAATGATTCTTTTTCTGAGGCAGAGTTTCGACAAATTAAGGCTCGGATATTTGAGAAGCTTAACAGTGCCCGTCAACTGGTAGCCTCTGTTGCTGCTGTCCGGAAGGATTCGATCAGGAACAGAAGAAAAGCCGTTGAGAATGCGAATCTTGCTTCCCTCAAATACATGGAGCTTGAAAAGCAGTTGGAAGAAGCCTGTGAAGCCGAAGATTTTGAAAGGGCTGAAAGGGTCAGCCAGGACCTTTCTGCTGCTGAGAAGGAGAAACAAACTTTCATGAATTCATTGAGGGAGGCAGATGCGTTAATCGATTCTGTAGATTTTAAGATGCAGCAGGCACTCGACTCTCAAATTGCTGCTGAGGAAGAATGCGCAATCTTACTGGAGCAGTTTGCAACGGTTAGTACAAAGAGCCCAGGACGTCTGAATGGATGTAAAATTACATTCTTTTTTACAATAATGCCATTTCATCACCGTTCTTGTTCACTCTTATCTAAAACATAATCCACAATTATCATTATTGTTATTGTTACACGCAAAAATGCTTTACACCCTATCTTGCATAATTTTATTACCTTCCAGGACATTGTTTATTAGCTTGGGTGGAATGTAAACCAAGCTTGAATGTGATTGTGTAGAGTCCGGAGGCTAGAATGCCTATAGAGAACGAGTAGCTTATATTCTACTGATTAATGAGACTCCTACACCTTTTTAGATCAAGTAGATGATGTACAATGTCGTACTGTGGTTGAGAAGATTGCAAAGAGAGGCTGTGTACTTGGAAAGGTGCTTATCTTTCTTTGACGAGTTATGTCACCTTGATTCAGGTGTCTTTGGCTAGCATTCCTCTTTATTACCTTTCTTTGTTTTTGGATCCTGTAGGGGTAGCAGAGAAAATTGAGAAACTTATGTGACAATTTTTGTGGTCAGGGTTTTAGAGATTGTGAGAGAGAGGAGTTCCCTTGGACTAGGTTAGTTGCCAACTTGCTGTGAGTCTGTAAGGGAAGGAGACTTGGGTCTTTGTAATTTGGTGTCTCTTCTGGGAACATCTGAACACTGCTGTGGTGAGGAAGTGGCAGTGGCAGTTTTCCTTAGAGCTTACCGCTTTTTGGCATTGGTTAATCAAGCAAGTATGGTGCATCCATAACCAGTTGCATGCTACCCATGTGAGTTGCTGTAATTCATCTGTATAGTCTTAGTATACCTCTCTTTCTTTCCCCTACTTGCAGGTGATGTTTCCCATTTCCTTTGTTCAGTTTTAAGAGGACCAGTGAATAGGGTCATCATTTTCAAATAATATGCCCTGTCTTTATTGCCTGTCAACTTTTCATCAGGCTCAGGCCCCTATATCACTCTTATTTTTTTTGTTCCTTTGTTCAGTTTTGGGAGGATCAGTGAAGAGGGTCATCATTTTCAAATAATATGCCCTGTCGTTATTGCCTCTCAACTTTGTATCAGTCTCAGGCCCCTATTTCACTTTAATTTTTCATAAGGTTCCCATTTCTCTTGAATTTTTTATTTCTTCTAGAATCTAAATGAGAGAGTGGCCTCAGTTTTTTTTTCTTTTTTTAAAACTTTGGCAGCCTTGACATTTTTCGTTATTAAACTTTGCTTGACTACAGGCTGCAGTCCTTGGACTCCTCTGGTTCCTTTTCTTGCAAGTTGCAATTTTTTATGCTGAGGTTGCTTGGGGTTCTTTTGAATAGGCTGTTTGGGTTTTCTGATGAGTAATGGTTCTGTGGAAGGAGAAAGGAGTTTAAGGTGCTTTGAAAGTGTGCTTTCTCTGTGGGTCATGGTACACATGGTTGAAGGATAATGCCATGCCCTTTCATCATAAACTTGTTCCCTAACCCTTTTTTTTATTAAATGGGACATTTTCTAGGCTCTGTTGTGTTTAGTACCCAACTTTTTAAGGGGGTGTCTTTTGTAGATATGCAATGGATTAGATAGCTCTTGTTACTCATTTTTTTTCAATTGCTAATTTATAGTTGTTCTTGGAGGATTTCTTGTCCTGCTTCTCAGTGTCTGTCTTATTTATATTCATAAATTCTTTTTTTATCAACATTACCAATAACAATTAGGCCTAAATACACCATTGGTCCCTGTAGTTTTAGAAAAGTTTCAATTTGGTTCCCCTATGTCAAAACCAAGCAATGCTACCCTTCTATTTCATAAAAAGTTTTTTTTGGTTGCCCTCCATCATAACACCGTTAGTGAATTAGCAGAATCTAATGATGTGGCCATGTGTGTGTGACGGTGTGGCACTCATGTGGACTGTCATTTTCCACATGGGCAAGCAAAATTAGGAGGATCATGTACTTTGCACATGACCCCTCCCTCACCTCCAAGTTCATTCTAGGAACAATGCTTTCAAACCAGAAGTACTGGTTGGTGAAATGCAGCATGCCAACTTTCTTGGAGGGGCAGCATATAATGGAGGAGCAGGATAGAATTGGGTCGAAGGGGATTCTTGAGTTAGGTATGTGATAAAAACAGCTTTCATGTACTTGACAAGTGACCATGCCTGTTTGGCTGTAATCATGCGTTCTACTTTGTTATTATTTCTCTTGTCTCCTTCTTTTCTCTTACTTCTTTCTTTTTAATCCCTTTTTCATCTCTAAGGTTTTACCTCATTCTCAGATGAAAGAAAATTTTTTTTCATCTCCTGTGCTAACCCTACCCCTTCTGTTTTCCTCTTTGCTAATGGAAAAATGAAGGTTGAAACAGAGGTGTGCACGTAATGCTGCTGGTAGCAATTTCGTTTGTGTCTTCTATAAAACTATGAACAGTAAATTAACTAACTTGTAGGTGGGGAAACACCATAGATCCCAAGTCCCAACGTAAAACCCAGCTCAGAAACAAAATGCTTCAAAATTCAAGATCTCGCAGCAGTATAGAAATTCAAATTGACTGTAAAGAGGTTTGATGGCATAGATTTGATTCAACAAAGACTGCACTCAAGCGTTACATCACACTGAGCTTATTTTGAATACACACCCACTCAACCACAAAATTCAATACCCAACTGAGCTAAACAAAAGAACTTGTAAGCAAAAAAGAGTTTCTACGAACACAGTTGCATAAACATATACCTAAAAAATTCATGCATTAATTAAGTAAAGCAGAGTTTCTGTGGAATGAAATATTTTTTCTTAATCTTTTTGAATTTTTTGAAAACCCTATAATGATAGGTTTGTTTTTGTTTTACTCATCCTCTTCATTCTATGTTGCTCTTCCATGTAAGTAGGCTTGCTGCATTTCAATTTCACAAACTTATACTTCCTGTTTGGAAGCAGCATCCCAAGAATGAACTTGGAGGTGGGGGTCACTTGCAAAGCACATGATCCTCCTAATTCTTCTTGCTTACGAGGATTGCCATGTAAGAAATGGCAGTTCACATGGGTTCCATGCTATCACTCCCGTAGCCACATCATCATATTCTGTGAATTCATTAAAGGTGTTATGATGGAAGGGCAAGAATGAAACTTTTTTAAAATAGGAGGGTAAACTTGCTTGGTTTTGTACTAGGGGTACCAAATTGAGACTTTTTGGAAATTAGAGGGACCAAAAGTGTATTTAAGCCTCACAATTATATGTATTATCCTAATCCATACAAATGTGATAGAACTCCTTAATCCTAATAATCCTTTACCATGATCCATAAATCCTATTTCATGCCCCATTATTAATAATGTTAGAATCCATTCCATCAATAATAATCTTCTTTCTCTACCATAATATTTCTTTGTCCAGTGAGCATAGCTTCCTTGGTCATAGGCCCTGTGCCATTAGACGTGTGATCTGGGGTTATGGCCCCTGCTTCCTCAAGCAGTTTCCTGTATCATAGAGAGATCCCTCTTTTCCCATCCCAAGTATTAGACCTCCTTGGCTCCTTATGCTCTTAAATATATATATATATATATATATATATTTCTTTGCATCATGTGCAATTTTCTTGTGGTCTGTAAATTCGGTAGTCCATGCTTAAGAGCATGTTTGAAGTACTCTGGTGGAAGCCTTTTGTTTTTTGTTTCTTTTTTACCCTCTTTCCTGAACCAGTGGACTGGGTTGCACAGTATTTACCTATGCTCGTATACAAGTTGTTAGAGAATAATACAATTCTACATCAGAATATTCCATCAATCAATGCGGAATCACTCCTTAACTCTAGCTCTCTTCATAATCACTGTTTGATTTTGGCTCTCATCAATCAAGCCTTGATTTAGCTATCCATCAAAATAAATTACTAGGCCTCATTCTAGCATATGTCCTAGAATCCACTGGTAGATAACTAAGGAATTAAACAAAATAAACACAAGGAAAATCCTTGGAATTATATTTTTAACTGAAATATAACTTGTATTGCATTACACATAGTAGGACTGGTGGCATTATAAACCTTGACTAACAAGTTCCCAAGCCATTTCATGTCCTAACCATGAAGCAGTAGCACTTCAAAAAGAGAGCTGTGTCAGATATGTGCCTAACACTTGCATTAAATACTTTGCAACACTTCAAATTTTACCTTGCCACAGTGTCTGTGTCCATTTCATGTCCCTTGTCCGTTTAGTGTCCGTGCTTTTTAGTATTCTTCCAGGACTCTAATTTTACCATCATTACCTAAAACTACCTAAAATAACTATTTAAAATCTCTATAAGTAATCACGATGAAAGTTGCACGGAAAAGTGTTAAAAAAAAAAAAGCTATGATGGCCCCCTCTAGTTTTCGCAGATCAGCTACCATCCACTTTTAAAAGGAAACTTTTTTCTGAGATTTTATGTTGATCTTGATAGTTGCCAATCCATGTAAAAAGAAAAATGGAATATATAGAAATCTTAAAATTTTTTCTGAAGAAGAATGCTGGATTGCATTTTGGGTTTTGATTTTGGAAAGTTAGCTAATGCTATTTGTATGATGAGCATACTGTGCAAAATTACAAATTAATGCTCTGTTACAAAAGGATAGGTCTTATGAATGAAAATAAGATGTAGAGGGGTTATGATGCAAGTGCGAGAGAAGGAAAATTCTGTGAATGAGCTCAGAAGACCTGAGTTTCGAGGTAACTTCTCGAAAGATCCTAATCTTATTTAAATCAATCATATTTAAAACTTTGTAGATGTTAAACTTTCTTCACCACATCCATTTAAGGCTTGAAAGACATTGACTGACTTAAAATCAGATACAACTGAATAACATAGAACTGTTTCGTTGCAATTACACTTTTGTTCCAACAAACCATTGACATGGCTAATCTACCCTTAATGGTAAAATTATGGTAAAGTACAGTTCCCTATCGTGTGATTCCTCCTTTTTTCACTTTGCTCCCATATTCTTTACAAGTTTGCAATGCAGTATCTTGTGGTTTTCACCATTAGCAGAAAGCTACTCTGTGGTTAATTTTTGTCTTTTTTTTTTTTACTGAGAGTCACATGACTTTTAGTTCCTTCCCCCCTCCCAAAAAAAGAAAAAAAATTTCTTAATCCACCATCATTGAAGTAATTTGAGATAAATTAGGTGTTTGAGAACCAAATGCATGATTGAAAGCTTGGGTAAGATTCAAATGGATTGGGGGAAAATTTCAATCTTGAGTCCCTATTGGGGTTAGGGATTTGGGTTCAATTTAGGTAAAATCAGGAGTCATATGACTCTCATGTACTAGAACCGTTCAAAATTTGATGGAAGTTAACTACAGTATAGCAAAGTACTATCGGAGTGAACCACAAAATACCACATTGCCAAGTCTTAAACCACAAGGGGTGAAAAGGGGGCTGAACCAGAGAGTAGGAAACTGTATTTCACCTGCGAAATTGAATTAGTTGTCCATTTTTTTGCTTCTTCTAGTGACTAGTAATAGGGGTCTCTTGCCTCATCTTGATAACTCCTAGCTTCCTTTTTCTCAGTTCTTGAGAATGATCAACTCACACAGGGCTAGAACGATTATCCTTTCAGTTTAGATAAAGATGACGCATAAACAAGGGAATAAGATAGGATAGCAAAGTGACATGAGCAACAACTAATCAGAAGAGCAAGATGTTTAGCTTAGCATATCCAATAATGTATTATTTTATTATTCACCTACCAGGTTGAGTCATGTAAACTAAAATGGATGTGATATCTTTGTGTCAGAAATATAATGGGGACATAACGATTATAACTTCTTATTTTCCAAGTTTAAACTACTTATAATTCCTTTAGATAATGTACATATGGAATCTCAAAATACTGGAAGTTAATCATATATTTTGATTTTGTATATATTAATACTTGTTTTTAGATGGCCCTCTAATATTTCAGAATGATGCAAATGGAAACATGTATTTGGTTTAAGATGGGCCCTAAGTTCTCAATTTTGAATATTCTTTTATTGAAAATTGGTATACTCCACCCGAAAATTGTTCAGACTCCACTTCTTATAATGTTGTCATGTATAGAGGCTACATCTAACTTGTGCTAATATGTTTTATCTCAATATTTGTGTTACATGTATTATGTGTTTTCAGGTGTTCCCCATGCAACATGTCACCAAAGGAAGCATAGCCACACAGCTGTGCTCCTTTGAGTGAAATTAGAAGCTGTTGACAACAATAAAAGGGAACAACAGATCCACTAGTAGTGATAATTTTTCTGTGAATAGTCTATTTGATAATATGGCTGCGGCTCCATTAGGTTCTTATGGCTGAAATACTGATGGATTGCATATCTTGTAAGAGGCACGTTAGCGGAGCCCCACCATGGACATTTAGTTTTAGATCAATATATCCTATTTAACGTTGCTTTACTTATGATGCAAGAGTTTATCATCCTGATCAATTCCTTATTTACTTCCCATTTATAGTCCATGATCAACTCTTAAATTACCAAAAAAAAATGTTGGTTTCCCATTTCATGCATTGTCGTATCTACATTTGTAGTCCATTTTGCTTTGGACTATAATATTTCTGGTGCGTTTTGTTAATGAAGACATCAATTTATATCATGGTATATATAAGGCATTTTAATTTTAATAATTATATCATAATTTCTGATTTTCTGTAAAATATTGAGTTTATCTTCATTCATTGATTCTTGTAGAATTTTGCTCATTTTGTTAATTTTATTTATAATTTTGCATCTCTATTGCTTCATTTCTCAAGTCCCCTTATTCAACTTGTGGTTAGAATTTCTAACGTGTGTAATTCCTTTTTCTTAGAATGCTGCAAATAATGCAGATTCCACCTTGAAGAAAGCAGCATCAATGCATTCAGTAGAAATGGACAAATGGCTTTCCTCATCCGAATCCTTGGAGGTTAAAAAGATGGAACTGGAGATTGAATCACAATTTATAAGTGAAGCTCATGTGGAGTTGAATAATACCATTGAGCATTCAATCCAGGATGATAAAAGAGAAAAAGACAACCTTTGTAAAAGAAAGGGCATCTTAATGGATGAACTGGGAGAGCTACTTGCTTTAGTCAAACAAAAAGAAATGGAGATAGCAGACAACGACTCTCATATTGAAGCTGTGGAAAAAAGAATATCCAATGTGGTCTCTGGATTTCAGGAGATTCAGTCAAGCATTGATGTTAAGTGTGATAACTTGCAATCTATCCTTGCTCAAGTGAACTTAGAGACTGAAACATTGTCTCTAAAGAAGCAGCAAATTGATGACTTTCTCAGTCAGGAGCAAGAGATGGGAGCAAAGCTAATGGAACTTGCTAGGACTTCTAAGGAGGAAGCAGAAGGATACTACGAAGCAGTTGGTGTGAGAAAAAGTCTGATGTCATCTGTATTGAAGTCCAGGGAGGAAAAAGTGACACTTGCAAACAAAGAAGAAAAGCTTTCTGGAGATGTGAAATTGCTCCGACAGGAGGTTTCTGCTGCTAGAGCTTCCTTGCAGGTTATTTCTGATACTAATTTCTTGTGTGTTTCAACCTGTTCATATGGCTAAAGTGTGAGGAATAATCACCAAGATCCCTGTGTCATGCCAAGCACCTCTTCTACCTAATAATTTTTCTTTTGGTGTTATTGCACAAGCTAAGCTGCTTGAGTATATACTAGGTTGAGATAATGCCACAGCTGGTTCTCATGTAAATCAATTCCATGATATTTTAAATTCATCTTTTTTACCAGTTTACCCTTACCAACAACTTGGTTGCTTGCTCATGCAAAGTCTGTTGATGTTAAATTTTCATGCTGGAAAAAATATATTGATAGCTGTTTGTTCAAATGTTATTACACTGTTCTTAGGAACTATCTTCAAGAAAATCAAGCATCCAGCAAGATATAGCATCCTTCAAGCAGAGGATTATTTTCATAGATAAAAGAGTCCCAGAACTTGAAGCAGAAAAGAAAGTTGCTACTGCTGCTAGAAATTTTAAGGAGGCTGCACGGATAGCTGCCGGGGCTAAGTCACTGTTTGTTGAAAAAGAGTGCACGCAGAAAAACATGGGCGGAGACACTTTAAATCTTGAGAAGCTTGAGGAAGAAATCAAAGATACCCTTAAACGATTGCAGGAAACTGAGGAAATGATTTTGTTGAAGGAAAAGGAATTGGCAATGGCCAGATTTCAGAGGCTACTTTTGACAGCTGGTACCGCAAGAGCAGAAAATACTGCTGCACTAGAGATGGGTGATGTGGAAGAAGCTAATCTCCTACTTGCAGAAGCTGAAGCAGCAGACTGTGAAGCTGAGAAACTTCAATCAACATACAATTGCAAGGCAGAAGATTTCACAAATTTACAAAATCATTTCATTTCAATTGATCTTGTTTCGTATCTTGGCCCAAAACAGTTGGCAGAATTAGATGTGTCACTTCACTAATTTCCTGGTTGATTGTTCAGATTACAGTGGATTTTGTTATAGTCTGTGGTCAAGGGGTAATTTATGGGGGAAGAAGATAACAAATTCTGATGATTATGTGGAGCTGGAAGTTCGGAAGTGTGTTCATGTTCAGGTCCTCTCATTGGAACACTATTGAGGCACTGTCTTGGTGCTTCTCTGCATTCTGATGATTACCGAGTTGGAAGTTTATGCCAATTTGTGCCTCTTCTGATTTTCGTAGTGTTCTGCCCCAACCCCCAACCAAAAATAGAATGAAAGAACAAGGATCAACCACAACAGACGAGAGTTATATTAGTAACATTGCTGTTATGTTTGATGATATTGATGGGCTGCAGTGGTGGATATAATATGTCTAGTGTCCAGCTACGCTCTGATAGTAGCAGCATCTTCGGTGTTGTTTTCTGCTCCTTAAAGATGCTTTAACTCGGTTGTTAGATATCCATCATACGTAGTTTGAGACATCAATCATATGTATTGTGTTTGAAGTTTATACGCCTGTAATTGATTCAATGTAAACTCCCACACATGATCCATTTGTTTAAAAGGAACCTGATGTGTGTATACTGTTTAAAAGTCAGTGGCGATGCCTAATTCCTTGAAGATTGTTGATTTGTGTTTAGGTAACCCAGTTAGTGTGCGGGGGTCTGGATTTGGGCCGATGAAGAGAGGAGGGGGTGGAAGTGTAGAACTATATTTGTAATGGCTGACTCCTTTTTTTTTTTTTTTAATTATTTCCCAGCCATAATGGCTGACTTGCTTTTAACTTCCTTATTATAGGAAAACTCAAAAAATCGGTATTCACTAAAGTGATTTACATTTAATATGAAAATTGTCTGCTTAACGTGAAAGGAAATTTTCATTTCAAAATTGTTTTCCTGGCCATTTTTAAGTAGTAAAGCTATCGCGAAGTGACTTGATTAACAATGAACGGCTTGTCGTGCATGACAATCCATTCTTTTTTAAACAATAATTATATATAATTCATTCAAACGAGGATAGAACTTCATCAGATGTATAATTAAGTAGAAGAGATTTAGTGAATACAATGTTAATTGCTGCTGTTAACTACTGTTAGATTGCAAGTAATTAAATGAGGTAACATGAATTTTGGGTTATCAAATTAATCTCTTGATAATTTTTTTAGATTATATTTTGAGTGAGTGAGTGCAAGTGTGCATAATGTATAATTTAGATAACATTCATGTTAAATGTTTTACTCTTTATATAATTTAGATAACATTCATGTTAAATGTTTCACTCTTTAATATTTATTATGAAAAAAAACATTATAATTCAAATAAAGACAAAAATTACCATCAGTTGCAAAATTGAGAAAGAAAATATTTGATTAGATAAATATCAAATTTATTTAATTAAATAAAAAATGTAATAAAATTTAATTATTATGTCAATCCTTAGATTTATTTTGACCCATGTCGTTTAAAAATTCATAATATGATTCCTATAATTTCAAAATTTTTGATTTGGTTCATTTTCTTAAATTTTTGTCAATATATTGTTAAATTTTTCTAATATAATTATTCATATGTCATATTTGCACTTTGAATATGTATGATTTATGACATCTTGTCCTGTCAAATAATTTAGGTAACATAACATGTTACATATGTAAGTTACTTTAATAAAATTTAAGAGTGCATTGACAAAATTTTAATACTGAGGACCAAATTAAAAATTTTGAATACTACAATGTCTAATTATAAACTTCTAAATCATATAGAATAAATTAAAAATCAAATTAAACTCTAAGGACCAACATAATACTTTAATCATATAACAAATTTTTTTTAACACTATATTGCATTAATCTAGAATTAGTAATGTTTAAGTTTAAGAATGAATAATAGTTCTGAAAATATAATTTATTACCAAAGTTAGATTTTTAATGTGATTCCAAATTTAATATGCTAATTTCTATAACATTTAAATTCTATAGCTTCAATTTTGACACTGCCTTGGAATGATCTCATAGTTTTCAAATAAATCAACATCTTTTTCAGCTCAAATTGCTGCCTGATGGGTAGAAATGGATTCCTAAATTTACTACATAATAGAGAATGAGTAGTGTTCTAACGTTCCCGGGACCGTGTCAACAAACATAGACTGGAGAGGTGGCATTCCTTGATTGGTAGACACTTAAACGCTGAATTCTGAACATTTTTCCAAGTAACGCCAATCACAACAAGAAAAAAAAAAAAGGAGGGACAATTTTCCCGTTATTATGTTCCTATATAACTTCACCGAGGATTTAATAAGGAAACATTGAGAAATAAAACCCTTGTTGTGTATTAGTGTAATTTTTCCATCTCTCATATCTCATTGCCATGCCCTCGTTAGAATCTCTTGTTAATTTGATTATTATTTTTTTATTAATTTTCTCACTATTTGGTGAGACTGTTACCAGAAAGTATCCCTCATTATATAGTGAGAAAGTCACAAGAGATGATGTCTCGCTATGCAATAAGATAATTGTGAAAGAATGCCCCTCACAAGAGTTTAAAAAAATTATTCAAGAAGAAACTCAAATTCCTTCCCTTCTTTAATGAAACTAAATGAATTACTAAATGTTCTCAACTTTAATTTAATATTTCTAAATTTTAAATTTAAATAAAAATATGTTCAATAGATTGTAGGTTAAGATCTTGATTGACATTCTCATTAATTTAAGTGTCCATATTATTTATGATCATGACATGCTACTTATTAAATATAATCTTATTTTATTTCAAATTTAGAGAAGAATTAATTTAAATTAAAGAAATTTAGATTTCATTTTATAAAGACGAAAAAGAGAAAAATTCAAACCTCAACAATGTGATTTGAGTATATTTTGAAGATGTACATGTTGAGTACTTCTATGCAAGTTAAAAACCAAGATCCAATCTATGCATGTTGAGTACTTTTATGAATATGTGAGACAATCCATGTTCATGTTGAAAACTTCCATAAATCAACATTGAGGAAAATTGATGACCAAATATAAGCAGAGTACAGAGATATTAAGCATGAATGTATAAAAAGCTTTATGAAATTCGGAGATACGATTGAAACTAATTAAGGCTCTGTAAAAGAGAAGGCAATATACATAAAAAGCAGCATCAAGATTCTCTATTAGATTATTATATCATTCATTCTAAGGTTTCATTATTTTCCTTCATTATGCTGATATAATTACAAGCTATTATTTGTCATCCATCAACATAGGAAAAAAAACCAGAATGAACCAGTGTAAATTACAAATGTAAAGTAGAAACAAGCACTATCCAACAAATCAAAGTGGAATAGATTCAATGCCAGAAAAGAATTGGCAGACGATGAAATGAAGAATCGCGTGAATTGAAAAGAAAGTAGTAAACATGGACTAAGAGCCAAAAAATAAAATAAAATAAAATGGCGGGCAATGGAGGAGATGAATCATAAAAGTGAAGAACTGAAAAACGATGGAGGAGACCACAGCTTGAGAATGAACAAATTACTCTAATTACCAGATTGCTTACCCAGAAGAACACGCCCTCTGGCTGTGTTTGACATCTCTTTTGCCCATTCCTTTCTCTCCCAAAATTTGTAGGCGCTATATATTTTATCCCACAGCTTCATACCCTCCGATAGTGATGAGTAGATAAATCTACTTTCATTAGGATTATTTAAATTTAATTTGCACAGTTTAAATTTTATTTTATTTTTTTATTCTTTTATTTAGAATGATATAGAACGGAAAATAAAAATAATTAATAATTTTAAAAAATTTAATAATTAAGATAACAATAAAAAATGAAATAAAAATTGGACAATCCTAATTTAATCTAAACAACCTAAATTGAAAATAAATTTCTCTGCTTACCTGAAAGAATAACTAATTTTGTCCCTTGAAATAAGTCTAATTTTCACCCTATAAAGTAAGTTTGAGGAAAGTGAAACTAAATATATAAACAGAAAATAAAATGAAGTTACTACAGTACCAGTGCAACATAAAATGACCCATAATTTGGTCTCCTTAACCAGCATACATTCAAATAGTAGATAAATGCATCAAGATAAGTCATCCTGGATAAATCTCATAAGCGCTCATTCACTATTCAAGTAGAAAATAAATATTTGATATCATCCAAAGAGGAGGAAGGATCTGAGTTTGAATATCAATTGGAATCAAATTAAAAAAAAAAAAATCTTGAAATCTTTGCCCTATAGGACCGTATTGGTGGTCAGCCTAATATCTTTGCCCTTTCACCATAATATATTACATGAATATTGAGTTAAAAATACATATTCATACCTTGGAGCTTTGGCTTGATGTACGGGAGTCCTCCCCCGTTGAAGAGTTGGACTTATTTGATATGCAAAATCTCATCCAACATTCACCCATTGAAAGCAAAGACAAAAGTACATTCAAATCGAAAACCCATCAACACTAGAAAGAATTTGAGAAATTCTCAAATTGAATTAATAATAAAATATATTATGTACAATTCAATCTGCAAAACCTAAAATTCAAATTGAACTTATACATGAAAAGAAGAAGAGAAAGGCGTAACCTGCTTGTGACTGGCACCTTTCTCGACGGTATGGCACTGAGCACACTTGGTCTTGAAGATTCTCTCTCCAGCCTTGGCATTGCCAAGAGGAACTTGATCAAATGACGCCATTTCCGAAGCTATTGGAGTCTATGGCAAGAAAACTTGAGAGAAAAATAGTCAAAGCTGAAGTTTTGAGAAATAGAAGGGGAGCAAGGAGGAAGAAGAAGAGCGAAATACAAACCGTAAAGTGTGAGGCAATGGTAACGTTGACCCACGGTCACGACAAAACCCACAAGCGAGAGACGAATAGGGCAAGCTGAAGCAATGAAACTGATCTAGGGGATTAGGGCTAAAATTGTATCTTCATTCTTGTCCAGGGATTAGCAAGGGACTAAATTCTTATCAAACTTAAGCTAATTTAAATTTATTTGTAAGAAAATAATTCTTTGCTATTTCTTTGTAATACTGAGAAATAACGAAGGAATTCGGTCAAGAAAATTTGTCCACTCGATAATCTTTCACTATTTAGCGATGAACTAGTGAAAAAAATATTTCTTACTATATAACAAGAATAGTTTTCCACTAATCTCTCGGTAAGTTGTTGGCCAAATCCATACTATCGTAAGCATACTTTTTTCCTTCGAATACCGCGACACATAGCGTGAATTTCATCATTTGTCATTAATATTTAACTATTTAGTGAAGATTTATTGAGAGAAAGATTCCTTTACTATTTTTACTTTTTCTTGTGGTAAATTGCTCAGTTTTAACAAATAGAGCAACTTAAAGCTCTAAAATGACCGACTGCAATATCATGCAAAAAGTGCAATAAAAAAGAAAGACTAAAAAGCTTTTTGACATTAAAAATTTTTCTATTCCGCACTATTAATTTATCTTTTTTCAACTACTTGTTGTATATTTACTTACTAAAAATACAGAGAATCCCAAAGCAAGGTGCGTGCGGGAATGCATTTAGAATGATACAATTACTGGTAGATCTCTCTCCTTGGATCGTCTTTAATGGTCCTTGGTTTTCTTACTATTCTCTCTTTTAGAGCTGAGAATGATTAATGAACGCCGACGACCGCCTCTCCGTGTTTATTTTTGCCATGTCCGTTTATAAATTGCTCAAATTTAGATTCCTGGGACAGAGGAATGCAATCTTTTTGCAAATAGAAGTTACCTCTTTCGTACTTCTCCATTCTGATAATGCTTCATTGTCCAGTGAATGGATTTGAGAATATTTTGGCGTTTTGAGGTATTAAATTTTCTCAAGTACGCCTATAATATCATAAAGTTTTAAGCGCATCAGATTTAAAATAGTATATGATGTCCCTTTATGGTTTTGAACATCCAGAATCAGAATTCTGTTCTTTAAGATGCATGATCATCAGATTTCAAATAATATATGATGTCCCTTTATGGTTTTGAACATCCAGAATCAGAACTCTGTTCTTTAAGATGCATGACATAGCATGCTTCTTGCTGTACACTAGAAGTTTGCTAACCGAAGAACCAAGGGAACTTTATCAGCAAGAATACTGTTTGAAAGGGTGATGTGTCTGCACTGCAAGCTATTGTAGTTCAACTTAATTATACACACAAAAATGGGGAGGCTGAGTAAGTGAGGTCATTGTAATGGAAGGGAAATAGTTGGGTCCTTTGTTGCAGGAAATTAAGAAAACAAAAATTAAGAACTTCGTATTAATGGCCGAATTCTCCGTACATTTAATGTCAGCCAATAAGGAAATGCCACCTCTCGAGCCCGCCGCATCTATACGTTAGGGCACTACTCATAAAGAATAGAATTGAAAGGCCTGCATGGAAGAATTCCATCGTGTTCCTTTTTCTTATTGGGATACATAGTATTGATATAGGAAAATAGGATGATTAGATAATAAAGTAAAAATTATAAAAGAACTTCAAATGATAAAAAATTTATTTTATTGAATTGATATTTTAGCCCTAACACTTTTATATATATTATGTTTGTTTATTTATTATCCTTAATTTTTTAAAATCATAACTAATCCCTACAATTTTTTTTTTATTCTCTAAAATTCCCCCCAAACCATGCCTCTCTACTTTCTTTATAATTGGGGGGCTTTTAAAAAAAATAAAGAAAGCTGAGAAAATTAGGTAAAATTTTCAAAAATTAAGAATAATTGGTTAACAAACATAATATATAAAATAGTTAAGGTTAAAATGTTAATACAATAAAATAATTTTTTAAGACTTTTTTTTATAATTTTTAATTTATCATTTAGTTATCTTACTTTTTCATGTTAGTGTCATGGGTCACAATAGAAAAGGAACACATGGGATTGGGGTTGCTTGGAAAAAAGGATTAAAAATTTGTTGACAACCCAACAAAAATGAAAGAAAAGAATTTTGAGGAAATTTCAAGGATGAGAAGAAAAGTTGTTCGTCCACAGCACGTAAATGCGTTTTAAGTAAAGTTAAATTCCACAGCATGGGGGCATTTTTTCTTGAAAAACTAATTCCTACTTTTTACCTTTATAACAAAAGAGAATATCTATTTTTTTATTTTTCTCTCATAACATAAAAACCTTTATACCTTCATTTAAAATCAATTTATAGCATAAAAAAATAACTTATGTTTTGATCAAACATATACAAAAACTAAAAATTATTTTTAAAAGAAAGTTTTAAGAGTTGTTGATGATAATATGTTCTCCCATCAAAATATATTATGTAAATAATCTATATACAATTATTTAAATAATTTTTTTATGTTAGTGAAGACTTTAATGATAAATATCCATAAATTAAATACTTTTTAAAACATTTTTTCACCTTTTCATATCTTTGCTCTTAGTGGGTAATTGGTACATGTAAAAAAAAAAAGTGAATAAATATTTTAGTTATCAAAGTACGCGTATGATATTTTATTTTTAAAAAAAGTAAGTTTTAAACGTTTCTGAAGATTATTATATTCTGCCATCAAAATATATTATGTAAATAATCTTTATACAATTATTTAAATAATTTTTTATGTTAGTGAAGAATTTAATGATAAATATTTATAGATTAAAATTACCTTTTAAAATATTTTTTAACCTTTTCATATCCTTGCTTTTAACGGGTAATTGGTACATGTAAAAAGAAATGAATAAATATCTTAGTTATCCAAGTACGTCTTTTGTCTCAATGTGGTTTTCTAAAATTTAAATATTTTTTGAAAATATTTTATTTTTAATATTATCTTTACATTAAATTATTAATAAATAATTACGAAAATAAATAACAGGGCTTACCTTAAATTTGATATAAACATTAAATACTTAATTATTATCCAAACATACCATAATAAAATGTCAAAATAATAAAATTCTGTAACTATTTAAATAACAATTAGGGCCTATTTGACTCTCTAAATGTAATGTATTTATATAATTTATATAATATTTATTATACTTTTATATTTATTATTTTAACAATCAAATTATTATTTTAATTGTAAAATTAATTTTTAAAAATAAAAATTAAAAAAATTATTTTTTATTTTACTTATTTATTGTTTTATATTTTCTCTTTCTTTACCTCTCCTGATTAAACATGCTTTATGAGAATTACATCAACTTATTTATAATACAACACCCATAAGAGATTTAAATTGTACGGGACTATACTAAAAATATGATATTTTTTAAAATTTTAAAAGACAAACTTAAAATAAAATATATTTTTTCGACTAAAATTTAAGAAAAGAAAAAAACAAGGAATTATAGTATGAAAGGAAGAAAAAAAGCAACCCTGTGTGTCCCAGTTCTCTCACTTTTTCTCTATCTTCATCAAGCTCCAATCTTTTTCGCTTTTGTCTTTCTCTGTCCTTTGAATGTTAGTATGAATTAATAAATATTCTCCCTATCTCCTTCCTCACATCAAAACTCCAGGTGGTGTCAGCTTGTTGTGATGAAGAAATGTGAGAATGATCTTGGCCTAAGTTAGTGTCCGCACCAACCTGGCATTGGAAACTGGAAACCACTAGCAGCAGAGTGTAAAAGCACAGGTACTGATGGGGTCCGAGCAAAATCGATTTCCTCAACAGGAAAGGGTATCTCTCTCAATCTCGCACATCCTGCTTTAACTTAATATTTACATATTCGAATCCTAAATTACTAAAGCAAGCTTTATCCGTTCTGAGGGATGGGCTATGGGGGTTAGATCTGAGGTACTTGGCACAAAACCTAACACCAGTTTTGTTTGTTTCCAATTGGGTTTCACATTCTTCCTTTGCTCATGTCTGTTTACTCGTGGACGCATATGCCTTTCTCAGATCTCACATTTAGCGACTATAATTGCATTTGCACTTGAGAACCACTGCTTTTGTTTTTCGTCTTCTTGTTACCCTTTCATCTATTAGTCTGCAGATCATGATAGGCGATAAGAGCTCCCACAGCTCTCAATTTGTTCTGTAGGGCCTTCTTTTATTAGTTGTTGTATATCACAGCCTTTTTTCGTCGTAGAATTATTTACCGGTTCGCCGGGGAAATATGTTGGTCTTGCGGAAACAATTAGAGGGTTTAAACCCCTCCCCCCTTTTTTTCTGCAATCGAGTGTTTCATTTCTTCGCGCCCGAACTACATTTGGACGGATCTTATGGTTGAATTTTCAGTTTCAAAAGCCTCCTCCTCTTATTGTCTAATTGAAGCTTTTAGAGAATTTTTTTCCCCTGGAAATTAAATTGAAGAGCGGTCTACTTTGATTCTTTTTGGCTCATTTGCTCTTCTTTGTTTTGTTTTGTTTTTTAAACTTCAGTTGTTAAGTCAGACTAGATCCATAGTCACTTCCACACTTGTCAAGTTCATGAAAATGGTATTAGTGCCCATTTGAATACATTTTTCAGCAGGAAAGGGGGGGAAAAGGCTTATCCAGACGGCACTTTAAATATTCCAAATATAGAGATTAAAACGGCTATGGTTTCATCAACAATAACACAATGACACTTTCTACCAATGTAGTCTTATGTTATATCAAAACACTGTTAAAGTTGGTCTATGCTTTATTATTTCTGCTAGATCATTTGATTTCAATACTTATATATTGTTGATACCTGCAAAATCGAAAGATTTTCAATCTTTGGAGATAAATATATTGATTCAAATATAATTTTATTCTGTTTCTACTACTTTACCAGTTTCATGTTAAAATGCTTTTGAGCAGTTGAATACTTATAAGAAAATTAATGTTTCAAAAAGAATTCTCAAAACGTATTGTTTCTTTTCATATCTATCTGTAGATGTTTGCCTTTTTCATTTGAGTAAGTCTATAATACATGACTTGTATGGACAGCAAAAGAGATGGGGAGGATGTTGGGGTGCATTTTCTTGTTTTGGTTCACAGAAAGGAGGGAAGCGTATAGTGCCTGCAACTCGCATTCCAGAGAGCAATGGGTCAACTGCCCAGCCAAATGGGCCTGCGGCAGTCAGGTTGACAAATCAAGCCACAGCACTAGCTCCTTCTCTTCTAGCTCCACCTTCTTCACCAACATCCTTCACACATTCGGCTCTTCCTTCAACTGCACAGTCACCTAGCTGTTTCTTGTCATTAGCTGCCAACTCACCTGGAGGTCCTTCATCTACAATATTTGCCACTGGACCATATGCTCATGAAACACAACTGGTTTCTCCTCCTGTCTTCTCAACTTTCACCACCGAGCCATCCACTGCTCCTCTCACTCCTCCACCAGAGTTGGCTCACTTAACCACTCCCTCTTCCCCAGATGTACCATTTGCCCATTTTCTTTCATCTTCAGTGGATCTCAGAAACGGTAACAAGACTAACTACATCACTTCAAATGATCTCCAAGCTACGTATTCACTTTATCCTGGAAGTCCTGCCAGCAGCCTAATATCTCCAAAATCAAGGAACTCTGGGGACTGTTTATCATCTTTTCCTGAACGGGAGTTCCCTCCACTGTGGGATCCATCACAATCTCCCAAAAATGGAAAATATCAAATTACTGGGTCTCGAAGGTTGTCTGGGCACGACACAGATGGTATCACAATGGCATCCCAAGATACAAATTTCTTCTGCCCTGCTACCTATGCACAATTTTATTTGGACCAAAATCCTCCATTCCCTCATAGTGGTGGGAGGCTAAGTGTTTCCAAAGATTCAGATGTTCAATCTACTAGTGGGAATGGACATCAAAATATTCATTCTAAAAGTCCAAAGCAAGATGTGGAAGAAATAGAAGCTTACCGAGCATCCTTTGGTTTCAGTGCGGATGAAATTATCACCACCCCTCAATATGTGGAGATTTCTGGTGTGATGGAGGACTCTTTTACTATGACTCCCTTCACCTCTTCTAAGTCAACTATGGAAGAAAGCATAGAGCCTCCATTGATGAATGAAGGATTCAAAGCTCAGGAGACACAGGTGGTTTTGCAGAGCCATCCTAGATTAGAATCAGGCTATGTTGCCATGGATAGACACAATCAGCTCCCAATATGCCAAGGATATGAAGGTATGTTGTATTTACCTGATCCAAAATTACTATTTGTTTCATTACTTGATGAGAATCATGGAAAGAGAAAAAGAGAATAGAGAAACTCACTTATAAATTAATTTGCATTAAGTTCCATCTAAAAGTAGAATGACTTGAATAAGTGGAGTAACTGGAGCCTTGGCGTGCTGTAGTACTTTTAACGGATCAAATTTATCACTTTTTCATGGGTAATATGTAAGGCATATTGATCATCTGTGTGTATTTTGCTTATGAAGTACTAGGTTATCACAAAAGGCTTAAAAGATGGAGGATAATTTTTTGCAAGAGTGATTGTATTTATTTAACTGAGTAGGATGCCTGTTCCTCAACTTCATTGCGTTTTCTTTACCTCCCAATAAGCAGATACTCGTTTCTTGCATGTCTCAGATATTAAATCACAAAGGCGCTGTAACAACAGCTGCTCCGGAGCAAGTACGCCAGGTAACATTACTATGATGGATGAGGATGTATTCTCAAAAATGGGGTCATCCCGAGTCAGTAAAAAATATCAGATGGGGCTGTCTTGCTCTGATGCAGAGATTGACTACAGAAGGGGCAGAAGCTTACGAGAAGGAAAGGGGAATGTGATATGGCACAACTAGGATTTAGTGAATCAGTCAAGAACAGATTGTCAGTTGTCTGTGTATTAATTTGAAGCTTCCTTTTTTCTTTAAAAAAAAATAGAGTAAATGAAACTCTTCTCTTGGGGTTCTCGAATAGAGGGACTGTTCTAACCTGGATTTAACTAATGCTTTGGCTCAGATGTTTGACAAGATCATGCTGATCAATGAATGTAGTCTTGTCTTGCTCCCAGTGAAGTTGCAAGTGACACGTCCAATTTCATGTTTTGCGTGTATGCAATTTGAATTTACTCTTAATCCATAGAGGAATACCTAGTTTTGTTTTTACCATATGGTGTATTTGTATGCTCATTTGGTGCACATCCAGCCGCAAGGAGCACCAACACTTCCACAAATTGGGTACAAACTGGTTATGTGGTTGTATTTGAGTTTGCCAAAAAATGAAGGTATATAGTTGGCCACGTCATCAATTTGCACTAAGTTTGTAAAAATATATTCTATTAACAATCATTATGAAATTAGCAGTTTCTTGCCAATATATGTATTGGCACGTATGCTTTGTTGTTTAAATTAATTTCTAATTTCATTTCTTTCTCCCTCTCCTAATTTTGTGTCTTATTAGACATCAAACTAGTGTTTCGTTGAAGTCTCATCCTGCCAGTTAAACCTCAGTGGACTCCCAAATATGAAGGGGTGAGCAAATTTAATTAGATCCAATTCCAATTAAATTAAACCATTATACATTGGATTAAAATTGATCAATTAATTGGATAAAAATTTGGCCAAACTGATTTAGCTCGTTACGTTACTAAGTATCTATGTTATACGTTCAAAATAAACCAGTTGATTAGAATTATATAATATTAAATCTATGTCTTCTACATATTAATTAAAACTTATAATTAATAATATTTAAGTATTTAATATCTAACCCTAATTCATAGAAGTCTTGTTTGTGGTTGGATTAAATTTAAGATTGTGTCAAAATACTTTTGATGTGAATTTTGTTGAAAATATTTATCTCTAAAGTTAAGATTGAAAACATCTAATGTTGAATTTTTAAAATTTTATAGAAATCTTTTCTCAAAAACTAATTATCCAGCTTAATTTATATCGACCAAGGTTAAATTGGATTGGTTCAACCAAATTTACTAGATAAATTGAACGAAATTTTCAACCATCTAATTAAATTGATTCACTTAGTTAAGATGATTAAACTGAATCAATCTAATCCGTTGCTTACCCTCATCAATATGTTTTCCTAACGAGTCTCCTTAACTTTTTAGTAGGCCTTGGCCCATTAGTTTTAGTCCTTCACCCCTCCTCTCTGAACTTAAAAAGATGTGGCAAAGTGTATGGCTGTGAGCATAATCATCCCTGTCCCTTCCAAAGTCTCAAATAAGGGTGCAGAGCCAAATTTTGCAAAGCCACACCAAATGTGTTGTAACATGCTACTCCGGAAGCAATTCTTCGTATGGCTTACAGCTGCATACAGAACTTCCATTAAGCTTTCAAAGGTGATCAACAAATTAGTAAAAATCTTGGGCATCTCAGGTTGAAAGAAAATATTCCTAGTTGGTCTCAATCATACTCCAACATGGTAATAGATTGGAAGGTCAGGAAGCGGGGTAGAGGCAAAACAGATTAATATCATCGCGAAGTCCTTCCCCGATCGAGACATCTTAACAGGGCATGGGAATTTTATAAGAGATGTGGGCATCCTCACTTTCTTCCGTGGAATGCTTATGATCCTTGTGAACAAAGGAAAGGAAAGGAGAGTGCAGATTTTGGCGAGGCACCGCCATTGCATGGAAGTCATAAACAGGACAAATACTTAATATGATCACCCGTATGTTTTAAAATTTGATATTTCTAGGATAGTTTCTAGTTTTAAGATACTAAATGCAACATATATGTCCGAGACCCAGTGACAGACATTTAGGGAAAGGATCTGGTCTTATTACCTCCCCGCCGATAGGTATGGTTTGGATGTTGCCTAGATTGTTCACTGTGAACAAAAGATATGCATGGTTTGTATGTTGCTTGTTCACCATGGGAGAGAAAAAAAAACAGAAAACAAAAGACAAGACAAAAGAAAATTGTACTCTTATATAAAATAAGGAAATATGAAATATGTAAGAAAGATAACGTGAAAACGTAAGTTTGAAATATTTATGTTGATTGGCTAAAAAAAGTGTCGGTAGAAGGGCATCACGCACACTTGAAAAGAGCTTTTGTGAGTGTTTAAATCGTTCAAATGATAGAGAAATATTCATCAATCTGGCATTATCCCCAAATTTACACTTACTAGTTCACCTTCAATCGTTGTGCTTTTCATTTTATTATGCAAGTTGAAGAACTTATAATAAGCCAACGCATAGATTGAGAGTACATTGAGCTTGCATCCAATCACAATATATTAATTCCTAATTTTTATTTATTTTATTCTAACATGCATATCGGCTTTCTGATTACTCAACCAGCAGGTGGAGCATAGTGGCAATAGACCTTCACAGAATGTGGAAGAACGGAGTTCTGACATGTACTCCGACGATCAAGTTAGTATCCAGATTCACGGAATTTAAGTCGTATCCATAGCAAGGTAAAAGTAACCTACGCAATCTGCTATATATCTTCAGGTTTGTCCATTACCACAGATACAAAAGGTGAAGGAAGACAGATCTTAGCACCTCATATTCCATTAAGAGTGATGACAACTCTGCGTGGAGTAGGATAATCCCGATGCTCACAAAGCCATATACCCTTAAGCAAGATAGAAGATTAAAAAGCATTATTATGTTAGGATAATGAAAATAGACATTGTTCAAATTGTGAAATGATCTAGTAGTAGCTGTTTGAATGGTAAATATATCATGATTCTTAATGTTGGCCAAGTCCTCCACCAGGCATCATATCAAAAACAATAAAGTAAGATATAATCAAAGGCAATCACATTCAATGACATAATATAAAACGAAACAGTATAAAACTTGCCATTTTTTTTAATAAGCAATACTTTTATTTTGGAAATCTAAGTAGAGAAGAAATGATAGTTCATACTTGTTTTTCTCAATAACTTCTAACCCCAAGCCGTCATAAGTAAATCAATTAAATAGCTGCCACAAAATTCATTCCATACCTTACATTGTTGGTGGACTAATGTCTAATATGATTAAGTCCTAATCCTCGATGTAGGAAACTTCAAAATTTAAAACTTCCCTTGAAAATAGAATATTTTATATAAATCTATAGAAAACAAGAATGTGTCCAAGAGAAACTAGGATCACAAAAAATAAGTCTATCAAACTAATCATAAAAGAACATGTAAACATGTCAAAAGTGAATCTTTTTGAAAAATACACCAATATGCTTACATGTGTCTAAAAATGATTGGTTTGTTCAAATTGAATCAAAGAATTTCAGTATCCATATCATTGTTTGTTCAAGCAAAAAGACATCAACCCACTATTTTTTAGAGCCTGATTTGGAAAATTAACATACGTCAAATAATTATGAGGTTTGTTTCTATACCTAATAGGAGCTTTTATGGCAATAAATGAGAGTAGACAGCAGATTTGCTACTCCAAAGCTCTACTGACGCTTCATACTTAAAAAAACATAAGACACCAAACAGTACACGTGCACGCGCACACATATATCTCTGTATATAAAACACTTGAATGCTAATTTTTACCTTGCCCTATTATAAAAGATGCTAAAAAACCATTCAAATTTATTAAAAAACAACCAAACAAATTGGGAAAGAATTCTTATAATCTCATCAAGATAGGGTTTCTAGTCTCATTCTAACCTTCTTTTCTTTTTTTAGATATTTTTTTTGGGGTCAAGTATGTCTCAATGAGCCAAAAATATATATTCTGACATGTTCAAACCCATGTTGACAATGTGACATAACAGTGTCAGTGTATTACACACCTGATAATAAGTGTGTCCATTTTTAACAAATTTGAAGAATCAATTCCCAATTAGCACCATGAATAGAATTGCAACAACTATAAAGTCGGATAGAGTTAGCTATAATTAATGTAAGGCTTAAGAGAAAGTAAATTGTGCTGCAGTATTGGCAATGAAAGACCTTTATGTAAAAGTTTCAAAAATCTGTTCACTAGAATTTACTCACTGGCCGGTTCTAAATACAATGATTATTCAGGGAAAAATACTTCTATAGTAAAATCATTGAAGAAGAGATTACTGGTCTTAAATGGAAAGGAATATTTTCAAGGAGAATTATTGGATCAAGAAAAGAAATAGAGATGTGAGCACCACATTGAAAACCAAACTAGTTAAACGTCTTTTAACTGTTTCTCAATTAAATCAAGTGTATTGAAAAAGAATTTATTGACTTTACATTGATAGGAAGACTTTCAAGAAGTATTATTGGATATTGAAAATTTACAAGGGTGGGGAAAAAAAAGAGGAAATGTAAGCACCACCTTGTAAATCAAACTACATTCATATCTGTTTGCTCTTTCTGAATTAAGATCAAGGGTATAGCAAAATAGCCAAGAACTAAGATATTTGAATTCTATTTAAATAAAATATGCAGCCTCTAGCCTCTGCGTCTCAAATTTAAATTCAGTGTGTGAATTTCTATTTTCCAAAGACTACGCTTTCCTTAGCGCCATTTTTATCAAATCTGACCTCTCATAATCATATTACAACCATAAGCATTTAAAACACCCTTTGCAACTGCATTACACATATCATTTCATGATCAATGACATGCATCACATGTATAGTTGTATACTCTGCTGCTTTTATGAAACAAGCACTGTCAAGTATGTCTAATGATTGTTAACATATGACTGCTTACAAGTGCATGAATGATCTAAACAACTTAAGCACAACCCAAAAAAAAAAAAGGTTAACTACTTGATCAGTTTTCATGCATTCTTACAAGTGGTCTGAATGTCATTTGTAACATAGTTGTTTTTTTTTTAATTTAAAAACAAAAAAACAAAAAAAGCAAAACTTAGGTAAAGTTCCTTAACATGTAGAAGAAATTTTTTGGAAAACCTGATCATGTGAGTCTAAGCTGTAAAAAATATCCAAGTATTATAATTTTATAGGAAAACCTCATGTCAAAGCTCTATCAAAGTTTGTCCTTGTTTGAAACACATTGTGGGACATGACACAGCACCACAACACATCGCACAAGGCAGCAAGTGCCATGTGCTACAGCTGTGGCCATGTAGAAGCCATGTAAGCTAGAGCCAATGGCGGTGGCACATGGCATTCTCCACATGCACAATATTAAGGAGTCAGCTTTTACCATGAAACATTCTCAGTTTTCGTTGACGGTATTTGGCTTCCAATTTGGTGGTGAATTTTGCAGCCCCTCTTCCTCTCCCTTAATATTCTGTTTCTCCTTGTCTCCAATCACCCTCTCTTTCCTTTTATTTTCTCCCTCAGCGAGTACCAGTCTGATTTCTATGGCAGTTTTGTCTAATTCATTCCTCAAATAGATGCCATCAGTACTGTTATTTTTGCTTTTCTGTGGGTTCCTACAGTTTGGCTGTGTGTAGATGATGGGTAGAAAATATTTAGGGAGAAAGAAATAGACATGTCAGTGGGTGAACCTATAGAAACCACCAATCTGGCAGGAGGGGGAGTTACTAAACTTTATTATATTTGGTCAAGACATGTGACATGTGGGCAATTCTTGCCCTTTAGTTCAAGTCACTGGATTATAGTATTTAATTAAAAGTTTGAAAAGCAAAACACATAATTTTAAAAAAAAATGATAGAGAAATAAATTTAATATCACCACAATATAAATAGAAATATAATTAGTTCTATTTTTATTATCATTTTTTATTTTAAAAATTGTAAGATTCATAATTTTAATCTATAAATATATATTATATTCTCAATTTCTCTTCCTCATGCTTTGTTTTCTCTCTTGTTCTTCTCTGATTGTTCTCATAGTAACCACTCACCAACGAATGCTTGGTTACATTCTCTTTTACACTCTTTTACTCCTCTATTTTTACTTAATTGTTTTATTTTTTTTAATAAAATATTCTTACTTTTCAGACTAAATCTCAATTTCTAAATGAGTGTTAAGCCTTCTGTGTGTGTGTGTGTGTGTGTGTGTGTTGTTTTATTGGTATTTTATTTTATTTTTTTTAATTAACTAATTATGTGCAACACACTTCAATGTTGCAATAAGCTGTGTGTCATGGCTCCAAGAGCCCCTATTGCAATAGTGAACCTTGCACCACCAACAATTATGACTTTTACCAAAAGTGCTCACAGTCCAAATCTGAAATGTTGTCTTCATGGTCTTTTTTTTTTTTTCTTTGTTTGTTTTTTTTAATGGTTTACCTCTTTTTCAAGGTATATATGGAAGAGTGGTTAGAATGGAAATCCGGCCCTAAGAAGATAGGCTACATATAACTAGTGACGGAAGTATTAACCTTGAATTGTAAATGTTGTGAGATCTAAAAATTGGTTTTGAAATTCCTAATTGTTATTCACAAATTCAACAACATATCACACATCAACCATTATGATCTGTCAGTTTCTTAGGATTTCAAATATAATTATGCCTGTCTTTGGCGTACATAGTAAATTTGTGGAGGCAGTATTTTTGAAAAGCTGTCCATAATAAAAACTATAGATTGAACTACCCAAAGGTAAAAGTGCGTAAGATAAACTATGCTGAAGCTAACCATTCAGCATCTAGGGTCAGCATTATTATAGACCATTCAGTTAGAATAACAATTCATAGATTGATAAAAATTCCAACTGTTAATGAAAATTCACTTGTCATCCGAGTGCATTTTATTATAAAGTGCACCCAGCACTTGGAAGTAGTTAAATCCAACAAAACCTCATAAGTGTCAATCTTGACTAAGAAACTTTCTGGATAAATCATTACAAAAATTATTTTGGTTACCTGCCAAGTCCCCATGTTCAGCTTTCCATTTGTAATCGGTATCCTAAAAATACAAAATATCAGTAAATGATATCACATTGATAATTTTTCAGCATAGTTAATCGATTTGAACAAGAAGTATTTCTCACGTGAGTGAAGAACCAAACATTGATGATTTAATATGTGCCGGCATGTCATCTGGGCCTGCAAGATTTCAAAGTTAAAGATGACTGCCACGAAAATTATGTTGGTTACCCGTAATTGCCCCGTGTCAATTCAGTTCACCATCATGTTGTTAGCATGCCAATTAAAAGGAACTATAAAAGCAACTTCAAAAAATTTGAAAATGAGAACTCTCCTTTGGTTAGTAAATTAAAAATTAGTACTAACCCTCTAAAGTATGCTTCCAAGGTGCAGAAGCCCCCTACATAACATATGGAAATTTCATATTAAGTCCTAAACACAAGAGAATATATATTGCCATATTGTAATAAGCAGAAAATAAACTAACCTCCGGAACTATAATATTAAGGAAACTTTCTGTATCATGGCGAACATCAGAGTCATAATTCTCATTGATGGTAAGAGAGGCACTAGTGTGTTGCACTGCATCTCTCATTAAAAGGTCAGTCTGCACAGCCCTTATAAGACATAACACGAAGGAAAGAAACAAATCATATATGTACTTACAGAAGAGATGTGCTAGACCACACTTGAATCCAGACAAGTCAGGCTCAATTTCTTTTAAGATCTGTTAGAATAAAATAATCAATAATTATTTGTTCAACGAAGGACCGAAGCATGCATAAGGAAAAAATGTAAAGGATAGAAGTCATTGTTCAACAAACTTATACAGCATTGCATGTTAATAATCCCATTGACAGCAACACATGAATACATATCTCTGAAAAGATTATTAATGATGCAAATTCTTATTACCAAGACAATTATCAACCCATAATGTCGAAACAAGTAGAAAATTGACAGAACATTTAAATGTTGCAAAGGCCATTTTCAACGCCGATAGGAAGAATAAGATAGCCGGGAGTTCCAGTTATCGTCACAAAAGACCCAATATTAGTGATTCGCACCTGATGCGGCATGGTTTGGTTTATTACTATGGGAATGTGATTCTCGGTAAATCTATTAAGCGAGTAAAAGGCCAGGAAGTTATGAAGGAGGTATCTATTACATCAATTAAAACCCGAAGAAAGAGCGGGGGCAAGTTAGAAGATAAACAATTAGGGTTTTAAGAAAGGGGGTACGAATTGATAATTAGCTCACCTTAGAAGTGATGAGATGACAGCCGCGACTCTGGGGAGTCAGAGTTATGGTCTTCTGAGCCCACTTCGGAGCAGCAACCTCAGACATGGAGCTGAGATCTTTCACTTTCGTCGGCTTTGTGTGCTGCGACTTAACGCGAACCGTTAACTTGGTTGCCAGACACAGTGAGGAGGCTTGCATCTGCATGGTTCCAAATTCGAACCTCAACCTGTGGTGTTTGGGTCCTATGATGCATTTCACGTGAGGAGAGAGAAGACAGACAAGGAATGGGAAACGGAAGCTATGAGCTTACATGTGTTTTTTTTGTTTTGTAAAAATAAAAGTTTTAATAAAGAATAAAAATTTTAATGGTTGAGGCCAAAAATTTTAATGATCAAAGAAATTATACTTTACAAATTTTAAAGATAAAAATAAAATTTTAATTATAAAAAAATTACACTTTAAAAATTATAATCAAGGATAAAATATAATAAATTCATTTTTTTAATCTTTATAATTTACATTAATTTTTAATTTGATTATTATAATTTTTTTTAAATCATCCCTATAATTTCCCATCGTTTCAATGTTAGTTCCTCTACTATGTCCATATGTCACAACGACATCAATTTTCAATTGAGGTGACAATCAGTTTGTACACAAGAAGACCACATATTAAGAAGCTTTGACTTGGCTCTAGAAGAAAGACAAACAATGATGCTCTATTTTGAAACAAAGGAACAGAGGAAGGGACAAATGCTGAAACAAAGTGGGAAACCTCACAAAAGCCCTGCTTTCAAACAAGTAAGATAGAGGAGGAAAAAACCCGCACACATGGGCAACACTTTTCGAAGAAATCTGGAGTAAAACTGCAATATTTTTAAATGAGTTCAGCTAGTTGCTTGTTATTTTCAACTAGATTTTCTATGTTGTAAGATGTTTGTAAGATAGGAGGTTGAGTTTGAAGGAGATTAATGTTAGAGATATGTAACTGTTAGTTAGACTAGTTGGCTTCTATCAGTAATTTGTTAGATCAGATGGTTAGGCTTTTAGTTAGTGTGGTCTAGGCGTTAGAAGGGTGATATAGGTGTTTTCATAATTAAGGTTCTACTCTATGCATAATAATGAAATATTTTCATATCTAGTTAACTCATCTTCTCACTGTTCTCTTTCTTCTACTATTTCATTCATCTTCCTTGATACTTCTCATATACCGAAAAGCAAAAGCCATCAATCGAAATCATCAAGACACATGTAGTCTACTAGTCTCACAGTCGCAATTAAGTCTCCCAAGCTACCAAACTATCAATTTTCCCTAGAGAAAAAAAAAAAAAAAAATCCTTGCATCGTATGGTTCCCTGTCCAAGCTTCATCCATCTCAGCCCACTCAATGAGTTTGTGAAACGACTCATCGTTCACCACCCTCACTTCCACGTCACCTTCCTCATCCCCACACTTGGCCTTACCTCCCTGGCTACGCATTCCATCCTCCAATCTTCCCCACCATACATGGACTTCACTATTCTTCCACAAGTCAACATGGACAACTTCCTTCACAACGCTCACCACCCGGCAACACAAATCCATCTCAATACGACACTCTCTCTTCCATCACTTCGTCAAGCTTTAAGCTCATTAAGTTCTTGAACTTACATTGTTGCTATGGTTGCTAATTTGTTTTCAGCGGATGCATTAGAAATTGCAAAGCAATTCAACCTCAATTCACACGCTTACTCTGCTTTAGTAGCTACATAGTGTTGAATCTCTACTGAAGTTTTTCTGTGATTTTCTTTCAAAGTTTTGCCCTTGTGTGTGCATTTTTCTCCTCTTCTATTTTACTTGTCCAAAAATAGAGCATTCGTGAGGTCTCCCACTTTGTTTCAACATTCGTCCCTTCCTCTGTTTCTTTGTTCCAAAACAAAGCATCATTTTTTGTCTTTCTTTCAGAGCCAAGTTAGAAGCCTCTCAATATGTGAGATCCACATGTATAAACTGTTTGCCACCTCAATCGAAAATTGACCCTATTATAACACATGGACATGTTAAGGAGCAGAATTTTAGCGTTTGTAAAATGTACGGACTAACTCTGAAATGATTAAAAATTATAGGAATGATTTTGAAAAAAAAAAAAATTATAAGGACTAAATTAAAAATAAAAAAAATTTATAGAGACCAAATGATTAATTTTATTATAAATAAATTTAAATTTTCAAATTATTTTAATGACGTGATAGATAAAAAATTTTATTTTCAATTAAAATTTTTGTTTTTATAATTAAATTTTTTAATATAATTAAAATGTTTAAAGTTTAATTTTTTTTTACAATTAGAAGTAGTTTAAAATTGGGGTACAAATCGTGTTAAGCATTGCTTGTTGTCCTTGTGAGTGTTAAGCATAAAACTGAGTTTATATTCTATTCCAAAGTTGACTTCTTGTATTAATGACTTTTTAACATAATTGTAGCCTTATTCTAGCTCAAAATTGATTGGGAAGTGACTGGGAAGAGAAGGGATATGAGAACTCTTAGAAAGAAAACAAAAGAAAGGCCGCCGAAGAGAACCTCGTTGGTTTTTGTCCGTTGCATTTCTGTGACATGCTTTTGTAAATATGCTTGAATAAGATGTGATAATAGCTAACTGCACACACGCACAAGCTCATATTGGATGCTACATCCCTGTATTAACTTGCTTGTCTTTATTTTATTTTTACTTTTTATTTATTTTCTTCAATTTCATTTTTTTAAAGTTTGCCGCACATATTCTTAAGTCTCCGTGGGTGCATCAAGTATTAATTGGTAGACTGCATATAAAAATAAATATTTACAAGTACATGTTTTTGTTAAGTCGCATAATACATTTTAATTAAATCACTTTTTGTTAAATCCAAAAATACAAAAATCCTATTTTAAAAAATAGAAGAAAAGTAGAAAAGAGAACATGAAAAGAGGCAAAAAGTAAGATTAACTAGGTTTTCAGAAATCAGAATACACTAATTAACTTCATATTGTTTGTGAAATTGAGTTTATTCTTATTTTCTTTTTATTTTTTGCAAAAATAAATAAAATTTACCAGGCAAGTGCCGTAACTTTTTTACCATGCATAGACTTTAATCCGTGTTATAAGTTACGCAGGTCTTATATTTTCATTCTATGTTAATTTTGTCTTTAAAATTATTTCTTCTTTCTTTTTTTCTTTTGCGTGTAATTGATAAAAGTAATTAAAATAAGATTAAAGTTAAATACAATTTACACAATTAACTTAAGATAATTATTCTTATAAATAAGTACTATAGGATATCTAACGGATTCTCAATACACCATCAACTTCTAAACATATTTTTGATCCGTACACTTTCCATTCTCTTCTAAAAGGTTTTTTTTTTTGGGAATTTTTTCTTTGTATAATTAAAATTTTGATGTCAACTTCACTCAATTGGTTTTTGTTTTAAAAATTATTTTTTATTTCACACATTGCAGTGACATTTTTTAGTGTATCAAATAATAAATTGATTTTTAATCAAATCATGTAAGACAAAAGATAAACTATAATTTATTAAAAAATAATAATATTTTAATTTTACAGTAAAAAATTATTTTAAAAAATTAAAGAGAAAATGTGAGATAGATTAATTTTAGTGTATGCGACAACTAGTTTTGATTATTTAAAAAAATTAAGTAAAGCATGTACGTTAGAATAGTCTTATAAATTTATATTCTTAATAAATACTTTATTTTACTTTTATATTATTATATAATATAAATAATTATAATTATAAATAGTTACTACATTATGAAGAGTGACTAATATTAAGAAGATATGTAACCACCAAGTTAAATATTTAAAAAAAAATTAATTTAAGTGTGAATTTTTGTATATTTCTTTTAAATAATAATATATTTATTTTTTATTTAAATATCAAAATAAAAAATTTATCAATATGGTGAATGTGTTGGAAAAAAGATGTTTATAAAGAATTGCAAAATATAATGTCTTATATAATACTTAAATTTTCTAGCCAAAAAAGATAATACTTAACTTTTGTTTTTTTTTAACTTTAACTAACTTTTATATCATCAAAATGTAAATGTTAAAGGTGACTCTACAAGTCCAAAATTCTCATAGGCCTAAAACATCTCCCTCCTCTTTTCAAGATCCAAAGATCTCATGATCACATGCCCTAAATCTGGTTAACTCACATACAATATATTAAAATAGTAAGTTGTTAATGCATTATGACTAAAGATAATAAGGTTAGGTGCACAACCAAGTTGGTTGCTTGACTAATCGTGAGTGAAAAAAAAAAAGGGCACCATAGGGCAAGTCAAGTGCTGAGTTAAGCTATCTAAACAATGAAACCTGACTCGACTAGATAGTGAATATAAAAAAGCAAAAAATTTTAAAGACTTAAATAAAAGAAGATATTATTTTAAAGGCTCTTTTATAATTTAGCAAAAAAATTTTAAATATATTTTACAAAATTTAAATTGTTAGAAAGGTTAAGACCTTTTATATAACCATTCTAAGTATAATTATTATATTTATATAAAAGAAAATAAGAGATATATATATATATATATTAAATTTAAAAGCCAAAAACTTAAATTTAAAATAGCCAGAAAACCCACCTTTAATGGGCTCTATCACATCTATTTTGAAAAAATACTTGAAAAAAAATGCAGTTGAAACACTAAATTCCAAGTTATTATATTTTAAAGTTTTAATCCCTATATTTGTTTTCTTTTTTTTTTTTTTTATCCTCTTCCGAACCTATATTTTTTTAATATCCATTTTGTAAATCTCAAAAAATCATATTAAAACAAGTAGTCATATAATTAAAATAGTTGAATATATACAAAGAAATAAACCTTCAAAATTTTAAATTTGTTCAGAAGACCCATTTTGGATTAGTAGACCCAGTTGGCCCAACTACAACTGGAACATGCTCAAGCAAGGGGGAAATTTGCCCAAATTCGTCTGGGCAAAAATTCAACCAAAGGCAATACCAAGCTCGACCCTAAACATGATAAAAATATTGTAATTCTACTAAAAAGAACATGTTAACTTGATTATAAGTCATGGTTAACTTACCTTTTTTAGGGATATAAATAAGCCCTTGTCATTATACATACAAAGTTAAATATGACATTCTTACTCTTATTTTACATTTAATTTAAAGTAATACAACTATTTCTCAGTTTAAGCCATCTTTCTCCTATTGTTGCCGTTTGTCACCTGCAATAGTAAAAGCCAATAGTATTTTTATAATACATCAAATTAACATTATCTTTGCATCTAATTGTAAATGTAATATTATAAATTAAAAAATTATTATAATAAATAAATATTATTATAATAAATTTAATTTATTGCTATATACACAATTGCCCATACATAGACATAAAAATGAATTAATTGACACCTATATAAGAATTGACACACTTACACTCAAGTGATTTTTATTAAAAACCTTGAATTAGAAGTTACTATGTTGGTCTCTCATATGAAATTTTATAAATATCAAATAACTATAAATATACAATCAAATAATTAAAATTTTTTATATTTAAAGTATACATTACATGTTATTTATAATTAATTGATGGCTATACAATATATTGAAATAATAAATTGTTAATGCATTATGACTAAAGATAATAAGGTTGGGTGTACACAGCCGAGTTGGCTGCTCGGCTGACCTAAGGTGAAAAAAAAAAGAGGGAACACTAGAGGCAAGTTGAGTGTTGAGCTAAGCTATTTAACCAATGAAGCCCGACTTGGCTTGATAATGAATATAAAAAAACAAAAAAATTTTAGAGATTTAAATAAAAGAATATCTTATTTTAAGGGTTCTTTTATAATTTAACAAAAAAATTTTAAATATATTTTACAACTTTTAAATAGCTAGAAAGGTTAAAACCTTTTATACAATTTGAATATAATTATCACATTTATATAAGAAAAAATAGGATATATATATATATTGAATTTAAAAGCAAAATACTTAAATTTAAAATAACCAAAAAACCCACGTTCAGTGGGCTCTATCACATCTTTTTTGAAGAAATACCTAAAAAAAACCCAATTGAAACACTAAACTTCAAGTTATTACATTTAAAAATTTTAATCCCTATATACCCAACCTATATTTTTCTAATATTCATTGTGTAATCTCAAAAAATCATATTAAAACCAACGGTCACATACTCAAAATAGTTGAATATATATAAAGAAATGAGCTTTTAAAATTTTAAAATTTTTTAAAAAACCCATTTTGGATTAGTAAACCTAATTAGCTTAACCACAACTAGACCATGCTTGAGCTAGGGGAAAAAATTTGCCCAAATTCACCTAGACAATAATTCAGGCAAAGGCAATACCTAGCTTGACCCTAAACATGATAAAAATATTGTAATTTTACCAAAAAGAACATGCTAACTCGAATACAAGTCATGGTTAGCTTACCTTTTTTTAAGGATAAAAATGAGCCCGTATCATTATACATACAAAGTTAATTATGATATTCTTACTCTTATTATACGTGTAATTTAAAGTCAAACAATTATTTCTTAGTTAAGCCATCTTTCTCCTATTATTGCCATTTATCATCTTCAATAATAAAAGTCAATACTATTTTTATAATACATCAAATTAACATTATCTTTGCATCTAATTGTAAATGTAATATTATAAATAAAAAGATTATTATAATAAATAAAAATTATTAGAATAAATGTAATTTATTGATATATACACAATTGCCCATACATATACATAAAAATGAATCAATTGACACCTATGTAAGAATTGACACACTCATACTCAAGTGATTTTTATTAAAAACCTTGAACTAGAAGTAATTACTATGTTGGTCTCTCATATGAAATTTTATAAATATCAAATAACTATAAATATGCAATCAAATAATTAAAAGTTTTTATATTTAAAGTATACGTTACATGTTATTTATAATTAATTGATGGCTATAAAATGATTTATATTAATATCAAATTTTATGAGAATGATTTTTATTATAATAATTATTAATCTTAAAATAAATTCTGTAAAATGTCCATTCTATAAAAAATTATTTAAATAATATAAGAATAACTTTGAATGAAGTGTTAATTAATTTTTCATATATATATATATATATAAGTTGAGGAGAAAATTAAAGGAAAGAAAAAAAGAACATCCTTTTTTATGTATATAAAAATAATAAAAAAAATCCTAGGAGCGAAGAAGGCAAGAAAAGAGGAGTAAGAGAAGGGTAGCATTTTTAATAGGAATAATATTACGGAATGGTCGACCTCCGTCAAATTTTGCGGCCAAAAAGTAAAATCCTCTTGGCAAGGAGATAGTGGGCTGAAGAGTGGAGGATAGGAAGTGGAGTCATACACACTCCACATCAACCTTTCAGATTCCTCACGGCTCTCATTCACCATAATCCACTTGTTCATTTAATTATACAATTAAGCAACTTTTTTTAAAACACAGAAAAAGATGAAAGGGATCATTAGGAGAGGGACCCTCTCTTTGTCGTGTAGCCCTCATTGCGAAGACGTGTGTTCTTATCCGGCTCATACGAATGTTTGGGAGGTTTCTGGAGCCACACCGTTCCACCTCACCACACAAACCCTCAAATCCCTATCATCTTTTTTTTTTTTTAGTTCAAAATTTAAAATATTTCATTGATTTTCTCTTTTGATTTGAGAACATAGTTAATATTACAAAGCAACATTATATCAACCTAAAGTTTTTTTTTTTAAAAAAGAAAAAGTCATACATTATTATATATTTAAATGAAAAAAATAATATTTTAAATTAAATATTTTATTTGATTATACTTAAATAAATTATTATTAAAAAATAAATTTTGTATCTCCATCCAAGCATACTTTAGATGTAATTCAATATTAAGTGTAAATAATTAATAAAAAATTTAAGTTTAAACTTTGATTTTATCTTGTACCGAAAAAATTTGAGGATTATTCCACTAAAGATTCTGATCGGATTTTCTTAAAAATATTTATTTAAATTGTCTTAGGATTTTGTTAATATATTTATTTTATAGAACCCGCTTCTTGCAAGATCATGATCTCCCATCTTAGCTAAGGATGATTAGCCCCCAAAATATACTTGGTGAAACGCCAACATTGACAAGAGAAGCCAAAACTCTACACGACCGCAAAATTGCCCCGCTCAGAATCATGACATTTTAAACAACGTAAAAAAATGAAACCGATCCCTTTTCGTGGAATGAAGGGATTCTCATTATAGTGATTTTACACGACGTTGAAAAAGGAAGAGGAATACTAGATGCGTAATACGCTCAAAAAGCACACTAACACATTCGTGCCCTTGCTCAAATAAAGCACTTCAGTTGCAAACACCATGTGTAAATTACATTTATAACATTGCACATCTACAATAGAAATGCCACTGAACGACCTATGTATATTATCCCCTGTACAAGGATCAGATTAACACACCCATGTTACTAGCATATATACAAGACAAGAAACTAGGACGCTGTTATAAACCTTCTCCCTGAATTTGTATATCCCATTCCTATTCCTATAAGATAACAGATATAGATTATAGATGATTTTTCCTCGCTACTAACCTATGTCTAACAAATTAAATATCTTCACCATATAACAGTATATCAACAGAATTTTATGCCTCTCAACATTCATCATCATCATCATTATCTCCTAAATTCTGTTTGGCTTCTTAAAATGGAGCCCGGTGGGGTATGCCTTTTCTTCTCCTGGCATTACGGTGGTTGTAAATGGGAGGTGTGGCAGGAGAGATGTTGGCAGTGCCATCATCTTCTTCAGACATCGAGTACCTCTCCTTGCCTTGGTTATCAAAAATGGCCGGATCATCCATGATCAAGCGGTTGAAAACATGAGCCTTTCGAATCTTCTTAGGAGTTGACCATTCATCCGATTCCAATGCATCCTTGTTGTCCTTATCCCTTAGCGCAAATGTGAGTTCTGAGTAACCCCGCTTCATTGCCCCAAGCTGCCATATCAACAGACATATTTATCTAATTATAGCAAGCAAACAAACAATTGGAATCTGAAAAGAAGTGTGGCCCCAAAAAAAAAAAAAAAAGAAATCCGAAAAGAAGAATCACCTTACAACCCAGGGAACAAAATCTATAAGAGTCAAGTAGGCTTCTACAACAAATCTCGCAAGTATTAGTGACACCCTTTCCGGGCCTTGGCTGTGGCCTCTCATTGAGAAATACGATTTTGGCGCTGTTGATAATGTAGGTTTGGACGTAGGAAATGTCGATGTACTTCTGAATCTCGTTCACTCTAACCACGTTATGGTATGAGGACCGCCTTATCTACAGGCGTAGGTAGTTTGTTTGAACAATCGTTAATTTTTAGATGTCATGATTCAACACACGTAGTAATGAAATTAAGGGTCTGAGCTAGGTCTAAGACTAACCTGTATCACACGGTGATCTTTGTGATGGATTAGGCAGTAAGAGCAGCGACCGTTTCCCATACAATCCACACAGAACATGTTGCATTCGCTCTTATTAGAATCACCATGAATTGAGCAGGGAACAAAGTAGTCTGCTTTTAGCATTGGTTTCAACCATGGCGGTCCCATATCACCCTTCTCTAAGTTACCTACCGGGCTCACCTGAGTCGGAATTAAATAGGATTAGCATTTTAGCATGAAACTGAATCAAAGCCAACCGATGCAGAGAGGGTAGGAGGTCAAATCCAAGCAGAGAAGATTTAAAAAAAAAATACCATTATGGGTAGAGTCAACACTTGCAATATTTGTTTGTTGATGATAATTATCGCAAGGCAACCTCTGAGGCTTCAAGAGAATCTGAATTAAATTAGATATCAATCTGCGAGCAGAAAGGAAACAGAACAATGAAATCCCCATTAGAATGAGTAGAAAGAACATTTCAAAAGTAATAAGGGAGCATAAAATTCAAGGATGGGTCAAAATGATACCAGTGCCTCGTGTTGCTCACTTGGTTGCTCGATTGGAGTTGGAGGTGGGAAAACAGAGAAGACTCAGAGAGATGAGATATGGGTCAGAGGAAAGGGAAAAAGACCAAAATAGGATATCGCCATTACTTCGATAAAAGGGATTTACGAGGCGGTCCCTAAAAACCGCATTTCAATCTTTTAGTGATATAGGTTAAATGGCCTGGCCCAGGGAAGAGAAATTGGTTGGATTAATTTCATACTTCTAGGGCTCTATTTCCGACTTCATAGTCTTCATATCCAATAAGACCCTACCGCATCTAGCAACAGGATAGATTAGATAGCGTTTTTCGTTTAACTACTACATTTTTTTGATATTTTTATTCTTAAATATTTTAATTAAAACATAATAAATATGTAATTTTTAAATATTAAATTAAGAAACCATATAATTATTTGTAAAAAATTATCTATTTATCATATTTTAATTGAAAATGTATATACTTCTGACTAAAAAAAATTGACAATAAAAATATAAGTAATTACATATATATTTTTTCTTTTCAATTAGATCACTTAAAGTTTTTTATGTATTTTACTATCAAATTTTTTTAGTAAACGATAATACTTTTTAAATAATTTAGTTATATAGTATTGAATTAAAAAAATTTTATTATATTTTATTAAAAAAGTTAATTATAAAAACTTAAAAATGACACATAAATTTTGCCATTTAAAATTTTCCTTCACAATTCTCACCTCAATCATCAGAAAGTTCAAAACTTTATTGATTCTCACCCTACTCTTTGTATGAGTTTTTTCCCCCTCCATCTTTGCAGTTTTTTTTTTTTTTTTAACTTGTTAGATATTTTCCTTCCTTTTCAAAGGAGAGGCCTGAACATTTATCAGCGTGTTCTATATACACTCTATTTTTATTATTTACAAGTGGCAAACCTATTAAATATAGAAGAAATTGAAGAATATAAAGTAAAAAGATTACTTATCTTCTTCTAAAGATTCAAAAAACAAATACATAAGATAAATAAAAAAATAGATATACAAATTGAAATACAATTTAAAAAATTAAGAGATAAAAAAATAAATAAATTATAGAAAAATCAAAATATATCAATATTAATTCTTTATGAGATAATTACAAAATTATTTTAAAAAATTATTTGGCATAGTCATTGTGTGGCTTTAACACAACTTTTAAAAAATGCTCTTTAATCAAAATATAAGCAAAATTATTGGTCATTGGACACAACTGTGATTAATTGTCAGCACAAACTATAAAAAATTATAGGTTAAAGTATTATAAATGATTTAATTATGTGAATATCTATAATTTTCAAATAATGACTACTAATCATAAAAATTACATGCTAAAGTATTGTAAATGATATAATTATATAGATATCTATAACTTTAAAAGAATAGCTCTTTATAATTTTTTTTTGTATTTAATGACATATACCCTATAACTTTTAAATAATTTATATTGAAGGATCATAGTTGTTGTGCTAAAAAGAACAAAAAAAAAAAGGTAGATGGCTAAGCTAAGCTTTGAGCTAAGCATCCTAACTAGTGAAGCTTAGCTTAACCCAATAGTGAACATAAAAAAAATAACAAAAAAGACTTAAATTTAAAAAATATTATTTTAAGGGTTAATGTATAATTTTAGCAAAAAATTGTTAAACATATTTTATAAATTATAAATAAGTAAGAAGGCCATAACCCTTCCTAAAATCTTTTTCAATATGATTATCACATTTAAACATAAAAAAAAATAAAAAACATGTATTTCTTAAAATTTAAAAGTAAAAAAACACAAATTTAAAATAATGTATAACCTTTTTATAGGAAGAAAATAGTTATGAAACCCACTTTTGGTAAGTTCCAACGCATCTGTTTTGAAAAAATACTCAAAGAAGAAAAAAAAGAACCATTAAGCTCCAAATTATCTCATTATAAAATTTTAGTTTTTATGTCTGCATTTTCTTTCAGTTTACTTCTCCAAATCCATGTTTTTCTATTTTCGTTGCATATATCTTAAAAAAAAATCAAAACAAGTAATCATATATCCAATTAATCAAATAATATTAAGATATGAGCCTTTAAAATTTTAATTTTTTTAAACAATAATAACCTTAACATGGCCTAACTAACCCAATAATAACCTTGTCTTTAATGACATATATCCTATAACTTTTAAATAATTTATATTGAAGGATCATAGTTGTTGGGCTAAAAAGGAGAAAAAAAAAAGTAGATGATTAAGCTAAGCATCCTAACTAATGAAGCTCAGCTTAACCCAATGGTGAACATAAAAAAATAACAAAAAAAAATATTAGGGACTTAAATTAAAAAAATATTATTTTAAGGGTTAATGTATAATTTTAGCAAAAAATTGTTAAACATATTTTATAAATTATAAATAAATAAGAAGGCCAAAACCCTTCCTAAAATCTTTTTGAGCATGATTATCACATTTTAACATAAAAAAATAATTTAAAAAATATGTATTTCTTAAAATTTAAAAGTTAAAAAACACAAATTTAAGATAATGTATAACCTTTTTATTGAAAGAAAATAGTTATGAAACCCACTTTTGGTAAGTTCCAACGCATCTGTTTTGAAAAAATACTCAAAGAAAAAAAAAAAGAATCATTAAGTTCCAAATTATCTCATTATAAAATTTTAGTTTTTATGTCTGCATTTTCTTTTAGTTTACTTCTCCAAATCCATATTTTTCCATTTTCGTGGCATATATCTTGAAAAAAAAAATCAAAACAAGTAATCATATATCCAAAATAATCAAGTAATATTAAGATATGAGCTTTTGAAATTTTATTTTTTTTTAACAATAATAACCTTAATGTGGCCTAACTAACACAATTATGACCAGGGCATAATCAAGTTGGACTAAATTGGCCAAAAAAAATTTGTCAAACTTTAAATTAAGCTATACTTTATTCTAAAATGAAACTTAGTTGAACTAATTTGCTCAACTTTAAACTAGGCTATGCTTTATTTTAAAATAAAACTCAACCATGCTCAATTTATATACATTCTTACTTTTATATTGTATAATTATATAAATTATTATTTTTATTTATGTTATTGTAATTCATATATTTATCTTTATGAGATTTTTTTGGCCAACAATAAACTTATAAAAAAACCAAAAAAAAAAAAACACCAAACAAAAACCAGGGGGAGAACACATAATCAACCCCACCCCTTGCTTATATCTACCAACATCAAAATATAAAAATAGAAGAAAAGGGGTATGGAGCAACAAGGTCTAGACTAGTAGGGCACATCCTTCTATAATAACGCTTAGCATCAATGTAAATCAGAATTATCTTATTCTTTTAAAGTTTTCTTTTACTTTTGTTACGTTTTTTATATTTCTTTTATCTTTATAACATAAAAAAGATTTTAGATTATTTAGCAAGAACATTAGAATAAGATACTTCACAGCTTCTTAGAAAATGAAAGAATTTTATAATAAGTATAACTTAAAACAATCATAGAGCGACTTGGATTGGTAAAGCCAACAAAAAATTCTTAATACATTTTTTTATCCTATTTAAAAAATTTTACACTTTTACAGTGTTGTTTAAATAAATAAAATACTTTTTTTAAATTTTTAATTAAACTAAATAAGATTAATTTACTAATAATATCTTAACTTTCTTCCTCTTAGATCTAGAAATAAATTTGAATTTATGAACAATATACTCATAATTACTCTTCATAAATAACTTCACTATATAAGTGCATAGAACATGGTTTAGTATTCATAAAATGCATAACAAAGTACGCAATCCCTTAACAACATCGTAGTAGATCAATAAACTGTTCAAAAGAGCATTTTTGAAAGGAAAACAAAAATTTATTTGATAAAATATAAAAATGTATGAATGTCAATTTGAAAGAAAATTATATTTATAGAATATTGCGAATACTATTTAATCTCATAATATTTTAATTAATTTTATAGCATTTTTAGAGACAACTATTGTAAGTTCAATTGAAAATAATACATCAATACTTGAATTTAGTTATACTTTACTCAACTATTATAAAAGGACTATTTACAAAAACATATCAAAGGCGCACGCAAATTAAATATAGAGTAATTAAAAGTTTGCTAAACATTTTATTCTACCATCCTTCTATCTCTAAGTCATTAACTCTTTAAAATTATTGATCTTTGGACAATTTCTATTAAAATGTAATAGGAAACTTATCATAAATTATAGAGTTTATCACATAAAGTTAAAGAACATGAACAATGAAGAAAGAAATATCGATTAAGGGGCAATAGCCCCCAGGGGAAAGAACGGGGTAAAATATGAGAAAAGTTAAAAGACAATTTGAAAAGGAAAAAGAGACTGAAAAGGGAGATGAGAAAAGAGAAAGAAAGATAAAAAAAAAGGGAAAAAAATAAATATAAAAAAAGAATATATATATATATATATATATATACACACACATGTATATATGAATTTAATTAATTAATTGATCGGAGCATCTCCCTCCTCTCAATACAAATTAGCTTTGCCCTTACTTAAAAAAATAATTTATTAAATAACTTCCAAACCTTTAAGCAAATTTTACAAAAATTTATTAAAATCATAAAAATAAAAATTTTTAAATCAATAGATTAAATTAGTCCGCATTCAAATATATTAATTAGAGCTGATATAATATTAAAAAATTAAACTTATGGTGAACTATGTAATAATAATCATAGTCAAGCTTTGCACTTCAATCATCCATTTCCGTATGCACCCGTAACCGACTCTAGGGTTCAGAGCGTGGCCATTGCTGAACGGTGTACAGCGAAGTGTGAAAAGGCGGTGCAAACTTGCCCATATGGTGATATGCTTTTAATACTCCTCTGGGTTGTTTAGTTGCAGAGCTTCACGGTGAATCTCTCCTTTGTAATTTCTTTTTCTTTTTCTAATATTCATTGGGACATAAATAAATCTATATCGTACTGCTTGCGCTCGTCTTAGGGTTTGGAAAAACCTTCCCTAACTCATCTTAGGGTTTTGAATTAGGTTTTCTGAGGTTCTCTTCGATATCAACATATGGCGCATCTGGGTGGTGGTGCCGAGGCACACGCTCGATTCAAGCAATACGAGTATCGAGCCAACTCGAGTCTTGTCCTCACCACCGACACTCGACCTCGTGACACTCATGAACCCACCGGCGAGCCTGAATCATTGTGGGGTAAGATTGACCCTAAAAGCTTCGGTGACAGAGCTTATCGGGGCAGGCCGCCGGAACTAGACGAGAAGCTGGAGAAAGCGAAGAAGAAGAAGAAAGAACGTGACCCTCTTGCAGAACCTCCTCCCAGCTTGCAGAGCAAGAGACGCCGGCTTCAAGAAGAAAGTGTCCTGACTTCCACAGAGGAAGGCGTTTATCAACCAAAGACGAAGGAAACCAGAGCTGCTTATGAGGCTATGCTTAGTGTCATTCAACAACAGCTGGGTGGGCAGCCACTGAGTATAGTAAGCGGTGCAGCTGATGAAATTTTGGCTGTACTGAAGAATGAGACTGTCAAAAATCCTGACAAGAAGAAGGAGATCGAGAAGCTTTTAAATCCCATTCCCAACCATATATTTGATCAGCTTGTATCCATTGGGCGGCTTATCACCGATTATCAAGAGGGAGGTGATGCTTCCGGGTCTGCTATAGCTAATGGTGACGATTCCCTAGATGACGATGTGGGTGTTGCAGTTGAGTTTGAAGAGAATGAGGAAGAGGAAGAGGAGAGTGATCTTGATATAGTGCATGAGGAGGAAGAGGATGATGACGATGTTGTGGAACCAAATGGTGCCGGGGCTATGCAAATGGGTGGCGGTATAGATGATGATGATACGCAGGAAGCAAATGAGGGGATGAGCCTCAATGTTCAGGACATTGATGCTTATTGGCTTCAAAGGAAAATCTCTCAAGCTTTTGAGCAGCAGATTGATCCGCAACAGTGCCAGAAACTCGCAGAAGAGTTGCTTAAGATACTGGCTGAAGGCGATGACAGGGAAGTTGAGACTAAGCTGTTAGTCCATCTCCAGTTTGATAAATTCAGCCTTGTCAAGCTCCTATTGCGCAACCGGCTGAAGATTGTGTGGTGTACTCGATTGGCAAGGGCAGAAGACCAGGATGAGAGGAAGAAAATTGAAGAGGAAATGATGGGATTAGGTCCTGAGTTGGCCTCAATTTTAGAGCAGTTGCATGCTACAAGGGCAACTGCAAAGGAGAGGCAAAAGAACTTGGAAAAAAGTATAAGAGAAGAGGCCCGCCGATTGAAGGACGAGAACATTGGAGATGGGGACATGGGGAGGAGGGGGCTTGCTGATAGAGATGCAGAGAGTGGTTGGTTGAAAGGTCAGCGCCAATTGCTTGATCTTGATAGCCTTGCTTTTGAACAAGGTGGTTTTTTTATGGCCAAAAAGAAGTGTGACCTTCCAGATGGGTCATATAGGCATCTCAGCAAGGGATATGAAGAAATTCATGTGCCAGCATTGAAGGCTAAACCATTTGATCCCAATGACAAGTTTATAAAAATATCTGCCATGCCTGATTGGGCACAACCAGCATTTAAAGGAATGACCCAGTTGAACAGGGTACAGAGCAAGGTTTATGAGACTGCTCTCTTTAACTCGGACAATATTCTCCTCTGTGCTCCAACAGGGGCTGGAAAAACTAATGTTGCAGTGCTAACTATACTTCAGCAGATTGCACTGCACAGAAATTCTGATGGTTCGTTTAACCATAGTGATTATAAAATTGTTTATGTTGCACCTATGAAAGCCCTTGTTGCAGAGGTTGTTGGAAATTTGTCTAATCGTTTGCAGGATTATGATGTCAAAGTTAGAGAGCTCAGTGGAGACCAGACATTGACCCGCCAACAGATAGAAGAAACTCAAATTATTGTCACAACTCCTGAGAAGTGGGATATAATCACTCGAAAGTCAGGTGATCGTACTTATACACAGCTTGTAAAACTTCTTGTCATTGATGAGATTCATCTTCTTCATGATAATCGAGGACCTGTTCTTGAGAGTATTGTCGCTAGAACTGTAAGGCAGATTGAAACAACCAAGGAGCATATTCGACTGGTGGGCTTGTCTGCTACTCTTCCAAATTATGAAGATGTGGCATTGTTTTTACGTGTTGATCTCAAGAAAGGGTTATTTTATTTTGATAATAGTTATAGACCCGTTCCGCTTTCTCAACAGTACATTGGGATCACAGTAAAGAAGCCACTTCAGAGATTCCAGTTGATGAATGATGTCTGTTATGAGAAAGTAATGGCTGTAGCCGGAAAGCATCAGGTTCTCATATTTGTCCATTCAAGGAAAGAAACTGCCAAAACAGCTCGTGCTATCCGAGATACTGCACTTGCTAATGATACACTTGGTAGATTTCTTAAAGAAGATAGTGCTAGCCGGGAGATTCTCCATACTCATACTGATCTTGTGAAGAGCAATGATCTTAAAGATCTTCTCCCATATGGTTTTGCAATTCATCATGCTGGTATGACTAGGACTGACCGCCAGCTTGTTGAGGATCTCTTTGCTGATGGACATGTACAAGTTTTGGTTTCCACTGCAACTCTTGCGTGGGGTGTGAATCTCCCTGCTCATAGTGTGATTATTAAAGGGACACAGATCTACAATCCAGAAAAGGGGGCCTGGACTGAACTCAGTCCTCTTGATGTGATGCAAATGCTGGGTCGTGCTGGGAGGCCCCAATATGACTCATATGGGGAGGGAATAATTATTACTGGCCATAGTGAATTGCAATATTATCTATCTCTTATGAACCAGCAACTCCCTATTGAAAGCCAGTTTGTGTCCAAGTTGGCTGATCAGTTGAATGCAGAAATTGTTCTTGGAACTGTTCAAAATGCTAGAGAAGCTTGTAATTGGATTGGATACACTTATTTGTATGTCCGCATGATACGAAATCCATCACTCTATGGTTTAGCTCCTGATATTCTCACAAGAGATATAACATTGGAGGAAAGGAGGGCTGATCTGGTAAGTACCGTAATACTCTTAGGCTGTCGTCCTTTATTATTACTTGGATAAAACAATCTTGTTTGCAATTATTTGGTTTGTGTTAGAGTTCCTCTGGTTGTATGTATGCATGTTGTTTTTGTCTTCATATAGTTTCTTAATTTCATAACTACTTTGTTTAATGCAATACCAATAACTGTGGTAGAGTAAAATATGAGAAATTGCTTAAAATTGTGAGCAACAAAATTGTCATGTTGATGACAATTTCTTAAGACATGTAATGTAGTGCCCCCCCTTTCTGTTCAGTCTAATGGTTAGTAGCTTGAACAAATTATCTATAATTCTTTTTCTCCCTTGTCTTTAGTATTTTCCAGTCAAATATATTTGCTTTTAACATATTTTAGATGGTTTTTAATGATTTTTTCAGAGTTCTAGCTTTTCAATTTCAAATCACAATTGTTGGTTTCCCTGTGACTTTTACCTTCATACCTACATGCTAGTTGGTAATGTCTGTAGACCATGGCCATCAAATTGTAAATCTGTGATTCACAACTTTAAATATAAAACAGCTTCAAATTCATGTTCTACATAACTAAACCATAGTCTCATGATTTTTGTGTTTCAAAGGCATGGCACGTGCTTAACAACATTTATGCTCTATGATGTCACATGAACTACTCAAATGTTTTACTAAGACTTTATATAAGTTAATTTTCCTATAAAGTGATATGTAATATTAGAGGTTTAGGGTTTCAAAATGAGGTAGGGGTAGATCTCCCTATACTAAAAGATGTGTTTTGGCTGATGTGGACAATAAATTAAAAAATTAAGAGAAGTGAGTAAAATTATTTTCTCATTTGGGTTGTGTATGACCTAGGTCAATCATGACTTGGATACTTTCTAGGCAACGTAATTGCCCAGTTTGTTTGGAATCACGGAATTCCTGTGATTCTGGCCATCCCCAATTCTTTTAGGCAATCTGAATTGGCAACCTTAAGAATTATACCAAACCCTTGTACGATTTCAATGACTGGTCTGTTGATACACACACACACACACACACACGGACATGTGACACATGCTAATAAGGCTCATTTATTCATTTGTCTTCTTTATGGTGGCTGATAGTGATCTGTCTTGTTGAATTTTTGCAGATTCATTCAGCCGCGGCCATCTTAGATAAAAATAATTTGGTCAAGTATGATAGGAAGAGTGGATATTTCCAGGTTACAGACTTGGGTCGCATTGCAAGCTACTATTACATAACTCATGGAACAATATCCACGTATAATGAGCATTTGAAGCCTACAATGGGTGATATAGAGCTTTGTCGATTGTTCTCACTGAGTGAAGAATTTAAGTATGTAACTGTAAGGCAGGATGAGAAGATGGAACTGGCGAAACTTTTGGATCGGGTTCCCATTCCCATCAAGGAAAGTCTGGAAGAGCCTAGTGCCAAGATTAATGTTTTGCTGCAAGCATACATTTCACAGTTAAAGCTTGAAGGACTCTCTCTGACATCTGATATGGTTTTTATAACCCAGGTAAAACTTTGTATTTTCCCTTTGTTAAGTTAAATTTGGAATTGAGGATTGATGCAACTTCTCTCTGTCTCTCTTTGTAAGTTGACTTCATTACATTTTCACTTTGTTTGCTGGCCATCATGTATGTATTTTTGTTGATTCCTTTGTTTTATTTTCTTTCTTTTAGAGTGCTGGACGCCTTTTGCGAGCTCTTTTTGAGATTGTCTTAAAACGGGGGTGGGCACAGTTAGCTGAGAAGGCTTTGAACTTATGCAAGATGGTAAACAAGAGGATGTGGAGTGTTCAAACTCCTCTTCGTCAATTCAATGGAATCCCAAATGATATATTGATGAAGTTGGAGAAGAAGGATTTGGCTTGGGAAAGGTATTATGACCTGTCATCACAGGAGATAGGTGAACTCATTCGAGCACCGAAGATGGGAAGGACTCTTCATAAATTTATCCATCAATTTCCAAAACTAAATCTTGCAGCACATGTTCAACCAATTACTCGCACAGTTTTGAGGGTTGAGCTGATGATAACTCCAGATTTTATGTGGGAGGACAGAATTCATGGATATGTTGAGCCATTCTGGGTGATTGTGGAGGATAACGATGGTGAATATATTCTTCATCATGAGTATTTTATGCTGAAAAAACAGTATATTGATGAAGACCACACTCTGAATTTCACTGTGCCAATTTATGAGCCACTTCCTCCTCAGTACTTTATTCATGTTGTCTCAGATAGATGGCTTGGTTCACAAACTGTTTTACCTGTTTCTTTCAGACACCTCATCTTACCTGAAAAGTATCCACCACCAACTGAGTTATTGGATCTGCAGCCATTGCCAGTGTCTGCCTTGAGAAATTCATCATATGAAGCTATCTATCAGGATTTCAAGCATTTTAATCCTGTCCAGACACAAGTCTTTACAGTTCTGTATAATTCTGATGACAATGTCTTAGTTGCTGCTCCAACAGGGAGTGGGAAGACTATATGTGCTGAATTTGCTATTTTGAGGAATCATCAAAAGGGACCTGATAGTGTCATGCGTGTTGTTTATATTGCGCCAGTTGAAGCTCTTGCAAAGGAACGTTTTCGAGATTGGGAGAGGAAATTTGGAGGTGGTCTTAAATTGCGGGTGGTTGAATTGACTGGAGAAACAGCAACTGACTTGAAACTGCTTGAAAAAGGTCAGATTATTATTAGTACTCCAGAGAAATGGGATGCTTTATCCCGTCGCTGGAAACAAAGGAAACACATTCAGCAAGTTAGTCTCTTCATAATTGATGAGCTCCACTTAATTGGGGGTCAAGGGGGTCCTGTTTTGGAGGTGATCGTCTCCAGGATGAGATATATTGCCAGTCAGGTTGAAAACAAGATTCGTATTGTTGCTTTATCTACGTCTCTTGCAAATGCAAAAGATCTGGGAGAATGGATTGGAGCTACATCTCATGGTCTTTTTAATTTTCCTCCTGGTGTCCGTCCTGTGCCTTTGGAAATACACATTCAGGGGATAGATATTGCTAATTTTGAGGCAAGGATGCAGGCAATGACAAAACCAACTTACACTGCAATTGTTCAACATGCCAAGAACGGGAAACCTGCTCTTGTATTTGTACCTACAAGGAAGCATGTGCGGCATACAGCTGTGGATCTGATGACATACTCTAATGCAGATGGTGGGGAGAAGCCTTTCTTATTGCGGTCTCCAGGAGAGCTGGAACCTTTCCTTGATAAGATTAATGATGAAATGTTGAAAGTTACACTACGACAAGGAGTAGGATACTTGCACGAGGGCTTAAGCAGCTTTGATCAGGAAGTTGTAACGCAGCTATTTGAAGCTGGGTGGATTCAGGTCTGTGTGTTGAGCAGTTCATTGTGTTGGGGAGTCACAATGTCAGCCCATTTGGTAGTTGTAATGGGTACACAATTCTATGATGGACGGGAAAATGCCCAGACAGATTACCCTGTAACTGATCTTCTGCAGATGATGGGTCATGCCAGCAGACCTCTGATAGATAACTCTGGAAAATGTGTCATCCTCTGCCACGCACCTCGTAAGGAGTACTACAAGAAGTTCTTATATGAAGCATTCCCCGTTGAAAGCCATCTTCATCACTTCTTACATGATAACTTGAATGCTGAAGCAGTTGCTGGAATTATTGAGAACAAGCAAGATGCTGTTGATTATCTTACATGGACGTTTATGTATAGGAGGCTGACACAAAATCCCAACTATTACAATTTACAAGGAGTTAGTCACAGGCATCTTTCCGATCACCTCTCAGAACTTGTGGAAAATACATTGAGTGACTTAGAAGCAAGCAAATGTGTCTCTATTGAGGATGACATGGACCTTTCTCCACTCAATCTTGGTATGATAGCTTCATATTATTACATCAGTTACACAACTATTGAACGGTTTTCTTCCTCTTTGACATCTAAAACAAAAATGAAGGGTCTACTGGAGGTTTTGTCTTCGGCCTCAGAATATGCTCAGATCCCAATACGACCTGGGGAGGAAGAGGTGGTCCGTAGGTTAATTAATCACCAGAGGTTTTCCTTTGAAAACCCTAAAGTTACAGACCCCCACATCAAAGCCAATGCTTTGCTTCAGGCCCACTTCTCCAGGCAACCTGTAGGCGGGAACCTTGCATTGGACCAGCGAGAAGTGCTTCTTTCTGCAAATAGACTGCTCCAAGCAATGGTAGATGTGATCTCGAGCAATGGTTGGCTGAGCCTGGCTCTTCTTGCTATGGAAGTTAGTCAAATGGTGACACAGGGAATGTGGGAACGTGACTCTATGCTTCTACAGCTTCCTCACTTCACAAAGGAGCTGGCTAAGAAATGCCAGGAGAACTATGGGAAGAGTATCGAAACTGTGTTTGATTTAGTGGAGATGGAGGATGATGAGAGGCGTGAACTATTGCAGATGTCAGATTTGCAGCTGTTGGATATTGCACGATTTTGTAATCGTTTCCCTAATATTGATCTGTCATACGAGGTACTGGAGAGTGACTTCGTGCGGGCTGGGGAGGATATAACGGTACTAGTCACTCTTGAGCGGGATCTTGAGGGGAAGACAGAGGTTGGACCTGTTGATGCTCCCAGGTATCCAAAAGCTAAGGAGGAAGGATGGTGGCTTGTTGTTGGTGATACTAAAAACAACTTGTTGCTTGCGATTAAAAGGGTTTCCCTGCAACGCAAGTTAAAAGCAAAACTGGAGTTTGCTGCTCCTGCAGAAGCTGGAAAGAAATCCTATACTCTCTATTTCATGTGTGATTCTTACCTGGGTTGTGATCAGGAGTATAGCTTCACTGTTGATGTCAAGGAAGCTGCAGGTGCCGACGAGGCTGGTGGCAGAGAATGAAAGGGTGGTCTTCTGGTTTAGTAGTTGGCTCTACTTCCAAATTTGCTTGATAAATGTAACGCGCACGATCGGCAGTATTTTTAACTGTTACTTGAGAAATCCCCATGCAAATATTGTAGGTGCAACTTTAAATCCTAAGAGTGCAGGTTTTTAGCAAATTTGGATGACTTGTAGTTATATCTTAACGTATTTATTTGTGGTTAATTTTAATTTATTTATGTTTTATAAATTAGATGTATTTAAAAAAAAAAAGTTTATTAAATTGTTAGTTTTGTTATGGCTATGCCCTAAACTCTGGAAAAAAAAAAAAAGGGAAAGCACAGGTTTAGTATTGCCAACAAATAATTAGAATTGACTAGGACTGGAGTCCCTATTTTATTTACCCTGTAAAGATGGAAAATGACCAAGTATGGGACGAAATGGATTAGCTAATAATGTAATGGGTTGTTTGGTTGGAGGACATAAAAGTAAATAAAAAATTAATTTTATAATTAAAATAATAATTTAATGATGAGAGTAATAATTATAAAAATATAATAAATATTGTATAAATTATGTAAATGGAATGTGTTTATCTCACGGTAAATCTAACGATATGTAGTTAGATCTATCGCGTGTATTACATACTACCCGATTCCACATGAAGCAGACATGCATTTAACTTGTTACTCTGCCATGAGTATGTACGTATCCGGATGGAAAAAAATGAACAGATAAAAAGTTGGAGTTGCAACAAGCTTGTTTTAAAAATGGAGGAAGGAATGAAAACAGAGTAGATCAACTACATAAATTTTTCACTTATAATTTGAGATGAAATTTTGTAGCGGTTGCTGACGGTGCCATTCATTTTCTTCAAGTAGTGGTATTTATGTTTTTTACGGTAGTTTGTAGTCATATTATTGAATAAATGCACGTACTGCTTTTTCTGAGTTTAAGTGTTCACAATAATATATGTTTTTTAATTAAATTGAGAATGAATTAACCCTTTCGAAGGGGTGAGATAGGAAGAAATGATTTTGGGAGGGATGAAAATTAGAAGTCAAAATTATCTTGTTAGGCAAAGCAATGATATGAAAGGAATGAAAATGAGAATATTTTACTCCATTTGAAAAAATTTAACCTCTAAGCATATTAAATATAGAATAAATTATTTTTGTTTAAAGAGATACTAAAATTACGTAATACTTATTTCTATTATGCATAAACATTTAATTGGGAGTGCTGGTATATAGATACATGTGCATATAGACATGTATACATATATATACACATACATATATATATATATATATATGTAAGTGTGCGTATGTGTATGTCTATATATGCATACATGTAAAATTATATTAGTTTAAGTAAATTTATCATAATCTTAAAGTATAATGCTCACAGTTTTTAGTAATAATCGGTAAATTACATAAATCAATGTTAAGTTTTATCATCCTTATGCTTGTCCTTATGGTTGGAACAAAGTACTAATATATGAAATGGTAAGGTCACAGTGTAATTATTTGATCTTCCATTTCCTTCCCCTGCTTATTTTGGTCATTCAAATAAGGTAAAGAAAAACTAACTATCCTTTCTTTTCTTTTCTTTCCTTTTCCTTCCCCCCTTAACTCCTAATATGTACTGTATGCACGTCCATATAAGCGTCAACGTGCATATGGTTATAACCGCACAGATTCTCACACACACACACACACACACACACACACACACACACACATACATCCTAGTACATAAGCGCGCATACCCATACATATGCATGTGGGCTTTTTGGTCAAAAAGCAAAAACCTTGAAGCTTAACCATAATTTCTATTTTTTTTATATATTTAATTTTTAAAAAAAGAATTTAAGGGAATGTGATATCACAAACCCCGCGTTCAGTAAAATAATGAGTTGGGGAGGGAGAATTGGGGAAAGGGGGTTTATTTATATATTTTTTATGTCGCATATAATATATTATGTAATTTTTAATAAAAATATTATAATATAATTGATAATAATAAATTTATAAATTATAATTTCATTGATGAGATTGTATTGTTAATTATAATTTAATTCTCTTTAACTCATTTGCATAAAAGAATTTATTTAGTCTTACTAAGAATTTTATATGCAACAAAAAATAAAGGAGTCATCTCAACTTATTTAGAATAATAGATTGACTTAATGTAATAAAAATTCTTTATGCTATATACTAAATAACACAATACATTATAACGAAAAGAAAATTTATATTTATATTGTGACATTTTATATATTGTTGAGATGTATATCAGCTAAATATTAGACTAAGTTGGTCCACCATTCTAAATACATTATGATAACTTTTTTTATATAAGCTTCTTAATAAAATTAAAAAAAGATAAAAATATTTTCTTATACAAATATGTTAAAAGAGAATTAAATTATAATTAAGAAATATAACTTTATCAATGAAATCATAATTTATAAATTTATTATTATTAAATATGTTATAATATTTGATATTAAAATTGATTATATATATATATAACCCCTCCCTTTGATGGCTCCGCATCCTTTTGATGTGTTAAATAGGGTTCGTAACACGTACTTCCTTAAAAAAAAAAAGTATATAAGGAAATAGAAATTCTAGTTGAATGTCAGAGTTTTTATTTTTTTGACGTTGTAGTAACAATGTCAATATATATGTGTGTGTGTGTATAATGTAAAATTATAAAAAAAACAGATGATAAAATTATATTATAAAAAATTATTGAATTATTTAATTTAATTTATTTAATTAAGCATACAAACAAAGGGGGGGAAAAAAAAAAACAATCAATCTTTTCTCACCTTTTCCTTCAGTTCCTTCCCTTGCTAAGATAAGATCGCACAACAAACATCTGGACTTAAGGACCTGACCTGCTACACAGATGTATGTAAACGAAAGGCAAGTTCATAACGAGAATGCAAATCTTGCAATTATTTCAGTTCATTATCAGATTGCAAGTCTTGCAATTATTACAATTCATAATCAAAATGCAAGTCTTGCGACACAGACTAGCGCAATTCGAATTCCTAACCTACTCACTTAGATATTATGTCCTTCATTTGTTTGAAATATAACTTGATTATAATTTTAGTGCCCATCTTGAAAAGAATAATACTTAACTTTTTTAAACTAATACAAAAAAAATTAAAATTGTTACATATCTTCTTGATTTCTCCTTAAATAACATATCAGATGGCTTTTAGATATTTTTTTAAAAAAATATGTAACATTTTTTTTGGGTGATAGTTTAAAAGAATTAAGTGTTACATTTTATAACTCATAAACTAAAAGTTGTAACTAAATTATAATTTAAGAATTATATGTAATTTCCCTTGTTTTTGGTGAAATGATTTTTTTCCCTTATTTTTTTAACTACAATGGCTCTCGTGTTTCTACAGTAAACAGTTATTCATTTTTTTGATCTGAGATGTTTATTAAATCCGAAAAATTATCCGATGCGTATCGAGCATTGCCATGTATGTTAAGTTTCTATTAAACAACACGTGAAATAGGATTATTTATTGTTCAGCTTGATCGGCATAACATGTTACTCAAGTTGAGCATGCTTCATCCCTCTTTTTTTTTTTTTTCCCAATATTAGTCATCTATTTTTTCATTATAATTTGTTTGTTTTAAAATAATCAAAATGTAAAATCAAGATAATTATTTAACTTCTATCTACCAGACTATTTAATAAAAATTGAAAATTATCTTCATTTTATGTTTTGTTTCTTTTAAAATAAAAAATTTAAAAAAAATAAATAATTACTCTTGAAAAAAAAAAAGAGAGAGAGATGAATCTTGTGGATCTATTTATACTGAGCAGCAGAAAATCCAGGTTCTAATTTTTACCGTACAGGATCCACATGCAAAAGATATAACTTAACTATTGACAGTGTTGGCAGAAGGGAGAAGATAGAATTAAAAAGTACACTACTAGGGTAGAAAGCCGCAATAAAATGGTCAATTATAGCTCATTTGGTATATAAAAAATTAAATAAAAAAATTTTATAAATAAAAATTATCTATAATACTTTTATTTTTAATAATAGAATAATAATAGATAAATAGTATTGAATAATAATTATAAGAGTAAAAATAACATTTTATCAAATTTTCATTTTCCTTTTATATTTCTTATGTTACAGAATTGAAACGTGTAATTGAAACTCTGATGGAACTATATTCACCAAATTTTAATAAATTAGAGTTCCAAGTCAACAAAATTTTTTAAATGAAATTCTAAGTTATTAAAGTACCCGTATAAAGTAATTTGAGAAAAATTAAACTTCCGCTCAAATAGAATTTTAAAATTCTCTGCTAGGGTTAGTTTTTTGAATCATTTTTCTTATCGTATCTGGAAAATCGATCAAATACCCTAACTCCAATTTCCAGAAGCGAAAAGTCCTCTCAGATTCGGCAGCATGCACAGCGAATAAGTGACTCTGACAAGATGCTGACATGAAGCTTCTATGTTAACCTCCTAAAGGTCTACTCTCTCCCCCCCCCCCCCCCCCCCCAAAAAAAAAAGCCAAAAAAAAAGGACCAAAGGAACACAAGCATATTATGTCTGAAACAAACATGACGGTGGAGACTAGGATCATACTCGGGGGTCGCAATTGAAATGCTGGAGAAATAATGACAAACAAACATTCCCATGAAGGATTAAACAAACATGGAACATAATTCCTCTGGGGTGACCACAGGATAAGTAATCACAATCACCAAGCTAAATCAAATGTGAAAAAATGCCATATGGAACTCTCTCAGAGCCCATTTATAAATACAGAAAGATGTCAAAACTTCGAATACTGTTCTCACACATTGGAATGCACCAAATGAGTCAGATCTAAATCTTTATTGCCATCAACAACCTCCAGACCTAATAAAGAGGGGTAAACGAAAAAGGCTAAGCCAATTATGGAAAATTTTGAGAGAAAATGCTTCATCTATTGCTCTCGAAGGGTCATTCCAGGTTGTTTACAGAAGATGCAGACATCGTAGTTAGAACTTCTGTAACAGAAGCCATGACACTCAGAGCTGCTTTCAGAACCTCGTGTGGGCATCCAGGCTTTACAATCGTACGAATCTGAAGAGCCAAGGAGAATCCCATGAGAAATACATCGGATGTAAAGACATAGCAAAGACGAAACAATATGACATCAGTTAACTTTTGATCGTACAAAGAAAATGTAGATAAAGAGTTAGCTTTATCCTGAAGAATTAAACACTGATTCCATCACGCCAAAGAGGAACTGATGATCATTCATAAAAAATGACATGCTCCTCGTACAGCATAACACAATGAGGATTAGCAGTCACGAATTTTAGGTCTCTTATATGACAGACACCAAAAACCAAGTAAGCAAACAGATCAAAAACATTGTTAATGGAAATATTTCAGTTGATTCAGTCAAACAGTTCAATATTAGCAAAGGTTTGACGCATAAAATTTAAAAATTGCTAATCAGGAAATGTTGGATAAGAAAAAGGGAAATGTTGGATAAGAAAATTTTGTCCTAAATGGCTCTTACAGTCAGTTAAGATAACAAAGAATAGGTTAAACCTTGTCAAGGTACTCCTGAAGTTCCTTAATGCGGCCCATGTAGTCCCTGTCTTCAACGCACAAAGTTATGGCCTTGGCATCTGCTCCAGGACCATCAAACTGAAGTGGACCTGGATTTCTATAGATATCATCCATTAGAAATCTTGCTGCGTTCTGTCTCAACAGGCTGCAACCAAGATCATGCATTAGAGCAGACCCTATAATGACTTTCAAGAAATTAAACCAAAGTGTTAGACATATTAATAAAATTGATAATAAACCTGCACTAAACAGATTAAGCTTTTAAGTTGAAAAAGTTCTTCACATAGTATCAAAGCCTTTACGGACAAGTGGTCTAGAGTTTTATCCTTGTTGCCTCTCTCTCTCTCTCAACAAGTTTTAGCATGGAATATGGAGGGCCTGCGTTGTGTCCACACTTCAAGTCCAAAGAATTTTGTATGTGGGGACGTTTTAAAGATATCAATAAAACTAATCATAGACCAAGCAAGCTAAGATGTTGAGGTAAAAAAATAAAAACGTCGCATATATACTGTGTGAGAAAAGGACCAAGTATGTGCCAAAACTTAAAGTCAAAACTTTCCATCCCCAAACGAAATTCATCAAACTGCACAAAGAATTATTAATTAAAATAAAATGCAACAAATAACTTAACCAACTGGAATTACAAGTCATTTAAGTCATTGACCCATCTTTCTGCTGTATATAAGCATATACATATACAGATACACAACACACCATGACAATGAGACTTACTCATATGCTTTGCCTCTCAAGTCAACATTAGCTGGATGAATAGCAGGTTTTCCAATCGATATGGCTCCGGGATTTGGAGACCAACGCTTCACTGTCATCATAGCCTAAAGTGCATTACATGAAAGACAAAACAAGTGAACATTCTCCACCACAGAAGGCATAGCCATATAATGCAATCAATCACAAATTATCCCATGGTTGTAAACTGTTGATAAGATACAAGCAAGAATAAGAAAAGAATAAAGACATACTGTGATTGGAGCAGCCCCACAGCGCCACTTGTTTACAGGATTCTTCAGGTTAGTTACAGTTGCCATGTAGCCATTTAAACCGGCTGCAAGTATATGGTAGCAGATGTGTCCAAGTACCTGTAATAATATCAAATAATTATAAACAATATGGGGTAACACACTAACAGAATATGCTGAAAGCAGCTAATGAACAGAAACCAATCAACATACATATGCATAGTCACAGTCGAATTTTGATGGCAGAGATCCACGAGCTTGGTAACCAAAAAAGTGGCAGATGGCATTAAATTTCTTTCCCTTGCATGTGCCTTCTTTCTGCCAAAGGAAACCAAACATATGTTTCTGACAAGAAGTAACTTAAAATATCAAAGCAGAAGTGAGTTTTTCCCATCACGTTAGAAAAAGAACGGAAATAGAATCAGACTAGATTGCAATAACAAATGTTATTAAAATTTGTTCCATACATCATACACGCTTGACAATGATGTCAGGACAATAATATCCAATCATAAAAGCATCTACCATTTGCATCATGGAGAAAATGTTTAATATTTTACAATACACAAGTCGTAAAAAGAAAGAAAAATTTAGAGATAGCTTGAACAGGAGCACAAGAATAACAAGATTAGGCTAACACAATAAACTCTGCATTGATAAGGAGAAAAATAATAGATTAACAAATTCAAACATACATACTCTGTACAAGTGAAAAAGTAAATCGGTTGAGAAATCAGCTAAGTCATGTAAGGAGAATAAATAAGAGAGGATGGAACACAGATCCAGTGACCATACCGTACGCTTGTTTATCTCTGCCTCCACAAGATATGCCAGTAGTTTTTCTGTCTCAATCTGCATGGCATTTAGTTTGAATGAAAAAAGAGATATAAAGGAACTTAAAAACTAGCAAATTAGCAATTCATATGAAAAACAAAGTATCTGACTGTTATTACCTGGGACAACTGTGCAGAGTCATCTGATTCTGGATATAGGAGCAGCTACAGCATTATAGATCATAGTTAGATTTGCCCCATTACTACTCATTTAAACAATTAATTTACAGCTGGTTTTCAACACAATAAACATGAGTTAACCTGTTTCCTAATAAAGGGTGGCATAAATTCAAATAAAGCATATGCCCACGGTGAAAGCTGAGAAGATATGTTGTCAGGAGCAACACCTTGTCTGAGTAGACCATGAATTTCCTGAGGTTAAAATAGGTATTAGCAAAAAACTGATTAAGGGTTCATCGGTTCATCCTCTACCATGAGACAAGAAAAGCTGTAATTTTGGCTTCAAAAAGAAAATGAAACAGAATGGTCTCCGAGAGTCTGTGGAGACACAGACATAAATATAAAGAGAGATTTCTTAATATTTATATCACATGTTTATAACAAGAGTTTCTTTGTTTTTTCAGTGTGTGTGTTGTGGGGTGGATTTACCTTTAAGAGTGCATACACTTCAGGAATGCTCTCTATTAGCCCTTCTGGCAGTAGGATGACTCCATGGTACTTGTCTGAACGAAAAACATAAGAATAAGATACTGGATATGAGAACACCAACAACTGAAGAAAGGAATCAGAGACTTCAAACCTTGCTCTGCCCTAGCGTGAACCGCATCGCATATTTGTTTTGTAATATCAAAAAGGGTAAGTTTTGAAGCAGCAACCTCCTCGCCAAGAATTACCTGCATATAGCATACCAAGTAACAATTTGCCAGCGCAAAACTACAGCAATATCAGACTTAAATGATGCAAGATAACAATACTTTCCATATTTGGATGGGACTGCAGGGTGCATTCCAGAGCAACATGTGATGCCTTGCGGCCCATGAGACGGATGAAATAGTAATACTGGAAAAAGAAAAGTAAGTCAGACAGGTATCACAAAGATTAATGATATCTTGATAGGAACCTCCAGATATTCTTAGTATTAAGCACTGATATAACTAGTAAATCCACCTCCCAGCAGGAAATATATAGAAATACTGGATGAAAATAGCTCAACAAGCAACATATCCACAAAATGCAAAATAGTAAGTCACAGCAACAGAGAAATGAAACTCTCTAGCATTTGAGAGGACAGGACTCTGCAAACCAATTCCCAGATAATTCACACCTCTCTCAGCCTCCAGGTTCTCTATTTATTCCACCACCAACAGCCTCACCTTCTCTCTCTTCCATCCCGCACCTGCCATAGTTACTCCGCCTCTAGCCGGCTCATCATTGCTCACTCCCTCAACACCCTTGCACATATTTTTCTGACTCTTATTGGGCCCAACATTCCCATTCCTTCCCTTATTTCTTCTAGAATAGACCTTGGTAGTGACAGGCCCATCATACATACAAACATATAAACAGTTAGAAAAAAAAAAGAGGAAACTTGAATATTTTCTCAGGACAGACCACCCAGGCTTTGCTGAGTGATTAGGGTAAATGGCCTGGGTTAACAAGTCATGGTTACAACTTCAAATGTGCTAAACAAAAATATTTTCCCATGACACAAGTGCATTCAGTTCAAACAAAGAAAAGCAGCCTATGACATGGAAATAATAACAGAAAAAACTGGAAAAGGCATTAGGTCCGTTACCTTTTCGGCAGAGAGAGCATCAATGCAGACATTGCTGATGAGCTGAGAATTCACCTGAGTGGGGGAAAAAAAGGAAGTTTTACAGGGTCTTCAATTGCTCGTTATTTCACAGAATCATTTTGCATATTGCAATGGTCCCATATCCCAATCTTTTCTTTTCTTTTTCTTCGTTGTTGAAGGATGGGGAATTAATAGTCCCCCATGAGAATATAAAATCCTTTCATTAACATGATGAGCAACTAATTAAATAGACAACCTAAATACACAATGGGCCAATAAATATTAAAACAAATAATCCATTTCTGCACGTGCTTCTCTCCAGGTAATTCCCAATTAGGCACTATAATATGAAAAACTACCAGCTTCAATGTCTATGTTTCCTATATTTGAACCAGCTTCAATGTCCATGCTTCCTATATTTGAACTAACATACAGCAAGGAAAGGTGGAATAAAGCATAAAGATGAAACATCAAATGTTGATATAGAGGGACATTTACCACGTTACAAAAAGTAACACAAAAGACAATATAGTCTTGCCAGAGGAGTAAATTTCTTGAGTTTCATTCGCATGTTAATCCTCAGAATCATGTTTAAACTAAACCTCTATGCATAATTGGTGAAATACCTTACATATTGTATCAAAACCAACAGTAGTTTCCAGAAACTGGTTTTTAAGATCTCCATTCAAAGTTACAGGAACCCCAACCACCTGCAGAATTCCAATTAACATGATCAAGAAATAATTGTAGAAATTGTACACTCAATTTTAACCACATTTCTAAATAGCAGGAAAACCTTAAAATTAATTAATTAGATAATGGAATAGAAAATGATGGGCCCAATGGGCCTGATGTTACAAAGGGCCAAGTTTATGAAAGAAGAACCAAAGCTGTCTCAGGTGGGAAGTGAGGGAGAGTGTACGAGAGGAGAAATAAAAGAGAATCTCATCAGAATATTAGTGGTAAGGTGGCAAGTGCGGGTAACTAATTTTGTCTTGTAGCATATGATTGGAATGAGAGAGAGAGTATGTTGTGGAGGGGTGGTTAGAGAGTGTGTGTGTGAGGGAGCGAAGGCGGGGAAATTCTAGGATTTTTTCGTGGAGAGCACCTGGCCTCTCGAAAGCCAGGAGTCTTGCCTTCTTCTATTGTTTTCTCTTTTATTTTTGCTGGTTTTCAGTACTGTATTAGAGTCTTCTCTTCCCTTAGCTAAAGAGGAGGGAGATGTTACTATGCTCATAAATAAAAGAAGAGTTGGAAAGTTCTCATCAGAAAATAATCCTAGTAGCTTCAGAAATAGCTTTTCATCTATGTAAATAAAACGAGAAATCCAGAACTACTAAAATACCTTTGTTGGGCATTTTGCTACAGCAAATGTTTCTGCAAGCTGAGCAGCATCTGTGTTAGAGGTCACCCCTACAAAATTATATACTTAAATGATTAGGAACTTCTGTTCAAGACGTGATGGCAACCATGCATGAAAGTAAAGGAAAATCAACCTTACCCCCAATAATGACAAGGCCATCAAGTTTCAAACTTTTGCATGCAGCAAGTGCAGCATTCACTTGTTCTGTTGTTCTAATTTGATCTTTTGTTCGTCCCAACAAATCATAACCACCTTAAAAAGGACCACAACAGTAAGTATTTAATGACTTTCCAACATATTATTGAATAACTAATAATAATGACTTCACTCTGCCATCATCTACCTTGATTTTTGTATGTGGAAAGAATGTCATCAGTTATCTCAAGAGTTTTCCGGGCAAATAGACCATCTGAACCACCTGCAGAGAGAAAGAAGCGTATGCTAACCTAGTAACAAATTTGACCAACAAATATCTGTGTTTAACTTAATCCATTCAGGTCTAATGATATAACTATCATATGTCAAGCGAAGAAAAAGGAAATACTATAAACCATAACCATACCAAAATCCTGAAATTTGATTCCAGATTTCAACAATCACCAGAAATGTGATGGAACTAGACAAATGTTATATTTACATGTTTCAAGTTTTAAAGTATTACAAAGTACAACATAGGTCTTTCAATAAGAGAAGGGCTTTATCCCATGAATATGTACAATTAAAAGATTAATTTAAGAAACAACATCTATACTTCTATGCATGTTAAAAACACTTATTTAGAACATTTTGATTGTAGGATTGTGTGATCTGAGCTTTCAAAATCAAGGATCCTATTCTATTCTTAAAATGCCCGTGGGATTTGGCTGAGATTGAAATCTAGATCGTAAGATTACAATCTCTGCAATCTGATGGAGTCCCACATTACCAATTTAAGGAGGCCTAAGCAAGCATGGAGAACCCCTCCTAAAAAATAAGCTTGTTCAGGGAAGAACTAGGCCATTCAGGTGCTACAAGAATTACTTTTGGTCACCTAATGTGGGACTCCATCACAATCCAAGTAAAATGTACAAAAGGCTTCAAAAGCTGGCTAAAAATTTCTGTTACCTACCAAGTTTTCCCCAAATTTTAGTTCCCTACCTCTTGGTATCTGAGACCAGAGATAATGTTGAAGATTACCCATGTCCCCCCTGCATAAACTGTCTTTTAGATGCCTATAGCTAGCATAGTATCTCTTTGTCTCCCTTTTGCATATTCTAGATAGAAGAGAGGCCAGCAACATGGGCTATAGAGGAGAAGGAAAGGGAAGAATAAATAGGATAAAATTATTAGTAATGACCTAGTCTTTCCAAACAAATAAAAAGGCTGATGGCTAATTGTTATGATATTCCTGCAAATAAATACTACAAAACAGAGAAAGTCTGAATAATACAGTGGAGGTCTTATTATTTAAATATAAGTCCGATACATTCAGGCAAGAAGAGCATGATTCAGAGGAAGAAATACAAGAACACTCAGGAAGAGAATAATGCAGAAAGAGGAACCACATAACACTCATCATAACCACTCTCTCTCTCTCTCTCTCTATAATAATATAATTATCACTCTCATAACTTCCATGACAACTTCATCCTTTGGTTACTCTTTTGGAATCCACCTGTCATAACCTCATCTTCCTTAAGATCCTCAACATTGGAAGCATCTGACGCGTCATTGCATGGAGGTTGACTGCCCACATGTCTTAGCATAACACTAATACTAATTTATGTTGAAAACATTAACCTCAATAAATAAATCCAATTTTTCATCTTGCCACTGTTACTGTTATGCTTTAATCTTGTGGCTAGTATTGGTATTATTTTTGGCACTGTCATGCTCTTGGAGAGTTAAACCTATGAGTAATTTTTTGCATTGTGATTAAGATACTAGTGGTAATATTGATGGTATTTTTTTTATTTTTAGTTGTTAAAGGATAAAAATAAGGACAGGAAAAGATGGAAGGGAAGCGAGGGAGAAGACTTTTTTTTTTTCCCAAAGAAATGCGAAAGGCAAGTGCATAACACTGACTCTTCAACCTCTATTTATACTAAGACCACAACTACATTACGACTCTTATGCCCTCCACAATGGTGCACTGCAAGAAACTCTTTTCTTTACCCTTAAGACCAAAAACTTATACTCTTTGACAGTAGTCTTTTAATTTTTATACAAGCATATACAATTATTTTTCTATTGGAGGTAGGAAGTTCAGTCTTACAATCCCAATCCATAAACCTTCATTTAGTTCAGAATTAACATTTCCAGAAACAAAGGGTTAAAACAAATATTTGAAACAGGAAAACATACAAACTAAGATTAAGATGCAGGAAAGAAGAACAAGAAAGAAGGTATTATAAAACACACCGTATAAGAAACAAAATATCAAGATAACTGAAACAAGGAGATAGGACTTCCAATTTCAAAATAAATTGTTCAAGGCCAACTATAAAACTTACCTAGGAATCCAAGTAAGACATTTCTGGAATTGTGAATTTTGAGAGCATTGTGAAGACCCCAAATAACATTGTGTCCTCCAGGAGATTGTCTCCCACAAAAAACTATTCCCACTCTGTAACAATAGAATATGGAAGATCAACAAGGTTCAAAACAGAATACACACGATAAACAGACATAACATATGTGCATATGCACATATGTATATCAAGTAACTGGACATTACAATAATGTCACAGTGTCGACAATGAAAGAAACCACAAGGACTATCAGAATGATGAATAGATGTTGACCTAATAGCTGGATGCTCAGTTATAATCTGAGCATCAGGTACTTTTGCTGTGGCCCTGAGAAAGTGTGCCAAGGGCTGTCCATAAGTGTTTGGGAATGAGCGGCTAATAGTTTGGGCGTCAACTGGGTCTGCAGTTGTAGTTGCATCACCAAATTCAACCCTGACAGTGGTTCCCTGCATAATAAGATCATATGGGCCCATTTATTTTAAGTTTTTAACACAAAATGAAAGTCTTATTCAATTCCACAAACTTCAAGGGCAGTGCATCATATGCATATGCAATTATCTGAAATAAAAAGCCCACTTACATTGTCTGGCATTTCGTATCAACGGAAACAGAAAATGAAAGGGAATAGATTAGTTGTATAATGTTCAGGTCAAAACCCCAAATGATGGAAAATAATGAAATAAATAATTGAGTACAAAGATAGAATTTGCCAGTGCGAAATGCAAGGAAGTAATAAGTACATGCATGTGGGAAAACAAAAATGCATATATAACAGTTTAAACATTCAATTCGTAAAAATGGGGGTCAGAAAAGAGATGAATTCCTCTGCAAATGAAATCAATGACAGTAGAACTTACTTTTTGGTGGAAGAAACATAGCATAAAGATACAAATGATCTAATCTTATATCTGAAATAAAATTATAGTGCATGAGAGAAGATCTAAAGAAAAATCATATTAGATGTTGAGCCAAAATCAAGGAGAAAAGTGGGGAATAAAGATGCCGATTGTCAGATCGCGTAAAAAATAAAAAATAAAGGAAGAGATACTGGAAAGTAAAATAAGCGGAAAAGAAAGAGGGGTGAAGTGAAGTAAGGGAGAACCTCGAGGCAAGGAGGGAGCTGTGGTTGGTAGAGAGATCGGAGCTTTTGAAGATCGGAGAGTTCTCTGGGGATACCGTAGTCGGAATCCATGGGGAAGTAAACCGGTGTACCGACCTCCTCGTGCTACTACTGCTACTGTTCTTTGGCTTGACCTTCCGCTTCTTCGCTCATGTATATATAATTAGATATTATTCTACCCCTTAGACTTGGGCACGGAGAAAATTACCCAAAACGGGCGAGACTAATACCCCCAACCAACCAACCTACCGCCCTAGCCCACTGCTTCTTCCCCAGTGTTTTAGAAAATGGATCGCAAGGAATGACAATGTCAAATTACTAGAAAGCAATTTTTCAACAACGTCAATTTGAAGAATTTTTGGTACTTATTTGAATTATAGACTATACATATGTTGTATCTATATTTTTCAACATTAAAATAATTAATTTCAATCTAGAGAATCTAAACAATGCTTTTTTATCACCTCCTTGCCTTTTTACCTTTAGCATACATACCCATAATGTTTCCATTGACAAACTTTACCTCTAAAAATTCCCACGGCACATTCATGAGAATATGCCTGGGTCCACGGTAGAGGCGGAATATTCTCGTAATTTTATGATCCAAGCAAGTAGTGGTCTTTGGTTTTTACTTTTACTTTTAGTTAGCACTTTTGTTTCCTTTTATTAATATTATAATACACAGGCGTAGAAAGCAGACACACTTTTTCAAAGTCACCTCAATATAAGACTACGTTAATGTTTATATAAGAACGTGTGTTGGGTAGGACAAAATATAATACATGAAATATAATAATTTTAAAATTTTAAGATATGAATATGACTATGTGTTTGTGTGTATATATATATATATATAACAAATTAATACATTAAAATGTAAATAATATAAAAGAAGATTAAATTTTTAAACAAATATTTTAAATATAAGATAAGATATTTATAACAAATTATAAATATAAGTATTAAAAAAATAATCACACGTGAATAGATGTGATAGTAAAAAATTAAATAATATAAATTTTTTGGCCAATACAAGAGTAGAAGAGCAAGCAGCCTTTAAATTTAGAGTACAAAAAAGTGGAACCAATAAACAATGAGTTGGAATAAGTTGAGTTAGAACAAGATAGGCATAAACAAAAATGAAGGAAGCAAAGGTGGAGCCAGTTAAACATGTATAAAAGTAGAGGAGGTAACAACCTCCATAAATAGATAAAGTAAAGAGTGATAGACAAACTTAAATAGTCTTAAAGATATGTAGAACAAGAGGTGGAGGAAACAACAAATGTGTATATATATATACTTAAAGTGAAGGATGCAACGAATTATATGATGTAGTATGATGATATGTTGTAAGTGAAGTAAACAAGTGTAGCATAACGTTAATTTAATGTTTACAAAAAAAGATTCTCCAAAGGTGGAAGATGCAAAATCAATACAAATGTTAAAAAAAGTAAGGACAAGACAAACACATTAAAATTTATCTAGGTTCAATGGCAGTTCTTTTAAATTTTTTTAAGGAATTTTTTTTCAATATTTAAAACAATATTATAGCAGTGATGATTTTTGTATATCTATTACTAACATAAAATTTTTTATCTCACCTCAAACTAATATAATAGTTGGATTTTTACACAAATTCATCAAAAAGTCATTCTTTTCACGAGTTTTTCACTAGGCTTATTATAAATTTAATTTACAAAATGATATGAAAAAAAAAAATTTGGAACTCTTATTAGGAAATAAATTATAATAGGCAGACTCTTTTTTCAAAACTCTCTTAAACTAGATAATATCAAAAACTCAGTTCAAAAATAAAAGATATCAAATGAGAATTATAATATAATTTTTCTTTTTATTCTATACCACTATTCCTATTGATTCTGTTCATTTTTTTTATTTGTATAGAAATTCAAAAAATACATCTTTTGAAATTTAGCTTCATTGAAAATAGCTATTGCAAGAATTTTTATAATCAACAAAACTTGCACAAGCTCTACTTTTATTTATTTTTTGTTACCATTCTAATAGTTGTAGAGAAAGAGAGACTGATACTTTGCTTTATTTTTCTTTGCACAATAAATACTCTGACTTAATACTTTGCTTTACTTTTCTTTGTTCAAAAATAAAAGATATCAAATAAATTATAATATAATTTTCTTTTTAAAAGTTAGATAAAAAATTACTTTTCATATAATATAATGTAATACAATATAACTTTTTGTATATGAAAATAATATAATGTGCAAAACTTTTGTATATATTGAGAGACTTTTGACTTTTGAAAAGAATAAATATATTTTAAAAAAAATTTCCCTCTTTACACATTCTAGATTTAACTTTCAATTCTATGGTTTGTTTTTGTCTTTTTGTGATGACTAAACTAATTTAAATCAAGTGGGATTTAAATATGATGTCAGCATTTTCTTTCACCACATAAAGCATTATACATAATTGACTTTGGCAATGAACATAATTGAAAGAGATGTTACATATTTTTTTAATTTGCTTAGCCATGCCGCATTTGTCTAGAATAGAAGTAATATATAATTTAAGGCTTTTAAGATTCATTTAATGCAATTAATGTATTTGTACATTTTGATTTTTATAACAAAAAGTATTATAAGTATTTTATTATTTCCCTTTAGTGTTTCACATTTTTTATTCAAATGCATTTTACAATTTTTTTAATATTAAAGTACGTAGATTAAAAATATTATATCCCAAATAAGTTTCAAACACAACCAGATTAAAAATATTATATATTAACACAATATTTTATTTTTATTTATTTTATTTTTCTTTCAATAATTATTACTATCTATTAAAAATAAATTAAATGACTTTTTAAGCACTAAGACAATAAATAAAGAAAGTTTTATAAATTAAATGAACAATTGATCGTCAGTTTTCACAAGAGCTCTAATAGGATACTTCTCTTATGCAAGAGGCAAGATAACTATTCAAATAATAATTAGATAATTAATCATTTCAACTTATTATCTTGTTAATTATCTAATATCTTAAATAAAAATATTTAAGATATTCCTTTGATTTTAAATTTACACCATTATGGGCAAATAAATCTATCAGAACCCCCCAAAAAAAGAGAAAAAAAAAAAAAAAGAGGCATACTGGTATTGAATATGTATCCGATATTAATATGCATACAGTGTTTTAGCATGCATACTGACATTGAATATGTATCCGATATTAATATGTACATGGTGTCTCAGCATCTGTATCACTGGCTCCTTTCCTTTTGTTTTTTTTTTTGGTTGAGGTATCAATGCTGCCCAACTTGGATGTATTGTTTCTCAGTTGTAGAAGCTACTGGATCCTAGTTGCTTACTGGAAAAGGCTCAACGAATGGACCCACAGTTTTTATCAGAAAGATGCAGTGTTTGATGATGGTGGTGGTTTGTCTTGTTCTCCCAGAATTTTGTGGCCTGGTCTTGTGCTCCTGGACATTTTCCTACACTCCATCTGCGTATGGTGGGTGCCGCTGAATAAGGATGGCTCCTTGCTGTGCTCTTGGGGTAAGAGGTTTCTAAGATTTTCTGGAAGCTATTCCGTCAATTCAACTGGCTGATCAAATTTGTATAAACTCATACGTATTGTTCCCCTAGTCCCACCACTATTACTATTACAAAAAATAATTTCCAATACGAAATTAATATTAAAGACTTCATGTATTAGGGATAATTATCCTGTTAATTTTATATCCAAAATATGAAGGATGGATACAAAATTAAAAAATAAATCCTACGACAACTGTATAACCATGAAAGGTTAGATGAAAGGCCAAGAACAATGAATTGCTCATTACACTTATATATTCATCGTATTGATGCTAGATCCTCACTATCTTATTTGTATGTAGTATGGTGGACTAGAAGAATTTAAATGTATTCAAACACACGAAAATCAATTATGGCAATATTATATACTCTAAGGCACCATTGATAAAACAAAATGTCAATGCACCAAACGTAAAGCATTCAAATTTCTGAGGTACATTATCTAAGCTTGAATACCAATTAACCACATATCTCATAGATGACAATAGAATGACGTGAGGAAACGCCAATAATATGATTTTCCATTCAAGCCATCCATGCCATGCTATTGCAACAAATCCTTGAGATTTTTTTTTTTATTGGTATTTTTCTTTTCCTTTTAGTAAAAATAAATCCTTGAGATGTGAAACTAGGAACGGTAGCAAGATCAGGTTTGCTTCCATTTTGACACTTTCTGTTTGATTTTGTTTTGATTTTAATGTTTTTAAAATAAATATTTTTTAAAACAAATTTTAAAGATAAAAAAATATGTTTGAATTATTATTATGAAAAATTATTATTTATTATTATTTTTTGATTCTGCAAAATAAATGTTGACAAAATATTTAAAAAATATTCTGATTTGTTTGTTTTCGAAAACATAATTCTGTTTTTATATTTTATAAAATATTTTTAAAAAACACATTATTAAATTATTTTTTTATTTTTTTTATTTTTAAAAACAAAAAATTAAACAGGCCCTAATCCCCTGACTTCTCTTTGACAACTCAACAGGTGGGCTACCTTACACTTCAAGAACAACTAAACTGGGCTCATTGTCCAATGTTACTGGGTCAACTGTAGTTGTAGTCAATGAATTATCATCCATTATAGGGATTTAGTATCCAGATATGGTCTATAAATTACAACATTTTACATTTCGCAGACAACCATATCCAAAAACCACTCAGAAATAAGAGAAATTTCAGCCGATGCCGGAGGCGACCTACAAGGACTAGGAACACAAGACTGCTCCGCAAATCTGTGTTCCGCACTAACCTCAGGTTTCAGACACCTATAATCTGCTGCTTCAAATATTGATAATCCTCTGTTACCAAACTGACAAAGATTACGTTTGGAGGAGACTAACAAAAATCAGTGCAACATTGCGCAGCTAAATTACCTACAGTTGAGAGTACTATAAAATTACAGTCAGCCATATTGCAGGCCTAGGATCTGGAGAGTCGAAGCACCGCGGCAGAAATCAAATGATGACAACAAACCAGAAATTGTCATCTTAGCTGTGTGAAATTTGTACTGCATTAGCTCATAAAAAACATTACTCCCAGACATGCGTCTATATGCCCATAGTGCTGAAAAGACAACAAAGAAAGCATGTTATTAAATTAACAGGTGGACCTAGCGATCCTAGCTGAATCAAAATGTGAAGCTAAGGATTTCAATCTCACGTGTAGAGATTAAATTTTCTGAAAAATAGTTATGGAACCATGCAATTTTACAACACGCATTTCAACCCCAACCCCAACCTCGTTAATTGTTGAACCGTAATTCCAAGATCCCAAGAACAGCAGCCGCACCAGCATGACCTATCCCCTAGCCCCAAACCAGCTAGGGAAAAGACATGCAGGTAACAGCTCGATATATAGTTGTACAAAAGAGTACAAAAAGGAGGCACAAAAGAGAGTACACGTAATGTACAAAATCACATTATTTGTATACAAAATTTACTCTACACAGGCACAAAAGAAAGTTTATACAAGGAAGTTTTAGATGCACCTAAAAAAATTTCAGTACAAAAAGGAGAAAAAAAAAATTGGTGAGGATATAGCTGCCAATAGATTTTTTTTTTTTTTAAAAATGGTTAGATTCTGAAGCTACTTGCCATAGCCAACCTAGAGGGCAGAAGGTCTCAACTAGCAGAGTAATGGACCCAACCTGATGGTGAGAAAGCTATCTCAAAGTTATTTGATACAGCTAGTAATGCAAAGTGATTAACACACTAGGTTTGCCTTGTTTAACAAGATAAAGAATAAGAAAGAACAATTCTAGAGCTCATTCTTACTTTATTATATACAATGAATCAGCACAGTAGTTATCATAGCCATATAAAATCTTTAGAACACTCCTAGATGGTCCAACAAATAGCTGTTAACCAAATGCAAGCTAAAACTCAAGTCCAAAGAGGACATGTGAATTTACTCTCATGCCAAGAAGTGGGAACTAGAAAAAATGAAAAATATGCTATAGTCGGGAGAAACTCAGGTCAATTTGCCATCCAAACATCTGAATCCCTTCCATCTTAGCTAGTTTTACGTTAGTCACAGTTGGGAAACTACAAACTAAATGACAGAACCTAGGTAGCACGTCAGATCAGTAAAAATATATCAATCAGTACTACAAGAACTAATTTACTGGAAATGAAGTTCTGATAAAATGAATGCCACCAGACAAGTTTTACTTCTTAAACCCTTTGTAGCATAACCCAAACCCAGATCTAGCCCGCGCTGTGAAACTATTTATAGAAGGCTCTCAACAGTTTCCAGTTTTCTACCGTCATTTTCAACAAAATCTCTATTCCATTATAAATGATCTGAGCTTATTTAAAAGGCATCACACGGATCATGTTAAGCAGGAACATAATTGTCCTGCTCACTATCAGATATGAGTTTGTTACTAAATTCCCATTCTTAACTACTAAAAAATTGTGATAAGGAACTATCCAACAATGAACAAAGTAGGACTGAAGTACTGAATATTAATCCTACTTTTTGGTGCATTTAAATTCACAAATTACGCTTTGGATTTTATAGGGACCAACTTTGCCAGTTGTTTTGTATGATTATATGCCAGTGTATGCCAAGCAGTCCAATTAATGGACAAAACAGTTTCCCTCTTGCATGGAGTAAAATCAGCTCAGATTCAGCCACTAGTGGAGGCAGGGGGGCACCAGTAGGGGCATTGGGGCCCCTGACTCCTTGATAATGTCTAAATTTCTAACATACTTGTTAAAGGTTCCACTCTGAAAGAGCTGAGATATGCTTGTTAGAGATTGCAGTTTAGTCAGCTCAAAAGCATCCCACGCTAGAAAATTCAGCTCTGCATGTGATGATGGCTCTCCTAGTTTGAGGAAGTCAATGGAAGGATTTACTGACATATCTGGTCATATGGTTATGCAGACCAAGTTGATCAGTTCTTTAATGACCTTCAGCCGATGTTTTAAAAGGAAAAAGAATTTTGATGGAACAGATACACAAAGCAAGTTATTGCGAGGGGTGGTAAACAATTCATTGCTGACCAAGTGGGGCATACTCAGAAATGCTAAAGCCTGTTCTAGTAAGAGATGTACTGTAGATAATGTAACCAACCTTAAGCAATCTGCGTCCAATCATACTCAAAATGAAACAAACTGCTCTATTCATACGTTTTATTTAAAAAAAGAAAAGAAGTCAATGAGATAGACTAGATGAAATGAGACATATTGAAGAAATATGTCCGTTTTCATATCATGTGCAACAATGTTGCTCAAACTGCCAAAGCAGTGTGCGCCATGGTGCGCTATTTTTTAAAAAAGTTTCATACAATATATTGTCTTTTTTAATATTATACAAGTGCTAATTTAATTTCTTTCATATAACACGTATGAATTGTAAATAGTTATAATTTTCTCTTAAGATACCTCCAACCCTGGATTTAGCAGAACCAGCCACAACCTAGGCGATTTCATACCGAAGAGACTCTAGAGACAATGCCCAAATTAGCATATTTATAAGTTCAAATGAAATAAATCTGAAGTAAATGAAACCCGTAGAGAACTAGTGATCAAGGTATTACCCGCAGTATGGAACAACATCAGAAGGACATGAAACAATGCAATACACCCCTTCAAACTAACTAGAAGTTTAATACAGCTACACGTCTAGTTGAACAGACACTGAAACATAACCAATATAACACAAGCTTCAGAATTGTCCATTATGTGTTCAAAAGACTCCAAAAGATAGCCATTAGCCTAAAATGGTTACCAGAAGGAACAAGTAAAATACTGCGAGGGTCATTAGACAAGTACAAATCAATAATTCTTCTCCTCTTTTTCTCGATTCCATTGCTCGATCCTAGCTCGGCGTTCCTCACTCCCTTCCCTCACTGGGCTCCTGCTCCTCCTTGGACTTCCATGTCTTCGCCTACCGCTGTCGTGGTCATACTTATCATACCCGTCCCTGCTCCGTCGCCCATTTCCACGATGATCACGGTCACGAGAACTTCTTTCGCGTCTATCGTAGTCCCGCTTATGACGTGGGCTCAAACTTCTGCTCCGGCTTCTACTTCCTCTATACCCACGGTACCTCCCAAACAACTTCCTCCTCAACTCCCTTCCAATCAATTTTACATGCATGAAATTGCAATACCCACCACGATTGCAGTTGTTTTCCTCAAATTGTCGACAAGTTGCTTCACGGAAATCAGTCACGGGTGAGAAATCAGCAATGATAGGTCGGCCAGAATAAAAACGGCCTTGCAAAGCCTGTAATGCTGCAGCGGCCTGCTCCTCCTCCTTGAACTGGACATAGACGTTGCCGATCATGTGATCGGCAAGGTTATCGCAAACATTAAGACTCTCGATCTCACCAAATTTGCTGAGTTCTTCAAAAATATCCTCGTAGAAGTCCTCAAAGTGTTCCTGGATCTTGCGTGGATCGATAGGTTGGCCCTGGGCATCAACACCGGGAGTGATCATGTCAGGACGCTGGTACATGTTCGACAAAAGAAGGGTTGGCGAGATAGTGGGGCGATTGTGAAGGCGAGAGCACCGATCGCCATGACGACAGGCGCCGATCTTGAAGTAGAAGGGGCAGTTGACGCGGTCCTTCTCGGTGCCGAAGATTGAAGCCAGGTGCTCAGCCATAGTTGATGACTCTCAACTATTTGGGGTTTTGGAGAATGGTGATCCAGGAGGGAATTGAGAAATTAGAAAGAGGAAGATGCCCAAGCCTTCTTCATGCCTGAAATTTCTGGGGTTTAGAACCCTCGCAGGTGGCGAAGAGAGTCCCGGATTCTGAAACACAGACTTTTGGGCAAAATCGGAACGCGGCGGCTGCACACGGCGACCCTCCAGCACTTCACATACAACATCTGTAAGGTACTATAAATTTGTGATAAATTAGTTTTCGAAGATTTATAGCAGCTATTCTAAAATTAAAAAAAAAACAAAATTTTAAGAATAAGAGATATTTTTTAATTATAAAATAAAATAAATATTATTAAATAATAATTATAAAAATATAATAAATCTTATACAATTTTTTTTCTTTTTTCTCTTTCTCACCAATTATGAACAATATCCAAAACACATATATATATATATATATATATATATATATATATATATATATATATATATATATATATATATATATGTTTTTTTAAGGTATTGTGTGTGTGTTTATTTAATTAAATGCCGTATTACAATAAATTTAGGAAAAAATTGTACTTCCTTGTTAGATCTTTACCTTTAAATATATTGTGTTCTAATAAAAAAAATATAATTAATTCTTAATCTTCTTCTTCTTTTGTAACAAAAGAGGCCAAAAAGCCTACAAAAATTATATAGTTATCTTATCACATAAAAAGATTGTCATACCATATACTTTCTATCATTATACTCTCCATTCAAGGTAATTATGTACATATTCTTAGGAAATGATCAACAAAAAGTTACAAATTCATGTATTTGTATCGTGCTACGTTTGGGTTAAATTTTCAATTCGAGTTATATGGGCTCTATGAATTTTTCAACAATATTCTATAGTTATTTACCACTTATACAAATCACAAATAATTAGGGGTGGGCAAACTTGGGCCAGCTCGATTGGCCCGTCCCAGCCCGAAGCATAATCGGGTTGGGATGGGTCGGGAATTTTTTTTTTTTTAAAATTAAACATGGTCGGGTTGGGTCGGGATAGTACTTCGGGTCGAGACGGGTTCGTGAGTTACTCTTGGCCCTACTGGGCTCGACTTGGCTCGAGATCTATATATATATATTTATATATAAAAAGATATGAACTACATTGAAAAGAATTCTTTTTTTAGGGTCTTTTTATAATTTTAACCAAAATTTTTAAACAAATTTTATAAATTATAAATAACTAAAGGAGTCAAAATTTATATTAGAGCTCTACTAAATATAATTATCACATTTATGTAAGAAAAATAAAATTAAAAAATACATTTTTTTTAAGTTTTAACTACTATATTTGTATTTTTTTTTATTTTTTCCATTGAATTCATGCTTTTCATGTCTATTGTATAAATTTTAAAAAATATATATTTAAAAAAATATTTATATGTCCAAAATAATTAAGTAAATATAAAAATATAAATTTTTAAAATTAAAACTTTGTTTATTAAAATTTTTTTAAAAAAAATTGGCCTATGGAATTGGGCCAACTTCAAGCCGGGCCCAGGACGATTTTTTTATCCTAAAGTTGAAATTGGGGTAGGACTCGGGTTGAAGCAAATCCCGCTCTATCCCAACCCATGCCCACCTTTACAAATAATTCAAAACAACACATAATCTATGAATGCAAACTTGAAAACCACATATTTTCACTTATTTTTCTCAAACAGCATGTGGTAGATTTCAGAGGAAACTCTAAAAAATCATAATTAATTTTAAAAAAATTAAAATCAAGCAAATTATAGCTTATTAGAAAGCTCTGGATGTTAACTTCATGCTAAAAATGATTTTTAGCCATGAAAATATTATCTGAGCCACGTTTGACAACAGAAAAGGCATAAAAGTCAAATTACCCAGAATTTTAATACAACTTACTAATATAAATTTTGAAAACTCATAATTAATTGCACAAAAATCCAATTTATATAATCTATACTAATTTAGAAAGTTACAGATATTAGCTAGAGGAAAAAAATAGTTATAGATCAATCCAAGAGTATTTAGACCCCAAAAATTGATGGAACAATACTGAGGGTCTGGAGGTGCGCCTACGACTAAATAGCAACTTCAAAAATTCATATCTCCATTTCTAAACATCCAAATGAAGTGCTTCTAATTAGCACAAGTCACTAGGAAGGTCTAGTTTCTTCCTTTAAAATTTTATAGCAATTAGACTTTGTTTGCTTCATAAATGACAGAGTTTCATTTTGGACCAAATAAACAATACTAATAGTAAATTTTGAAAATTCAGCCAACTTCAAAAATTTGTCAAAAATTACACAGACCTCCAAATAATACCTACTTTAACTTTTCAAAAAGCTTTCAACAAGATTTAGATACATGCCAAATTTCAGACCAAGAAGAACTCATTCGGACAAAAAGTGGCATAACTTACCAAAATAGTCACTTTTACCTCTTACAAGATATCAACTTTGTCCAAATGGCTTCTTTAATGGTTTGGCACCTCTTGAACAACTTTAAAAGCATAAATATAACTTGTATGAATTTCCCAAGTGATCCCAAATACCATGCATTTCAAATTGATCATCCAACATCCATTAATACATAGTTACATACAAGCCATCCAAGAGCCAAATTTCATAATTCCATTGATTTAGGGCCATATAAGGTTTACACAACATTCATACATCATTTTACATTTATTTAATGATTTACAACTCAAAAATAATATATGCAAGTTCACTTTGATACTCATTTATAATTACAACTACATAATTGACAAAGTGTAGTTTCTCAAAACCCTTGGTTTGCATTTCTCCCTTCTTGGGTGCCACCTAAATATTTTAAGATGGAACCCTCACACATTCATTTGCATAATTGAAAAACTAAGTTACTTTATAAGGCACCAGTATAGACACTATTGTCTTATCTCCTAATTTATGGCTCTTAAATTTTCTTCAATAGTTTCTTCAATCTTTTAACATTATATGAAGTCCAAACCAAGATTAGAACAAACTAAAACATCCCCTAACCTATTGCTCTTGCCTTGGCCGAACCATATACCATAATAGAAGTTCATGGAGTTCTTGATTTTTTTTTTTTTTATGGGAGAGCCACTTAGGAGGCTTCTTAGAGGTATTAAGAGCTCAAGGGAACACTTAAATAGCTAAGAAAGTTTATGTATAAAATCAAATTTTACAAAGCCCTAAAGGATCCTACACTTTCTTAGCTTAATTTTCATGGGTTTTTCTTATAATTTCTTAGCATATTTCACTTCTCCATGGTCTAAAACCCTATTTCTTCTTCTTCTTCTTTTTAGATAGAACTCCCTCCTCTCTCTTGGTTCTAGTTTGGCTGAACTCATACCAAGGAAAAGCAAGAGAAAAAAGCAATTAGGAACAAGATGTTCCTTGAATTCAAGCTTGATTTCAAGATTTTTTCTTTTTGGTTTGCCTCCTCTCAAGCAATTCAAACTCTTCCCTTATGTTTTAGACCAAAAACAGGACCATTCATCTTAACAAAACCTTAGAAAGAGAGGAGGAAGGGAGAGGAACAAGATTGGAAGAAGGAGAAGCATGAAATTCTATAAAATTCCTTACCTTTTGCTTAGTTTCTTCCTTCCTTTCTCTCATCCTATTGTGCGCCTAAGAGAGAGCTTCTTTTTTCAGTACTTTGGGCAAAGAGGGTCGACCTAAACGAGGGGAGGAAGAGTTATGAAGCTTATGGAACATTCAAGAAATTAACTTTTTCAAAAAATTCAATTTTGTCCTTCCGTAATGGGAATTTCATTTTTGCTTTTTTTTAGCTCCTTTTTGAAAACTATCTTTTTCCATTATAAAATTTAAGTTACTAATTTAATAAAACATATTTGAAACCACTCAAATTAGAGCTAAAACCTTGCCAAACGAATCCGTCAAAATTCAGACTCATTGTTGTTGAAAAAAGTATATTAGAGGGGCTTTACAGGTTTCGGGGCTTCTTATGATTTTTTAGGCCTCTAAAAATCTTGGGCAATTTCTATTTAAAAAGTCTTCCTATGTATTTTTCCAAAAGTTGCACTTATTTACAAAAATGTTATTATGTTTTGTTAGTTTTCGTCACAATTTGTTTCATCGTTCTACCTCCATTTTCCTTTCTGTCTGAACTTGGAATTATCATTTTTAAAAGCTTAGGACTCTACCCAAATTCTCTTGGACATTTTCTAGTTTATTTCAATAAGCTTGCTTTTTTATGGCTCATTTTGTCATTTTACAGAAATTACGTTCGTTACAGATATTCTCTTAAAATCATTATTACCTGGAGTACTCAAGTTTTGAAAAAATATATTGAACTCATGAATTAGGAATAAGCTATGATGGGTAATTCAAACTATACAACAAGTGTTTTTTCTTAATATAGAGGTAAAGCTAATCTCTTAATTAATATCTATCCATTTCTTTATTCTTTCAAGAAAGTAGTTGAAATTGCAATTGAAGTTTTTTTTTTTTAATTGTGAACAATAAAAAGAATTTCTTTGCAATCAGATTCAATATTTTTTTTTAATGTCCATCTTTCAAATCCCATACTTGGTGTAATTCATATGATGTTTTCTAAATTTCTAAATAGTAAATTTGACAATTTTTGCCATTCAAATTATTAGTCTTGGCAACAAAAATCTCTTGAACATACTTAATAATTATTCTAATGAGATTATAAAGATAGTAAAAGTTTTCTTAATGAAGAGGCTTATATCTCCATGACCATAAGTGAAAGCATGTAACTATAAAAGACCACCTTCTAATTATTAGCTAAATTATGACTCATATTTTCATTTACACAAACTCTTATACTGTCTCACACTAAGAACTTATTTGGTAATCTCTTTATACTTCTACATAACTCTTATATAATATTTATTATACTCTTATAATTATTGTTGAATGGACTCTCACTACTTTTCTATTATTATTTTTTAAGCAAAGAAACAAATGTCATTTTTATCCTTACAAATATTTTTTTTCATTCTCTTCGTAGTTACATTCTTTTTACATTCTAGGTCTAAATATATAGTAAGTAGAGGGAAAAAAAAAAGAAGAAAAACCTCAACATACTTGATGAGATCCAAAAGCTTCTTCCAAATTTCAACTGCTTTTCAATAATTCCGTAAACAATTAAGAGCTATTTCAATGTTTATATTATAAACGGGATATTTCGTGTTACTTTGGAATCATTTTGCATTCAAGTTTCAAGTAATCTTGATTTATTAACTTCATTGCATAAGCACCTTCTAATTTAAATTTAAAAATTTTAATAATATTAAATTGTTTAAACACCTTTTTATTATTTGATAACTTTTTATCCTTTTTTTTTCTTATCTTTCATGACTAATTTATAAGTGGCTTTTACTATTACCAAAGCTTCATGTGGATGACTAGATCCTTACTTATATTTTTCCCCCTTACTTTCACTCTTATGGAACACAAATTTTCTGAATTTATTCATAAACAAAAGCATATAAATGGAAATGACATGTTAAAAGCCAATGAAACAAATGAAGTTTATGTCTCAAGAGTAAGGAAAATGCCTGAACTTTCTTAATGTATTTTTCTTATGAAAGATATCTTAAAGTACAATAGTCATTCACTTTTGTGTAATTCTTCTATGGTTTTGTAATATGTTTTCCCTTTGAGAATGGATTCTTTAAATTTTTTTTCTCATTTTCTTCTTGCAAAAGAGATCCTAAAAGTCCTTCACTTTTGTATATACTCTTTCATAGTTTTATAATATGTTTTTCCTTTGATTTTGATACTTTAAATTTTCTTCATGTAAAATTGAACAGAGAAAGAGATAGGAAGAGAGAAAAGGTAAATGGGTCCTATATACTTTCTTCACTATCTTTCTAATCACATTTAACAACAAAAGTTACATAAAGAAAATTTAGATAAAGAATCCAATATGCCTACACATAAAATAGTGAAAACCTTACAAATAAAATCATATTAGCATCTCTTGAATTTTAGATGCTTGGTAGATTTTAAGCATGTTCGGATTCTTTACTTTACAGGAATGAGGAGCACGCCATGTTTGAATTGAAACGACATCATTTCTATGTTAAATCTCATTTATCCATAGCATTAATGGACCACATCACACCATACATGCAATAACACCAAAATGCATTATTTCAAAGTAAAGAAGATCCCTATACACAGCCAATTATCTTCTTTAGTGCTTTTAAACTTTTTCTTCTCAAATCTTGAATAGTTAGAAAATTTTAATATCATTTGGGTTTATGGTACTAAAACTTATTGTAGCAAGTTAAAGAATGATTGTTGAAACAAGCTTTAAAAGATGCTCATCAACGATAGGAGTAGTGAGGTTCATCTAAAACATAGAAACCCAAATGCTTCATTCAACCATGCCATCTGATCAAATCTACCAAAGAAACACAAGAGAATACTACATATTTTCAAATGTAAAGAGTGGGAAACAACTTAAAATCTCTAAAATAGAAATGTATAATATAATATAAAGAAACTCAATTTAGCTGGCAAGAATGCCTCAGAGAACACCAAGGTTGATGTTTCCATGATTGTTGTGATTTGATAGCAATAGCAAAGAAGATGACTAACAACATATAGGGGCCTTTTTCGCATGGCATGATGTAGTACATTGATGCTAAAAATAGATGAGATTAAATGCAGAAATGATATTGTTTTGATGTAAAGTATGACATGTTCCTCACACTTGTAAAGCATATAATCCAAATGTGATCTTAAGCACCATTAATGATTGTTTAGTGATCGCCCTTTTAAAATTGAAAGTTGATATAACAAAGTATATTAAATAGACCCATGCTTCTTAAGATTTGAAAGCCATTAATAAATTAGTTGAGAAACATAAAAGGTTACCATATAACAACAAGGTATGTTTAATAATTTTACATACCTTAACATTTTAATTCTATATAGTAGGAAATTTATTACAATAATTAGGGGCTCAATTGTAATTTTCTTATATTATTAAGAGAGATATTATAATTGAAAGCAAAGATCAAAGTAAATACATTTTTTCTTTAAATTTGTTTAATCATGATATCATTAAAATTAAAATTAATTTGTTATTAAAATCATGGCTTGTTAAAATATTTTATATTTTTATTTCAATATTATTAGCATTGTGTTAAGAATTATAAAGTTAATTTATTCTAAATTTTATTAGATTTCCAATAACGTTTATATTATTAATATCTACTTAATACATATATTTTTGTTGAAATTAAATATTAGGCAAATGTTCATTTATAGTATTTAAAATTTTTCTTAAGTTTCCATTCAGTTGCAAAAGTTTATGTTAATTCATTATAACCATTAAAGTTTGAAAAACATTTAATATCATTCTTTTTTTTTTTATGGTATAAGTTTCGCTAAAAGTACTATCTGAGATGATTCACACATATTCTATATACAATTTTTTATATGTTTAATACAAGTTAAATTGATTTCATTGCAAATTAATTCACCTTGTATAATAACATCAAACATTTATTTTATTAGGCCTCTTTTAGTACACAAATTTTTAATTAATAGAAAAGGAAAAGGAATGCTTAATAGAATAGACAAAAATAAATTGCATTTGATATGATATGGAAAGAAAATCAAATATGTTTGCATTTTTGTGTTTGGTAAGATAAAAGTATGAATGAATGGAAAGTAAGTTATGATGAGTGACCATAATATCCTTAAGAAAGAAAACGAAAAAAAAAAAGTTTTTTTTTTTAATTGTTTAGGTGTTCGTGGATATCAGTTCATGAAAGGGTTTGCATATCTACTTTGAACCAAAGATAACCTTGATAGTTACTGCAAATCCCTTGATAGACATGAATAGGACTGGTCGGCGAACGTGTCATAATAGATACAACTAGGTTGTGTCGGGCGTTCATGCTTGCTTCTTCACTGATGGCTATGTTTTCATCGCCATTAGTCCTTCCGCCATCTCTGCCACTACATTTGCCAATTTGTCAATGAGTATAATCTTCTTCTACTTTTCCATTCTTCCTTTCCCATAATAATTGGTCATTCATTTGATCTAAATCAATATGCAAATGAGGTTGCTATTGATGCGTGGAACGGATTAAAAGAAGAGTATATATTTGTCTACACACATCCCAAAAATTGATTGATGAACCTTCTGGTCAAGTGCATCATCAAGAATGAGAGTTTGTTGGTTAATGCTTCATTTGACTATACTACCGAGACTAGCCATCTAAAGAGTAGTAGAGCAAGCGGTTGAAAGATTATAGACAAGACAACTAATACATTCAAGCTTCGAGTGTGCAAAGTAAATTCATGACTTGGTATAGGTTGGGGTTTACCAAAGTTCAGAATGAAACCATACTTCTGTGGGTGAAGGATAGCAAACCCTCTTCCTTGACAATGGTCAACTAAGGGAGATTGAAGAAGGTCGAGACTCAAGTGTCGGAGCTAAAGGAGAACACTTTGATTTGGCTGAAAACCCCACACCCAAGTTAAAGATTGTCTGTGTTGAGATATGGCTATGGATGATTGTACGATGGGTAAGGGCAAATTCAACATTTTGAGTACTTGCAACAGAACATGGCAACATCTCACGCGATAGAGTGAGGTAGAATACATAATGCCCAAGGTTTTCATTTTAATCCCACAACTTATGAACCAAACAATTTAATCAATGGAATCCATTTCTCTTTCCCTTTCCAAAGGTGTACCAAAGGCCTTAGAGTTATCAATGCTAAGAAGAAAAAAAAAAAAAAAAAGACATTTTTTTAAAACTTGAGAATTAAATTGAACCAAAATAAACTTTTATGATTAAATCAAAATTTATTCAAAATTTATGTGAAACTTTCTTGAATTAAAAGTGGATTTTTGTTTAAATTTTACTAAATGCATACTCAACACTATATAATAATAATAATAATAATAATAATAATAATAATAATAATAATAATTGATGGGAGATGAATAGATATACAGCTTAGGAAAAATAACTGGGCAATGCTAATAATTTTAGAAAATTATCAATAATAGAATAACTTTGTTACTTATATTATTGACAATATTTTTTGAAATTACTAGCGTTATCTTTTTTTTTTTTTTATATAGTAAAGTGGTATTACAGTTCGAAAAGTTAAAAATAAAACAAAATAGATGAAAAATTTGTCCCTACATTGTCATATGGGGCCGATGTCAGAAGTTTTGCCCCTTTATTGCCATCCCGTTTGACGACGATGTAGGTGCAAACCACAAATTTTTGCCCCCATATTGTCTTTTTCTTTTTTAATATGACATGGGCCAATTTTCTTAAAAAAATGTTAGCATATCGTTATTCAATATGATAATACAATATCAACTGGAAAAAAGAATTTTCACCCACGTTTTGACCCATTTTTTAATTAAAAAAATTTCAAGATAAGAAAAAATTAATGATAATTAAATTGGCTGCTTATCATGTTATCACTTAACCGGCACTATTTCGCCGGGGTTTTTGCTAAGAAAGAAAAAAATATAAATACTTCCTTTAATTATTACTCATTTGTAAATATTTTTTTCTAAATGATAAAATTGGTAATACTTTCTTTAATTATAAATTATTTGCAAATGCTTTCTTAAATTATAAAATCTTGCAAATAACCCCTGCACTTCCATATATTTACATTTAAATTCATTTGTCCACTTTTGAGATAATAAAATTTTTATATTAAACTTCACTTATATCATGGTATAATTATGCTGACACTATTTCACCAGGATTTTTTTTAAAAGAAAAATAATATAAATCCTTCCTTCAATTATTACTTATTTGTAAATTTTTTTTCTAAATGAGGAAAAATTGGTAAACATTTTCTTTAATTATAACTTATTTGCAAATACTTTCTTAAATTATAAAATCTGGCAAATAGCCCCTGCGCTTTCATATATTTACATTTAAGTTCATTTGCCCACTTTTGAGATAATAGAATTTTTATATTTAACCCCATGACACAATTACGTTGGTTTGAAAACAATACGTAGATAATTAATTTTTCTTTTACTTCTCCATCTGAATTGTAACTTGGACTGTCATACTATTGGATTCTTTTTTTAAATTAATTATCCATGTGTAATTTTTAAGTCAATAGGATTGTATTATATTATAAATAGAGTCTCGCGAGAAAATTTTGTTAACCCTCTAAAAAGAAAAGTAACCAAACAAATTTAAATGCAAATATATAAAAAGGCAGAGAATATTGACTGGTTTTCATACTTCAAAGAAGTATTTATGAATGGGTCATAGTTGAACAGTGAAATTTGTATTTTTCTCTTTAAAAAATTAGTTGCGTGTCACACTGGTTTACATGAAGAAAAAAAAGGGCTGCTCTGAACAAATTTCGATCATATATACATATATGGTCATACACAAACAAGCGCTACGTATCATCATATCTTTAAACTATATATATATATATATATATATAAAGATAAATTATTTATTTATTCAAATGACACAATTTTTTACTTAAAAATTTATATTCTTTTTCTTTAAAATAAAAAAAGTTACGTCAACTTCTTATATAATGAGACATAAGTTATAATCATATTTGTTTTTTTTGTTTTTTTGAAATATTTTTATTTATATTATTTATATAAGGTAATAAGTATTAAATAAGTATTTGATTAATATAAAATAATTAAATTTAAAATTTAAAATAAATAAAAATTATGATTTTTAGCAGAAAGTAAACAACATTAAAATAAAAGCTTAATTTTTAATAAATTATAATTTTAAAGGTATTTTAATCATATTTTAGTTTAAAAAATTGTATATATTTTTATAATAAAAACTGCAAGTAAAATATTTTTTAGAAAAATAGATTAATTAATTAATTATTTTTATTTTCTGGTTTAAAGACTAAAATACTTCTGGACAGGTGAAAGCAATGTAAAGTAGTGTATAGAAAAAAATTATTTTGTAGATAGGGGGAACACCGATTTTATTTGTGAATGTAGAGTATTAGGGTTATTTCATACAAAAAAAAAAAATAAAGAGTATTAGGGTTAAGAAATATAAATATCGTACAACATTGCATATTTTATTTACACTTACCACGATTACTAAAATATGATTATGTAGAATACTTTCGCCCTATTTCGGACGGAAATGGATCCCTTTGTATTGGGAATGTTTATTTTCCTTTATATTCTCTCTAATGGAGGGAACCAAAAAAAATAAAAAAAATAAATTAAATTTTTGAGTGACATAAAAAAAAATTTAATATGAGGGAATCTAAATCCATTACGGACCAGTACACTTTGTAGGTCATTGATTTTTTCTTTTGGATGGAATCTCTTTAGTCATTTTAAGATCATATTACCAAAATGGATTCTTTTATAAATTTGAAGAAAGACCAAAAAGAAAAAAGAAATAGAGACGGTGAAGAGTGAGTAAACCCATTCTTTTTCTTCCTTTGGTTATCTCTCTCTAAATTTGCCTAATGGAAAATACAAGATCTAGCGCATTTTACTCAAATATTTATGTTGGATTATATATAATCTTTTTAACTTTTAAATTATATATAAATAATGTTCAAAATTTAATAATAAACTTTCAGATTTTAAAATTTATATAATTTTTTTTTACTTTTAATTACTATGTTTTCTTACTAATGAAGTAATATGTTAAACAATTATTTACATATAGTTTAAAATTTAAAAAGCCATTTACATATAATTTAAAATTTAATTAAATTATTTATACAAAAAATAAAAGTTAACATATTTATTATTATTATTGATGTGTTATGTTCAATTAATAAAATGATAAATTAATTAATAAAAAATAAATATTTTCTAAAAATTTAAAAATTTGTTGTTAAATTTCAAGAATTAAAAATTATTTATACATAATTTAAAATTTAATTATTAACAATTGAGCCAAATGTATATCATTATCTCTACCCAAATTTACCAAGACTAAACAAAAAAGAAAAAAATCTTAATACATCAGGTGACTGTGCGAGGAGGGATTCTAAATGCGGGGTCCTCGGCGTTTTCGTCTCTTTGGGCGTGGGTGCCTTGGCTTGGCTCGTCATTCACGTCTCTGCAAAATAAAAATGAGCCTCATTCGAAATCCATGCGATCCCTTGCTGCTCATCTCTCCCGCTCTTTACCATCTTTCTAATCCTCCTCCTCCCTCGAGTAACTAGAACTTTATCCTTCTCTTTTTCTTTAGGTTTATTTTTCCAGTACTTGTCTCTTCTCTAATCTTTATTTTACTAATATCAAGTAAGTGATCATATCTTTTCAACCTCCCTCTCTCTGTATCTGTATTATCCATTCCCTCCACCTACTTACTTTTTCCCCTTCTTCCTCCTCACCTGACACACTCAATTTTAGGGTTTTTTTTTTCCTTTATTTAATTTTTTATATTCTTTCTTGAATACCTTTCTATCTAGTATCTATCTTTCTACTCTTCATTTTATACCTTTGGTCTTTGTCATCTGACTACTGTTCTCTTCGATCTCTTCCTTTTTTTCCTTTTTTTTTTTTTCTTTTCTCCTTTACTTCCACCTTCCAATTTTCTGAAATCCTTCCGATCCCCAGTATATTTCTTCAGCGTTTTCTCTCTTTTAGCATGTTGCTACGTGTCTAGCAGCTCCTTCTTTATCTTTCTGCTTAGGGAATCTCTATCCTTACCAATCTCAATACTGCTCCTCTATTTAGTGCTTTCCTTCTGTCATTCATGGCATACCACCAGATCCAGGGTCCCACGCCCACGCCTGGATCCAATTCAAGCTCTGGATTTCAACTAAGCTCTCCTTTTGGTGATACTACTTATACCAAGGTATTTGTTGGAGGACTGGCTTGGGAGACCCAGAGCGAAACCATGCGCCGATACTTTGAGCAGTTTGGCGACATTCTTGAAGCTGTTGTAATCACCGATAAGAATACAGGCCGATCCAAAGGCTATGGTTTTGTGAGTACTTTATTTATTTTCAATTTAAGCATTCATTTTTCCTTGCGTTTCCTGCATCTACTTCTATAAACCATACACGCACGGAATTTTGACGATCCTGTGTTTGATCTCAATTATTGCTAATACTTCCAATGCTCGTCATCATTTGCATCATTGCATGTGTTATTTCATCCAAACATTCCTTGTCAAGTTAGCATTTCGTCGTTAATGGTTGTCATCTCACCTCCCAAATAATGAAACGCGCCAAAAATTTCTTCCAATTCACTTTAGAATGACTTGATTTCTATTCTGACTTGCATGGAGGGTATAGGTGACTTTCCGGGATCCTGAGGCTGCTAGGAGAGCCTGTGCCGATCCAACTCCTATCATCGATGGAAGGAGGGCAAATTGTAACTTGGCTTCACTTGGGCGACCATGGCCTCCCCCGCCATACGGTATACATCCCACTGCAAATTAACAAAATATCTTTGCTTCATTTTCTGCCATTTATATTATTATTGTTCAATATGATACTAAGAATTGATTCTAGGTATGATTTAATGTCCTTAGGAACAGTTTCTACTGGCACCGCACCATGGGCATAAATCAGGCAGATTTCACTACATTTGTACTTTACCAATAATTTGAAAGTTTGAACCACTCCAATTCTGTTTGTTATGCAATATGCATAAGTGCATTACCCAGCTCAAATGGGCTGAATACTGCACATGTATTTGTGATGGTGGTTTGCGTAGGCTGGACTTTTGTCATTATTAATTATTAATTATTATTATTATTATTATGATGGATGGTGTTAAAATCCAACTTTGACATGCCTCTGTTACTAACAGAAATGTGGGCCACCTCGATGGTGAACTTTTTCTTAGTTTATTCTTATGTATCTTAATATGCATTTGCCCATCAAGTGACAGCTGCACTTGCTATTCGTGTTGTCCCCTTTTTTAGTAATTGTACCTTTTTTGCTTAAATAATTATTTTAAATCAGACAAACATTATTCTCTTTCCTTAAAATATGGTGTCTGTTTACCATGCAAGCAGTCCAGGCTACTTTTCTATATCAGTTACTTTTATGCTGTCTTTGGTTCTTCTGTCTTTTATAGCACGGTTAAGACCAGCTTCCGCTTACATTGGAAGTTTGCAACCAGCCCGAGGTGCTTATGTTGGAGGTTTTGGCTACCAGCAGCCACTGTCTTACAGCTATCAACAAGGATTGATTTATCCTCATTATGGGTGAGTGGCATGTTCTTTGCTCTCAATTCTCTTGCTTGTCTTATGTTTGATATATCTTCGCTTATCCCTCTGGTATGTCCATTGCTTAATCTTCATATTTTGTCGTTATCTTTAATTAGACATGAGGCTGGCTGTTATGTGATGGTGACCACTAAGGTTAGCCGGGCACATATCCCTGCAACAACTTGTTTAACCCTCTTATTTCTCTCTCTTATGTGGCAATCTCAGTGAACCAATCACAACATGCAGCATCATTAAGGTCTTTGTACACTGCAAATAGTTAGTGATTCGTTTAAAAGTTGGTGGACTCGGTCAAAGTACAGTGATGTGACATGTTGTGATTGGAAATTGCAGGAATGCAAAATGTGATTGTTGCAGAAGATATGTGTTCCAGCACTTTATTATTGAACAAGCAAGGGTAATAATAGAGAGGAAAATCCTGCGCGATTTGGTCATAAGCTGTCCATTGTTACTCGGAAAACCTGGGTCTCTGAGATGTAATAGTTGTTTATTAATCTTATCTTCATGTGTGTGAGTTTTTCCTAACTATATTTGCAATGTGCATCGGGATGTATTACACCAGAATCATGCTATAGGGGTGATCTTTTCAACATTATGGTTCTTTTATTTTTGCAGGTATACGACATATGGACCCGAGTACATCTACCCACAGGTTATATTAATTTTTTTGTGTCATATTAAGGAAGGAATTTTATTGTTGCTTCTCTGTTGCTGACTTTCCTGCCTTTGGCATATTCTCTAATAGGGTTTGTACAACCCATATATGGGGCAGCAGTACGTCCAGATATATGGAGTGCCTGGTGCAGTAAATCATACTATATATCCTTATGGACAATTAGGTCAAGCTATTCCCAGTGGTCAAGGCTATACAGGAATGCAGGGCTATGCAGTAACTGGTCATCAGATTGTGCCTTATGGTGGATCCAATGTTAATGCCTTGACAACTTCACCTATGCCTACCATTCAAGCACCGTACCCTAGTGGTATACTTGTCTGCCTTGAAGACTTGTGATATGTGAATTAGGCTGTGCATTTATGTTGCCTTTTGATCCTGGATGTTACTTTCACATGGCTTACTTTAATCCATGCTACCTTAATTTTCATGTGTGCTCATTGAATGCATTATTTGGTGATTTTTTTTTAATGAAAAATATAAGCTTCTAATTGTGAGAATTAACTCTCAGTGGGAAACACTTGAGGATGTAAAACTATGTTTCAACTAGTGATAATATGTGAAGAATGTAGATTTTTGAGCTATTGGTATGTCATCCCATGAAGGGGTGAACAAATTAAAGCATTGCTAAGGTAGGTAGTGTTAGTAACCGGACCTGGTGACCATGTCAGAGCAAGGATTATGGTAACATTCTGATAAAAATCAGATTGTAGGAGTTCTTGATGAAATAGAGGCAAATTGGAGTTACGGTAGGTGATGAACTCTTAAATGTGTGAAGATTGACTGATACTTGTTATACTTATCAAGAAATAGGCGTTCAAATACTCATTCCCCTTCTTTTTATCATTAATGAGAAAAAGTTCATCAAGTTAAGTGCTATGCAGATCAATGTGATTGGTAAGCATATTGGTTTTTCCAGGAATTGCTGCACCAGTTCCGGGACAACCACAATTTATTGTTCCGGCTCCTCCTCAGTTTATGCAAGGTAGTGGTTCTGACCAAGCAGCTGGGTGAGGGGGTGATTAAGGTGGGTTCTTTAACTTGCATCTTTGTAGTTGTCTTTGTTTTCAGGATGAGCTTATGTTTGGATTGTACTTTGTTGCAGGTATCCTTAGTTTGCAGCAGGACTAAGAGCAGTGGAACTGCTACTTGAGTGGCGGGCTTCCAATCTAGCCTTGCAAGTTATATATTTGCATTCTAGAGGTACGGTTGGCTCATTTTCTGTCTTTTACAAATTAAAGGCAAGCTTTGCTGTGTTAGTTTTTTTTTTTTTTGGGGTGGGGGGGAAGGAGATAATAAAAGAAGCGGTGGGAGTTGCATTATTTCCAAATTCCAACTACTAAAGGTTTAATACTTGTAGCTCAAGATTGTTGAAAGTGGATTATATGTTCAGTTGAACTAATTCAAGGAATCTATAAATTTGTCGTCTTCTGGGTTGGGTAGAGACCTGCGTATTGTATGGCTTTTGTTATAAGAATCTTAGATGGTTCTTAACAAGTTTGAAACTAATCTGACATATTATTCTTCATCCTGCCATTTTTTTTTTTGGGGTGGGGGGGGGGGTGTTTTGGGTTGGGTATGATAAGATTTTATGTTTGCTCACTGCTCTAATCGTATGATATTCTTAAATGAATTTTGCAACTTTGTTAAGTTTCCTGTCTTGTTAATTTGAAATTTCGGAAGTTCCCATCAGCAGACACTTTATCCTATTCTTGTTGTGAAAAAAGGGTTTCCACGTTAGGTTTCAGCTCTTACGAAATCTTAATGTGCAGGTCATTTATAGTCATGCTCCCGATGAAGTTGTGTCTGAGTCGCTCCAGATGGCGGAGAAGGAAACCGGAAGATGCAGGCTGCATTTCCCTTTGGACATTTATATAGCGTATTTATACCTCATGCTACTAGCAGCACTCAGGAAGAGTGGCAGTAGCATTGGATCAATGGATGCTGGAATAGGTTTCCAGCAGCCATGTAGAAATATGATTTTTTTTAGTGTTGTCTAGCATTGAGCTTGTAGATAGTTGTCAATGTCTGTGACTTGTGTGATAATGGATGGTCAATTTCACTGAATACGATTTTTGTGTATAGTAGTTGCTAGAGTATCTACCATAAATTTGGGTGTAATTTTATGATTGTAAGAATCTGCCTTAAAATTAGGGTAGGATCATTGGTATTTTCCATCAGAGAAGATTGATTTGGTTTCTCGTACAGGTGTAATAGTTGGGTGCCCATTGCCCAATTACAATGCTAGGTCCAGAAAATAAACGTGCAAGAAAGGAAGTAGGATATTTTGCCGGTTTCATAAAATGGGTTTTGGATCGTATTATGTTTGGCCGGAGAAGAAGAGTTCATGTAATTTGAACAAAATATAGGAAATTAGGTGTAGTTTAGCGAAGAAACTAAAGAGAGAAAGTAAAGAATCCTTTGATCTTGTAAGAAAAAAAAATCAAATATACGAGTTTTATAAACTTGTTTGAAAGAAAACCGTTCTCTTGAAATATTGTTCCTGTTCTCTCTTAATTTTAGAAAACAAAAGACCGGAACATGTAAAAAAAAATGTTCTTTATTTTTAGTTCTTTAGAACATTTATTTGTTTATTTTAGTTTTTAGAACAATGGATAGAAATAATATCGAACAACTCTTTGTTTTTAGAAACAAAACATTATTTTTTAGAACAGGATTCAAATATGTCGTTAACCCTTGCTTTCCGTCAGTAGCGAGAAGTTTAATGCCTATTTGATTTTTTTAAAAATTTTTATGTTTCTTAGAATATTTCTGTCATTGTTTGTCAGAACAAGTTTTGGCATTAAAAAAATAAAAAAAAATTGTTTAACTGATTTGTTTTAAAAACAAATCTAAAATAAAAAAATAAAAAAATTGAAAATACTGACTTGATTTTTTGACAATAATTTAACATTTATATAATATTAATGATCTAATATAATAATTAATTTGACATAAAATAAACCTAAAATGGATATAGCTAGAACTTAATTTGACATCGTTTCAAACAAAGTCTTAATAACACCATTTATATAAATAATATGTTTATGTTTAATTAGTAGAATTGTTGTAAGATAGTCACATTTAATGTGTAATATAATTACCATGTCTTGTCATTTCTGTTGCCTTTTCATCTGGCAGTCTTGACAAGTTTTCCACATTATAACTCCAGTTAAACCCCCTTTATTTGTGAACTTGTGTTTTTAGTTAAACCTACTTCTTCGGGATATTTAGAGTTCATAAGATTAAATGATCTTAAATAAATGAGAAAACATTAGTTTAAAGATACACATACTAATTCATCTAGGTCAAATCAAGAAGACCAATGACATGTAAAAAGCCATACTTAAAACAAAGGGAAAGGAGCATAAACATTATGCAACCAAATAGGAAGTTTAAGCAGAGAAAATGAATGATAGCAAATTTCTCAACAATCACGACTCAAAAACTTTCCTCTTACAAGAAAGAACATCAACTATAAATCTAGAAGAAGGCAAGGATAATTATATGTATAAGATTCATGTATACTAAACTATTTGTGGCCAGAAGGATCTAAAAGCGAAGAGAGAAAAACAAGATTTATGTCTAGGGATGTCCATATGTATGATGTACATTATTATTAAGGTTCAAAAGTTAAGTTGTAGTGGAAGAAGCATACAACAGATCTCACCAGAAGCATGTATCCAAGGAAAGGCACAAAATTGAAATGGAGGAAAATAAATTATATTGACAAGCACAATCAGAAAATCAATAGCTTAAATAATGCTAAACCCATACACCCATACTGCAATTTCACAACCTGGCAGATTAATCAAGTACCTAAGAATTCATTTAAATGCGTATGTCATATAAAGTAGCATAAATCTTCTAATCCATATAAAACTCAAGCATCAACTTGTTAAAGATAACATTAAAATAATTGAACCACTAAAAAAGATATAAATTCGAAATAAACCAATCAAAAAGCTCTCGTAATGGAAACTAACTCCAAAGACCCAATTAAACAATATTCTAATATGTTGGGAAACAAGAGATGAAAGCATCTAAAAATCGTTTTGGTTTTTTGACTCTTGAAAAAAATATTCTATTTTTTGGTTTTTTGGCATAGCTGGTAAAAAACACCTTATGAAACAGTTTTGTTTTTTAGTTTCTCTATTTTCAGGAACAAGAAACTGTTTTTGAATACCAAAATCAAATAGGTCCTAAGTTTTTTTTTTTTTTTTTTCAAAATCTCTCTTCACATTCATCTTCTTCTAAGAAATTTGCTACCCCATCAAACCTCTCTTACTTAAAGATTGCTTCTTTCTTTGTAGCGATAATTTCGAATTTGTTTAACCACTAGTTTAAAAAAAAATTTAAACCATGTTAGTTAAATCTTGTTTACTTCAGTTCTTATTTTGCTCTGTTATTTTTTTTTATTTGAATATTTAATATTTTTGTTGTTTTTCATTGTTATTTGGCATTTGTGTTTTTGACTTTTTAGTAAAAAGCTCCAACCTTGTATAATTTTTTCATATACTAATTTAAATTTTTTGATTGAAAAAAAAAACAAAAAGTGATAGATAGAGAGAGACATAGAAGTAAGAGATTGCTCCAACTTTTCTTTTTAACAAAAAGACGTATTTTATGTGTGGAAAATAAATGCCAACTATAGGATAAGATATGTTACATAATGCTAATTTAGCACTCATCTATATTTTAAAAAAAAAACATGCGATTATGTCTGTTTCATTTAGGATTGACGAAAAAAATTATTAATATTAATTTTATCTCTAAGAAAATTTATTAGAAATTAAATTGAGAGAGACAAAGCGAAATAACGTTTTCATTTCATTTTTAACCCAAAAAAAAAAGATAATGTATAAAGTCATCTTGATATACATTTTACATTGCCTACTCTTTCAAATCAAGTGTCAATGGAGTTGATCCCTACAAGTTATATATTCAGCACACAAAAATCTTTCAATTAGATTAAATTCTACTCTAAAAGAAATTGGCTAAATAAAAACAGACAACAACTAATCTCTTTCGCACTAAACTTTGGCTAAACAATGCAATGTATCTTTCTAGCCTCGTTCTTTCTTCTCGGAGTTTCAATTTAAAACAAATAGGTACATTTTCACGTAAAATACGTCCGAGGACTGGATCTATATATATATCTATCTCTATATATATAACTATAAATATATATACGTATATATATTGACCGAGTGAGGGACCCAGCAGTAACATCCATATTCATGGCGACTAAGCTGCCGGCTAATAGTGTTGAAACCCCTTCCCCCCAACAAGTTATGTCTGAGACCTCGGTCGCCGAATCCAGAGACGGTGGTCGGACCGCCTCGGCGTCGGTTTCGGCCTCTCCCGAGGTTAACGTAATCCTTGTTCCCAGCCACTCCAGTTAAGCTTCTCTTTTATATATTATGGCAAAATTTTAATTTTCTTATTTCTATGATTCTGCAGAGGAGATTATTTATGTGGTTGTAATTTTTTTCATACTCAGGATGGTTTTCATGGAATGACGTACACGAATGCGAGGTTCGGCATCTCCCCGAGTTTTTCGATTCTGCTTCGCCCTCCAAGAACCCTAGGGTTTACAAGTACTACAGGAATTCCATTGTCAAGCATTTTAGAGATAATCCTACTAGAAAGATTACCTTCACCGATGTCAGGAAAACTCTTGTGGGGGATGTGGGTTCAATCCGTAGGGTCTTTGATTTCCTGGAGGCATGGGGCCTGATCAATTACCAACCGTCCTCGGCGTTGGCGAAGCCCCTGAAGTGGGAAGACAAGGAGACCAAGCCCGAAGCTGGATCTAATTCCATCGAATCATCGACACCAATTCGAGAGACTTCCAAGAGAGTCTGCAGTGGTTGCAAAGCCGTCTGTACCATTGCTTGCTTTGCTTGCGATAAGGTGACAATTTTAGTTATTTTGAACATGCAGAATCATAATCTAGAATTTTACTTATTATTGATATGCTTATTGCAAGATTTCTCGATTTTGTTTCTTCTCTGTTAGTTTTTATAATTTGTACGGTTTTTCCTCAAACACCTAATCACTTGTTTTTCCTTGGCCTTCTCCTACTTACTTATATTCATTCACTTTTGTGTTGATGGAGTAGGGTGGAAAACGAACCAAATCTATTGTTTATGTGTTAAAAGTAATGGAGTAGACTGGTTTAGGATGAGTTCCCGAATCATTCCTTCTCACTTCATACCTCAATTTCTTTTTCTTCCTTGGTAAAAAGAAAAGGAGTTAGATAAGTTGTTCCGGCTCCAAGGGTAGTGGATGCTTACCAACAAGGAATCGCCAGCAAGAATTGAAGCTAACACTAAGACTCTTTGCGTTGACACAGCTTGATCTTGCTAATTGAGCCAACCCTTGTAGGCGGCCATACCTCAATTTCCAAATCCCTTGCCTGCAGCCTCCTCATTAGTAACTCATTTACTGTTTTATTAAGCATTGAAGGAAATAAAATATGAAGGTGATGTTGGAAATTTATACATCTACCTATACCACTCTATTACTTATCATTGCAACTTTCAAACAATGTAAGGGACTCTCCTCACTAAACATCCAAACAACAGAGTGATATCTCATTCTCTTCCCACCCCACTCAATTAACGATTACTCCACTTCACTTTCCTCAAAACTCCTAAATGTTGCCTTAAATTCTCTTGTGCATCACTGTGGTTCGACTCTTTATTGTGTTAGGTCTCCCCCTTATTTCTTCTCTTGATAATATGTCCTCCATGAATGTTTTTCTTTTGTCATGGTTTAGAAAATCTCTTATTTTATCACTGTGGTTCTACTCTTTATCTGGTTAGTTTTCCCACTTAGTTCTTCTCTAAATAACTTGTTGTATTCTTAGGTCATGGTTCAGACGAACTCTTCTCTGAGGGTTCATTTGATATAGAGGATTAGTTTTTAATGGAATTGGAATGGGAAATGGAATGAGAATGGAAAGGAACCTTGTATAGAAATGACATAAAAAAAGAATGAGAAGAGAATTAAAAGATCAAAATACCTCTAATTATTTTTTAATTATTAATAATTATAAAATGTAATGAAATATTTATTTTTAATTACTAAAAATAATAAATAATTATTTTTAATTACTAATAACAATAAAAAATAAAAAAATATTTTAATTTAAAATTTTATTTTTGATTACCTTTAATAAGAAAAAAAAACTATTTTTTCATTTCTTTTTCATGGAGAGCTCAATCCATTGCATGAAGAGAGGAGAGCATATTCCCAAAAATGTAGGAATAGCCAAAGCCATGGAAGAATGCTTCTTGTGTACCAAACAACTCAATCGCTGGATTCCATCTCTCTCTCCCATTCCCTTCCTCCGATGCCATCGTACCAAACATGGCCTAAGTTTCTTAGTAGTTGCATATGTATGCTTGAAGGGATAACACTACAAGAGTACATCGTCCCATGCTTACATGTCACTTTCCTTTCTGTCAGCAGACATGCATGTCATGTAGTCGGACTTTGATGAACATTTTATGTCTTGAGTTTCCAAGGTTGTCAGTTCTTTGGTTAGGCAGGAAAAAAATTAACATGGACTAATTTTCCCAATCCATTTTGTTATATGTGTCTCAGTGTTGATACATGCTTATCAATATTTCTTCTATGTAGATGTTTCAATGGTTCATAGTTCTTGATCTAGCAATAAACAACCATTAATTTTCATGTTCTCTTTATTGTTCCCCAGTATGACTTGACACTCTGTGCAAGATGTTATGTCCGTGGCAATTATCGAGTTGGTGTGAGCTCTTCAGATTTCAGGCGAGTGGAGATCAGTGAGGAGACTAAGACGGATTGGACTGACAAGGAAACTTTGCATCTTCTGGAGGCCATTATGCATTATGGTGACGACTGGAGGAAGGTTGCTCAGCATGTTGGTGGTCGGACTGAGAAGGAATGCATTGCTCATTTTATCAAGCTTCCTTTTGGGGAGGAATTTCTACGTTATCAATACTCTGGTGTGAGTAATGATGAAGGTAATCAATTGAAGGAAATTGTCAATGCTGAATGTGGATTGGAAAGTATTGGTGCAGCAGAATCAAGTAAACGAATGCGTCTAACACCTCTTGCAGATGCAAGCAATCCTATAATGGCACAGGTACTTTCTGGTTTAATTTAAAGTTAAATTTCATAATCAATTGCTAAGTTTATGTAAAAGGTTTGAAAATCAGGATTTAGATAGGACCTATAATGTGTTGGTACTGACCACTTTCGTTGAAATACCAAATTAAAAGAAAAAAGAATAGGACATTGTTATTTACGTTTCATGTATTTTTTCTGCAAGCAAAGGTTTGAGAATTGCTAGAGCTTGTTGGTACTTGTGAAATTTTCAAGATTTGAATATATGAGTAGCTAATGTCTTATTCGTGGCTGGAAGAGAGGGAGGGAGGAGGTTGGTTATATACCAAACCCACAAGGAAGACTCAAAGTGTGCCTCTATTGCATAGACCTTTTAAATAACTTAATGTTTTAGTAAATCAATTTTTTTTTTCTAAAATTAGTGCTTGTTAATGATTTATGAATAATATAGACAGATGTTGGAATTTGCACCAGCAAAGAGAGCTTACTTGGTTGTTGGTCTGACTTCCTTGCTGTTGCTGTCATTTCTATTTATGGGGGTTTAACTTGGGATATAAATCTCAAAATACTAATTAGTAGAACTGTAGAAATAGTATCAATCTCATAGTTTTACTGCCGAAATTGGAGAAAAAGGGTTATGTTTAACTATAACAGGATTCATGACTGTTGAAGAATGATCTCTAAATTTGAATTTCCCTATGTTTATGATCAAAGAAATCTTCGTGAAAAAGCAATCCTTTTTCTTCAATAACTGTGTCATATCTATTTCAAATTCTTGCAGGCTGCTTTCCTGTCTGCTTTGGTAGGGGTAGAGGTTGCACAGGCTGCTGCTCAAGCTGCTGTGACAACTCTGTCCAAGGTTTACAGATCAACTAGAATAAATTATCAGTCACTTCCAAGGAATATGTTACTGCAAGGTGAGAATAATAAATATCTAGGGTCAAGATTATGAAGTTTGAAAAGAATGCTGCTGCCATCAGTATTAATGAGGTTTATCTGGAATTTGATTGTTCAGTATACAACTTGTATATTGGACCGATTTCCAAAATGTGTTATTCAACTTATCTTTGCCAAACCTTTACATTGTGCACTGAATCATGTGGTTGCATTCTATGTTGCACGTGTCACTGATAGAAAGTGGAGAATGTAATCCTGCAAACCAAAATTTCAGGAAAATGGTGAATTTATTTTTATGCAGATACTGATATGGCATATAATGGAGGCACTACATCAGATACATTTGAATGGACTCGATTGCATGCAAATGCACAGCTCGAGAAGGAGGATTCAGACGTGGAAAAAGCAGTTTCTGAGATTATAGATGTTCAGGTTTGTCATATGTATGTATATGTCTGTGTGTACATTCTTATGTATGTCTGAGAGTTTGTGTGGACAGGTATGTCATATCAAGGTTGACAGTGTTTGTATTTAGAAAGTTGAAAAATCTCTGCTAAATATTGGATTTACTGCAGATGAAAAATATCCTTGGCAAGCTTGTTCATTTTAAAGATTTAGACCTGCTGTTGGAGAAAGAATGCCAGCAGTTGGAGCAAATGAAGAATATGCTTTACGTTGATAAGCTTACTCTTCTATTTCAAAGACGATCAGCACCAAAAACTGGAGATCGCACAGAAGAGGATAATATAAACACAGATTGATGACTAGTGAGTCTTAATTACCTAACGATTTTAGGTTTCCTTCTCGATTGTTCTGCAATTTTAATTTGCTTAGGCACTGCACTCATCCGATTTATTTTTTTCCTCTGTATTGTATAAATGTAACTGGCAAAATGGATTTGAATGGTCTACAGACGTCTCTCTCACTAACATTAACCTAATTTGCATGTCCTTTAGAGGAATTTTCCAGGATATTCGTCTTTTGTTATGTGGTAGGGGTGGGATGAGTATCATAATAACGTACCAGAAAATGATTAAAGGAGATAATTTCTTCCACAAACTGCAGGCTGGCAGAGATAACATTAGAAAGAATGTGAGCAACATACCTGTACATTGACTGGAAGCAGAGTAATGCCAATGGTAGTGCAAACTGATTATGCGGCTTTTTCCGTGATAACACTAAGTTGTCTTGTATTGGCCCCATATGTTGAGATAGGACAGATGTTAAGCAGTGACAAATACAAGGTTTGAGTTTGACATACGAAACGAAGGAAATTGATTAGGGAGAAGCTATAAATCCGTTCTCAGAGGAAACAAGATCTTATCCCTTGTGTTGTGGTTCCAGCAACTTCTCTATTTCAATGTTGATGCCCTGGAAGTGGATGAAACGAAGGGTTGCATGTGGCGGTCCGTGCCCATTTGCTGTCCTTTCATGGTTAGAATTTAGAAACAATAATTCAAACTTTATTTCTGTCAGATGGGAATTATTTGTTTGGTTTCTGATGCCAGCAGCACGTACACTTGATCAAAGAAACTAGCAACATCTTTGATGTCTCTAATTAGCAGTAGCCTTTTTATTAATTTATTATTGTTTATGTTCCTGTTCCTGGGTGATGGAAAGGTTCTTTTTAATCTCTCTCTCTCTCTCTCTCTCTCTCTTGAACAAAAAATAGTAAATAAATTCTATGACCAATAAAAAAACAATAAATATATTCCAAATGGTTCTCAAGTTCCTTATTCTTTCCTGTGTTTATCTGGCGCTTAGCATGAGAACTTGCTTCATTCCGTCAAGTTCATTCAGCTTTTCCTAAATGATGTGCGTCTTTTGTAGGATTTCTGTATTATCATTCGCCAGCATCTTTAATATGCCTTGTTACTCATTAAACAATAACATTATTTTCTAATTCAGCGGCTCTTCTGTAGAATTTTCTTTTTGATTTAGTGGACAGAATCTGAAAAAAAAATTGGAAAGAAAAAGAAGTGAAATAGCAAAGCAAATCAATCGCGCTAAAACACAGTAAGTAATGGAAACTGAAACTGGAATCAAACTTGGACCAAAAAGATTAACACATAAGAAGCTCCTGTTCATTGATCTACAAAGATTTCCGCTCGGTGAGAATGTATCGAATTGCTTCCTACATAGTGGACAACCTTCTTTCTTGAAAATTGTAGCTCAATTTGTTTGGGCAGATCAAAATTTCTGTTTTTTTATCATTTTTCCGGGTATTTTCGAGTGGAGGATGAGGGTAGAAATCCTTCTGGAGAACTCGTCATTCATTTGGGTATCATTCATTCCTAGAGTTGGGAAAGGATCCAACACTGAAATCAATCCAAGTTCTGGAAGATGAAGCTTTGAGAATGAGAGCGTTCGCGTCTTGTGAACGAGAGAAAGAAGAGAGAAATATGACGGTTGCTAAAAAAAACACACACTCTCTCTCTCTCTCTCTTTCTCTCCCCCTCCCCACAGTATGAAATCCCACAAACAACACTATACCATATAAACTCACGATCTTATGTCTTTATAGTGCCACAGTAGAATTGCACAGGTGCCCTCTGATTTGTTATTGCATCAAACAATTCACCTAAATTATATATGATACATATTTTGTTTTAAAAATTACATTTGACTCTTGGTCAATTTATTTTTTATTGATGAATTAATTTTTTATACAATATGTGATCCTTTCAGAAAAATTAGTCTAAGTTGTAATGCTACATCAATATCTTTAATTTCTATTAATGGAGTTAATGGTGTTATAGAAAAAGATAATATTGAACATCTTTTAAAACTTTGGGGACTATATTAATTGAAAATAAATTTTTGGAACTAAAGTTGAAATTTGATCAAAGGGCTAAAAGTGAAAATTTATCAAACAAATTTGCACAAATAGACCAAATCTACAGTTAACTGCTTTATTTTACGTTTTTTTTATAAATAATAGTGTTATTCTCATAACACTAAATTAAATTTATAATAATTTTATTGCAAGAATACTTATTTTATTTTTTTACTTTATTTTAGTTATTTTATTTTATTTTATTTCAATTTAGTCGATTAATTTACAAAAGTTATTCAAACATTTCCCTCTCTTTAACATTATCAAAATGCATAACAAAAAAAGCCTTATATGATATTTTTGTGACTTCAAGCTGATAACCTCTTATCAATTTAAATCTTATTTATTATAATACCATTTTCTATCGCTGCCCAAATAATATGTTTTATTCTTTATGACTTTTATGCTAAAAGAGTACTCTTAATCTTTGACCTCAATGTCATCCTTAAAAGCATTGGCAAGATTTAAGATATAGAGAGAATTTATGTGATCACCAGTGTGTGTGGGTGTGTGTATATATAGAGAGAGAAAGAGAATTAGCATTTGGTAGTGACAAAAAAAGATATTATAACAACTAGACCTGAGTTGGCAAGTAGTTGCTAGAGTTAATCTATTAAGGAGTTACATCATATTATTTTGTTAATCATGTTAACAATGTTAGAGAAAAGAAAATAATTAAGTAATTTTTGAAGATTAAAAAATTAAATTAGAGTAAATTTTTTTAAGAGAGAAAAGTAAAAGTTGAGGTCAAATTAAAAGATTAACATGCAACAAAATGAAATTAAAGGATAAGAGTAAAATTTCAGGTAAAATTAAGAGATTAAATTTTAAAAAAAAATTGAGGTAAAACTGAAAGAGAAAAATACATTTTAAAAAAAAAGGAATTAAAATATTAAAAAATAGAAAACACTTCCAATTATAACGGACAAACAATCTAGAAATTGGTATAACGACACTCTTTTAAAAAAGTCTGCAAATACTTTTTTTTTTCTTTTTTTCTTTTTTCTGTGGATACAAATAATGATCTCACTAAGACTTATTTTATGTCTTTGCATACATTTGTCATTTTGTCATCCCTTAAATTTACTTGGTGGCTACTTGATTGTGTTTTTAGTTTATTTTAGAATTCTTAATTTCAATCGTTGATGTTCGACAAAAGCGTTTAGAATTTTAGCTTGAAGCATCTTATCCACATAGATATTTTTATTTTTAATAGAAATATTTGTTTAAAATGAAAATTAATTTCTACTTATATATTAAAAGAAAAGTTTTATTTCTAGCATTTTTTCGTCAAGAAATTTTGTTGTTTATTTATTTTTATGAAAATAAATTGTTATTTGAAAATAGCCAAACACACGTACCAAAAAAAAAAAAAGGCATGCATACCATTCTTTTTGGTTATAAAGAAAGTACAATATTTTAGAAGTAGAGAATAAAACCAAAAAAGGGACAAGATAGGACTTTTTAAAATTTATGTTAAGATATCACTTGAACTAAGCTTTTCGGGGCTTGCATATCAATTTTAATTTAACAGAATCAAATTTTTAATTGAGCATATTCTAGCTCGCTGCAAGTGGTCATAGGTAATTTCATTACAAGCAAATGGAAAATTAACGTGCCCCACCCTTGCCCATTGTAGTGGTCTAACAAGGCCATGTAGCTCTCCATTATGAACTATAAAATTTCATTCTATCAAAGTTTATTTTTATTTTTATTTTTATCAAAATTATTCTATCCAATTAGTTTTTTTTTTTTAATTTTCATTTCTATCAAAATCATTCTATCTAATTAAATAGGTTTTTAGTGAATCTTCGAGCAGGCTTGGGAGCCCACTCAACAATAGTAACTTACAAGGCATTTCAAGCATGCCCCAAGAGCCCTAGCACCACACCTCTGCAGAGAAGCCTTCCAACATACAGGTTTGGTTATCTTTTACCTTGGTTTTCTATCATTTTTCTTTGTTTTTCTGTGTTTATTTTGGTGGTTTATAGTAAATAAGTACCCTTCTCTCCTTTTTGTGGTAGTTCTCTTCTTCTTCCATAGACGTCTTCTTTCTTAGTAGAACTAGAAAATTTTCTCTTCTTCCATAGAAGATACCTCTTCTTGAGAGGAAGAATATTATTTTATCAACTGTCTCTTGAAGTATTGCAGCTCACATTATCAGATCTGCATAAACTCATTCAGATCGTGGATTGAAGACATGTTCTGGTAAAGACCCTTCAAGGATGAGTTAAGAAGAGGAATTGCCTCATTTATTTGTATCTTTAAGTGCTGGCCCGATCAATAAAAGCGCATATCTGTGTCTTATTATACCTTTCTTATTGCCCTGACATATCTCTCATTAATGACATTACTTATCTGACCAGAAAAAGAAGCATGCCCCTGAAGTAAAACTCGCTAATATGCGTATCTACACATATCATATAAAGACACTAGCTTCGTATGATATTATTAGTACAAGAAAGTGAAAGAATGTAATATGTTTTCCAAGGGTAACATGTAACCCCCGTCGAATGCTATCCATTTCTTCAAGGGCATCCATAGAACTAATCTCGGAAAGCTTATAAGCATTCTTACCATTTGCTATTTGTAGTCTTACTAATTGCCTGGACCACTGACCCCTGAGATCTTATTCGACATGGATGGAATAGGGCTTGTCAATCCAATCCTTTTATCACTGATTAACTGGGAGCTATTTCAAACATGCCCTCACAGGACCCCATTTTTCTCCCAAAAAAATAAAAAAAGCATGCCGCATGTTTAGTCCGAAACATTTCAAGCTGAGATACAAAAGCCAATAAAAATGTAAAGAGCCTTGTTTTCTTCAGACGACACGAATTAAAAGAGACCAATAGGGAAGGCCAGCAAATTAATGAACTTACAGTGCGTCTTTATGTTTAAGGCGCACTTTACAGAACTAAAAATGAGAATGAAAAGAGACGTGGCCCCATTCTATCTTAAATCAAAATACTTCATCAATTTTCTCCTTATTTTCAGCCTTCATTTCTCCCCGTTAATGGTTTTTCTTCCTAATTGGGTATTAGGTTAAATTTGCTCTGGGTTTCCATATTTTCACTTGATTATAGATCCCCCCGGCCAGAGTTTACTTATATATCTCAATCGACGGGAAGAGGATTCACTGTAGTCGAATTTATCAGTGAGGGCATATAGGGATGTCCAAACTTATTTCCTTGCTTTCTTCAACAGAAAGCGCAACGAAAAGAATCCAAGTGCAAAAGTTTGCCAGAACCAGCTACTTACATTAGCAGGGTCTACCCTTTTGGCCAGGTGCCAAGCATAGAAGGCCTCAATAATATGTGCAGCTGCAGCTAGAAAAAACACCAGCCTTGTCAACCACATTGACCGAAAGAAGAAAAGGCTGATAGCTCTGAGATGTGGTACAAGTCCTACGTCGGGCAATAGTGCAGCACAGAATAATGAGACCATTCCAATGACACAAAACAGCCATACGTAGATTGTAGGCCCATCCAGAGTTCTCTTTTTCCTCTCTTGCCAGTAAGATATGGTTGAAGCCATCCCCTCTCGAGGAGTCACCATGGGAACATAACCAAGTTCCTCCTTGGCTTTAAGATAAGAGAAATAATGGGTAACCCCCACCTGTCAGAGCACAATACGAAAAAGTGAATGATGTAAAATTTGAATGCTTTGCAAATCATGATAGTTATTCTGCGCATCTTTATCTACAATATACAACAGATTGTAGCTACATTTACTAAAGAAATGCAACCCAAGAAGAGAATACAAGTCCCAACTATTCAGCAAGAATGATAGGAGACCGACCTTGTGTACTTCAGCGGGAAGGATAAACGGCTGAGGAAGCCACCATCGATTCAGCCATGGGTATAAGATTGTATAGACTCCCAAGAAAAACCTCCCAAGAAAAAGAGCATGATCGACAGCTAAGGAAGTCTTTGGTAGTCCATAACCCAAACTTCTAAGTAGAGGTTGGATGAATTCAAAAGTATTGACCGGAGAACCTGTAGAAAAAAGTTTCAATTGTTGTTTCTTAAAATTTCAACACACTGTGAATAGATACATTAAATAAAGAAATTATTACCATCAGATATAAAGTATGCCTGGCCACCAGCTATAGGGCGTTTTCCTTTTCGAGTATTATTATCCAAAAGTCCCATACTTGCCAGTATAAGAGCAAGTACAAGATTATCCACATAAACCCAGTCTGATTTAACACTATAGTCACCAATTCTGAACAGCAACAGACCCAACCTTGCCAAGGTTATGATCCTTGGAAGGTGCCTCTCTTCGCCTGGTCCATAGATTGCAGCTGGACGCACGGCACAAGTGTAAAGATAATTCCCATTCTGATTCCTTTACAAGATGAAAAAGGTACGCAACTCAGTAAATAATATAGTAACCATACGTAGAAGGAATTGAGAACAATGGCCAAAATCTTCATTTAATTTGTTAATACTGGAAAGAAGTATGATTACTGCAGCATCAAAATTCATGACCTAGTTTTTTCAACCATTATTTAGGTACAAGTTATCCTGCTGCAAACTAACACGAGTAAGTTGCTACCAGAGTCCAGACACAATAAGATGGCTGGTAAGAGAAAACTTACTTAAAAGGGCGGCCATCGTTCTTTAGAACCAACTGTTCAGCAATTGATTTACTGCGCCCATAGGGATCAACATGGTCATCCATTGGGAAATAAGGTAAAGTCTCGTTTCCATTGATAATCTCCTTACCTCCAAACACAACATTGTATGTGCTAGCATAGACAAGCCTTTTGACGCCATGGAGAAGGCAAGCATTCAAAACATGGCAAGTCCCATTGATATTGACGTCATCAACACGACCAAATTGGAGCATCTCTTTTCCTGACATACCAAAGGAGGCAAGGTGGAAAACACAATCCGCACCACGTAGAGCCCTTTCAACATCGTCTTTTCGGGCAACATCCCCTGATAGTCCAATACATTATATAAGTGTTTATATAAATAAATAAATATATAATGCTTAGAGAGTGGCTGAAGTGGAAGCACAGAGGATAGGGCTTATTATGGCAGCTCAGAACGACTGATTTTGCAACAGAAAAAGATTGCTATAAAAATGAGAAGACAAAACAAGGATGCAAGAGATGAATGACAAATAGTGGGTTATAAGTGTGTTAAAGTGCGTATGAATCAAGAAAAGAGATGAAATTGGATTAGATTAAAAAGAGAAATCAAAACCCTAAGAGAAGAGTAAGAATGGGAATGAAATTAGGGAAGGATTAGGAATAAGAAAGAATAGAAACCTTGGATGCAGAGGACTCCTTTTTGATTGAGAAGATTGGACCAAGAAGAAGAGGGTCGGAGATCAAAGGCTCGGACCTGTCGAGCACCTCTTCGAACAAGCTCCAAGCAGAGAGCAGAGCCTAGGAATCCGAGTCCACCTGTAACCACGAATGTGTTGTCCTCTATGCCTTCGTTCTCGCTGAAGTGCATCCTCTCTTTTTGATCTCTTCCTTTCTCTTTTCCCCTTCAGATTCGGATTCGGCTATAGGCTTCCCTCCTCAACCCATTAAAATTGCACAATGCTTCCCCCATTAAAGTGTATTATTTTATTTGGATATACGTTAACGTTTTATAAGTTGAATCCCTAATTCGGATCTTTCTATTTTTCTCTCAAAGTGAAATTAGTCAAATAAATATAAAATGTGTAATGTATAGATTTTCTAAAGTTTTAGTTGTAAATTATTTTGTAAAATCCAAAGAGAAATAGACATATTGAAAGAGAGAGAGAGAGAGTGGAAGTGCACAAGTTTATCTTTCTCTAATTTTATTAGAAAATTTACTTTAAGAAGTTTTAGAATTAAGACTAGTTTGATTTTTTTTTGTCTTATTAAAAAAAAAGAATTAAGACTAGTTTGAGTGGTGAATCTTGATGTTAAATCCTCTATTGTGTACAGTAAAAAAAGAGTAATATAAAAATATAAAAGTATGTACAAAGGTTATTTTCTCTCTTTCTATCTATTGCCCCTTTTGTTTGGATTTTTTAAATACAAATATTGTAAGATGTCTCTAAAGTAAATGAGAGATTAAAAAAAAAAAAAAGTGAGTAAAGATAGAAAAAATAAACTCTATGTACACTTACTTCAGAGATATATTATCCACTTCACATTTCAAAGGATTTAGATTTCTCCCTTTTTTTTCTTTTTTTTCTTCAATTGTATGGTATACTTTTATTTATTAAATACAAAAATCTAGGTATATAAGTTTTATTTGAATGTGCGAAACATATTTGAATGATAAATTTCACACATTCTATAACATTGTCAATTTTATATTATAAATTGAATGTGCAAAATATAGATGAATAACATTTTCGCTTCAAAAATATACTATATACTTCACATTTTAAAGGATTCAAAATTTTCCCTTTTTTCTCTCTAACTTCTTCAATTGCATGCCATACTTTTATTTATTAAATATAAAAGATCTATATACACGAGTCCTATTTGAATGTACAGAACATATATAAATGATAAATTTCACACTGTCAATTTTAAAAAGAACTTGAGAGAATCTATTTTTGTTGAATCCCTTCAACACTTCATTAATGTTACCTAGTTTAACAATAATTATGTAATTAGCATTTTTTGCATAAACTACACTACATCTAAGAAAAGATAATGATGATTAACAACACCCTTGAGTTTAACCATTATTTTTTTCATGATTAATTGTATTGCTAACATTATTCATATAAATCATTAATTTGCTGAAGATGTATGAGAAGAATAAAACTTTCATCGTCATTGAAACTCAACCTGAGACTTATAATTTATTCTTCTTATTGCCCCGAAAGCAATCAATAATTTATTTGGTTTTATTTTATTTTATTTTGTTACAGGTATGTAAAGTCTACTTCTGGATCGTCATTTTTTTTTTTTGGGATAAAAACTTCTAGAGCGTCATTAATAAAGTCTAGCTAGTGCCTTGTGTTTCTGTTAATTTTGGAAATAAAAAATATTTTTAAAACTTGTTTTTGTCTTACAAATTTTTTAAATATACAATCTCTCTTTTTTTTTTTTTCTTTGGGTCATAAAAGAAAACTTAAAAAGTTAGAATCCAATTTTTTAGGTTAACTTAACTAAGATCCTAAAAAATTCTTCAATTCTAGAGAAGACTTGAACATTACTAAATCAAAGTTGATTAGTTAAAAACACGTTTCTGGACAAATGTTTTTGTTTTATTCTTTTTCAAAAGAGAGTGAATTATAATCTAGTCACTATATTCAAAATTAGTTTTCTCGTAGTTTAAAGTGTGTGATTTAATATTACTGGGATTTGTTCAATTATTACTGAATCATCTTGCAATATTTGATATTTAAATTTTAACGAAAATGATTACATAAATATTAAAACAATCAACCATTTTATTGTTAAATCTTTATTTCACTTTTATCTGAAGTATTTTCATAGTATTTTAAGTGTTCATAGGATTATATAGACAACTTCAACCTCGAAATGCTAGCTTAATTCTAATAATAACTTTATAAATTTATTTAAGATACAAGTCAAATATACTTTCAATAGTAAAATTATTTCTTATTTTAACGTTTACATGATTATTTAAGTTAAAATTAAATACAAAGATATTACAAAGAGATTAAGTCTAACAAAACAAATTATAACTTAAACAAGAGATTTTGAATCACATGAAACAAAAGGATTTTAGATCAAAACAGCGGGGGCTAAACTGTAATTTACCAAAAAAATTATCAAATAGGTAGGAATATGCAAATAAATTCTCTTTTGTGCAGCATGTGTTATACAGGAAAGATCCTTAGGTAAAAATACATTAAAAATTAAAAAAATAAAAAGGTGTCCCCACACCACCCAAAATTTGCATTGTGTGTGTGAGAAATATTACAATTTTAAAATCAACTTTGGACGATTAAGACTAAATAGCTTCAAATCATACCTATCCTGTCTTTCAATCATATTAATAATTAGGAGAATTTTTTCTTTTATGATTTTATATGAATAAATTTCTTATAGATAAATCCTAATTTAAGAAAAAATTAATGATTTTGAAATGGGCTTTAGGAACACAATGGAAAAAAGGATATGAAATGAATTTGTTACCTATAAGATATATGGCTCTCGGGATGAGAAAAATATTTTCATCTAAATCCGGAGATAGACTACAGTACTTTGCTCATATCTTATCCATGATTATCAATAGATGCTTACAACATGAGAGCCATTAACTTGCTGATCTTGAAAATAAAAGAAAAAGAAAAAGAAGGCAAGGGGATCTTAAAGGGAGGAAAAAAGAAAGAAAGAAAAAAGAAATATTGTTGCACGGTGGAAACTACTGAATGCCACCGCGAAAAAGATGTATGGTGTGTTTGGTTCTGTTTTTGGGAGGTTCAAAACCACATTTGAATAATTTGCCACAAACGTGAAAAAGATGTAGTGGGAGTGAGTGCGTGCTGTTGAAATGAATTCGTTTTTGTTGGCGCTTGCGTGAGGAGCAAATAAAATTGTGTATTGATTGCAATCTGTTGTTTCGAAGTACATGTGATTACAGTAAGGAGTAACAACATACACCACCATCCCGATCGAAAAACAGAATAAATGAAATTGGTTTTTGGGTTTAAGAAAGAAAAAAGCTAGAAGAAGTTGAAGGTGTGGAAAGTGAAGGTGGCATAAGTTGCAGAAGCATAAGCGTCAAGGAGGTCGTTCTGAGGAGACCAGAAATCAGCCTTGAGACCCCCTCTCCTCACTGCTTTTAGAATTTTGTTCTTGTGTGCATATCCCGTCACCACTACCTTCTGCCTCTTTCCATCCACTTCCACCTTCTCTATCCCTGCATGCATGCCCGCTCCATCATCATATATAATCATATTCATATATTTACTAACTCATTAATTCACTCTCAAACAAATTACACACAAACACACACAGTCATACTAAACCTTTTAATTTTGACAGGCATTTCCTTAGTCTTTTCTCATGTATCCCTACCATCTCCACCTTCAACTCCACACTCTGTAAATAAAAATTAAGTCATGCATGATGCCGCCTTTTAATTCTGTTAAATCTGACAAACTTATCTGCATCGAAAAGGCATAATTATAGCATGATATATGTACTTACCTCCATGAAAACTATAGAGACGGATCACGGCGATGAGCGGCTATGAAGTGAAGAAGCAATGATTCGGAATGAGACACACAGGGTTTATGACTTATATAATCAGGAACCAAAAACCAACAAATAAAGTAGTGTCTTGGGTTTTGAATCTTGGTAGTTGGCCTGCCAAACAAAACCTCGTGCTTTTTCAAAGAAACTATAGGCCTATAATTAACAACACTGAGAAAAAGAAGGGTTTACATTTAGAATTTGAAGCTCCCACTCCGAGGCTGCAAGTCTGCGCAAAGGGCAAAGCAATTGTGGGTTTGAGAATTTGAAATGATTGGGTTTGACGGGTCCAACTAAGCTTTTCTTTTTTTGGGGATGACACAGCACACTACTTTTATAAATTTTTACTTATTTTCCAAGTAAGGATTCAAGGGGACATGCTCCTTTTTACTCGGTGCATTCTGAGCGCCTGTCATGTATTCACCCTTTACTTACCGATTCTGATCTCACAACTACTTCATTCATATCGTTATCATATGCATATGAATAAGAAGAAAAGCAAACTTGAAGAAAAAGAGAAAAGAGAATAGAAACGTTGTAATATATGTGTAATGCAGACAAGAAATAAACCAAGCAGCAAGTTTGGTATATTTTGGCCACCATATACCACCCAAGTCTCAGCTTTATTGTAATTTACTTTTTCTAATATGCCCTTTGCTTTCATTCCATTTTGTAGTCCACAAAGTAAAGGCATACGATGCTAATTGCTAAGCATACTTAGGACTTGGGATCCACATAAGCCAATCACTTTACCTTTGGACTGCACTCACCTCTGAATCTCGAACTTTCACATTCCCCCATCTTTCACTTTTCTATTCATTTTTTTTTTTGGGTTTTAGTTTTTCCCCGTATGAGTAGCCAGTCGAAACAATAACATATATTTGTGGGTAAATGCATATAAAATTATGTTGAATTCTGGGATAATTGTGTAATATGTGTTACAAAATATATACAATGGACGATGGATGAAAGTTATTATACAATAGGTTCTTGCATGAATTGAGTGGGAAAGAGCAGTCCACAGAAATTTCGGTAGGGAACTGATTGCTGTACAAGAGAAATTGGGGTATTCAAGAATGAAGCGACCTCTCTTTTCCAAGTTGCATTGTGAGGTGTAGGTAGGGGTAAGCAATAAATTAGATTGGTTTCATTTGGTCATTCAATCAATTAAATCGATTCAATTGGATGGCTGAAAATTCTGAACAATCAATCCCATGAATTTTGTCATAGTCAAACCACTTCAATTCATCCTTACTCGGTTTATATTAGATCAAATAGTAGTTTTTTGAAAAAAAAAAAAAGTATATGAAAATTTAAAAATTCAACATTCATTATTTTTTAAATTACAACTTTGAAAATAAGCATTTCTAACAATAAAATTCACATTAAGAGTATTTTAACACAATTTAAAACAACCACAAATAAGTTAGATATTATTAGAAAATAGGGTGAGATATTAGATATTTAGGTATATTATTAATTATCAATTTATAATTAATATACAAAACCTATAAATTAAATATAATATAATTTTAATAGGTTAATTTAAATGTCTAACGTAGACATAACTTTTTGAAATTTCTTCAGCATGAAAAAAAAGTCCCATTTAGTAGTGTGATTTTTGTTAACCCATGTAATTTTAATAATAGGTTGATCAAAGCACTGGTCTCCATCTTCCAGCCTTTCCTCTCTTGCCGAAGGTGTTTACCAAACAAAAGACCAATCTTGCACTTCTCCTCCCTTTGACAAAGACGCTGGGCAAAAAAGTAAATTTGTGGTATTCCGTTAGGATAGCTGTTCATTTGTGGACCGATCAATTTAATTAATTTCGGTTGAAATTGAATTTAACTAAAGTTGTTCAACCCTGATCCTCCATGTATGGTCATCTGTTAACTGAGAGTGATGCTTTTTTGAATGGTGAATGCATTTGCATTTAATTTGAAGGTAATTATGCATTGTAGTGACGCAAGAGCTGATATAGGAGTGATTCCATGTTTTGGCTTTATTAACGATTCATCAACATCAGCAAGTGAGTACAAACTAGAGAGTCTGACAACTAAGCTCCCCTGCAACTGTTGACCCCACAGTTTAATTTCCAGTTCCAGTTTTCTTGTGTATTATCTTAAATAGTAAATTAAATCAAGTTAGTTAATTTGTACCTATCGATATATATATATTGTCATATAGAAGACGTCTTGTTACATTGATTGAAAGGAAAGGATAAAACTCAGAGATAGGCAAAGAAATATTATTCTTGGTGGGATAAGAAGGGATCTTTTAAATTCCGCATCCTGATTCTGATGTAATGTTTCTCTCCCCCAATAATCCAAGCCCTTTTGGCCTCCCATATCCTACGTATAGCTGCCCCACCATGATCTACTTCACTTCCGCAATGCGCATCAAAAACATACACATACATATGTGGTGGATCAACAGTCCTAAAAGGATTTTAACTATGTTAAAATTAACGAAGTTTTTATACAATTATTTTTAGAAAATCAGAATTTGCCAGGTTGAGCCAATATCAATGCTTTTCTTTTTCTGGCAAAAAAAAAATGCTTTTATTCACTTGGGCCGAAAATTCATTGTTTTGGACTTACTTGGTAATGGGCCGAGTTTTTAACTAAGGCTTCTTGAACTGATCTGAAAAGGCCTAACTCTTATTTTTACACGAAAGAGTAAATGGGCCTTAAAATTAAGAAATACCAATGTTGACTTTCAAAAGCAAACTACCATTAGGCTTTTTTTAAAAGACAAAAAAGCTTGCACAAACAAACAAAGCATTAATTGAATATCAAATCATCACTTCCTTAAAAATGCTAACAAGTACAAGGCTGAAACAGGTGTCAGCCTAGACTACCAGATGTTGCAAAACAAAAGAAGTACAGCTAATAGACATAAAACTAGTTTTGTCCTGTGTGTGTGTGTGTGTGTGTGTATATATATATATATAAATATCACTTTGTATCATCACTCTTAAATTGGTTATAATACAATTTTTTTTTTCAACTTATGTGTTTTGTTTTTTTTCACTTTGAGGTTGACAACCTTTGACTACTTGGACAAGGCCACTAGAATACACCTAATACAATTTGAATATTTTTCAAGAAAGAGTGACATGCACAATAAGCCGTTTAAAAGCACTTTTTCTCTTTGTTCCAATATGTTCGGAGTTTGAAGAAAGAGAAAATGCATAAGTCATTGAAGAAGGCTTTTGCATTAATTGAAGAATATCGTTATAAAGGCTGTGGTTCAAAAAAGCATTTAATGCAGAAGATCATTTAGTTGTTGGAAGATGTTTTATCAATAAAGAACATGAAAATGTAAGAAGCCACGACTTCTCCATGGTTAGCATTTAAAAAGATGAAAATGTGATCCCTGGAGGTTATTTTGGCCATTAAGAAGTAAAAGTTGAATAGTTAAGCCTATAAACTTAAGTGATTATTTTGATATAAAATTTTTTTACTTTATGCTTGGGGAGTGAATGTAAGATCACTTTGATTTGAATTATAAATTTTGTAAGGTAATATTTTTTTATCCTTTATCTCTTATATTAGATTTGTAATCTTTAAAAAGTTGAAGAAAGTGTTTTAAAGTAAATTTTTTGGTTCAATATATAGGAAAAAATTATTTTTGACTAAAGTACTTTTCAAAATAAAATGATTTGAAAAATGAGAGCATTTTTGTTCACGTGATTTTAAGGAACCAATCATTCAAATAATTTTTAGGAAGCAAAAATTTAAGTAACAAATGGTAACTGAAGTGCCCAATTTGACGGGTAAAAAATTTAAGGGAAAATTCACATGATTGCAAAAATTGATTATTATTCAAAGTGCCCAACTCAACCCCTTCTTGTATTCTTTTAGTCTAATAATATGAATTATATGTGCATATCATCAATTTAAGTAACAAATGATAACTGAAGCACATAAACATATATAAAATTGAAAATTTCGCTACCTGATGCCTTTGTGAGTGTCTTCAATAAGCTTTCTTCATTATTTTTACCTGTCAATGGGGACAACTTAGGATTCATCCTCCTATTAAATGGTAATGGTAGAACAACTATCCAAGAAATAAGCAAAAAGTAAACTACACACACACACACACACACACATATTTTTATTTATATAATTATTTCATTAATTAATTACTTTTCTCATTTTGTAAATGGATAGTCAATTTTGAATTTGGATCCTCTTAAGTGAGCAAATAGTGAAGTACATTTCAAATGGAGAAAGATAGAGAAAAGAGGGAGTGGGTGAAAAGGGAAAACAAAAAAGTAGATCCTATATATACTTTTATTTTTTGTGTCACTTCCTCTTCACTTGAGAGGCATTTTACCATTTACTTAATTAAGAGGACTTAAATTTGTTAAGTGCCTTATGAATTCCACCATTAACTAATATATAAAGCAAAATTTAAAGTCTTGTCTCAATTAATCAACTTAAATATCTAGTCATGATCTATCAAAAAAGCCCAATAACTATATATATTTGTAATTAAGTAAATTAATGTCTTTATTAACAGATTAGCTATATTAATTGCATCAAAATAACACTTTTTAGTCCCATTTAGCACACAAATTTTTTTATAATATAATTGGAAAAAGAATGAAAATGTGAATAAAATAAAATAATTATGTTTTGTATGACATAAAAAATAATGGAAATGTAATTTCATTTGTATATTTGATTAGATAAAAATATATTGGAATAGAAAAGAATGATGAAAAATAAGAAAAATACTTATATTTAAAAAAGTATGATATTTTTTATGATAACAAGGATAGATCTAACTTTGTACAAATTTATTGTGATAATTATTGTGACCCACACTCATTTTTAAAGGAAAACATGAATTGTTTCCTTTCTTGTTGTTATGACATAATTTTAAGAGGATTCCAAAATAATTTCATTTTTCTTACTACTGCCAAATAGGTAGTTAGCACTTATCACATGAGCCTTGATTCTTAACAAGAGTGATAACACCTTTCTTTTTCTAATGTCCATGTAAGTAAAATATTCCTATAGAGATAAGTGATGATGAGGGTAGAGGCCTGAGTCCCCCACATACATATCTTTAAACTCTTGGTACCTTAAATCAGGAAACTCATTTAATCCTTGCCATTATTCACCATTATTTTCATGGAGACAAAAATTGCATAAGATCATTCACCAATATTATTTTTGGAAAATTTCTATTCAAAAGCAAATAACATCTTTCATTTTTATCATACACAAGCCTTACTAGAGGAACAATGGAAATGGTTATTCCATTCTTAAAACACAAGTGCTTTGTGTGTGTGTGTGTGTCTGTGTGTTAGTATAACACTAATTTATATATAGTGACTACTAGTAGTTTTTAAGGTAGGCTTTTTTGTTTCAGCTGCCTTTATATTAAAGCATAAGATCCCAAGCCTTAGTACTAGTTATAAGGTTGAAATTTGTGTTAATGTATTATAGTCTTTATTCTTGTTGTTGTTGTGAAATTATAAAGAAAAAGGACATCACGAGGATCACAAAATCCATTTCATATAAATATATGGGCTGTTGAATCATGTTCACATGAATGGAGTGGCACTACTAAACTAATTTACTTAAGAAAGCATGAATTTGCACACTTAGATTGAAGGAGTAGATTTCTTGAATTTTTTGAATACTAACAACTTGTTTGGTTCCTAAAATTGTAAGCTAGGAAAAGGGAAAGGAAATGCATAATTGAATGCAATTACTTCTACTGTATTTAGTATGGCATTGCAAAGAAAAGAATGCAATGACATTTATGTGAGGGATTGAAAGCAACAATGGAAAAAATGACCAATTTTCCCTTAAAAAAGGGTTTCAAAACAAATTAAAAAAATTATAGCTTCCATTTTGTCGATGAAAGAAGATGCAGGGGTTCCATTCTACATTGTTGCTCCTTTGCACAAGCGTCTCCATCATCAGAACTTGAGATGGAATTTGTGGAACTAGCTTGAAAGAAGACTATAGGATCATGGCTTCACTCTTGACATCAATGAGGGGAGGGCAGTTCTGATTAGGATAGGCTTTGGCAATGAGAAGCAAAAAGTGAAAGAGGCTCTGGCTATTGAGGATGCATAGTGGAGGCAGCTACTGCCTTGAAGTACTGTGTAGGTACATTTTGTATTGAAATTAAGGTAAAAGATGACTTTATGTAAAATTGGCTCTAGGTAGATTTCACCTATGCAGGCCTACATTTTTGTTTGGGGGAACATTGACAAAAGGCAAAGTGATTGGTAGCTTTAAACCAAGTGTCAAATTGCGTTGGAATACACTGTCATCTCCTTTAGCACTGTCGAGCCAAACAAGGTGTAAGGGCCAATGCTAAACATGTTTAATCATCTCTCATTTCATAATAAGGATCCTTGGAGTTTAATTAATTGTAAGCCCACCTCAATTTGTGTTTTGGACAAAAGCACATCTCGATTCTCAAGTTTCAATATCCAAGCCATACTAGTCAATTTTTGTAAGAAACCTGACGTGCATGAATCCAACATGCAGGAAATTGTTATATACATGGCAAAGTTGACTTTTCAAAGGGACAATTGCTGCTTCCACGTAGACAAATTCTTCTCCTTCAGCAATACCCGAAAATGCCCCTTTTCTCATTCATTTTAGCTGGCCTTTTAAGTAAATTACTTCTTCAAATTTGCTGCAGCACTCACCCATACCTATAGCCATCTTTCGGTCAGGAAAAAAAGGAGCAAAGTTGGTGGGAAACTGAACTTCATCTTCCTCCCTCTGCTGTGCCCTGTTCGCTGGTTCTGGCTCCATTCTTCTTGCTCCTGCCATTGTCTTTTGTGCTGGGGTTGTGGTGAGCTAACGCCAAAAACACATCTCTTCCAAGTCTGGAGTGCTGCCGTAAGTTGCATTTTCTGGTTCCAGTTCATAGACTTCCCCTCCCCTGTTTTGCTTGTTCTGTATGTAGTTCTGTGTGTGTGGCTAGCTGATTGAAGGGGGTGAGTAGAAAAAAAAGAGGGTTGCAAGGGGATAGATAGATATAGATGAACCTATAACTATGTATATGTGGGTTTTATGGGTATGGAAGGCAAGAATGGAAGAGAGAAGGGTGAGTTTATCCATGCCGAGGCGAAAATGGAGAGGTCAGCTGGAAGTTTTCCAGAAAACATTTAGCCGCGGCGAACTAATGAATTGGCCGCGGCTAACGTTTCCAGAGAGGAATTGGCCGCGGCGGAAGGAGGTATTGGCCGCAGCCAATATCGAGAGCACGAGCGAAGAAGCTCCAGGAGGCTCATTCGCCGAGGCGCCATATATTTTGGCCGCGGCGAATGTCCAACTTGCCGCGGCTAAGAGGTATTTGGCCGCGGCTAACATGCCGAAATTACCTATAATGCCTAGGAAACTTTAATTTCTCATATGTTAATCTAAGGGAATGAAAAATAGACATTAATGTTGGGTAGGCTAAGTAAATGAGACAATTCTTCTGGTTATTTACACTATAAATCTGTTGAACGGGTATTGTAGGATATTCAGGAGATTGAATTAGAGCTGAGGGCTGGGCAGGGAATATTGATATCATCCTAAGAGGTGAGTAAGTAATGCGGACCGTGAGTAACTCCTATTTCTTATTTTCTTAACTAAGTTTCCTTGCAGTATTCTGACATTTGAAAATCTATTTATGGAAATACATTTTTAAATGCTTTACTATATGATAGACTTAAATATGAAATTTTGCAAATTGTTGCCTGTTGAGCTATTTGGGAACTTTGATACCAAACTGATGTGGAAGGTACTCTGTCTGGATGTGATTTGAGAAACGTATTAAATCTGAAATGTGATTTGAGAATTGTATTAAATCTAAGAAGTTATCTGTTCAGAACTCTGTAGCTAACAGCAGTAGTTGTTAGCTTTGGTGCACCATGATCTGGACCTCAGCTAGCAGGGGTTTTGCTAGCCCCGTGTGGGTAGCTACCACACGTGGAGTTATTTATTTCGCAAGCAAAGTGCTTTGCGTCTGTGGTTATTTTCTCCGCGAGCTTTGTGCTCTGCGTCTGTTTTAATTCAGTTCTGCTTAGATACTTCTGATACATTTTTAAGAAAACGATCTGCTTGAGACTTATTTTGCGCATGATGAATATATACATATATACATATGGATATTTTACGGGCCTTGCCCTTAAGATTTTTAAAGGGTCAGCATATTTATTCACTGAGTTTCAAACTCACTCTTTCTTAAATTTATTTTCAGAGAGCGCTGAAGACCCTAGCCTGTAGATCTTTTGCTTATTTCTTTTGGCGAGCCACCGTTGTTTATGTGGGTGCATTTTGTTTATGCTGGTCATTTATTTGACTTTGAACAATGTAAAAGTATGGCTCCACTGAGTTATAGTTAGGATATTCCCACTCCCTAGATGTTTATGTTTTGATACATTTTGGATGTACTGTTAGATTGACTAATTGTAGAAATATCGGGAGGTCCAAATTATAGAGGGGACTCTGCCGAAATTTCTACAAAGTTAGTGATGACACTCTTGGAAATGGTATGGGGGATTTGTCATCTTTTGTGCCAGTATAAAAAATCTGTGGGTCGTGAAAATTTTTATCTAAGTAAATTAGACTTTCTTTTTTTAAGAGATATTTAAATTAAATGTCCTTTCCTTTTATATATTTTGAAAATCTATACTTTCCTCTTCTAAAATTAAAAGATGTATTATATTACTTTTCTATAGTAAAAGATGAGTTATAATTACATATTTATCAAAAAACCGTTATATATAACATTTATAGAATATAAGAAGTTTTAAATATATATTTAACCAATACAAAAATAATCAAAATTTTTAAATTTAAAAAATTAGATCTATAATTTTCAATAAAAAATAAATAATAATGAAATAAAAATTAAAAAAATTATATTTTAATAAAAATTTAATATTATCCTTAAAAATATTTTGATCATATATTAGTTATAAGAGGATTTATATGCTTTTAATATACAAAATTATATAATTTATTTGGATAAATGATTTAATTAAATTATTTGATTTATATTTATAATTTTTATATATTAAAATTGTATAACAACCTTTAATTTTTAAATAAAACATTCTTATATAAAAAATGAAAATTAAAAAAATATTATTCTATATAAAAAATAACAAAAATTAAAAAAAAAAAATTATTAGGTTAAGTTACGTCGGGATTAACACTGTCCCTTTCCATTTTATTAAGTACGGTTTTTTTGTCGTTAGCGAATTTTATTAAGGGCGGTTATATGTCGGGAAATTGACAAATTGGAGGCCCCACAAGTCTTGGATATTGATATAGGGGAAGGTTAGGCCAGAGTATAGACGCCACGTGCCTGCATGTGATGATTTCCTTGTTCATTCAAACCACCAATCATACTCCTGATGAACAGTGTCGTTTTGCGATTCAAACTCCAAATGAAAGAAAATTACATTTATGCGTTCAAATTTTATAAAATTTATAATAAAAAATATTAAAAATTAAAATTAATTTTGAAGATCAAAATTATTATCAAATTTTAAAATATTTATTATTAAATTTAAAACAAATACTACTTAATTTTAAGAAAGATATAATTTAAATAAACTTAATGATAATTTTCTTAAACTTAACAGTAAATAATAATTTTTGTATAATTTTAATTTTTAAAATATTTTATTATAAATTTTACAGAACTTAGATATTTGAATATAATTTTTCTCAAATAAAATAACCGCCGAAACCATTTCAAATATAAAATTATATTTATCAATCATGCGTTGAACTATTAAATCTCATGTTAAGAAAACTACGATTTGTTTTAGGTCCAGGAAGTACCGTATTTTTATTGAGTTTTTTTTTTAATTTTCAATAGATTAAATCTTGAAATTCAATTGTTTTCAAAATTTCTTAATTTTAAGATAAATAAAATAATAATAAATTTAAAAAAGATATTTTAAAATTCACACTTTTTATGAAAGAAATAATAGTTCAAAACTCCTATCAATTTATTGCATCAATTATATCAATTTGTGTTGGCGCATTTTAAAAGATTGAATTATTAAAATAGTATATCAATTATATATTTTTTTCAGTTTCATATATAAATTTTTTTAAAAAATTTAATTTAATCTAAAATTTAAAAAATAAACCACTAATATTAAATGTATTAGTTATAATATTTCAATTATACTTTCTATTAAATGAGTCCTTCAAGTTATAAGTAATAGTTATTATTAATTTTAAGAAAAAAGTGTACATATTAAATAAAAATATTTTTAAAATATAATTTTTATTTAAAATAATATTATAAAAATTAATTATTTTTAACTAATTATTTAAACCCTCATGAATTAATTATTTAATTTTTATATGTATGAGGTTGGAGAAAATAATATGTATAAACATATTAAATAATGTCCGTACCATGCACTAACTAGTTGTATAATATGCATGATTGCATGAACATAGTAATACTGTTGACAAACTGGAAAATAGAAGGCGGTCACTTTGAGGAGCCAGGTGGCACATGGATGAGCATCAGCATTGTCAGGTGGATCCTACTCCAAAATTAAAAAGAAATAAAGATCCCTTAACTGTCTGTCTTTGGTAGCTTGTCCGATTACTCGAAGAAGAGGGGGAAAAAAAAAAAACAATCATTTGGACTGACAGGTCATTCAAAACTGTCGTAATTCCCCAATTTCACTTCTAAGAAAAGTCAAAAGATATTCATCTTTAAGAAACTTTAAATTTTAAAATTATTTTAAAAAATTTAAAAAAATATTTTAATTATAAAGACTTTTTTTAAACAGCAATAAATAAGAATGAAAAGATTATATGAACTATAAAAATTATTTATGAGTTTTATAATATGAAGTGTAATCTTTTTTTATAATTAAAGTTTTTATTTTTATAATTAAAATTTTCAATTTTAATTTTTAAACTAATTTTAAATTTAAATATTTTTAAAATAAATTTCTTTAGTTTATAGGCTTAAAAATATAACTTTCCCTTAAATTAACCTAATAAATACAGCACGCAACGTGCATACTTTAAAATTTGGAGAAAGAGAAAGGTTAAATTAGTCCATTCAAATATGCTAATTATGGAGACCAATAAAAGAGTAAACTAGAACTTCTTTCTCTCCTAAATATTTAAATTACAAAATCTTATTTTTATTTAAAATTTTATATTTTTATATAAAAAATATGCTATATTAATCTTTTTATAATAAAAATAAATTATAATTATATTCATTTTGACTAAAACATGTTTATATTTATTTTTTATATAATATAAAAATATTAAATTTGTATTTACATAATATAAAATAATTAATTTTGAAATAAAATAAAATAAATCTATATTTTTTATTAAAATAAAAATTTTAAAATATTTTATTTAATAAATTATAATTTTAGATTTAAAAACCTCTGTGTATATATTTAAATAAAAAAATCTATATCTTTTTTTAAAATAAAAAGAAAATAGTGTAATTCAAACACATGAAAATAAAAATAAACGAAATTTATTCAAAATTAAAATATAAATCGTTCGATTTGACCTCGCAATTATTAGGGGGTTCCAGAGTCCACACACTTCCTAGTAAATACTAAATACTAGATAGTAATGAACACAAACACTTGAATTTTCAATTGGGAGTTTATAGGTACTGATGATGTTTGATGAGAGCTGAGAGACACACGTTAGTTCTTGATCTGTGTGAGTCTCGTTCAGTTTCTGATCTGGGTCGCTTTTTGTCCGTATGCACAGATTCCATCCCTCCAGCATCAGCAGCAGCCAGTTCATCCCTCATCATTCACTTCATTCCTTTTAACTTGTAAATTTAATATCCAAGCAACAACACTACGGCTTATTCCTCACCTTCTTCTCTCTTCCAATCCAAACAAACAATCTCTTTACAGACTAGCTTGCTGTCTAAGCGATCTGTATTCTCAGGTATGCTCCTTTCTTTAATTGTGTGTAAATATGAGCAGAGAATTCATGCTTGTCCTTGTGCCCATGAGTCTCTGCTTATGAAATTTGACGATATTCCACGCTAAACCACACCACTACTTTCACTTTGTCAAAATTCGAGAGGTTACTTCAATTCTCTTTTAGGATTGGTGTGGGAATATGCGTGTTGATTAGGATTTTCCATTTTTCTTAGCAGGTTACTTCACAGACAGCTGCGAACTTTATTCATTTGTAATTAAAAATGAAAGGAGCCGTACTAGTGGCTATTGCGGCTTCCATCGGTAATTTTCTGCAAGGATGGGATAATGCTACTATTGCTGGTACTCACACCTCGCTGTTTCCTTTTCGCTTCCCTTGAATGTCTCCATCTTTCAAATTTCGTCATTTCTTCATCCATGTTTTTATTAATGGTGCGACAATTGGAATTATTTTCTTTTAATAAAAAAGAAAGCTGCTTAACATGTATCACACGAGCTACTTTAGAATTAAAGGAGCCACGTGTATAACAGCAAATTTCGATGCCTTGCATAAACGAATGCCCCTTATTCTGAAAAAGTATTGTAAATGCAAAGCCTTATATTTCAGGGCTACAGCAGAAAGATTCCTCAAAAGCTACAAATCTGCATCCGACTACCTCCCTATTTGCATGACACAGCTGAGCCTTCACCTGAGTTTATTCTTCCCTCCTATATATAAAGCAAATGAATCAAAATCAAGCCAATCCCAGCATAGTTAAAACCAGTTACTTTTTCTTTGCAGTAGACAGTGTCCAGAACATTGGTTCCCATATTAAGCTCAGCTAGCAGCCTCAAACAAAATCATTTGATAAACATAAGGTTGCAGATTAATGCTTTCTCCTTTCCAAAATTTCTGATGTTAAAATCACCAGGGCGGCAGCCTTCCTTTTTTTGAGTATGTGAAATGAATAAATAAGCTTTGTTAGGAATATCTTTCGTTTAGAAGAACAAGTCTCTGCCAAGGTAGTGGTCTGAAAGCAATTAGGTATAGATCCTTAACATCAGTACGTATGATTAAACTGGTTTATTTTGCTTGTATTTCATCCAAAAGAATATGACCTAGCATGAGAACAACTCTGTTACCTTCGTTCAATTTAGCAAGTAATTTTTTTGCTACCAGCATAAATCACTCTCATTACAACCAAATTATGAGGTTGGCTGGCTCTAAATAGAGTTAACAGTCTCAAAGACCAATTTCTATATGAGCTGTTTGCATTTTTCTTCTTTGCTTCCAGGTGCCATTGTTTACATTAAGAAGGATCTTGCTTTGCAAACATCTGTCGAAGGACTTGTAGTGGCCATGTCCCTCATCGGAGCAACATTAATCACAACATGCTCTGGTCCCATATCAGATTGGCTCGGTCGGCGTCCAATGTTGATAATATCTTCTACGCTTTATTTTTTGAGTGGCTTGGTGATGTTATGGGCCCCAAATGTGTATGTATTATGCATAGCAAGGCTAGTTGATGGATTTGGGATCGGTCTTGCTGTTACTCTTGTCCCACTCTACATTTCTGAGACTGCTCCTTCTGATATAAGGGGGTCGTTAAATACACTTCCACAGTTCAGTGGTTCAGGAGGCATGTTTTTATCATATTGTATGGTTTTTGGCATGTCATTGACAACCTCACCTAGCTGGAGATTAATGCTTGGGGTTCTTTCTATTCCCTCTCTCGTCTATTTTGTATTAACAGCATTTTTCTTGCCTGAGTCTCCTCGGTGGCTAGTGAGTAAAGGAAAGATGCTTGAAGCTAAAAAAGTTCTCCAAAGATTACGTGGCAGGGAAGATGTTTCAGGTATGTTTTTACATGTGTTGACTTACATATATGTGAACATAGATTGTATCTAGATTATGTAAAGTTCTGGAAGATGCTTGCTTCATTTCAGATAAGTGTAAAATTGGACCTTGTAAGCATTATTATGAGTTTAATCCAGTGTGGCTTCTTGTCATATGCACTCGGTTGACATTTTGATTGAACTGTAGGATCTTCAGACTTTGTGTGAACCTAATTGACCGTCTAATGCATATATCTCCATCCTGTGGACTGAAATGCAGCTCACTGTTATGGACCCCATCCCCTCCCCTATTTGGCATCTCCGCCGTAATTGTTTTACTTACGATACATGAAATATGGTTACTGCATGTAGCAAAAATCCTGCAATCTTAACCTGTGATTTTCCATCACATGTTAACTCGTTCTTTTGTCCTCTCTCTTTTCTCCTTGCTGAGGCATAAACTTTTGTCTGTTGAATTCTTAACTTTTTTTGTTTCAAAGAGAAAGGCACAACAAAGTTTAAACTTTATTTTTAGTATGTTTTCTCCTTTCTAATTTTTTGATAGTGAAAGAGATGGCAAATGCCATATTAAACCGGTTTGCTAATGTTGAAACAAAGTTGGAGTCTAATGGTTAATTTCTCATAATTACTATAGTTCCCTGAAGGCTTTTAATTTTTAATTTTTTTTTTTTTTTTAAAGATGAAGTCTTCTAGATCAAAAAGATCCTCCTCTCCTCCTTGAAATCCCAGCTCTAATGAAATTTTGCTAACACTGATGTACAGACATTCAATTGATGGGTTTCTTTGAACCGGTCATCTCCTCCATAATATGCGTGGTGCTAACTTGCGTATTAGTTGCTAACAATGCTTCATGTGTTGGTAGACGACCAAGCAATAATGATAAAGAGTGGACAGCGTTGAAATGTCAACGTGTCTTTGGAAGATAGTCAGGACATGTCTACATGTTTTCAAGATTTAATGCCATCTGTTTCCTTTAATTTAGAATGTTTTAAGGCTTTCCTTTTTCATTTGATATTGAGGAAATAAATCACATTTTTATTTCCTGTGTTACGCGTGCTCCGCTTTTGATGCCATAGTTCTTATACTAGCTACTTGCTTATGATTATTATGAAGTAAATGTTTTTTGTCTTCCTAAAATTGTGGATTAGTAATTGATGGAAGTCCATTTCCAAGGCTTTTGCCCCATTTTTGAGATGTAAGCAACCTAACACGTAAGACAACATGGCTGTTTTTACTGAAACTATAAATTCATAACAAAATAGCTCCTTACATGTGCAAGATTTCAGACATGAAGTAAATGATTGTGTCGCTGTAGAGTAAGGTGATCTATGCAACTGCAAGATTGCATTTATTTTCAATTTCTTACTTATCATTACCTAATTAGTTTGTATAATTCTCAACCATTATAGTTAACGCTATTACTATTATTCTTCAAGCCTGCTAGTATAGTTAAATACGTTGTTGATATTATCTTTAGCCCATTAGCATCATGAGTTCAATTGATATAGATTATTATGAAATCTTTGAAAATGGTAATAGGAACTCGAATTTTTATCAAGAGATCAAGGTCAGGGATACCCCAGAGACAAAAATGTTTTGGCTGGGTTTAATACTACGAAATGTTCATCTCTTCAATTTTAGATAATGTCGGGTGAAAATATTTCTTCTTAAATTTTGATAAGATCAAATACTATCTGCTGTAAATGCTTAATTTGCTTAAGTTCTCTGTGATATGGATGCATATCCAATTCATTTTTTCACATTTCCTCTTTACTTCTTTTTAATTGTGATAATCTATTTTAAGGATTTATCAAATCCTGCATTATTATAATTTATTGGCAGGTGAGATGGCATTGTTGGTTGAAGGTCTTGGGATTGGAGGTGAAACATCTATAGAAGAGTATATTATAAGCCCTGCTGATAAAGTAGCTGATGGCGAGGAACCAACAACGGATAAAGATAAAATCCGGTTATATGGATCCGAAGCAGGCCTCTCTTGGGTTGCAAAACCTGTCATTGGACACAGTTCTCTGGGACAAGCATCACGCCAGGGAAGCATTGTCAACCGAAGCATGCCTCTCATGGACCCTCTTGTGACTCTTTTTGGCAGTATACATGAGAAGCTCCCTGAGACAGGAAGCACGGTTTTTCCAAATTTTGGAAGCATGTTTAGCACAACTGAGCCTCAAATTAACAATGAACAGTGGGATGAAGAGAGCCTACAAAGAGAAGGTGAAGACTACACCTCAGATGCCGCTGCTGGGGATTCTGATGACAATTTGCATAGCCCTCTAATCTCTCGTCAAACAACAACCATTGAAAAGCAGATGGCTCCTCCTCCTTCCCATGGCAGTATCCTGAGCAGCATGAGGCGTCACAGTAGTCTCATGCAAGGATCAGGTGAGGCAGTTGGTAGTACAGGCATTGGTGGTGGCTGGCAGCTGGCATGGAAATGGTCTGAGAAAGAAGGTGAAGATGGAAAAAAGCAAGGAGGATTTAAAAGGGTTTATTTGCACCAGGAGGGAGCACCTGGGTCTCGACGTGGATCCCTTGCATCAATTCCTGGTGGTGAAGTTCCTGGTGAAGGTGAATTTGTCCACGCCGCTGCCTTGGTAAGTCATCCTGCTCTTTACCCCAAAGAACTTATTGAGCAGCAACCAGTAGGGCCTGCTATGTTCCACCCATCTGAGACTGCTTCTAAGGAACCAATTTGGAAAGTTCTGCTTGAACCAGGGGTTAAGCATGCATTGTTTGTTGGTGTTGGAATACAAATACTTCAGCAGGTAATTTGTGGTTACAATCCATAATCATGTTATTTGGAAGCCTATTAAAGTTCGTATAACCTTATTCTTTCTGTGTGAATTTCTCCTTTGTTTCTTTAAGTACACAGCTGACAGCATCTTTTCTATTGGTTCATGTTGTCCTATCAATGACTAACATCTTATTCTAAATATATCTATGCAGTTTTCAGGAATAAATGGGGTTCTATATTACACTCCTCAAATCCTTGAAGAGGCAGGTGTTGAAGTTCTTCTTGCAAATATAGGCATTCGTTCGGAATCTGCATCATTCCTTATTAGTGCAGTCACGACCTTGTTGATGCTTCCTTCTATAGGTTTAGCCATGAGGCTCGTGGATAGATCAGGCAGAAGGTATGCTCTTATTTTCCTTCTAGTCTGCCTTTTTGTTTTTCTTGGAAATTATACATTTGAAAAAAAAAAAAAGTTTCCTCTATATATACTTGATTTGTGATTTGTTCGGAATAAGAAACTCCTTGGTTGGTGCAGGCAGTTACTACTGATTACAATTCCCGTGCTGATAGTGTCACTCATTATTTTGGTGATTGGAAACATAGCGGACTTTGGCACTGTGTTGCATGCAGTAATATCGACTGTATGCGTTGTGGTATATTTCTGCTGCTTTGTGATGGCCTATGGACCAATTCCAAACATACTTTGCTCAGAGATTTTCCCCACAAGGGTCCGTGGGTACTGTATTGCTATATGTGCGTTAGTGTTCTGGATTGGAGACATCATTGTCACTTACACACTGCCTGTGATGCTTAGTTCCATTGGACTCGCTGGTGTGTTTGGAATTTATGCTGTTGTGTGTTTTATCTCTTGGATATTTGTGTTCTTAAAGGTTCCAGAAACCAAGGGTATGCCCCTTGAAGTCATCACTGAATTCTTTGCTGTTGGTGCAAGACAAGCTGCTTCTGCCAAGAATGAGTGACACAACACTTTACCCCTGCAATGTTAGTTGCTAAAGCTAGACTTCCTATCTTTCGTCTTTGAATATTTTTGTTTGTCATCTGTATCACCCATGGGGACCAGGTCAAACTTATTGATCATGTATTATTCTTTCATCTAAAATTTTGCATTTTAGATATAGAACTCTGAATTATCTTTAGTCAAAACTCAAAGAAATGTCCCAATATGCGTTATCTTTTCTTTGAATATCACTAATAAAAAACCATACCTAATAGCCCATTTAAACTTCACTTAAATCAATTCTTATTTGTGATTTATTTTAAACTTAAGCATGCAAATAAGTTTGAATTAAAATATAATTGGAAATTCATTTACTTATGTAACTAATAGTCGAAAAGTTTCAATTAAATAAATGCATGCAGTCATCTAAATTGGAAGGGATGAATAAACTAATGGAGGGCTTTCACAAGTAGTATTCCTAACTGCGTCCTTTGCCACAAACCTATTTTCTTTTTATGAAGACAAAATCTACTTTCAAGCTTGTTTGAATTGTTCAGGATTTTTGCTTACTTTAAAATTGTTTTCTTTTTAATTGGCTTTCAGAGAAAGCATTTTAAAGAAAGAAGTAATATGTTATTATTAATATTATTGTATTTGACAAATGTTTTAAAAAATTTATAAAATTGACTTTACAATTAATATCATTTGCATATATGAATGATTTTAAAAATCCATTGTAGTTAATTTTAATTAATTTTTAATTTATTATTTAATTAAATTATCAAAAATAAAATCTCAATAGAGTATATAAAGCATTTTAATCAAAATAAATACATATAATATATATATTTAAAATAAATATATCAACATAAGTATATAAGGGTATGAGAAGAAACAAGAATTTTAAAAAATAAGTCTAGGTAAAAAAATGGCAAGGGATAATATGATAATATAATAATTTATTTTTTATCTACTTCTACTTTAGCTTCAAAGGAAAAACAACAAATTCTCGCTTCCTTCCTATTGTGAAAAAATTACTTCTATTATTACTTAAAAATATATTTGGAAAGTTACCAAATACTGAAAATTGGAAATATGTACTTCTTTGAAAAATAAGCTGTTTATTTTAAAAATTTAGTAATACCAAACAGGTTAGTTTCTAATTTTTACTTAATTTTCCTCTTAATTTCAACTGTTCATTTTGATTTAATATAATCTTTAAAATTTAAAAAATCATAAAATATCAAGTTAAAATGTTTTCTCCTATACAAAAGCAAGTCCTGAAAAGAAAAGGAAAGGTCCCTTGAGAGAAAATGACCGAGTGAGTAAAATCAAATAAAACCCATCTGTGTAAATCATATTTTCACCTAGTCACCCTCTCTTTCACATGACTCACTCTTACACAAGAAAAGATCCAAACTAATTTAATATCATTTCCTTTCCGAATGCTGATTTACTTGCACTTAAATCCACACAATTTTTGCTTTCAAGTTAAGATGGGATTTGAGTGAATTCAATCTAATTGCATAAGCTCAAAAAAGTTCTCCATCTCGCAAATGCAAAAATAAAGCTGATTGAGAAATGAATATTTGGAGTGGGATTGATCAAAGAAACACGGCATAGTAGATTTAGGATAAATTTACATGATCACGTCAACGTCTGTAATCAACCCGTTAAGTCATGTGTGATCCACATCGTATAATCCCACATCAAATACTTTCGTTGACAAAGTTGACAACATTAGGAAAAGGACAATATTGAGTCATTTTTAAAATTTTGAACATTATATTAAATCAAAATGAACTTTAAAATGAAACCTCAAGGAAAGTTGGAGAACCAAAAGTAGACTCTTGCCTTTTTTAATTAATTCATTTTAGTTACCCACCTTTGTTTTCTCTTATTCCTTACACACAAGATTTAAAGCCTTCTCACAGTTGAAATTTTCAAACAAACAGTAATGATAGTATTGAGTTACCCAATTAACAGAAATTAAGTAAAACTGAAATTTTTTTTGGTCCACAGAATAAATGTTCAAATCATTTAGTAAGTCTTATTATTGATATCATAAGCTCTAGCTTACATGCGTAAGAATATTCTCATTTGCATGTTTGAAGAATTGTTCTAACAGTGTCCGAGTCTAAAATTGGCGTTTGGACCGTCAAATTGCAGGCCACAAAAAAGATTTAGAAGTACCATCAAAATTCATAGCAGGATGCAATAAAACATATTCCAAAATCCGACTCAATCTTTCACCCCCTCTGCCCACCGCTGGTTTTTCAATCAAGATGAACTTAAAACAGTGGCGAGTGGTGACGAAGGTACAGGTGCAAAAGCTGGGAGCGGACTATAAAGGCTCTTAAGTAACATAAGGAAGTTGCAATCTGCATAACATCAAGATTTGACAATACGAAAGCCACGCAACTATATTTAGTATTTACAGTCATCACCTATACAATTTGCAACTTCTAAGGCTCCCACATCAATCGTGCAAAAAATTGGAGCAGATTCAAATCTCTATTTGTATATGTTAAGTGGAGATTCACCGCTCCCCTCAAAGCAACTTTACCTTGAACCTTTCTAGCAGAAGAGCGGCATGCCAACCTAAAGACCCGGATTTTCTTCAGATGTTGATGAGCTTTCAAAATAATCTGGGTCACTCACCTGATTGTTAATGGAGCTCTTTTCTGCGTGATCATTCGATTTGACATGGGACTTCAATGGTCTCTCAAAATCTTGACCATTGATAGGATCTATCATCAACTTGTTGAGCGTTTGCTCCTGCAAAATTTTTTTTTTTTGGGGGGGGGGGGGGTGTTGTTTCAGTCACGCAACAAATGAGGCAGAGAAGCACTCCAAGAAATAAGTTAAAAAGACAAAAAGCCACCCGATTTATTGACATGGATTTTTGTCACATAACCGAAATAACAAACGATTAGTATAGACATAAGTCATGCTTAATCTATAAATATATTTAAGAGAACAACTCTATATTCTCTAACGTAAAGGACAAATAAATTAATGCTGAGAGAGAAACCAAAACCTGGTTCAACTATTTGGCAGGCTTACAGAATTCACCACCCTGGCTTTATACGTCAAATTCATTTAACAATTATAATTTAATTAACTGCAGCTGCGAATAGTATTTAGTTCCAAGTGCTTGAAAACTTATTTTTGAAAAGTTTGAGCATCAGATATGTAAACTAGCTTCCCTATGTTGTTTATGATATATACAACACATGAATTGTCCATATATCTTATGCTAAAATTTCTTATATGTAAGTTTCCCATGCACCAACCATCACCTTGGTATTTACTGGAAGAAGTATTGAAGTAACGTACAAACAGACAAACTCTTGCTGCAAAAAGTCAAATTCTCTTGTAATGAAAACCCCAGAATCAGGTAGCATAAGTTTTGCTTGGTTTTCTGATTATAATAATAGGGTAAGTAACGTGAGCATTCAATACTGATGGAATTGCCGTTGGATGATGAAAACAAAATCTTACGTAGCTAGAAATCTAGACCCACAAATCAATTGGATACAGATAACCCAGCATTTTCACAACACAAAACTGAATAGAGATTCAAAACTGTCTGGCTCCCTGTGTCAGTGTATCCTAATTTAGTGAATGCTTACATTTTCTAGGGCTTCAAGCTTTCTGCGGAGGGCTTCATGCTCAGCTTGAATACGTAAAGGAACTCCATGCTTTTGATAGACATTGTTTTGTGCCAAGTCCTCATCAATATCAGCAGCAGTGGTTGCAAAAGGATGATTAGCGGGAATCCATCTGATAGTGTCAGGATCAACATCGGGAGGCAGTGAGTCTCCTTCTTTAAGGAACAAAGTCGGTCGCTTCCAGTGGTAGGCCCGTGATCTCCTTCTCTGATGGATGGCTTGTTGCTCTTCAGTAAGAGTCACTGGGGCCAAGCGGTAAAGCTTTCCGCACATCTCAATGGTTGACTTGCTTTTGCTGACCTTCACTAAGGGGTTATTGAATGGGTCTTCATACTTGAGAGGCCTTGATCTGAACGATTTTGATTTTTGAAGCATCCATCCAATGAAATGAGAAAGGATAAGGAATGTTTTAACAAGTTGAGAGTTGAAAGGGTAATAGAATCATACATGCCTCTTGAATCATATCTTAGTTGGCCACGTCTGACGAGATCAGCGACGGAACCAGGGCGCTTGTATCTCGACTTCCTCCCTACAAACACTCTGACGGCCGTAACCAAAACCGCAATGGCAACACATATCCAAATCCCAAACTTGCTTGGAGTTGGACTCGTCTGCTCAAAAAGGGATTTTGGTTGAGAATTACATGTTACCAAATATCAACCAATAATTAAGAAACACAAAGCGCAGCATTATCATACCAGGAAGGGAAGAGGAGATCTAACAAGTTGATGGATCTTGGCAGAGCAACTATGAGTCACATAATAATCTTGTTCCCCCAGCCCTGTAGCGGAAATTGCAGTAGCGTCCATGGGTTTGGGTTTCAGTGGAAGGTGTCGTCGGCTAGTATCGAAGCATTTGAACATCCCATTTCTCCCCCGAAATTGCGAAATACGGCGGCCGGAGGAGGAGCTGGAGGGGGAGTTTTGGATGCAACCCTTGGCCTATATTTGAATTGAAACAAAGAGTGATACAAAAATGTCAAACTCTTAACAAATAGAGACTCTCTAAAATTCTGACCAAATCATCATCAAAACTACACTACTTACCTCAACATAAATCCATCCAAACCGCACTCCCCAAATTGTTGCCGATCCCATTTTCAGATTTTCCCAGCTTAGCTTCTCTCCAAGACGCTTGCTTGTTATCGGGGAAGCCCTCTCTGCTCATTTATAATGATTGAATTTATCAACCTAGAGCAGCGCTCAACAAAGTGGATCCGTGGCGCAATGGTAGCGCGTCTGACTCCAGATCAGAAGGTTGCGTGTTCGATTCACGTCGGGTTCAACTCGCAGGAGTCGTTTTAAGACTAAATTATAATCTCAAAAATTTTATGATAAACTAAATTTTTAAAAAATTAATTTTATAAAAGAATAAATTGAAAATATTTTATTTATAAAGAATTAGATGAAAATAATTTTATAAGAAATTAAATTAAAAAATATTTCTTTTTTAAAAGTTTAAAATTGGGTTTTAGTCCTTCAAAAATTTTAAAATTAAGAAAATCAATTAAAACTCTCATGATATAATTTAACTTATTTTATTTATATTTTTATGATTTTAAATAAATCTTTTGCTAATACATCACAAAACAAAGATTTGGTTTTTTTCGTGACTTTATTTCAATTAATTTAGAATGACACCCCAACAAAAAAAAAAAATCTTACAAGCCATCTATCAGAAATTCAGTAACAGCCGCCAACATTAGAATATAACTAACTCAATTTTATTCTAACAGCTATCTTCGCTAGTGAGTGGTGGGTTATCAACTTCTCATTGTCGTCATTGGATTTTGATAAGAAAAAGAGTTTGCTTGCTTTAAAAATTTAACCACAGCCATCACAGTATGATTATGTTTTTTTTTTTTTCTAGTTACAAATAAGGTATAAAGCTTTGGAAGGAAGTTAAAAGAAAAAGAAAAAAAGAAAACAATAAATTGGTGTCAAGTGAAATTGTACTGGAATTGGCATTGTGCAATAGAATTAGATTTTGATATCATGCTAAATTTTAATATAAAATCAATTGATGTATGTGGAGTATCCCAATAAATATATAAATTGTATTTAGAAGACAAAGATAGACAACATGGGACTTCATTAAATCCTTATTTTTTCATTAATTATAAGTATGTCATTCTAACAGTTTCTATGAAATTGGATGACTTTCTTTTGCCAATTTTTAACGTTAATTTTACAGAGATTCCTATTTTATTAATGATAAAGAGTTTTTTTTTTTTTTGCAATTAGTTCCTGACTACGAAAGACAAATTCTCTCCTATTTGCGTTGTTTTGTTGATTGATAAATGATTGGACACATTCTATTTGCTTCCAATTTGTTTTAAAAAAATTGCTATGACTAGAGGTATGTTGATTTTCACTGCTTAACTCATTTAATAGTGCTGGTTTAATACATAAAATAGAAAGAAAAATATTATTTAAAAAGAAAGAAAGAAAGTGATTTTATTAGTTAACAAATATTTTTATGCCGCTGCTGTAATTTAATTTCAGAAAAAATAAGTATTATTAGATAATAATAAATAATAATTACAATGATATAATAAGTATAATACACAATTATATAAAAGAAATTCATCTACTACTCAAACAACCAAACACGCCCATATGTAAAATCAAAATGTTAATGTATGTGATATGTAAAACGAACGAGCAACATACCTACCATGAATTTTCTTCCTCCTCATTAGTGATTAATGACCTTCTTATTTTTCTGGCCGAAGATTACCAACTCATTTACACACCGCGGGTTAAGATTCCCATCCAAGAGTATTAGTATGATTTACTTATACTAATTATTACGAGAAAAAATATTTATTTATTCTGATATTTGCCTCCAATTGTACTGTTCCCCTAATATTAATTTCATTTCCATAAGTCTTATCTAAATTTCAATATTTTAATTATATAAAATTACTAAAATATCCTTCCTTCAATTTACCTATTTTGCCCTCTTCATTATTCCCAGCTAATTTATGTAATCATGGTTTTAAGATCTGGACTAACACAGCGACCTAAGCATCAAATCAGTTCGAGTCTTATTATTGCATCGTTTTTACAATTGAACGAGACTGAATCGTTTTGATCTGACAGATGAATCACTGAACTCATGACCTAGAGTAATTGAATTGAACCACGTTTTTTTTTTTTTGGTAATAAATTATTTTAAATGATCTTTTCATATAAATTAGTAATAAACTCATTTTATAATTTTGATTTTATATATTATATCAAAATAAAACATACTGTATTTATTGTATTTTATAATTATACCAAAAGTAAATATTAAATTTAGTAAAATTTACATGAAAAACATTTTAGGTTGATTATTATTATGATAATAATTCTTACCATAATATAATAAGTGTCTATGTGAATATTGATATCTCTTTTTAAATATATTACATATTCAATTTAAAGTATATAGACTTTTTTAAAAGTAAATTATAGAAATGACATTGTCATAATTTTGGATAGTGAAAATTTCCAAATTTTGATAGTAAGAGATTTATTACAATAAGCCAATAAATTATAAGATCCATTACGATTTTTTTTAATATTGGGAAGAATATTGTAGTTAAAAACAAAGATTAGGACTAAAAAAAAAATTATTTTACACCATCTCTACTAAGCAAACTTAACCCAGTATTGCATCCTAGTGCCCTATGATATAACTCCTGAAACTCAACAGAAAAAACACCCATGAATTTAGCTTTCCTAACCTAGCCGCCACGATACAGTTTTTCCATGTGGCACACCAAAAATCATGTCGCAAGGGCTACATTGGACAGCAATCAACACATAAATGACGACATATCATTGATCAACGAACAGCCACAAAATTCTGACCCAAATAAGACACCGTGGGGTCTACTAATAAGAAGTGTGAATAGTTGGCAAGATATTTTAAGTTCAAACTACTATTACATTATGTGCTAGATATAACATTCTAACCAAATCAAGTACAACATTGTCAAAACGGGAAAGTACACTCATTAATCAAATCTCCTCAATAAACTCCATAAGATCATCAACCTCGTGCCTTAAAGCTATAATTTTCTGCTGGTGTGATGCAATCCGATTTTCAATTTCCCGCCCCCCTAACTTTTTCTCATAGCAGTCTACAACAGTCGAGTGTTTCGCCATTAGTCTCTCTTGCAACTCCCTCTCCTTCGCAACCAGTTCCTCAACCTGAAAGCAACAAAATAAATTAGACATTATAAATCAAGTGGGAAAGGATACGGAAAAAGAGAGCAATTCAAACAAAACCTTGGGTAATATTTGAGCAGCTTGTGGAGAAGATTGCAAGAATGCCAACAGTAGCTTCAACTCTTTAGATAACTCTTTCAACAAGCTATCAACTGATTTTCGAGTTGCTTTAGAAGCTTGAATATCTCCCGTCCTAGAAAGATCTCGTAAAGATGCTTCTAGCTTGTCATGTGTTGTCAAGCAACGGTTAATGATATTACAGAGCTGCTGAATAGTTGCTTGCACCTGAATGGTGAAACACCACGCCCAGAATATAAGTCCTATACTTAATTGCAAATACTAGATTTCCTCTGTGACAACAATTTGATTACCTCCTCCCACTGGCGCTTTGCCAAATAACCAGCAGATGACTTAGAGATTGACAAATCTACGTGCATGTAGACAATGCAGGCAACAAATAGAAAGAAAAACCCAGAAATCAACATCAGAGGCTCCCTAAGCATAGAAAGACTGTTGAACTTGTAATAGACCTGCAATATTACCAATGATAGTCAGTAAGCTGTACATCTAAATAAAAAATCACAATGTATAAAAACCAACCATAAGTAACAATTATTTAGCAATCCCTCTAACCCTCGTGTTTCGTTTTCTGCCTGTAAGTATACTTGCAGCAATTAAATCAAGCTATATAATGAAAAACCAACACATAAAAATTATCTGCGATCAGCACCCAATTCAATAATGTGATCTGTCCACAAAATTTAACACTAGTCTTCTTTAACCTTCGTCTCATAATTAAAATTTAAGAAACTTAAATGATAAAAAAATTTTATCATGATATTCAAAATCTGAAGAGTGCTAATATCTTTCTTAAAGACAAAAACGACCAATGTGAATCATATTAAATTAAATATGCATGCTGGGCATTTTGTGGCTGGCTTGTATCAAGTCTATCACTTGAAGCTACCTGAAAAAAGTCCATTAGCAATACCTGAAAATGCTTATTATGCTCAGGCACAACATTGTTCTTCTCCAGCACAACAACAGGCCTACCAACAACATCCAAGTGGGAAATTTTCGTCTGAAAGTAATCAGATGGAGGGACTTAAAAACCAAAACAAGGGAATGAGTAAAGGATAACATAACAGCGGATATCAGTCTAGCATTACCTCCTGCCATTGTTTCACAGGAAATGGAACCGATACAGAAAAATCACTAGAACCCTCTGGCAAAACAACCTGTACCATATACACCAGTCAGACCAATACAGATATAACTATTATCCACGAGGTGATTGTAATCAATACTTCTAAGACTATATAACACCAGGACAAACAAAAAAACAGTAAGTCAACCCAGATCACTTTAAAATAAAAATCCATATGAACTACCAGGTATATACAGTACAAAGATCAGAAGTAAACTTCTTACCAGAAAAAAAAAAGACCAAAAAAAAAAAATAGAGGTACACTGGGATCACTAAAGGGACAGTTAATTGGTTTGATTCACATTTATATTGGTATAATTTAATCATAGACAAGCTGAAATTTCATATACAGAACAATAATATTCATCTTCCCCCTGCATTTTCTTCTTGCTATGAAAATGTTAAAGTGAAATATGATTTTGTACAATACACTCTCCACTATAAGATTGCTTTTCAACAAACAAAAGATAGAATAATGGGTTAAATATATATTGTCAAGATAAAATCATCTCGTTTACCTTCACAAAGAGAGTGTCAATCACCAATTCATTCATAGGTGAACCGAAAGAGATATTAAGGAAGCGTTTCCCATCCACTATAAATAAGAAGTCTTGAAGTGGCAAGCTGTATCCAATGGTAAAAGTTGTCTTCCAGCCACCAAACATTGGATATCTAGGTTCAATCTCCAGTTCCATCTATTTTTTTAAGGAAAATGTTAGCATAGGCATTTCAAAAAACAGAAAAGGTTATTGGATATTAGACTATTCACCTTTTTCAAGTCACCCCATAAGCTGGAGGTGGAAATGTTGCCAATTTCATCCCTGTAGTACACAGAATGAGCTCGTGGTGGCAACTTTGCAACAAGACGCCTAAAGGCTGATGCACCTCTCACATACGGCCGGGCCTGATAGTCAAGCCTATAGCAAAAGATAAATCATTATTACATGTCCAGCTAACATAACAACCAGCAAATTAAGAATCACAGAAACAAGGTGACCTAGAAAATTCTCCTTTGCTTTGAGCACCACCATGAACAAGACTATAATGCTCTGTAACCTGTACATTGCCCCAGTGGGAAATCTCGACTTCTCGCGTTAACTCTTTAGCAACAGCAAAGGGATGATTACTCTCAAAATGAATTACTATTGGCAAGTATGAGAATGGAGGGAGATTCTCAAAAGGACCATATTTTAATTCAGAACCATGTAGTTTCATATTTTCTAGTCTTGTATAAGATTCTATTCTTGCATCAGGCAATTTAACACTCAGTGATTGGACCTTGACTGTATATGGAGAAAGATAGTGGGCACTTTCTTGAAAAAGTACAAGCTGGATATCAGACTGAGTAATTTTCTCTGGAAATGGTTGCAATGAGTGGGTAGAAACAGCCAACACATCCAACATTATACTGTCACCTTTCCCAAGCCCCTTAGGTAGAGATACAGAATAAATGATCAAGGCAGGAGGCATGTCTTTAAGGTGGACAACTTCAACAGGTAAATTACCCCCAGCAGATGCTTTCTCTTTTCCTTTCCCTCCATTAACTGTTGCTGTCAAGTATGCCAAGTGCTTTGCCTGGCTATCAGGAATAGTCAACAGGACCTCAGACACAGGATCAGATCCTGTATTCTCTACCTGCAAAAAAAAGAAAAGGCAGGAAGAACATAATGTAATAGATAAGAAAAATGAAATTTGAAAAAGGAAACAGAGGTGGCAATATAAAATCAATTACACGTAGTAGGTGGCTTCCACAACAGTCTTTCTTTCAAACTTCTAACGAAGTTTGGTTTGAATCTTGTATTTACAGATAAAGAAAAAGACACTGAATTTGTTTATTTGGCCCAGTTTCTGACCATAGCTTATGTTAAATTTCTCCTACCTACCTATGTGGCTTAAACTTAAGTTGTAGAAGACGTCATGAGAAACAGCAATAAAGGTAAGTTACTGTGCTCTGGGGACAGGTACCAACAGTCTCCAGAAAAATTAAGTAAAAATCAAGAAATTACATTCATAAATGAAAAAATATTAATGTAATACTATTATGGCACCTTTAGTGTTGTAGTGATGCGCACAATTTGTGAGGTTAAATCAATCTACAAACCAAAGAAAAAAATGGTCAGAAGCCGATATCAGTGATGATAATGAGATCTAGAAATGATGAAAGATAATCAATAATTGATAGGCAATGAGGGATGAACAAATTACATAACATGTCTACCAAGATAGAGATTTAATTCTGAAAGGAAAAAATATCTAGAAGAAATCCCTTTTAATTCAAGGGCTATAGCTCCTCTCGTGTAAAAAAATTTCAAGAATCTAGATGACAGCATCATTCATAAAAGCTCCCAAAAACAAAATTTGAAGGTAGCTACATCAGGGATCTCTACTCTATGAGCAGATATGCATTTGAGAAGGACCTAAGGCAAATATAAAATTGTACCCCATACCTATGTTTTAGACTCCATTCTATCACTACTTAATCCAAAGAGATAAACAATGTTATAATCGAGTGAGATCAAACGTAATACATAACAGCAGACAAAAACACTCATATTGATAAGCGTGAGTTGTGACTCAATGCAAATCCAATTTGCAATTGCTATATCAAGATCCAATTAGGTCAAGGAAAGTAAGAAGACAAAATTGAACAAGACAAGAACCCTAAACCCTAAAGGCTAATGAGATCGGAATGAAAGATAAAGTCCGAAAATGATTGACACGGGAAATCACTTACGCGACGCTCAACCTTGGGGAGGATCAGATCCGAAAGCACAGGTACGGATAGAGTGGCCACTGCAAGGAGAAACAAAACAAACCTCGTGCCTCTTGTCATTGTCTTCCCACTTCTTTCCATCTGTTGCTTCACCTCTCATTCACTCTGTCTGCGCTACAAGTCGCCTTGATGCCTGCTATTCAACCACGCCCTATTGCTACGGCAAACACTACTCACTGCTCAAGGACTCGGGAAAGATGAACATATTTGTTTTTTTTTTTTAATAAAATATAAATGTATTTGTTTTAAAATATTAATTATTTCGAAATATAATCAAATGTAATACAAAATAAAAGTAATAAAAACCAATTCATCGATTGATAGCATTTTTAACAAAAAATACAACTACAGAAAGTAAACATAACCATTTTTATTTTATTTTATTTTTTATATTAAGGCTCCATTTATACTTTGTGTTGAATGAAAAATCTTTTGATATAAAAAATTTTCTTACATTTGTTTTTTTAAGGAAAAACTTTTATTCTGAATTTTTTTAATGATCCAAGATTTTTTTATTTTTAGTTTTTTTTAAAAAATGTATAACAACTTTTTTCTTTAATTAGCCATTATTAATTTAGTATTATTTATTCCTTTGTATGTGCGTGTAAGGTATATATATATGCACACATAAAAGTGTGCTTGTATATATATACATACATGTATTCATAAATACATATATGTGCACCCATGAATATAAATATGTATACAAACACAAATACATGCATGCAAATATGCATATAATTGTGCACATATACATACACATGCGCCTACATACCCACATATATAGGAGCATATGCGTACATGTAACACAAAGTGTACACATATGCCATCCCTACATGCGTTATGTTACCAATCACTTGGTCAACACTAGTCTCTGTTATTTGTTATTTTTTAATTTTATGTAATTTAAATAAATAAAAAAATTTCATAAAATAAATAATAGAAAATTTTGTTATAGAATTATTTTTTTAAGATTTTCTAAAAATATTTTATGTTCTTATCAAAAAAATTACCCTATATTTCTTTTTGCCAACAAAACTGGAACGTTGTACTCTTACATTGTGTTTGGCTTTTACGTTACAAAAGTGATTTTGCTGTCAAACATGATTTGCTCATTGGCAAGACAAGGTAACTTTTGTATTGCAATTGTGATTTTGGTCCATGCAAACGTAGACACAAACACATACTTAATCAATGAATCTCCCTCTCTTTCACACACAAGTCATGATTTTGCTTTAGGCTATGTGTCTTGTCTTTAAAAAAACAAAAAACAAATTACATGGATTTTTTATAAGTTGTAATAAAATTATATAAAACTCTCATTTATTTTTTAAAATATATTTTAATCTAATTTTAAACTTTTTGACTAATTTTTAAAATTGAATTTAAATATAACGATAATTTTTATTTTAGATGAGGTTAGTATATATTTTAAAAATAAATCAAAATCATGTAATTTTAATAAAACTGAATGAAAATTTATATCCTGAGTCCAATGCACATTTACATGGAGACCTATTCAATTTTCATTAAACTATGTAACTTCAATAATAATCAATAAAAATATTTGAAGATTCTAATATTTTATACAATACATGAATGGACGTTAATACTGAATTTATATCAATGTTTTCAAATCTATTGTAAACAATGAAATAATCAAAGAATCAAAGCCTTTTTCCACCACACAGGAAAAGGCACCGGGGAAAGTCCCCAACCCCAACACGAGGATCTTTTATGTTACATCTAGTGCGTAGAAATAGAAAGATAAAGAATGGATATGGAAATGAGAATGAAATAAGAATAATGTTTGGTTGATTTCATTCTCATTTTTTAAGGAAAGTCTATTTTCACATATGTGTGGATGGGGTTTTCCTCGTTTTTATGAAAGAATATTGGGATCTCATTTTTAGGAATGAATGTGAAAATTACTACTATGTCTTCAAATTTTTTTTAAATTAAATTATACATAATTTTTTGAATTTTAAATTATATACAAATAACCTTCATTATGTTCAAAACTTAACAATAAATAGTCATAACTTTTTAAATTTATGTAGATTACCCTTATTGTTAATTAATATGTTATTTTACTAATAAAGCCTGATATGTTAGAGAGTTATTTATACATAACTTAAAATTTATAATATTTATATGCATATAACCCAAAATTTAAAAAAAATTATTTGTACCAAAAAAAACTAGTTCATTTAAGAAGGATTTATTATTATTGATGTGTCAAGCTCTATTCATGAAATAACAAACTAATTAACAGTAAAAAATTATTTGTATAAATTTAAAAATTTAAGAAAATTTATTGTTAAATTTTAAGGATAAGGGAATTTGATCCAAAATTGAAAGACTCTCTATATAATTTAACCTTTTTTAATTAATGATAATTAAAAATATTTTTTTACAAATTTAAAAGTAAAATAAATAGTAATAAATAGTTTAATTGGCCAAAAAATATTTTAATTTTTTTTATTATTGGCATTATATTTATTTGGTTAGTTTTTTTTATTTTTATTTTATTTTCATCAAACCAAATACTATAATAGAATAAAATATTTATTCTTTTTAATGCCATACAAGCTATAAAATTATATTTCATTCATGTTAAAATCATTCCATCCTAGCAAACCGAAAACGAGAAATGAAATAATCAAGTCATGAATTAATGAGTTCAATACATTAGACCAGCTTACGAGACTTAAATTTATTCAGCATCAATCCCAGGAGTCAAATGAGAAGAATCTATCTAGACTTTGAGACACCGGTCTATACCGTATGAAAAAAAAAAAAAAAGGTCAATATTCCAATCGCTTATTAATTTTTTTTGGGTGAAATAATTTTCTTCTACTTTAAAAAATATTTAAAATACACAACTTACTAAACTATTATAAAAATATATAAATTCTCTTAAGGTTAAAAAAATATTAAAATAATTGAAAAAATAATATAAATTTTTTTATTAAAAAATGACTATTTTTATATTAATCAAATACATATTTAATATTTTTTATATTATATAAATATAATATATAAAAATATTTTTATCAAAATAAACATAATTGTAATTTATTTTTAGTATAACACATGTTTTAATTTTAGAAAAGAAATGTATAATTTTTCAAAATAAAAAATAATTCAAATATTTCTCAAGAGTGAGCATAATAATTTTACCTTTTTTTTTTTAGTGATAACTTAATAACATTAACAATACCAAAATGTGTGAATCAACTAGGTTTAGACTTTTTCTGTGCGGCGTAGTTTTATATGTTGAAATACAAATAATCCTTTTAAATCTGTGGCAATTGATCCTTTACAGCTTTGATTACACTATCAACACACTTAGACATTTAGTCTAAACTAAGGTTGCGGAAAATATATAAATAATAAGATTCCCTGATTACTGCTGGTTGGATCACAACTCCAGAAGTGAAAATGGGAATGAAAGTTAACAAAAATGGTGGAAGGTGAAGTTGATTGGGGGAGCTGAGCTAGCAATGGCATATGGGTATTAGAGATCGACTGGGGTAACAATGGTGGCGGACTGTTGTTGTTGCTGTTGTTGTTCATCACTAGTTTGCATGAGTGGTGACTCCCCTGGGCCAGGATTACCTCCCAAAGTTTGAGTAGAAGATTTTCCCTTGGAATTTTTCTTCTTTAGAGCATTTTGGTGCCACTTCTTCAGGGCTTTCGATGTTTGCTCATCAAATATCGACTTCTTCATCGTCGATCCCATTTGTGTGACCAGCGCATACAATGGAAGTGTCACGTAGCTGCATACAAATTGAGCTCCTATTCTGCACATTTACATGCATATATACATCTCCTTATTTCTTTTCTTTTTTATGTTAATTCATAATGATTTCAATGACTTACCCAAAAGCAATCCTGATCATAACAAGGCGCATGTCCTCATGAAAGCAAGAACTCATTCCAAACTCATACTGCACCACCAACAAACCCCTCTTTTAAGGCAAACATATATTACGTGCATCATTATTGTGAGCAAGAGACTAGAGACTGAGAAAGAGTTTATTACCCATATCCACAGCACATATGTTAGCTCGAACGCATTCTGGACAAATAAAAAAAAATTGCATACATGCATATTAGCATATTATTCACAGTTAGTAACACAAGTAGGCAAGTAACTAATACCTGAAAGAGGACATAATGGATGAGATAAAGAATTAACGGAGGCCACTCAAACCAAAAATGTTTGTCAGAGACTTGTACTAGAGGCATCCCCTGCACTACAGCATGTCTTTCTTGTATGTCAAGGGCCATTCGGGTTATAATTGCTTGAAGCTTTGTTCCAACAGTTAAAATCACCTTCAAGTTATTCAATTATTAATTATTCCACTCTACTGTAAAAGAATATTGGTAGGGTGGTGGAAAAACATACTTACCAATAGTGGAAGAAAAGACACCCAGAATGAAGCATGCCATCCTGAAAAGACGTTAGCATAGCAATTATGTAGTAGCTAGTAAATTTGAATGCCCATATATATGGACCCCATTGATTGATATATAATCAAGTTAATAAGGACAAACCGTGGACATTTACAAGCAAGAAAAGCACCACGGACGCCCAAAGTATCGGACTGTCAAAATAACAAATACAAGCAAGAATCAGAAGAAACTTGGAGTTAATTTTGATGAGTTAATTTGTAATAGCATAAGACTAAGAGATATATGTGGCAAGAAATTACCTGATTCCCACAACTACTTTAAAGTCGTCCTCTAATGATCTCTTGATATAATTTTGAAAGTCAAACTTACTTCCAGGTGTTAAATGGACCTAAAAGAATGAATATGCAGCATTTGTTATTAAAACAACAGTATAAATGTGATAACTGCTATATCTGCAAGAGCAATGGGTGAGACTGAAAATCACTAACAGACACAAATCCATGTCGCATTGTCAAGTAGTCGGCCTTACGAACAGATCTGAAAAATTGTCGAAAGAAGCATACCTGCAACAAACTGATGAATTATCTACTGTTTTACAACAACAATCAATCTTATATATATTATTGGAGACAGAGGTGCTTACAAAATAGAAGGAAACGGGTGTTTTAGTCCAGAAACTGTTATGATCCCTCACAAACGATACCTCGTGAGTAAGTCTGAATCTTTTAGGATCTGAACACCCAATTCCAATTAATTTATGTGAGCAGGGAGAGTACAAAGTATACTTGAAGCTGAAAGCAGCATTAATGATTTTGTACCATTCATGGCTTCTTGTTCCCTCATATGGTCCCGTTCCCACGCCTTCCACGCACGAATCTAGCAGAATAAATAAAGGTATGATTGCAATAAGTGCAACTGAAGAAACTGTTGGTTTAAGAAGAGAAGAACATAGCAACCTTTAATCTTCCAAGGGTCATGGTTATTGCACTGTAGAACACATGGAAGACAGCCAAGAAGAAGATGAAAATGTGCAACTGATGTAAGCCGTTGACGGATATGAGAGGAACGTACCCCTATTAAAATGCAAAAATTAAGGAGTTGGATGACTTGAGTCTGATTGAGTTGAGAAAAGAAATACAAGAATTATGTGATTACCGGTTTGCAGTCGACACTCGCCTCAGCAGATAGAAACCTACGTTCGTAGGATAACAGCCTCCGATGATGTTCACCACCCCCTTCACCACTACCTTGACCACCTTCTTCACCCCCCTCTTCACCACCGTCACCTTCAACTTGGTGGGACCTTATCTGACAGGGTAACATTGTATTTCCATACTTTGTGGGAATACAAACGTTAGCAAAGTAGCTTTGCCCAAATGTCAACAATAAAGAAATAAATCCCAAAACCATCAATTCTGCAATTACGTAAATACAATTACAAGCTAATTCAGGAACCAGAAAAACAAAAAATCATGCATATATGGTCAATGGGTTGCGCTTCATCCATTACCTACCGCTTTTTATTTTTTCCAGAGCTTCTAGCAAAGCTGACTTGCGTTTTTTTTCAAACATCTGAAATACATGAAAATAATTAAGGAATGTGAAAGGGGAAGCGATGAAATGAAATGAGATCGTCAAATATACGAATACATACGTGTGCAAATTTATGTATAGCTTTCTCCAAGATAATAGAAATGAGAATGATAATTGCACAAACTAAAGAGACAGCCCATGTAGGCGTCTGATCTAACTGCCTCGCCGGACCTCCCTCGCCTCCCGACATTTATAATGGTCGCACGTCTTATTCAAATTCAGGAAATCATTAAGGATGCTTTCATCCCACAAACAACGAATGCCCACACTCTTGGGGACAACAAGAACAACCAACAACATCAACGTTCTTCTTTTCCCTTTTCCCATTTCCATTCTAACGACATTCATTCAACCCGAAAATGTACGGCGAGGAACAACTGACGCTCAAGTTTCTATTTCACCGTTATTATTAATTCCCCGAGTTTACCATTTTATTAAATAGGATTCTACGGTTCATATTAAAAAAATTAAGTGCACCGTACAATTGATAACGACCTTTGATTGTTCTGATAATGTTTAACAACGTGAAAGAAATAATAAATAATATTAGGTGATAAATTGCTCAATAATATTAATTTCTCAATGTGTACCCAAGAAATCACCTTTTATTAATTACTTCTGCTTTAAAATGAAATAATAATTGATAATATCATGTATATAAAAATATTAATATTGTTATCGACATTTTGACAAATCATAACGGAGAATAACAGCTGTTGATCAAAACAATGTGATGCACTACTTATGAGTGAAAAGTGTTTATATTATTTAATTAACAACATAAAAATGCAATGATTTTTATTCTGTCATCTTTCGTTATAACCTTGTTTTGACATGAATTGTTAGGATTAAAAGGTTTATTATTAGATTAAAAATTATAAATATTAGCAGAAAGATATATTTTTTTAATTTATTTTCTTAACATCTTAGAGTAGATATCAATAGTAATGATTCGAGCACAAAAAGAATGATGGACACGAATTCATGTTGTAAGAATTAAAGATAACCTTCATGTCCCCATGCCTAATCCGTACTTTAGAATGAGATCAGGAATCACAAACCAACTGGTAAAGCTGGTAACATAGGTTGCAGGTGACAAAGCCTCATGACGGAATCATAAATAAGGAACACATATGTGATTGAATTCTTGCTCATCAGTATGACTTCATTTGAACGTGTTTCAGTTGGAGGCGTGAGGTGTGGGTGTTAACGCTATATGGCACCCTTGGAAATAATATGCCTTCCCCCAAAGGGCAAAATCTTTGACTCTATCTCCAACCCTGTTCCAAGCCATCCCCTCCTTACTCTGCCATTGTTGACTTCCAAGCTCATGTACGTTCAATGCCTAACCCATATTTTTGCATGACCCCAAGGGCTATGTGGATGCACAAATTGATGGGGTGGGATGAGAAAGTGCATGAAGCAGTCTGTTGGATTGCAGGGAGATTGAGCCAAACAAGCTTCATATGCCATGAATTACTGGAACTGCGACTTCAAGGGCGCTGTACTTGTTACTTTTAGTGATCCAGTCCAGTTAAGTCTCAGTAAATCAATTCAAATCCATATTTCATTGTTCAATCTTGTTTTAATTTCTTTCTTCTGGCAATTAAAATGTCTTTGATTTTTAGAGTAAATTACACATACCTCATTTTTATTTTTAAAATATACATAGATTTTTTTAAAACAAAAATGTGTGTATTTTAGTCCTTTTTTTTATTAAAATACCTTCAGTTAATCTAAATATATATTTTTTGGGGCTAAATTAATGAAAACAAATTCTATTTTTTTTACTTTTTTTATTGTACATATTTGAAAACAAAATTTACACTTTTTTATTTTATTTGTGCAAAATATAACAAATGTTTGTATTTTAGATTAATGGAGAATATTTTAATAAAAATTTTTAAAATTAGATTAAAATATAATTTTAAAAAATAAAAAAAATGTCAATGTAATTTCAACAAAAATTAAAAAAAAAAAAATCCATGTCTAGAGATGATGCCGGTATCCTCAACAATGACGAACGCACAGAGGACAGCACAACACTTGTTATGTATGTCTGGGACTGTAATGAATTTTGCATGCCTTGGATTTCTGTAGAATTTTGAATTATCAAGACTGGATTACTGGCCCTCACAAATCAAATGCAACTCAACCCTTTTGTGGATAGATGAGATAGATGCGGAACACGGATCCGTGAAATGTGTAGAGTGTCGCGTTTTCTTATTTTTTCTTCTTTTAATTAACTTCCATTATTGCAGTGCGCCTCATGATCCCCATTTGATAGTTGTGTCCTTTCAACAAAAGTTGGTTCCCAGTTACCACTTTCCACAATCACAGGCTTCTTAGTCGCAAAACTTGTTTCTCTTTTGTGGCTAAGGCTCCCAAAGTATATACTCACATAAATGTCACGTCCTTAATGACAAATTTCCTGTGCCCACTGGAAGTAGAGCTGTGCTTAGAAGAGGAATACGGTGTTTGCCTAGGAATGTTTTTCTTGTAAGTGTAACGTTACACTTTATCCTGTTAGTTTACGAAGTCAATTCAGTACGCCTCAATTAATCCTTCCGTTTCATTTGATATCACCTATCCCAAAATTAAAGAATTCACAAGATTTCTTGCTTTAATAATACTTATCTCCACATAGGGAGGCAAACGTTTATGCTAGACCTCAAGTTCAAACCCATTCAGATCAGATGGTTGAATCTAAGCATATCATCACAGAATGTAATTTTTGAAATAGAACATGTTATTTATGATACATCTCAAGGAATAAGAGAAAGAGAAAGTAAGTCATGAAGATTTATCTTTCAATGAATATTCTACGTTGTTGTTTCAATCGGCATGTACTGTTGTCTTAAGAAATACAAGGTGTAAGGAGAAATTATTTAGACATATGAACATTTGCAATGCCCTGAAATGTGGGATTTGTATAGGAATAGCAAAGGCTAATGGTTAAAATTGAATCGAGGTGTTGTTTCTGTTTGTATCCTCTTCAGCTGCCTCCCCAATTCATCTTCTTCCGATGATCTTTGGGCTCCACCCCTCTTTCTACTGCCATTATTGGACTGCTCTTCCTTCTCGTCGATCAGTGAAAGAAATCTTCGAAAACGTCCAGAAACTGAACTACTGGAAGCAGGTTGAGCAGAAGCAGAATGGCGTAACTGCAGCATAATCCGCAAAAAATATATGGAAAGAGCAACAATGCAAGCAACCCCACATATAAGAAAGAGACCCCAGAAGCTCTTGAACCGAAGTCGATCTGCATCAATTTCAGCATTATCTGAACTACAGGCACCTCGTATGAGCCACTTATCATAAATCCGCTGCAGTTCTCCACTTTCAGAAAGTTGTAGAATTGCAGTTGACAAATCAACTGCCAGAGGGGAGTCCCGTGGGAATGCCTACAAATACATGTGGTAACACCAATCACTCAGATGCTTCACCATATTAGACACCAAATTCATTAAAATGAAACAAAACCCAAGTCGTATATATATAGTCAGTTGAGGATGCTGCTGATGATGTCATGTTTAGTATCGGCCTGATCATTACGACTTTTGAAAAACATAAGAATGTAATCACAGATGCCTGCAACAAATTGTAATTTCCATGCTAGTTTGTGAATGAAAACATTACTAGATCCGGATTATTAGAAAGTCAGATGCATACCTTACCATATATTAATTGGAAAAATAGAAAATCAAAAGCCAGTAACAAGGGAGCATGAACATGATTTTTATTTTTCTATTAAAGTTTTTTTATCTAAAAAGGTAGATACTCACAAATCCCCAGCCGCTTCTGGTGAACTCCTGACCTACTATCCTGAACGTGCACTGGGTTGATAAGAAAATTTCAACGTAGGGTCGTTCATCAACAATAGCAGCAACACCTCCCTTGTTAGGACCAAGCTGGAGAGCCTTGGCATATTCTTCAGGAGATCCAAGGGCAACAAGCCTAGATTTGGATATTCCAATATCCTCAGTCAAATAACGTTCTGCGAATGAACCCACTTGATAACCGATAGGTTCATCACTAACTTTTAAGCTATCTATTCCGTTAATAGGAGAAGATAGTTTCTGCACTGTGAGGATTGATGTCAAACTTGCTGTGTAGCTGGAGTTGATTATCAAAACCACAAACAGCCATATGATTACCACCAAGCGACCAAGAGTACTCATGGTATTCTCTCCTGCAGAAGGAATGAAGAAAAACCCAATAAAGCTGCTTCATTAGGCCCTTTCTTTGGCCCTTTCAAAAAAGAAAGTAACTGGACTATCACTTACTGTGGGCAAAAAATAGAGTTGACAAGCTAAACCTGCAGATGCATCAGAAAACAAATGAGATTTACCAGTTCAAGCCTGTAAGATGATGAATCAATAATCATATCCTGCAATCCCCTCATACCATACATCAGTAAATTATAACACTAAAATCTGGCATGTCAAATGCCTAGCAACAAGAATTTTACCTCCCTGCATTTTCATTGAGCAGCTTAATACCATTACAATCCCTTAAAACATGGTATAAGAGTCAAATATGTGCTGCCTATATGTTTTCCATGCACCAAGCTGAAGCTACATCCTAATTTTAGTCTTCATTCACAGCATAGTGTATATAAAAACTTATGTGACTGTTAAGCTAAGCATATGAGTGCAATTACATTATGAAAGAACTGACCATAAAATGGTTATAATTTGCTGTTTAGGTGGGCCCCTGAACTCATCATTTATCCTATGCTCCAGAATCCATACAACTATCCCAATGAAAAAGAAGAAAGAAGCAGTGACAATCCACATTTGAGGAGTAAATGGTCGCAGGAAAGACCAACCCCCAGAGTTTGTTTTCTTAAAAGGGGCCACCACGACAAGTCCAGATGCAGCATATGGTTGTGTAAAATCCACAATCTTTGTTCGGTTTGTGACAATTGCAATGTCACCAACAGCACCATCAAAGTACTGTACCGAGAAAATGAAAGAATTAGACGGTTGAATAACATATACATAAAATCTTAGCGTAAGGGATCAAATTTATGATGCAATACAACTACTTACGCCTGTGGTGATCAAGTTGACAAGTTCAGTGTAGCTTGGGTTTTTATGGCCATCTCCAAACGGGACAAAGCGATAAGGAACAGCATATGGTAACAAGTTTACAGCTGCTGTGAATACATCGATGCAGAAACCTTTAAACGTATCAGTTCCTTGCACGGGCGATACAAAATCACGGAAACTGACTCGGATAGGTACACCAATGCTCAATTGTTTTCCATTATTTGGAAAAACCCATCCACGGGGTTTTGACAACGTTTCTCCCGGCCATATTACATTGTACAGCTGTTGGTTTGCACTTGAGCGATTAGGAGGCTTAGCATACAATGTCTCAGGAGGGACAATGGAGAGACCAGAATAGTTGGACCAGTAACCAACCCGACGAATCCCAGTTCCCACCACGTTGATAATATCATATGCAGGACGAACAAGAGATCTGTCTGACTCGAATTTTATGGGACCTGTTAAACCAACAAAGTTGCTCTGCAATATGTTCTTCAAAAGAAGCGTTCCATTGTCAAAAATGCTCATCGCCTCAAGGTTAAGATTACCTCCCTCAACATCATGTATCCTGGAGTCGTTAGAAAATGATATAATCCCACCCTGGTTGAAGAATGCATCAATAGCATGTGCAAGCAGCCAAACAGTATCATATGCATAAAAGCCATATGAATGTAACCCCATAGAGCCTCCAGTTAACTTGTTCCACCTATACAGAAATGCTCTTTTTCTATCTGAATCAGGAGTATGTTGGCGTAAAACAAGAACGCCCTGTAGGACATCCATTGTGTCTGAAGGGAGAGAGGCAGAATCCAGAACAGAGGAGAGCCAGTCTGTCGCTATCCAGACGTAGCCATTCCCTGTCATCCCAAGATATTGGGCAACATTGAACACCATAAATCCTGAATCAGGATTTACATGGAGAACAATGACCCGGGACTGCATTAAAGCCACCTTCACCAGCAAATCCGTGATTTCACCCCGATCAACTCCAGGTCCTGACTTAATTCCAGCCTTGTAGGAGATTCTACAGCGTCTGGCTGCTAGTTTATCATCTAAGGCTGACACGCCATTTCGTCCATAATCATCATCTACAAATATAGCAATTACCTCCTTCCAACCATAATGATCAACAATTTCAGCAACTGCTGTCATTTGGTACAAATCACTCAGGATTGTTCTCACAAAAAATGGGAACTGCAGGGAGGATAGGGTAGGGTCTGTTGCCGCAAATGACAACAGAGGGACTTGGAGCTCATTGGCGACATGGGATATTATGTGGGCAACAACGGAAGATTGTGGGCCTATTATTGCGACGACATCAGTCTCCATGAACCGCAAAGCTGCAATTCGAACAAAATTTTACACTGAATATGGGGAATGACAATCAAGTAGAAAGACAAAGATTAGTAGCTTACCTTGAACCATGCCCACGAAACCACTGCAATTGGAATCTTGCTGAGTGAGGGCAAGTTTAATTCCATGGAGTATGTTAGCATCGGCGTTTACATCCTTCACCGCTTCCTCTATCGCGATTTTAGCGACTTTCCCAATGGTGGAATCAAAGGAGAAGATAGCCCCAATATTCACAACGGCAGGTCTCGAGATATTAACGCTGACCACATATGGAGGTACTGTGAAAAACAGGAGCACCCAAGAAACAACCCAGAACAAGTTCATGGCTAGCAAGAGAAGCAGAGAGGGAGAGAGGGCCCTGGAAAATTATGATTATTAAGTAGCAGCATCTGATTCTGATAGAAGAAAACAATGGAAGCTGAAGAAGCTTTCAAAAATCAAAAGGCGGAAGAAACATGGGGTACCGATTCACCGTGCCACAGTTAGATTGAAGGACGCAAAAGCAGCTTCAGCTTAATGATTCTCCATTTCTGTTGCCCTGCCTCACATGCTTTGCAGTAAAGGTAAAAAGATGGTATGGTCTGTATTTATATTTAAATTTATATTCGTTACTAAATTTTTTAATTGGATTTTTAAATTTTCATTTCTGAATTTATTTAGTTATAATTAAAAAATAAAATTTATTAACATAAAATACATTTACATAAAATTATAATAAAAATAAAATGTCTTAAATAACTATTAATATAATTTAAAATTTTTACAATATTATTTGGATTATTTTTTAAGGTTTTTTTATAATATATATTTAAGACAAAATAATACCATATCACTCAAATCCAATTACAAATGTTTATGCTATATGCCAAGTTGTCCACGACAACTGACCGGGGTGAAAAACGAAAAGTGGTCTTTCAGGGGATAATTTTTTTAAATGTCAGTCATTAATTTATTAATTAAATTAAAGAAGTTACAAATCAATCGAATAAATAAAAAATGTATTTTTAAAAAGTAAAATTCTCTGCGGAATAACCTTTTAATTTATAGGCTGGAAGAGCCAAGTGGGAATAAAAGCATTATGGGCGCTTTAGTTTGGCCGTCAAAGGCAGATGAAATACGGAGGGAACTCGTTTATTGATTGGATGAAGAAAAGAATAAGTAGGAATTTTTCACCTTATATTCAAATTACATAATTCTTTTTTATTTAAAAATTAAACATTTATTTTTCAAAAAATTAAAATATGATCAAAATATCTTTAAAAATAATATTAATTTTTTTAATCATAGATATAAATTATTAAAAATATTTTTAATATTTATTTCAATATTAATTATTTCATGTTGAGAATCATAAATTTTATTAAATTTATAATAACAATTTTATTTATTAATATATATTTAATATAAATATCATTCTTGAAATTATAATATATTTGTGAATATGTCTTTTGTTTTTAATGCTTTATTTTTATCAAATAATCTTACAATTTATTAAAAATAATAGATATATATATTTTAAAATAAATACAATTGTAAGTTATATTTTATTATAGAAAAAAATATAACTCATTTTTTAATTTAAAGAAATTAAAATAAATACATATATAATTTAAATATCTTTCATAAGGGTAGAAGGAGAGACTAATTTACAACGAGAATAATATGATTCAATTGCATTGCACGTTGCCGCCGCCCAAGGAAAAGAAATTCAAGTTTTCTTTTTTTTTCAAACTCCTAGCAGCTTTTCCTTCTCGCTTTGTCGGTGAACCTAACCAAAAAAGAGTAGGCATTGTAAATGAAACTACTAATTAGCTACGCAGCATCCCACCAAGTAATATTCAGACATATATAAATAATTAATCATATTCTAATTCCAATATTAACAATTAATAATCATTATTATTCCATCATATCATCCCCGAGGGCCTTTTGGGCTTTTGGCTTATAGCTCAACAAAAACATGTTGTACTGGATTGAGGCCGCAACCAGCACTCTCCCTGGCCCACTTTACCACTGGATGACGTATTGGTAAATAATGAAATAATAATAACATAAGTAAAACGTGGTTAAATTCATAGCTTGAGTGGTGGAAAATCTGAAAAACTTAAAAATTGCTTTAACCGTGTAACTCATTAAAAAAAAAAATCTAAAGATCTTTATAAAATTTATAATAAAATATCTCAAAATTTATAATTATTTTTAAAGGCCATAATTATTAACAAATTTTAAAAATTTACTATTAGATTTAAAAAATTATTATTGAGTTTAGCAAAGTAGCAAATCTTTTTAAATTCAATAGTAATTATTCTAAATGTAATAATAAATATTTTAAAATTTAATAGTAATTATGATCATTAAAATAATTTTAATTTTAAAATTTTTTATTATAAATTTTATAGTAACTATGATTCTTAAAAATAATTTTACCACTGGATCATGGATAGGTAAATAATAAAATAATACTAACATAAGTAAAATAAGGTTAAATTCATAACTTGAGTAACAAAAAAATCAAAAAACTTAAAAGTTGCTTTTACCTGTGTAAGTACATATTTGTATATGCTTTATGAAATCACGTTTGTATAGAAGCATCAATTCTTTGCTTTTTACAAAATGTGATTTGTTTCTTGCAAAATGTGATTTGCTTCTTGCAAATGTCCATCCAAACATGTTATAACTCATTAAAGAAAAAAAAAATTACATTTAAAGATTTTTATAAAATTTATAATAAAAATCTTTAAAATTATAATTAATTTTAAAAAATCACAATTATTATTAAATTTTAACAAATTTACTATTATATTTTAAAAAATTACTATTGAGTTTAAAAAAGTAATAAATTTTTTAAAATCTAACAGTAATTATTCTAAATATAATAATAACTATCTTAAAATTTGATATTAATTATGATTCTTAAAATAATTTTAATTTTTAAATTGTTTTTATTATAAATTTTATAGTAACTGTGATCTTTAAAAATAATTTTATTATAAATTTTTTAAAACCAACGCTCTCACTGCCCCTGTTTACTACTAGGTGATGGATAGGTAAATAATAAAATAATAATAACATAACTAAATCGAGGTTAAATTCATAGCTTGAGTGACGAAAAATTTGAAAAACTTAAAAGTTGTGTAACTCGTTAAAAAAAAATACGAAAACTGCATTTAAAGATTTTTATAAAATTTATAATAAAAATCTTAAAAATTATAATTAATTTTAAAGACTACAATTATTATCAAATTTTTAAAAAATTATTATTATATTTAAAAAAATTACTATTGAGTTTAGAAAAATAATAAATTTTTTAAAACCTAATAGTAATTGTTCTAAGCCTAATAATAAATTTCTTAAAATTTGATAGTAATTGTGATTCTTAAAAATAATTTTAATTTTTAAATTTTTTATTATAAATTTTATAATAATTGTAATCCTCAAAAATAATTTTATTATAAATTTTTTAAAACCAACACTCTCACTGGCCTAGTTAACCACTGGATGACTGGTGCGTAAATCATAAAATAATAATAATATAAGTAAAACGAGGTTAAATTCATAGATTAAGTGATGAAAAAACCAATAAACTTAAAAGTTGCTTTTTAACTTTGTAGCTGGTTAAAAAAAATGAAAAACTACATTTAAAGACCTTTATAAAATTTATAATAAAAAAAATCTTAAAAATCATAATTAATTTTAAAGATCACAATTATTATCAAATTTTAAAAAACTTACTATTAAATTTAGAAAAATTACTTAGAAAAGTAGTAAATTTTTTCAAATCCAATAATAATTATTCTAAACTTAATAATAAATCTTTTAAAATTTGATAGTAATTGTGATCTTTAAAATTAATTTTAA